>CM055119.1:280855118-281455118 GCA_029206835.1 Rana muscosa | reverse complement strand
CAGTTCTTGAATAGTCTCCCCAATTTCTTTGTGGCCTCCAGGAAGTCTGTACTGCTTGAGACAGACTGGCTTCTCTGGTGGAGGAATGTAGACAGGGGTCCATTTCGCATGACCTCTGACCACAGCCTTCACCGCCCTTACCAGATACGCTTTATCAGGATACCCGAATGTGAATGTACCTCTTTCAGTCTGAATTGACTGACCTTGAAGTACATCCATCCCAAGAATATTTTCGGGTAACTCTGATATTAAAACATTTGTCATAAATCCTGATCCCTTGCCAATAGCCAATTTCACCCGTATCCTAACTGCTGGTGTAGTTTGCCCTCCCAAGCCTTCTACATAAATCAATTCTCCTTTGTGATGGGAAGGATTTCCTTGCAAAAGTGTAACTTCAGCTCCACTATCAACTAAAGCCATTACATGTGTAGGAGAAGATGACTTCCCCCACCATACAGTGACAGGTGCATATGGGTGTTGGTCTCCTGCTGTCACTGCCCTTACTGCTATTACAGGAGACTCACCTTCCCTTCATAAAGGATATTGAACCTCCCAATCCCCTTTTCTGATTCTCTCTAACTCCTCCCCAGGATAAAGGGATTTGGGTTTGGGTTCATGTTCACTTTTGGGAATTGGTTTGGGGCTAACAGGAGGGGTCTGTTCTGTTTCCTCTAAGTCTAGGCTGATGTTATCTTCACTAGGAGTAGTGTTTCTAACCCTGACAGTTTTCCCTACTAAATGTTTCCACCTCTTCAGCATTTCTGCAGTAGGAATGCCATCTATCTCATCTCTAGGTACTCCTGCCTTTAATAGATCCACCCACATTTCTTTCCTAGAAACAACTAGCCTGGTTTTCTCTTCACCTTCTGTCTTCTCTACCCCATTCCGTTTCTTCTCTGTTCTTTTCTGCTTGTATTCTTCCTGTCTGGCCTTGACCTTATCTACTTCCCTGACAGGTTTTGTTTTAGTCTCCTCTATCTCCCCCAACTGGCTTAAAAGGGTTGTGGCTTCATGAATCTTGCTGTTTAATCCCAGGCCTCCCAACAAAGACAATAATGGAGCCCTGAGATTAAATGGCGCAGACTTCATCAGCTTAGAGCGCAGAGCAGACGTAAAGGGTTCCATATCTGGACCTATCCATTCTGGAAATGTATTTAATCCGGTTATACAGCCCATCTCACGTAACCTGGAAATACCCTCTCCTATTGATCTCCAGGAGTAGGTATTTTCCAGGTCAGTAGGACTGGCGTATACTCGGACTATTCCATCTCTCACAAGGTCTAACAGTGAAAAATTCACGCTAAACTCTCGGGCTTTTTGCATTGCCTGACGCAATTGTGGATCATGGGTTAACACTCCCATAGCCACTGCTTCCTTACCTGACAAAACAACACTGTCCGCCCCTTCATCCCATAAGCGTAGGAGCCAACCCAATAGGGGCTCCCCAGACCTTTGTTTGTATTGTTTTGCCAGCTCATGGAGTTCAGTTTGTGAAAACTCCCATACTTCTTCAAATTCAACATCTCTGGGGTTGCGATAATGCACCTCCCCATCTGCCATATCCTCTCTATCATGTTGCCGTTTCCTATGCTTAGTAATGAGAGGTCTGGCATACTTTTTCTTTCCCACTAGCAGATCATCCTTTGAAATATCAAACTCTATCTCCTCATCCTCACTATCATTTGAGGAGAACACATCCTCACAATCCCAATTTTGGGATGTGACAATGGCACGTACCCTGGCTTTACTAACAGGTTTACACCCCTTCCTTTTCCTTAAGGCATTAATTGATTTTGTCATGAGGGATGTACACCGCTCTTGCAAATCATCAGCCCGACTAGCGGTTGAACGTACACACTCTGAAGCAACTGCTAGCTGGTCTTTTAATACCTTAACTTCTGCCTCTGCCTTCTCCCTTCTATGTGATTCAGTATAGAGAGCATGGAGGAAGTACCAACCCACTGTGGACACTGTCCTCTTCTCTTTCTTACTTAAATCCAACCCCTTAAGGCTAAAATCTACAAAATGATCTGAGACTTTATCACCCCAAGTCAGCTTCAAGGGAGAAGCATACTTCACAAATGCATTAGCAAGAGGCTCCCACTCATTATTTCTGGCCCAGATAGGTAAGCTGCACACTTTCTTCTGGTCACCAGAACCCTCTGCAGCCTTGCTTTTCCTAAACAGCTTACGCAGCATTTTACCTAGCACAAGCTACACAACACACTACAGAAAAACAAGTCTGCTTCAATTGAATTATAGCACAAATTCCGGCCGAGCCCCCAAAATGTTTCGCTTGCGTCTATCTAGCAAGGTTACTCTGTGGTATAACAAGGAAGCTGAGACTTCTGCAGTGTGTAAATGCGCTTTTACTATACAAGATGCTGTACATACAAAACTATTACAATATTAGGACTAAAATACAAGACTGACAGATCTCTATAACAAGCAAAATGCCTAGAAAATAGAACAGCCTATGGTCTATAACTACAAATACATTTAAAGGTTACTTAACTTGGATTACGCTTTGTTCGTGATCTCCATTGGCAATGATTCTTCTTGGAGATCAGGTCCTGTTCTTCTTCATGATCTTACAGCAACATGGTGTGTCTCCTAGCTTCCTAGCTTATGCCCTGTTTTTATGTGTGCTGTTTACCATTGTTACCAAACAGAAAACATAGCTGTAGCTGTATTTCAACAATAGCATTGAATACAACAATGCTATCTACCTATTGTCTACTCAAAACGAAACCTGTAATCTAAACGAATTCTTTTAGTTTGAGAGCTGAAAGAAATCTAAACAAGTAATGCCTTACTTGTTTACTGAATACAGGTAATGTACTAAATACAACAATGGTATCTAATCCCATTGTCATTTGTTTGAGAAATCTACTCAAACAAAATGCTGACAGGTAATCTGACCAACTCACTATTACAAAATTGTCCCATGTATCCTATGTCTGATTAATATAATAAAAAGTAGGATTTTTAAAACAGCTTACCTGTAAAATCCTTTTCTTGGAGTACATCACGGGACACAGAGCAGCATAGTCATTACTATGTGGGTTATATAGAATTACCTTCAGGTGCTGGCACTGGCAACTTCCAAAACAGGAAGTACCCTCCCCTATATAAGCCCCTCCCATCCGGGAGTACCTCAGTTTTGTAGCAAAGCAATACGTGTCCCCAAAAGAGGGGTGGGAGCTCTGTGTCCCGTGATGTACTCCAAGAAAAGGATTTTACAGGTAAGCTGTTTTAAAAATCCTACTTTCTTGTTCATACATCACGGGACACAGAGCAGCATAGTCATTACTATGTGGGACGTCCCAAAGCAATGCCAAATGAGGGGGGGGGATACACCATACATAAGCTGGGCGCCATCAGGCATGAGGATCTTTTGCGGCCTGCAACACACTGCGCCCAAAGGCGACATCCTCCTGACTTCTAACGTCCACCTGGTAGAACCTAGTAAACGTGTGTACTGAAGACCATGTTGCGGCCTTACAAATTTGAGCCAGGGAGGCCTGGTGATGCACTGCCCATGAAGTTCCAACTGCTCTCGTGGAGTGCGCCCTAACTTTGAACGGAGGCGGTCTACTTCTCAAGCCATAGGCTTGTATTATGACCTGTCGAATCCACTTGGCTAAAGTAGATTTTGATGCTGCCTGACCCCTTCTGGGGCCTTCCGGCAGAACAAACAAAGAATCCGTTCTACGAATCTGAGTAGTGGCTTTTAGATAAGCTTTAACTGCTCTTACTACATCCAAAGAATGCAATAACTTTTCCTCTACCGAGCTTGGTTTGGGGAAAAAAGAAGGAAGAACCACATCCTGGTTCAAGTGAAACCTCGATACCACCTTAGGAAGAAAGGCTGGGTGAGGGCGTAATACTACTCTGTCCTTATGAATAACCAGATATGGCTCCTTACAGGACATGGTGGCTAATTCCGACACTCTTCTAGCCGAGCATATGGCTACTAAAAATATCAATTTTCTGGTGAGTAGAACCAAGGAAATGTGCCGCAAAGGTTCAAACGGCTGCTTCTGCAGAACCGACAGAACCAAATTTAGATCCCATGGGCATATGGGAGCTTTAATCGGTGGAATAATACGAGTCACCCCTTGCATAAAGGATTTGACAAGTGAATGCATAGCCAGGGGCCTTTGAAATAGTATTGATAAGGCCGAAACCTGGCCCTTGATAGTACTTAAGGCAAACTTCCTGTCTACAGCCCACTGCAGGAAGTCCAGAATTCTGCCTATAACGTACTTACGTGGATGCCATTTTCTGGCCTCGCACCAAGTGATGTACGCCTTCCAAACTCTATAGTAGATCTGCCTGGATACAGGCTTCCTGGCATTGATTATAGTTGATACCACAGAGTTAGAGAGACCTCTCTTCTTTAGGATGTGGGATTCAATAGCCAGGCCGTTAAACTTAGAGTTAGTAAGGAAGGGTGGTATATCGGTCCTTGCGAAAGCAGGTCCGGACGACGTGGAAGGGTCCAAGGACTCCCCACAGACATTTTGATGATCTCCGCGTACCAGGCCCTTCGGGGCCACGCTGGAGCCACCAGGATCACCGGCTTCTTCTCCAACCTGACTCTGCGAAGGAGTCGAGGCAACAATTGTAGCGGAGGGAATGCATATATCAGTCTGAACTGATCCCAAGGGAACACCAGAGCATCCGAGCCGCAAGCGAGGGGATCCCTTCTCCGGGAGACAAATCTGTCCACCTTTGCGTTGAATCTGGATGCTAGCAGATCTACATCCGGTGTTCCCCACCGCTGACATATTGCTCGGAAGACCTCGGGATGAAGGGACCATTCCCCTGGGCATAACTGTTGGCGACTCAGAAAGTCCGCCTTCCAATTCTCCACCCCTGGAATGAAGACAGCTGGTATACATGGGACATGCTTTTCTGCCCATTCCAGGATGTGACTTACTTCCCTCTGGGCTGCACGACTCCTGGTGCCTCCCTGATGATTGATATATGCCACTGCTGTGGCATTGTCTGATTGAATTCTGACAGGGGACCCTTGGAGTCTGGATGTCCAGGCTACTAGGGCATACCGGGCTGCTCGTATCTCTAAGAGATTGATGGGCAGGGTTTTTACTACATTTGACCATCTGCCCTGGAGAGACCATTGCTCCAGTACTGCCCCCCAGCCTATAAGGCTGGCATCTGTAGTGACCACCTTCCAAGATATCGGACTGAAGGGTTTTCCCTTCTGGAGATTCTGGGGGATCAACCACCAGCAGAGACTCTTCCGAACGGAAGGGGACAAAGCCATCGGGAAGTCTAGAGCCTGAATTTTTCCGTTCCAGGCTGACAATATGGCCCTCTGTAAATTCCTTGAGTGGAATTGGGCGTATGGCACAGCTTCGAATGATGCTACCATCTTTCCTAGCAGCCTCATGCACAGGCGTATGGACGGCTGTCTTTTTGCACAAAGCAGACAGACCAAGCCCCTCAAAGAGGATACCTTGTCTAGAGGTAAGAAAATCTTCCTCTGGTCTGAATCCAGCCGTAGCCCTAGATATACCAGGTTTTTCACTGGCTGTAGGGCTGACTTGTCCAGGTTGATGACCCAACCGTGAGATTCTAGATACTTGATTGTATCGACAATTACCACTTCTAGCTTGGCAACTGAGTGGTCCATCAACAACAGGTCGTCTAGGTATGCCATTATCGTTACACCTCGTGTTCTTAGATCGGCCAACAGTGGGGCCAGAATTTTTGTGAACACTCGTGGTGCTGTGGCCAGACCGAATGGTAAGGCTCTGAACTGAAAATGGCGCCCTTCTACTGCAAAGCGTAGAAACTTTTGATGACCTGGAAAGATGGGAACATGCAAGTAAGCATCTTTGATGTCGATCGAGGCTAACCATTCCTCCCCCTGTAGGGCAGCGGTGACCGATCGGATCGACTCCATCCGGAAAGACCGGACGTTTAGAAATTTGTTTAGACTCTTTAGGTCCAATATGGGTCTTATGTCCCCGTTTGGCTTCGGGACTGTGAAAAGGTTTGAGTAGAAACCCAACCCCCACTCTTCCATAGGAACCTCCATAATTACTCCTTGGAGCAATAGTTGTTCTAACGCCAATAGGAGAGACCCTCTTTTCAGAGGGTCTCTTGGCATGCCTGACCACATAAAATGGGAAGGAGGAGACTCTTTTAACTCCAACTTGTATCCCAGAGTTACTGCGGAGAGCACCCATCTGTCTTTGATCGTCTCCCGCCAGGTCTCTGCGAACAACTGAAGTCTTCCCCCCACCCGTTTGAGTGGGGGCAGCCCTTCATAGGCTAGACTTGGAGGCTGGTTTAGTACCCTTTCGGATCCAGGGTTTCTTATTACCCTGTGACTGTCCCTGATTTTTACCCCCTGAGTTTGACCGAGGAGGCCGTCGGAACTGCTTAGTAGCAGACGTCGCAGGGATAGGAGAGGTAGTCCTCTTAAAAGATGGACCCCTAGACCTCTTCTTACTCGGTAAGAGAGTACTTTTACCACTGGAAATCTTCTGGATATACTTATCCAGGTCCTCGCCAAAAAGGCGTTCCCCATGAAATGGGAAGCTAACTAAGAGCTTCTTACAGGGAGCTTCAGCAGACCAGTTTTTGAGCCACAGAAGCCTACGCATATGTACCAAAGACAGCGTGAGGCGGGAGGCCTGATGGATAGAATCCTTGATGGCGTCAACCGCAAAGCATAATGCTCTAGGCAGATCAGCCAGAGCATGGGCCTGCTGGTCTGGCAAATCCCTCAGGACCATTTTCATTTGATCCTTTAAAGCTTGGCAGACCCCAATAGCTGCCACTGCTGGCTGTGTAACAGCCCCTGCTGTGGAAAAAGCAGATTTTAATAAAGATTCCAATTTTTTATCTACTGGATCTTTGAACATTTGAACATTATCAACTGGACATGTCAGTGATTTGTTCACAGAAGAGATGGCTGCATCCACCGTAGGAATATTCCATCTCTGGGTGAACTTTTCCTCCATGGGATAGATCACCGGAAATTTCTTAGGCGGAACAAACAGTTTATCAGGATGTTCCCAGTCCTGGTATATAAGTCCTTCCAATAATGGATGTATTGGAAAGGAGCAATTAACCTGGGGAGCTTTTAGCGACCCCAATGAGGAGACAGCAGTAGTTGATGGTTCAACAAGAGGCATTTTAAATGCAGATCGAACCATGTGAGTTAGGGCCTGGACCCACAATCTTTCAGTCTGTGATGCTGAAAATGGTTCATCTACTGTCGATTCCTCAAAAACAGAGTTAACCTCCTCCTGATCCCCTTCAGGTAGGTCGGTCCCTTCCTGGGACTGTTGCTCTGCCAACAGGCACTCTAATGGAGGTGATGGAGATCTGGCTGGCTTTCTTTCCTGTAGAGAAGAAGCGATCAATGCTGCCAATCTCTGCTCCAATCCCTCCAGAGTTGAGGCAAAAACCTCCTCTGTTATATATGCAGGAGCAGGTGGACTGAGGACAGCCGCAGTACCTGGCACTCCCGGGGGTTCCTTATGGGTATTAACCTCTGATTTCTCAGGGGAGGAGGGTGCAGATGACTGCTCCAGATCCTCAGAGCCCGATGGAGACCCCCTACACTTCCTGAGAGGTATATCTCGGAGTTTTTTAGGCGGCATATTCCTTAGTTCAAAGCTGAGGTATTCCAGCCGCAATACACCCCTTACTGAAATAGTCTAATGCAATTTGCTGCTATGTACATCAGTGGGTGTCTACTAATGCGTCTTTCTGGGGATGCCTGTATCAACCGCCCGCTGTAAGCCCCTATACCATGCTACCAGCTCCTTTTCATGCTCTGTGTCCATAGCAAGCAGCATGGACTGAGTCCTTTTATCTTGCTGGGACGCCCGCACATGCGCAGAAGCGCTGGGCGCACAGAGCGCGTCATCCGCCAGGCTCCGCCCACTTTTTGAAGCTAAATCTATAAAAAGAAAGCGTGTGTGCGCGCGCGTGCACGTGTGCGCTCTTGGCGCCCTGTAGGGAGAGGAGCCAGGGTCCCTGTTTCACCAGGACTCGGGGATGGAAGGAAACTACTTGGCAGCATGACAGAGGAATGCAGCTTCCCTGATAGAGAGCTCACTCATCTGCCTGGACTTTCACCATGGAAGGAATAGTCCCAAGAAAAAAAGACGTTCCACAGCGGCCTCTAGTGGACAACCACAGGTACCGCACTTTTGTCTTTTTTTTTTTATTTTTTTTTAAAACCTCCTTTATGAAAAACATTTCCAGGTTTACAGTTTTTAAAACTTCCCTTATGAAAAGACATTTCTAGGATTTCTTAGGCATATACAGCTATTAGCGGGAATACCTTTTAGGTAACAGGCAGAAAGACATATTAGGCTTGGGGGTCCCCTCAATAGAACCAAGTTCCCGAGGGGCCCCCACTTACCTTTTCCCCGCCGCAGGACTTTGTTTGGTCCACAGAAGCCCAAACTTCACCTCTCACGGCAGGCATTGTACTAGACCTTCAGGGACCGGGTTCCCAAGGATTCCACTCCCCTGGACCTGTATAGCACCCTGCACAGATAGCCTCTTGGTTTTGGGTATGACCAGAGCTCTGGATCCCAGGGTCCAGCCCTCCTAAGAGAGGCATTACAGGCAAAACCTTGCTCTTCTCTGCAAGGCCCGGGTACCGACCGTTTAGCTACAAAGCTTTTTTGGTCGGATCCGGAATAGCTTGCTAAGGCCCAGAGAACCTGTACACAAGCCCAGATGAATACATGGTAACCTTGGCCAACACCTTAGACACTGGCAAAAAACTGAGGTACTCCCGGATGGGAGGGGCTTATATAGGGGAGGGTACTTCCTGTTTTGGAAGTTGCCAGTGCCAGCACCTGAAGGTAATTCTATATAACCCACATAGTAATGACTATGCTGCTCTGTGTCCCGTGATGTATGAACAAGAAATCATATTTTTAACAAACGCAATACAAACAATAATTGCAATTACTATACCAATCTATTTAAATTATGCATGCCATAAATAGCAGGAATACCTGCTGTGATTTTAAAGTGCATATACAACAAACAGTACCTTATGCCATATGGTGTGAATTCCACTCACAAAATATATTTAAAAAAAGAATTAATTAATTAAATGCAATTAAGTATAATTCGTTACAATATTATGTGAATATATCTCCAGAAAAATAAATGTCCAAATAATCCAGTGCCGGCAATAGTTTCTATCCACAGGGACTTGCTAGGCTTTCACCTTCACCACATGTGTACTTAAACCTACACCAGTTAGATTGGCCACTCACCAGATAGGCTGAATATGTGCGCCTTTGGTTCATATGGATAACCACTCCTTACACCAGACTTATCCAGCAGTTCCTCCCAATATGCTGATTGTGTATGTCACCCTATGGTTGCTCATAAAATACATAAAGGACCATCATGGTGCAGTATGTTTTTTAAATATTTATTAAAGTTAAAAAAATGCCATTCACACACATTTATATGTGCCTCAGAGCCGGCACTGAGCTGATCCAACAATGTATAGGTGGTATATATGTCTGGTCTGCACGAGTGCCCCTTGAACTTCCTCCTTGTGCTGAATAGCATATCCAATCTTGTTTAGATTGCCAGAAAAGACAAACAAAAATGTCCCGCAGCCTCAATGCATTTCGCAGTTAATGCGTCATCAGGAAGCTTTAGTGTGAAAGTAGCGAAAATTCATTTGCTATCATCACACAACAGGGTGGGATTGGAGCCTCTGGCTCTAATCAGGTAGTTCAAAAAAACACCCACCCCACATTGAAATCGATGGTCCGGCACTCTGATATGTAGATCAGGGGGCCGGACGCATGTATACGGGAGGCGGTGCCCGTGCGCCCACTATGAACGGGCCGCCACTGGATGTAATACTTGCAAGTCTTAATAATATAGATGTGTTAGGCAGGCTATACATGATTGTTTTTTTTCTTCCTTCAACCATTGGGTTGAATGAAAAAAAAAAATTGGTCGATTTCACCATCCACATATGGCTATAGCTGGCCGCACTGATTGTTCCAGAAAAACCTTCCAGGCTGATTGTACACAAGTCAATCGATAGAATGACTTGTGTTAAACCAGCTAGCCCATACATGGATCGAAAAGTGAATCACAAGGCAGTTAGTTGTTTATTAAAATGTTAATGGAATGGTCTGTATTGTTTGACTATGTGCGCAGTTGATGGTACTACATTTATCAGTTCGAGCAAGAATCTTGGTGCCGCTATTATCCTGATGACATACCAGAATGTTCCCTTCACACCTATGCTTCATACTTGTTCCAGGTCAGTGGTTTATTAGAAAACCAAAGATAGATATGGCGGTCTTGGAGTCACCGCCTTTAAAAAGGTTAGCCATGACAGCAAACATTTCCACTCTATGAAGTTTCCTTTTTAAACAGGCTATCTGAAGCTTCACAAACAAATCAGCCCTGTAATTGTTAAACTGTAATACTGTACAGTCATCTTTAGATGACTTAAGTCAAACAACAATATTGGGACACATATGGAAACCACTTTATGTCTTGAGTCCCAAAGCATCAGTTTAAAATACTTCAGAATTCATCAGCAGGTTCGCAGTTGACCTCTTTCTGACTGGCTTTTTTTTTTGCTTCAGATTTACTGTACATCCCCATAAGCTTGTGGGTGGTAGCAGATTATGTCTGATGTAAGCAAATGCCCCTTAACAATGGCACTTACCTGGTTAAAGATTTGCATATGAATACGATTAATTATGCTGATTGGTATAATAGCGTAAATAGGTGACAATTTATTTCAAGGCTGCACTTTTTTAGATGCTATGGCACTGCTCTGCTTATTTTTTGTTTGACTAATAGTAAACACCACCACATTGGTAGCAACCACCCTTAAGCCTAGTACACATGGGCCGAATGATGGGCAGCATCAGCCGGTTAAATAGGAACTGGCCGAGTTGGTCTGACAGGGGCATGACCAAAAAAGGTCTACCGGCTGGCTCCCGATCAACCAATGGCTGAGAGCACTGACCGGAGTGTTCTGGTGGGGGGGGTCCCCCTGTTAGAACAGAATAGCACAGCAGGGGAGATCTCTGTACTAACGTTGGATAGTTAGTACAGCGGCTCCTTCTGAGCTGTCAGTTTTTTGTTGTTTTTTGTTGCTCAGCCCTGCTGGGTTGAACGGAAAAAAAACGACTAGTGTGTACAGGGCTTGAGACTTTCTCACATAATAAACATATAGTGGGGGTTTTTCAAAGTTGATTCCAACGTAAAAACAAAACTTTTTAGTTTTGGCTAGAGTGTATCATTGGGAAAATTTCAGTTCACATTCTGTCCTAGAGACACACCAGGAAGTTAGTGTAAATCTCCCAAAGTGAGGGGAATTCCATTTTAAAACAGATGTAGGGCCACATGGAACCTACATATGTGTTCGCCTTTGCGCACAAGCATGGGGGAACAGGGGGCTTTGAATTTTCTTTTTAATTCGTTATTTTATATAAAATGTTTTATCTTTACAGTGTCACTTTATTTTATTGTTTTACTCAACTTTATTGTTATCACAAGGGATGAACAACATCCCTTGAGATAGCATGAGCAATGACAGGTACTCTTTACTGAGAAATCTGGGGTCTATTAGATCCCAGATTAGATCCCAGATCTCTCCTCTGCCTTACAAAGCATCTGATCAAACCAAGAACGGTTTGATCGGATGCTTGTTCAAGCCAGTAACAGCTTGTTTACATGAGACTTAACCCTCATCACCTCCAGTTTCTGATGTCACACAGTGGGAGGAACAACATCAATTTCTCTCACTGTGTCCCAGGAACTGGATGTCGTGGTCACATCACATCCTTTCCAGGCTCCCCGATCGAAGGCGGCGGAGGGAGGGGCTGGTACCTCCATCGCGGCCTGTAAAAGTAATCCAGCGGCTTCTTAGTCACTAGGATTATTTTTTCATTGAAGGGAATCACCGTTGTTCTGTCAATTTATCCAGCCCATCAGAAACTCCAACCACGTCACTTCCGGTTTACTTAAACCCTTAGTAATTGGAGATTTTGACGAATTGGTGGTCAAACACAACACCGACAACCGAATAGAGTCCGGTACTGGTAGATTGAGCTGTTTTGACAGCACAGTGGCTAACGCGGACAAACTTGTGATAAAGTGACATTTTGCTAGCTAGTATCAGATCGGAATAAAAATCTCTGCTCATAATATCCTGCACCAGACTCTATTCGGTTGCCGGTGTTGTGTCCAACCACCAATTTGTCAAAAACTTGAATTACTGCTGGTTTTAAGAAACCAGAATTAAGCGGTTGTTTTTTTTTTTGACGGGTTGGAGAATTTGACAGAACACCGACCCTAAAAAATGATATCTCAATCATTGATGAAGTGATTACCGAAATATCACCCTTCCAATCCAGCGACGTGACAGTACGTCACTGTTTTGCAAGTGGTTAACATTTGATTTTGGAACGAATGGACTTTACTGAACGAAAACCAAATTTATTTGTACAAGAAAAATTTTCCAACCTGCCCCTTCAAATTTTCTCATCACTGCTGTCGAAAATGAACATTGATTTCACCTACTGATTAGAAAAACAAGCAAACTTTCTTAGAACCCTCTTTTGCCATTAATTTTCATTCAAAATTCTACCTGTCTTAGTGGGTTACAGTCCTGTACTATTTGGGGGCACCTTTTATTAATTCCTGGCTTGGGAATTAATTATTTGGTAATTGGAGGGGTAATACTAAAGCTGACCATATGGGTAAAATTTTGCACAAAAATTGTTGCGAATAGAAGGTACCAAGTGTAGCGGGGTGTACAATTTAGGGGAGTGTCTGAGTGGTAGTTGGGCTCAGACACACTATTGTTAGGGTTACGGGACCATTTCTGTGCCATGGGAGTTGGTATTGGTGTGTAGTTCCCTGGGAGCTACAGGTGGCGCTGTCGCCCTGGGTCCGGGTTGAACCGCAATACAGGGTTGCGCCTTTTTTTGTCCCCTTTCGGCAGCAGTATGGCGGGGTGGGGAACCTGCTGTGCCTGTCAGGGGAGGGTATAAAAAGGGGCGGCCATCTTCCATAGGGGTTGTTCGTCTTCGTCTTCGTCCACGCCCAGGCACCTTCGGCCTGGGTGTGTGGGTTTGTTATCTCCGGGTGCCCTAGGCCCGGAGGCCGAGATCCTGTTCCATCCCAGACACCTTCAGTCTGGGGTGAGGTACTAATTTGAAGGCCTGGGGCCCAGCACCTTCGGCTGGGTTCCGCCGGGGATCGAGGACTCCCAGGGTGCCACCTTGCGAGGGGACCCGGATCTGGGATGAGGAGGCCAGGGAGGTTACCTGTACCGAAGACCCAGCACAGAGTTGCGGTGACGGGGAGGACCTCTGGTAACTCTCCGGAGGGATGTCTTCTCCTCTACATGGGCCAAGTACTCTCTAGAAGGAAGTTTTCTAGAAGGTCAGTGGCAGTGGCCTAATAGGGCCGTGCCCTATTCACCTGGTCAGTTGCAGTGACCCGTTCTCCAAGTCAGTGGCAGTGACTTTCTATTCACCCGGTCTGTGGCAGAGACCAACCTCACGGTCTGTGGCAGAGATCATGTACCATACCTGTTTGTGAAACCTAAACAGTAAAAGAACCTGATTCAAGTTTGTGCCTGGACCTCCTCCCACCTAAGCTGTCCTGTGTCTTGTCCCAACCTGTCTGCTTTCAAAGAGGCATATTTATTATCTGTGTGAAATAAATATAGAAGTTGGACTTTCAGTTGGTGTGGACAGTTATATTCCTGGGGAAACATAAGGACTTGCATCTATCTAAGGTAGAGGTGACAATCATCCTCGGGAGGATTCAACTCCAGCCGCAGGCAGGCCCGAAAAGTAACACCGCTCAACCTCCTTACTCAGGAGGGTACGGGCTTGTGGTGCGGTGTGCCTCTACCCTCCCTGCGAGGAGCCGAAAACACATACAAAAGGGCGGGTAGGGGGAGAAGTGAGGGCGCTACACGTGGGGGCTCGAGTCCGGGATGTGTCTGCGGTTAGAAAGTGTGAAGACCTCCCAGAGTTTGAACTTTATTCCCCAGTGAAGTTCCGTGGAGGTCGGCCATATTGAGAACTGCGCCACGAGGAGAACCCTGACTGCGTAGTTCGTGGGTGTGACAGAGAGAAAGCCCACAAACAATGCAGGAGATGGGAGGAGTCTGGCCATGTGTGGAGATGCACGTGGGGACTTTGGCGCGAAAAGGACAGTGCGCGATGGAGCAGCGAATGGATAACATGGCGTCTCATGCCTCATGGGTTCCGGCTAATACTACCATGAAGATGACTTCCTTTGCTGCTTCCTTGACAGATATGGGAAGTCCTTTCTCCCACCGCCCAAGAGGAAGATCGAGTTTGTGAAAGCTTCCCGCGCCGTGGTGGAGCTATGCCCCAGCGCTTACTCAGAACGGATGCATCCAAAGGGAAAAGTCCCGGACGTCCTGGTTCAGCAACAAGCCGAGGTAAGACGGGGGAAGAGACTCTGTCTAAGGTCCCGAGTGTTGGGGATTCACTTGTCTGTGAAATAACCGGAGGCGATGACTCGTCCTCCGTCCGGAGTTACCTGCCCGCGGAGGAATGTGACACCTCCGATCTGGAGTCCATCTGTGATGCGGGAGATGACGCTGCCATAGATAAACTTTTTGAAGAAATAAATATAGAAGTTGGACTTTCAGTTGGTGTGGACAGTTATATTCCTGGGGAAACATAAGGACTTGCATCTATCTAAGGTAGAGGTGAGTATCATCCTCGGGAGGATTCAACTCCAGCCGCAGGCAGGCCCGAAAAGTAACACCGCTCAACCTCCTTACTCAGGAGGGTACGGGCTTGTGGTGCGGTGTGCTTCTCCCCTCCCTGCGAGGAGCCGAAAACACATACAAAAGGGCGGGTAGGGGGAGAGGTGAGGGCGCTACACAAGAAAACTCCTTTGTTTATCTAATCAGTGGGGTCAAATTGACATTCATTTTCAGCTACACTGATGATAAAATTCAAAGGAGAAGGATTTACAGAAACTTTTTATAGAACAAACACATTTCTTACAGTGAATATGATTTTCATTCGGCAAAGTCCATTCATTCCAAAATCAAATGTTAAAAGCAAATTAAATCTTTTGAACAACAAATGAATATTCTGAGAATGTTCTGGGAATGTTTGCATTAAAGCGGAGTTCCGCCGAAAAAATATATATTAAAAGTCAGCAGCTACAAATACTGCAGCTGCTGACTTTTATTATATGGACACTTACCTGTCCAGGGTGCCTGCGATGTCGGGTCCCGAACCTGATTTGTCCCTCGGCTTTCGGGAGCTGCCGCCGCCATCTTCGGTAAGGGAATCATGAAGTGAAGCCTTGCGGCTTCACTTCCTGGTTCCCTACTGCGCATTCCGAAGTCGCGCTGCGCAATCCCACTGGTCACTGCTGTCTTCTGGGACCTGTGTGTCTCCCAGAAGACAGTGGGGGGGGACGGAGTAGGCGCCAGACGTGGCGTAGGTCACCGCGGTGATCTATGCCTGGAAGTGGGAGAAAATACCTGTATTACACAGGTATCTGCTCCCTCCTCCCCCTTGAAAGGTGCCAAATGTGACACCGGAGGGGGAGAGGATTCCAAAAAGGGGAAGTTCCATTTTTGGGTGGAACTCCGCTTTAAGTTTCATTTGCGGGGGGGGGCGTGACCGGATGTAGAGCAGATCGGACGTGTACCTGAATAGCTCCCTGTAATATCCTTGGCAATTATCCTGTCTCCTGTGGGCCACTTCCACTATCTACCTACTAAAAAGTTTGGCACCTGTGGACACACTCGGATTCCATGGAAGGGGAACAAGTGGATTAGTCTAAATTGGCCTCCTGAGTATCTATTGGGCTCTATAGTGAACTGAGGTCTATATTTAATGTAGCGGGCATGTGGTTTTGAATTTGTTTGTTCGGGTCAGAATATCAGTGATGCTCAGTTCCTTGCGGCCCAGAGGGTGGCGCTGTCGCCCTGGGCCGGGGTTGAACCATTACTGGAGGGCTGTGTCCTTCTGTGGCCTCTCGCGGCACCTGTACAGCGGGGCGGGGAACCTGCTGTGCATGCCGGGAGAGGACATAAAAGGGGCGGACATCTTGGCCACGAGGTCTTCGAGTCCCAGGCACCTTTAGCCTGAGGGCTGCTGTCCGTGGGCGGTGTCCAGGAGGCCTAGGCCTGGACACCGGGAGTTCGGGAGCCATCCCAGACATCTTCGGTCTGGGGTGAGGTACTTGTCCTAGCCTGGGGCCCAGCTTCTTCCACTGGGTTCCGCCTGGGAGGGATCGTCCTAGGGTATCCAGGGGATGGATACCCGAATCTAAGACGCAATGGACTGGAGGGTGGCCTCTCCGACGACCTGGTGCAGCAGACTGCCGGTGACGGGCGAGGGTCTCCGGAGACCGTCTGGAGGGATGCCCTCTCAAACAGGGGCTGATACACACGGAAGGTGGTTCTATTGAGGAAAAGTCTGGCAGAGACATTCTTCCTAAAGGTCGCAAGCAAGGACCGTTATCTACAGGCCTGTGGCAGGGGCTGCAACAGTTCACCCAGTAGGTGGCAGCTACCACTTCACGTCGGTGGCAGAGACCGTGCGCCATGCCTATTCGACTCATTACAGGAATAGGAGAGTTCACTGTGCCTGGGCTTATTTGTATCCACACCCCCCCCCCCCCTGTTCGTTTAAAGGAAGTCCAACTGATTGTGTGACATTCTATGCTGTGGAAATAAAGGAGTGTTGGACTTTAGTGGTGTGGGGCTCTTTTAATACAGACACTGTTCCAGAGAAGGAGCTCTTACTGCAGGACACCGGCCCGAAAGGTAACAGAACTTTGCATACACCTACTACATTTGTGGTGAAAGCTTGGCGTAGTGCCCCGCCCCTCTCTCTCCTCCGAGGTACCCCTAGACCAGAGCCGGAGCAGCCGTTAAAGACAGACGGAGAGAGAGTGGGGGTCCGCTACATTAACTACTTCCTTACTGGGTGCCTGCCCAGGCGAAATTTCAGCTTTCAGCACTGTCACGCTTTGAATGACAATTGCGCAGTCGTGCGACGTGGCTCCCAAACAAAATTGACGTCCTTTTTTTCGCACAAATAGAGCTTTCTTTTAGTGGTATTTGATCACCTCTGCGGTTTTTTTTTTGCGCTATAAACAAAAATAGAGCGACAATTTTGAAAAAAAAGCAATATTTTTTGATTTTTGTTATAATAAATATCCCAATTTTTTTTTTTTTTTTTTACATTTTCCTCAGTTTAGGCCGATACGTATTCTTCTACATATTTTTGGTAAAAAAAAATCGCAATCGGCGTTTATTGATTGGTTTGCGCAAAAGTTATAGCGTTTACAAAGTAGGGGGTAGTTTTATGGCATTTTTATAATTTTTTTTTTAATTAGTAATGGCGGCGATCAGTGATTTTTTTTGTGACTGCGACATTATGGCGGACACATCGGACACTTTTGACACTATTTTGGGACCATTCACATTTATACAGCGAACAGTGCTATAAATATGCACTGATTACTGTATAAATGTGACTGGCAGGGAAGGGGTTAACACTAGGGGGCGAGGAAGGGGTTAAATGTGTTCCCTGGAGTGATTGTTACTGTGGGGGGAGGGGAGTGACTGGGGGAGGTGACCGATCTGTGTCCCTATGTACAAGGGACACAGCATCGGTCCCCTCTGCCTGACAGGACATGGATCTGTGTGTTTACACACAGAGATCTACGTCCTGCCTCTGTAACAGCCGATCGCGGGTGCATGGCGGACATCGCGGCCGCCAGGCACGCGCATCGGCATTGCAGTGATGCGCCGGGCACGTGCGCGCGCCGCCGGCGGCACTCGTGCGCCCCCCATTGGCCAAATTGGAGGAGGCCGTATAATAACGGCCTCCCGGCATTTGACAACCACCTTGCGGCCGTATATACTCGTACGGCAGGCGCAAGGTGGTTAAGATGCATGGGTGGTTGTATAAGCTTGGAGTTTAGTGTAACAGCAACCTAAACCTACTACTCTTGTAGTATAAAGCTCTGGTGGACAGGGGGAGAAAGGTTCTTCCAGGTAATGTTACTCCTTGTCATAATCCTACTTACTGTATATACTCGAGTATAAGCCAAGTTTTTCAGCACTTTTTTTTGTGCTGAAAATGCCCCCCTCGGCTTATACTCGAGTCACCTTTTTGCGCCTGATCTTCCGGACTTTGGGGACCCGGTACTGGCCCACATGTAGCCTCACTCTTCCTCTACAAGTGTGCAAAGTTTGTTGTCCGGGGGACCTACGGATTTTTCAAAGCCGGGCACCCCTTCCATAGACTCCCATGTTAAACGGTAATTTCTTTGGTGACTTTGGGGACCCGGTACTGGCCGGTCATAGGTCCCCTGGACCCGAAACTTGGCACACATGTGGCCCCTTTTCTCCTCTATAAGTGTACAAAGTTTGTTGTCCGGGCGACCTACGGCCGGGGAGCACCGATTTTTCAAATCCGGGCACCCCTTCCATAGACTCCCATGTTAAACATCAGTCTAGTCATGGACAGAGTGAGGCATGGTCACAGTGAGGCATGGGCACAGTGAGGCATGCACATGGACACAGTTAGGCAAAGGGAGGCACAGTGAGGCATGCAGATGGACACCCTAGGCTTATACTCGAGTCAATACGTTTTCCCATTTTTTTGTGGTAAAATTAGGTGCCTCGGCTTATATTCGGGTCGGCTTATACTTGAGTATATACGGTACTTTGGATTTGAGCAGTGTGTCTCTAGAGTTACAGTATATGATAACTTGTAAGTTGTGAGTTGTACCCTGTTATGCACAAGGCTATGTGCACCAGTTACCCGGGGTATGCCACAATGGCTATGTTTTGTATGCCAGTAATGTCACTGGCTGCATGTACAGTAAAAATCTCCTAAACGGCGGACGTTTAGGAGATATTTACACTACCTATAGGTAAGCCTTATTATAGGCTTACCTATAGGTAAAATGTTATGTTGGAAATTAGGCTTGTGCAATTTGTTTCGGAACAAATCTAAATTCGTACGAATTTAGAAACTTTCGGACGTTCGAAAGCATTTCGAATCTCCGAACAAAGCAATTACGAATAAAACCGAATCCGAAATAAATTATATCGCAAATAGCGAATGCCCGAATGCCTTTGGCACAATTCGTTGTTGCGTTAATGCGGCCTAATGCAACAGCAAGTCGACTTTGTGATCCGTCACGGAAAATTACAATTCAACGAACCAAAAAAAAGTTACGAATGTACGAATCCATTCGAAGCACGTTAGGCAGCGCCATTGTGAGAGACACGGAAAATTACGAATCAACGAACCAAAAAAAAGTTACGAATGTACGAATTCATTCGAAGCACAATAAACTCTGCTCTGCTCTCTGCTCCTCCCTCACCGTGCTGAACTCCCTCTCAAAATGGTGTACAGGGGGCGGAGGCTATAGCCGCATGTCAAAAACAAAAGTAAAATGCGAGATTTCGAATTGTTACAAATAACCGCAATGTATTTAGAAAAGTACGATTCCATTCGTAGCACGTTAAGCAGCGCCATTGTGAGAGAGACACAGAAAATTACGAATCAAGGAACCAAAAAAAAGTTAAGAAAGTAGGAGTTGTGTCCAGAATCAACGAAAAACAATGTACTCTACCGAAAGTACGAATTATAAATCAACTAAAAATAAGGCTTACATTAATACGAATCATTCCGAGTCAACAAAAAATGTCACTTGCGAAAATCCGAATTAGTCCGAACAAGAAAAATTTCAGTTTAGCAAAATTGCGAATGATTACGAATCAACAGGACCGAAAAGAAACGAAACTAAACGAAACAATTTTTCCGTTGTGCACAAGTCTATTGGAAGTTTACTTCCACTTTAACCTGTGTAGCGCCCACCTCACTCCCCTCTTTCTCTTCAGCTCATCTCTCTCTTGTCTAGGGGTATCTTTTAGAGGGGAAGGGAGCGGGGACACCACGCCTGGCCTTCACAATCACCACAGGTGTCAGTGTGATACAAGCAAAGTTCTTTTACCTTCGGGTCAGTGTTGTGCACCTGGAGCCTCCACAGAGAGTTACCTTGAACAATGTCTGTCAGGAAATGAGCTCCACACCATTAAAGTTCAACACTCCTTTATTCCTCTTGAATGAACACAATCAGTTGAACTCCCTTGGTAGAAACAGAACAGAAAAGGAGGTGTGGATGCGAATAGGCCCAGACACAATGTGTTCTCCACTTTCCCTCCTGAAAGTGGGTTGCAGTCTCCGATTGGGGGGATTTCCTTCCAAGCGGTCTCCGGTGAGAGACTCACCCGTCACTGGCAATCTGCTGCACCAGGTCTTCGAATGAGGAGCTCCCCCCGGTCCATTACGCCTTCCGGATTCGGGTACCCACTCCCGGGGTTCCCTAGGATCTCCTTCCCTCGCGGAACTCAGTGTTGGGCACTGAGCTCCGGACCTCCATCTGAGTACCTCACCCCAGGCTAAAGGTGCCTGGAATAGAACACGACCTCCGGCTGTCCTCTAGGCCTAGGCCCGCCTAGAGAACCGACACGAACCACCGTCCACAGGCTGAAGGTGCCCTGGACTCCGACCCCGTGACAAAGATGGCCGGCCCCTTTATACCCTCTCCCAGCAAGCACGGCGGGTTCCCCGCCCCACCATACCGCTGCCGAGGGAGGACAAAAAGGAGGCACGACACACAGCAATGATTCAACCCCAGCCCAGGGTGACAGCGCCACCTGCTGGGCTGCAGGGAATTACACATCACCAATGTCTCTGTCAAGTTCAAATTTACACTCGGGAAAGTACATACCCGCTAGACTCTCCCCCTGGTGATTTGACAAAGGTCCCCAGTGTCTGGAGTAAATCATGCCCTCAGCGGCTGACATAATCCAATCCAGAAACCGACTAACAATTGTACAAAAATAAAACTTTTAGAAAAACTAGCCAACTAAAACATTGTGTCTGAGCCCTGTAAAAAAAAGGGAATAAAGACAGAAGAGAAACAACAGCATTGACTCATAACTTTGAATCACATCTTCACATTTTTACTTCCCCCCCCCCCATCCTGACTAAGACCCACCCCATTCTCAGTGGACTTGATGGGATGCTCTCCTGCAGAGGGAAAATAAAGGATTAACACAATTAACCCTGACACCTGTATTCGTGTGAGAGAAAAGAAACTTCTCCGGGAAGAAATCCCTTTTCTCCAAAGAGTGAGTGCATGAAAAGTGTTTTAACGTTGCACAACACTGCCACCTGGTGACAGCGCCGCGGTAACTGCACTCGTGGAACTTTCATCTTCTCTTTGGCCCTTTCTACCCAGAGTCCATGATCTCTTGCAGGAAAGTGAAGAACAACAGGAACAGTCCTTCATTCCTTTGAGGCACAAAAGCAACGGGCCCCAGAAAGTTCAGCAGCATGATAAGAACGGAGTCTCTTTTCTCCTACAGGTAAAAACGGGGATGCGGCAGAACAAGTGGCTTCAAGTGCTGATCCATGGTTTCCAGATGATACTCCACATCTTCTCCTTCTTTGCGCCGGATCAACACTTTGTCTGCATGGATGTGCCGTCCTAACATCCATTCTGCCTTACAGTCCTTAAAACGTTGAGAGGCCTTTGGAGAGCATGCCAGGTACCTGCGGGCGTGGGGAACCTGAAGGTGGGTCCACACAAAGTCATTGTACCAGCGCTCCCGGCACACTTCCACCTCATACAGCAGTTCCTTCGACAAGTACGGATACTCCCATCCGTAGTCCGCAGCAACCTTCTGGCCAAATAGGCGTTGTAGTCTCGCCAAAGAAGGCACAGTAGCTCTGTCTCCTCTGTCCCCTTCGCCAGGCAAAACTATCGAGTCCGGGTGGCGAGGGACCTTGATCACATCTGATCTGGGCATAGGTGCCCGCAGCAACAGTCTCTTTTCCCCGGTCTTCGGTACAGATGGCACCGGGGATGTAGAAGCAGGCTGGGGATGGGACCTCTCTTCAGGCGCTGGTGCCTCCACCCGGGGTGTACTTTCTCCTGTAGACATGGGTGGATCCCTGGTCCTCCGGAATGAAGCGAGAGGTACTTTGTCCCAGCCTTTCTCTGCAAACAGTTCATCTATCGCAACGTCGTCTCCCATGTCCGAGAGCGACTCTAGGTCAGAGGTGTCACACTCCTCCGCAGGCAGGTATCCTGTAGTGGAGACCGAGCTTTCACCTCCTCCCACACACCAAATCTCTCCGCCAGGCTTACCTCGGCCTTTACTTGAAACGGGACGTCCGGAACTCTTGTCGACGGATTCATCCTGGCTGGGCGTAAGCGAGCGAGACGGTCCACCACAACCGCTGGTCGGGGCTACCATGCCGGTCTTTCTCTTCGGTGATGGACGCTGCGAGATCGTGGTGACCGAGTCAGCATCCTCGAATTTCTCCCGTTGAATTTTTACGACCTCCTCCGCGGTCGCTGCAGTGTGCGCAGGGATGGCTGTCACAGCAGTGATTCCTCCTCTCTGAGTGGTGTTGCCCGCAGCATGGCCGGGGTAGATGGTTCTCGGCTTCTCAACCGCCGGATTCACTTCGAACAGGAACTCCCCACAGGCCTCACATCGCCCGAATGGCTTCAGCTGGCACACCAGTCCCGAACAGCCAGGACAAATCACACCCAGGGCCTCAACGTCCATGCACGAATACAGGGCGAATCGACCCCTTGGCTTTAGCCGGATCCCCGTATTTGTTACCGGAGCAGCAGCAGTCAATGTCGTGGTGGAAGGGTGAACTGGAATCCACAACGTATGTCCGAACATGGCGACCTGTTGCTGATCCATTGCACACTGCAGAGTTTTTGCGCCAATGTCCCACGTGTAGTCCTTCACACGTATTGGACTCCTCCCCTTTGCTCCAGTTTGCGGGCTTTTCTTCTTTTCTGTTTCTGAGTCACGCCCACGAACTAAGCGATGGGGGTGTGCCTGGTGGCGCAGTACAATAGAAGCCCCCACGTGTAGTACTTCACACGGCTGAACTTCCCCCTCTTTCCACTCTTCTGCGCGGGCCTTTCCCTTCATTGGGTCATGTCCACGACTTCGAGCAGGGATGCACTTCGGCCAGTGAAGGCCTGCCTACTCGTGTAACTCTTCCAACAGACACGTTCAATACTGTGGTGCACAAACACTATACCGGACCCGAGCCCCCACGTGTAGCACCCTCCTCACTCCCCTCTTTCTCTTCAGCTCGTCTCTCTCTTGTTTAGGGGTATCTTTTAGAGGGGAAGGGAGCAGGGACACCACGCCAGGCCTTTGTCACAGGTGTCAGTGTGATACAAGCAAAGTTCTTTTACCTTCGGGTCAGTGCTGTGCACCTGGAGCCTCCACCGAGAGTTACCTTGAACAATGTCTGTCAGGAAATGAGCCCCACACCATTAAAGTTCAACACTCCTTTATTCCTCTTGAATGAACACAATCAGTTGAACTCCCTTGGTAGAAACAGAACAAAAAAGGAGGTGTGGATGCGAGTAGGCCCAGACACAATGTGTTCTCCACTTTCCCTCCTGAAAGTGGGTTGCAGTCACCGAACGAGGGGGGGATTTCCTTCCAAGCGGTCTCCATTGAGAGACTCACCCGTCACTGGCAATCTGCTGCACCAGGTCTTCGAATGAGGAGCTCCCCCCGGTCCATTACGCCTTCCGGATTCGGGTACCCACTCCCGGGGTTCCCTAGGATCTCCTTCCCTCGCGGAACTCAGTGTTGGGCACTGAGCTCCGGACCTCCATCTGAGTACCTCACCCCAGGCTAAAGGTGCCTGGAATGGAACACGACCTCCGGCTGTCCTCTAGGCCTAGGCCCGCCTAGAGAACCGACACGAACCACCGTCCACAGGCTGAAGGTGCCCTGGACTCCGACCCCGTGACAAAGATGGCCGGCCCCTTTATACCCTCTCCCAGCAAGCACGGCGGGTTCCCCGCCCCACCATACCGCTACCGAGGGAGGACAAAAAGGAGGCACGACACACAGCAATGATTCAACCCCAGCCCAGGGTGACAGCGTCACCTGCTGGGCTGCAGGGAATTACACATCACCAATGTCTCTGTCAAGTTCAAATGTACACCCGGGAAAGTACATACCCGCTACACCTGTATCTATGGAAGAGCAGAAAACTGAGTACAAAGAGAAATATACTCTGTGGACTGGTCGAAATATGTGATGCAATCTGGCTTTTACATTTAGGTGCTAAAGGAAGTTGTTCCAACACTAATAGAAATTCTGGGCACTGCCATGAAGGTTTGATGAAGTTCCTCTCCCTCTAAATTTCAATCTAGGTTCAGGGCCAGGACAAGAATGGGCAGGAGGGGTGGCTGTTATGGATGATATGTTTCTTTAAATGCAACTCTATGGTGCATCTCTGTTGTACTTCTTCCTGTGTTGTGTTTCCTGTTTCCTGCTGGTTCTTTCAGTAAACATGGCTTATGTACAGTAATGGTTTGTGCTGTCTCTCTACATATATCACGACAAACAGTGGCTGCCTTGGAAGCAATGGGTTACTTTAGGGATGGGGACACATTCCTTCTGTTACAAGGCTGACAGGAGTAGTGACAAGGGCATCACTACTCCTGTCAGCCCAGTGCTGAAAGTAGCAAGGAAAGGAAAAGGGAGCCGGGAAGAGGTGCGGGCTGTGTTCTCACTCTCCCTCCTCCTTCCTGATAGTGCAACACGCATGTACTAATAAGTAGGTGGCGGTGCTCACAGACACACAGGAGCTGCACTAGCAGGAATGAGGAGGAGAGAGATACTGAATGGAAAGGTCCAAGAGAGCCAGGAGTGTAGGAAAAAGCTAGGAGTAGAGGAGCGAGCTGGTAAAAGAAGGAGAGAGGCATCAACACAAGCATGTGCCCAGTGTTAAACCTGAGCTGCACAGTGATTTTGACAAGTGAGAGACTGCTTGGTGTAAGATCCCTTAAGCTTGCCCATCATGAATGTAGGGCGCAGTTTTGCATCTTTGCCCTGGGAGCTGGATTACCTTTTCCCGGTATTGCCTAGGTTACATGTTAGTGTAAAGTTTGCTGACAAATGTTTACTCTAAAAATTACAAAGTTGGCGACTTTGCCATGCGACTTTGCCGCGACTTGAAGCAATGCATGTGTAATCTTGAGGTCTTTGGACCTCAAGTCGCATTAAAGTCGGACCAAAGTAGTGCAGGGACTACTTTGAAGTCATTGTGACTTGAAGTCGAACGGATATGAAAGGTACTTATTGGAAATCATGGGGTACGATTTGTCATGCGACTTTGCAGTCCCAAGTCGCACAAGTGTGAAAGGGGCCTAAGGCAAATTAGGTCCAGCAATGACAACTAAAAAGCAACTGCTGTAAACATTTTCCTGCAAAAGATCTGCCTCTGACCATTTCATAGTAAGGATTATTTTCAGTTCTCTGATTTTCTCGAGAATAACAAGGAATGACCTGTATGGCCTTAAAATTCTGCATAAGTAAAGACAAAAACTTGCAGAGTAGAGGACTACAGATACTATACAATGAGCTCTTGTGGTTACAGCTACAGCTCCCACCTTCCTCTGCTACACAAAGGTTATTACACATGGCCACCAGCAGAGGTCTCTCTTCAGTGTAACAAAATGGTTTGCTATTTCCCTGCGATCGCAAGACAAGAGGGTTCACTCCAAAAATATACAGTATTTACATCAGTTCATCTAAAATGGATATTCCAGTTTTTGTTATATGTTGAAGAGTTGAATCATACAGTATATCAATTTGTATATTTTTCAGGGAGATCTCTGTGCTTAAAGCCTCGTACACACGACCGGTTTTCTCGGCAAGAAACGACAAGAAAACTGCTGGCAGAGCTTTCTTGCAGAGAAAACCGTGCGTGTGTACGAGGCTTTCAGGTTTCTCGTCAAGAAAACTGCCCAGAATCTCGACGAGAAAAAAACAAGACCTGCTTTCTTTTTTCTCGTCGGAAGTCTCATTTTTCTCGGCGTGATTCTCGTCAGACTGTATTTTGACGAGAAAACCAGTCGTGTGTATGCTTTTCCGAGTCTTCAAAAACTGCGCATGGTCAGAATCAAGTATGGGACGGGAGCGCATCTTCTTGTAAAACTAGCGTTCGTAATGGAGATGGCACATTCGTCACGCTGTAACGAACTGAAAGCACGAAGACTGAAAAGCGTGAATCGTCTCTCCCCAAACTTTTACTAACACGCAGTAACACGAGATTAGCAAAAGCAGCCCAAGGGGTGGAGCCATGAGAATGGAACTTCCCCTTTATACTGCCGTTGTACGTGTTGTACGTCACCGCGCTTTATACCGACGAGATTTTGGATTGACAGTGTGTATGTAAGGAAAGCTTGACAAGAAACCCGTTAAGAAAAATTAAGTTTAAGGCTTGAGTTTCTGGATGTGCACAGCCACTGGTACTATAATAGGGTGACCACATTTCCAAACTATCATTCAGGGACACCCTCCCTTCCCAAAAGTCAGCTTGTGCTGTAATGAATCACAGCACAGTGATTGGACACAAGAGGCAGGATTTATAATTTCTCCAATCACAAGCAGGGGGCGGGATTGTTCTCCTCCAGGCATTCCTGGCCAGGATAAGTACTGTCAGTGAGTAAAGCGGTGATGTGGCGGCCTTTTTGGGGGCATCAGATTGGCCTGGGGGTTGGCTGGGTCAGTTTCATTCCGGAACACTGTATTGTCCTGGAATGAATGTGCCCGGGACAGACCTTCAAAATGGGGGACTGTCCCGGGCAATCCGGGACATGTGGTCACCCTATACTATAATGAGGTAGGGACACTCTCTTTAATTTATTATTGTTGTTTATTTATTTACTTTATTTTCATTCCAGTGGTAGGAGAGGGACCATTCAAAGATGGATGGGATGACCCCAACTCTCTGGCGACAGAAACAGATTTTTCTATTGGAGCATCCACGACATGTAACAAGCCCAGAGCTGACTAAGCCTACCAAACTACACTTATGGATGGATGGAATATGATTTATGGATCGATCGACTGTTTAATAGCTGAGATTCAATATTAACATGCTGCAAAACAAAGTGACCCAAAATAGCCCACTGCAGGACCTTAAGGTGGGTATTGCAGTATACTGTATGAAACATGGTAGACTACATCTTATACCAGCTCTTGGCTACTTTTTAAATATATTGTAATTGCCTAGGGACAAAGTTTGAAGCATAACCTGACAACGCTGATCGGTATTTATGTATTGCAACACATGGATGGACTTCATGTGGTTCGGACTTTAAGGGCCTATAAAACTGACCCCCGAAACTTAAATCAATGCTCATGAGAAGAAAAGCCTCTGTGGAGTACAGATCTAGGGTAATATGGTATGAATAACTGCCTTTACCTCTGTGTATTATGAGGTTGTGCAGAAATCAAGTATGGAAATAAATAGAACATTTTTTAGACTGACTTCATAGAGCAGGGGTGCCCAACCGCTGGCTCACGGGCCACATGTAGCTCGCAGCACCCTCTGATGTGGCCCTGCAACCTTCTGCTCTGCCATGGTGGGTCGGCAAGCCCAGATCGTGGGTTCCCGAACTGCCATCCCAGAGCATCAGTGGGAAGAATGGAGCCGGCTGCAGAGGAAGCATGCAGCTGCAGTAGAGAGCAGAGCCGATGCTTCCGAGTTAGCGCCGGTTCTGGTCACAAGCGGAGTGATACCAAATGCACTCTGCTTGGGACAGAAGCAGCCAGGCAGCCATACCCGCCTTGGTGACAGCAGCAGCCAGGCAGCCATACCTGCCGTGGGGACAGCAGCAGCCAGGCAGCCATACCCGCCTGGGGGACAGCAGCAGCCAGGCAGCCATACCTGCCTGGGGGACAGCAGCAGCCAGGCAGAAAGCCATACCCACTTAGGAGACAGCAGCAGCCAGACAGGCAACCATACCTGCCTGGGGGCCAGCAGCAGCCAGACAGACAGCTATACCCACCTGGGGGACAGCAGCAGCCAGGCAGTCATACCCACCTTGGGGACAGCAGCAGCCAGTGATACCGGCAGGAATCCTGAGAAAGAAGTGAAAAATTAAGTCAGCTTTTATCCCTTTCATGCCTAAGCCTATTTCTGACATTTGTTGCTTACAAGTTAAAATCTGTATTTTTTGCTAGAAAATTACTTAGAACCCCCAAACATTATATATTTTAGCAGAGACTATATATATATATATATATATATATATATATATGTAGCGCTACCCCCAGTTAAGAGAGCCGCTGATATTGATTTGGGCCCTGCAGTGCACCGCTGTCAACCCCCGGCAATCGGCTCTAACCTCCCGTGGCACAGCTGGTGATAGAGAGATAGGACCGCGTGATCGCAACTGTTGGTGACGCAGTCCTATAACAAACATACACAGAATATACTTTGAAACTCCTATTAAAGTAAGCGGAACTGACACCAAATGTACTTTACCCAGATATTTTACTGAGGCTAATGGGCAAGTAATAAACAACAGTATAACAAGTTGCAGATCCCTGCAATAAACAGTAATAAAGATAAACAGAGTAATCAGAATAATAAAGTATTGCTATGCAACTCTAGCGCTGCCCTTTTACAGCTACTTCCCCTCATGGGTAGACTAACACCCAGCAATGTCTACCTATGCAGTCAGGCCTGACTGATCTAAATGGAAGTTCAGTGAAACAATATTCGCTAGCAATCTCTCGGTGGTGCACTTGAAGAACAACTTTGTAATCCCAACGAATAGTAAAGATAAAGTATCTGTCTTTAAACAGCTCTCACCACCTGGACAAGTCCAAGTCCGTTTCCTCCATCGATTCGTCTAGGAACAGGAATCCACCGACATCCAAGTCTTCAATCCTTCTGGTGTACTGCAGCAAGAAGGATTAGATGTCTCTAAGGCTCTGCTAGGCTGGCAGAGGGCTCTTTGGAAAGGAGCACACGGCCCGGGCTTCAGGCCTTGTGCACACAGCAGTTCAGCACAGACATCCTCTTGCTAGGAGAGGGGGATCCAAAGAGAGCGACCAAAACTCCGCCTCCCCTTTATAAAGTCTGCCCCAGCAGTCTCTGTTCTGGAGCAATGCACCCTGGGTGCTGCAAGATGTACTGGGAGATGTAGTCTCTTTCTCTCCTCTGCTTTCACTTCCAGTAATGTCTCTTTACTTCCTCCCGACTCACCTCTCACCTGGAACTTCTTATCTCTCTGCATTAAAGGGGAACACCCCGCTACACACTCCCCCCACTTGAACTCTTTGGTCCCCAAAGATAAACTTCAACAAATACTGTTTACCATTTTGGACAATGTCGAGCATGATGTTGGCATAGGGAATTCCCACCAAAACTTTGGGATGGAACTCTCTTGCCCACAGGTCACACTACCATGAGTGGCCTGCCTAACTGTGCCAGAGAGTGAGCTGGGGTTGCCCTCCACCAAATGGACGGTGGAGGGATCAGGTTGTTCAACACTTCTCCTAGCCGTTACAACAGAGTCCTCTGAGCTCGTCCCCATTTGGGGGTAAGTTAGTTTCTTGGGAGGCCTGATGACTCTGCGAGCCCTCTGCTCTCTTGGTGCTTCTGACTCCAGCACCACAGGCTCTTCTTCAGGAGTAAGTTCAGGTAACATTGCTGGTTCTGGAACCTCTGATTCAGAAGTCGACTGACGTATGGAATCTCTAGAGTCCTCCTCTGCGCAAGTGTCAGGAACATCTTCCCAGTAATCAGCTGAGGGACTGAAGGGTATGAATTCAGTAGCCTCCGGATTCAGCGTTGCATCTGGGGTATCCCCTCCATTTGGGAGATCTATGGCGGACGTTCCCAGAGTCGAGGGAGGCCACAGCCAGTCCAGTTCTCCACCTTCTTCTGTACTCAATTGGGAGGCCTCCCCATCTTTGGCTCGAGAGGTCTGGGACCGAGTGTTCGGCCTAGGAATATCCAGGATAGAGGCCGGTTCAGGGGAGTCTCTCACGGGAGGTATTCTGACTGCCTCAGCAAGTGGGAGCAGGTGGTTCCGATGCCACGTCTTCAGTGGACCCACCTTTCCTTCTGGCTTTAGTTTGTAGACAGGCAAACCGGGCAACTTCCTACAGACAACATAGGGCTCAGATCTCCACCTGTCGGCAAGCTTGTGTTTTCCAGGGACCCCCAGATTGCGTAGCAGTACTCGGTCCCCGGGCTGCAGATCTTGCACTCGAACCTTCAGATCAAAATTTCTCTTGTTGCGGGCCCCCCTTTGATCCGAAGCCGCCTGGGCTTGTTCATAGGCCACCTGCAAGCTACGTCTAAGTCTGTCCACGTATCCCTTGTGGGATGTAGCTGAGGTATTGTCTATAGAAGTGCCAAAGGCCAGGTCCACAGGTAGCCTTGCTTCTCTCCCAAACATAAGTCGATAAGGGGAGTAGCCAGTGGCGTCACTTGTGGTACAGTTATAGGCATGTACTAGGGCTGATATGTGCTGACTCCAGTGTTGCTTCTTCTCTGTTTCTAAGGTTCCCAACATGTTGAGCAGGGTCCGGTTAAATCTCTCCGGCTGAGCATCTCCTTGTGGGTGGTAAGGCGTGGTTCTGGTCTTCTTTATTCCTAATGAATCCAAAAGTCTTCGGATCAACCGACTCTCAAAGTCCCTTCCTTGATCTGAGTGGAGTCTCTGTGGTAGTCCGTAATGGACAAAATACTTCTCCATAAGTATCTTGGCCACGGTGGATGCCTTCTGGTCTTTGGTTGGGAAAGCTTGAGCATAGCGGGTGAAATGGTCGGTTATTACCAGAACATTCCCCAATCCACTCAGGTCGGGTTCGAGGCAGAGAAAGTCAATGCATACCAGATCCATTGGGCCTTGACTCTGTAAGTGGCCCATTGGGGCAGCTTGATGGGGTAGGGTCTTTCTCTGAATGCATCGTGCACAGGAATGGCAATACTCCTCTACTTCTGCCCTCATGCAGGGCCAATAGAACCGATTTCTGAAAAGCTGGAAGGTCCTTTCTGCCCCTAGGTGACCATGATGGTCATGCAGGGCAATTAGTACAGTCTCTCGGTGCTTCTCTGGAAGAAATAACTGCCACTTATCTTCTGAGTCATCAGAGGGGCCCCTTCGGTAGACCACTCCCTGATGTACCTGTAGCCTGTCCAATTCCTTCCTCAACAGGCGAGCCTCCTTTGAGGGGTGATGTAGGAATTTGTTGGGATCCTGATTCTCCAGGGCTTCGAGGACCAATCTCCCCATGGGGTCTTCCAATTGGTCACACCTCAACTCCTTCTTGGACAGTCTCGGTAGGTTGTCTTCCTCCAGTTGAGTTACCCCACAATAGTGTTTGGGGACTCCTACCATGGTAACCCCTATTTCTTCTGCTCTGGAGCCTCCTCTGGCTTGGAATTCAGCCCCTTGACAAAGGGCCCGCACCCCGTCCGGTGCCACTTGGGTCCAATCTTCCCAGTCATTTGTCATGGCATGAGACCTCCGGGACAGGGCATCTGCATCCCTATTTCCGGCTCCTGGTCTGTACTTCAGACTGAAGTTGAATCCAGACAATGCGGCCAACCACCTGTGTCCGGTGGCATCTAGTTTTGCGGTGGTGAAGAGGTAGGTCAGGGGGTTGTTGTCTGTCTTCACAGTAAACTCTGCCCCATACAAGTAGTCTTTTAGCTTGTCTACTACCGCCCATTTGAGGGCCAGGAATTCCAGCTTATGAGTGGGGTAATTCTTTTCTGAGGGGGTCAGGCTCCTGCTCACATAGGCCACTGGTCGCAGTTGTCCTTCATGTTCTTGGTAGAGTACACCACCTAGACCCTCATGGCTGGCATCCACATGTAATTCATAAGGTCTGGTAGGGTCGGCGTAGGCCAGGACTGGGGCAGTGGTTAAGCTCCTCTTCAGAGCATGAAAGGCCTCTTCACACCTTGGGTTCCACTGATCTTGAACTGACTCGCCAGGCCTCCTGGGCCCTGAGTCATCCTCTTCCCCTTCTGCCTTTAGCAATTCATTCAACGGGCGGGCAATCCGAGCAAACCCCTCCACAAACCTCCTATAATAGGAGCAGAACCCCAGGAAGGATCTGAGCTCTGTTACTGTGGTGGGTCGTGGCCAGGAAGTGACTGCTTCCAACTTCTCAGGATCTGTGGCCACCCCTTCTTCAGACACTATGTGCCCCAGATAGTTCACAGAAGACTGGTAGAACCGACACTTCTCGGGGGAAAGCTTAAGTCCCTCTTCGCTGAGTCTTCTCAATACTTTCTCCAACCTGGATTCATGTTCTTCCAAGATTCTTCCAAAGACAATGACATCGTCCAAGTACACAAGGACTTCTATAAGATTCATGTCTCCAACAGTCTTCTCCATAAGGCGTTGAAAGGTAGCAGGAGCTCCAGACAGACCCTGAGGCATCCTATTGAATTCGAAGAATCCCACCGGGGTTATGAAGGCTGTCTTCTCCCTGTCTTCTGGGTGCATAGGGATTTGATAGTACCCACTCTTGAGGTCCATCACACTGAACCATTTGGCTCCAGACAAACTTTGTAGGGCATCTTCTATCCTTGGCGTGGTGTATTGGTCAGGGATGGTTCTCCTGTTGAGAGTCCTGTAATCGATACAAAGCCTCAACGACCCATTCTTCTTTCTGACCACCACGATTGGGGAGGCATAGGGACTTCTAGACTCCCGGATCACACCAGTCTTCTTTAGTTCTACAAGTTGTTCCCTCAGATCCTCCAGATCTGCCAGGGGGACCCGCCTGACCCTCTCTCGGAAGGGCTTATCTTCTTGGAGGCGGATCCGATGGGTGGCACTTCTTGCACACCCCACATCGAATTCATCTTCGGAAAAGATCTTCTCCCACCTGGTCAGCTGGGCCTTGGCTCTTTCTTTCCAAGCCCTGGGTAGGTTCGGGTTTTCCACGGACAGTTTCTCCCAAACATCTCCTCCGTCACCCGTCCCCTTGACTTCGGACCAAGTGACCGGGGCAGCAGGGCTCACCTGACCAAGCAACACTCTGGCAGGGATCTCCATGGGTCCTCCCGTAGTGTTCCTAACACTCACCGGAACTCTGCCATGGGCCTTCTTCAGGGCCTTGAACGGAATCACTTCTGGTATCACTTCCAGGCCTGAGGACTCTTCCCTTGGGTCTGATTCCAGCATGACAAAGGGGCCAGGTTGTTCCCACGAAAGCTTCACAGTGGCCCTAAGACAGGTTACTTCTCCGGGCTGTAGCACTACTCCTTCTCTGCCAAGTCTCCACACCTTCCCTATCCCCTCTCCCGGGGTCTTCTGCTCTAAGACCAGTCGTTGGTAGGCCGTCTTTAGCATGGGATGGATTTTGGTGGCTGAATGGTTTCTCTCTTTCACTAGAGGGGTCAGGAGTCTCCTGACTAGATCCGTGTTTGTCCCAATGATCAGGGAAATCTTGCTGGCTCCAGGCGGCCGGGGACACACAACTGCCAGGGTGTCAAACACTTCAGCCTTCCCAGCCACGGATGGGTCGAAAGTCATCTTTATGGGCAGGTACCCATCATAAGGGAAACTCTGGGTTCCAAGTCCCCATATCTCCAGCTCTTCTATCTTCTGGATAGGCAGATGACTCAAGTGCCTATCATAGAAGTCCCGGTATAGTAAAGTCACCTGTGCTCCGGTGTCCAAAAGAGCTTTAGTATAGACTCCTTCCACTTGAATGGGCACAGTAGGAGACGGGCCCACCAGTTCCTTTGGGTATGGCCGGACTGGGGTCACCTCTTTTTTTTGGCTTTCGACCCTTGCCCTGCTCCTTTTGGACTTTAATTTTTCCTGAGCCTGGCATGCATTGACTTTCTCCCTCTCAATGGGGGCACAAACCCGCTGAGGGATGTTATTGTTCCTTTTAGGTGGATGTTCCTTCTTTGGGGTGCTGTACTTCCACTGAGGGGTCTTGCCCCCTCCCTCTGGGGTACATCTTGGTGGGGGTGTACTATACCTCCTCCTAGGAGTTTTGTCTCCTCCATTCTTGGCCTTTTTTTTAGTTTGGAGCGCACTGAAGATGATGGGCACCCGGTTGACTCCTTCACCGGGGCCCTTTGGAGTTTCCCGCCGGCTTGCAATTATCTGTTCTCTTCTTCTTTGGGCTAGAGCATACGTTAGCAAAGTGGCCACTCCCTCCGCAGTTATAGCAAATCACCTCTTCTCGGTCCTGTAGGGAGGCCGGTGCTGAGGTGTTCGGGAACAACTCCTTTCTTGGGCTTGGTTTCTCTCGTCTTCTCTGATCTTTCTCCATCAAAGAGGTCAGCATCTCCAACACTTGGGCCATTTGCGATTTCAGAGTGTCAACCTCCGCATCTCTTTCTGGGCTCTTGACCGAATGGACCAACACTGGTACAGGTGTGACATTCGCCTTGGCCACCTGCTGATCTTCCTGCAGCGCCTCTTCGTCCCTAATAATTTTTATTAGATCAGAGTAGGTTAGTGACATTCCTCCTCCTGAGGTTTTCAGGTGCAGCCAGACCGGGTCTGAGCGCCGCGCTCCCCTCATGATCTGCTTCATGCGTGCTTCATCTGCATCTTTGGGCAGCATTCCCTTCTTCAGTACAATCTTGCATAACTGCCTGTTCAGCCTTCTAACATATTCTGACAGTTTCTCATTCGGCTGCTGGAGAGTGTGTTCAATTTGATAAATCATCTCTGACACCTTCTCCAGCTGACCAAACTCTTCCTGCAGCATGGCCAGGCAATCTTGAACTGTACAGTTTTCATTTCCAAACCGGAAGCTCTTCACCGCTTCTGCCGCGGCACCTTTCAGACTTTCTAAGACTCGCTGTCTCTTCTGTGCCTCAGGCACCTCCCATGCTTCTACTGCCTGCAATGCCTGTTCCACCCAAGTGTCAAAATCTTCCTCCCCCGCAGGGACGGGGAGCTTCCCTGAGAAGGTGCTAAGCTTCCGGTAACCGGCCTCCACATGCACCGTACTGCTTTTCTGGCACTTAATTACAAGGTCTCCTAGAGCATTCAACAATTCAGGCCCTATAGCGGCCAGCGGTGATCCCGGGCTTAATAGTTCCTTAAGCTTTTCTGCTTTAGGGGATAGTGGTGGAGATAATTGTGGGAGTGATGGCTTTGGTGTCTGAAACCATTCTTCCTTCACTGGCAGCGTATGTATCAAGTGATAGATCTGATTATCTATGGCTTGTATACTCTGACTTTTAAAATGCTCTGGGATTTCGTTTTTCCATTCTACCAGTGCGTATGTAAACGAGATCACTGGATCTGGCCTAAAATCCATCACCCATGCTTTGTGGCTCGGAGACAGTAACAATACGAGCTGTTTTATCTCCTCTTCCTTCCATCTTTCCCCCGGGAGTACAATGACTACCGCCGCGGTTGGATCGGCGCCAATCGCTGCGCACCACTGTGACATTGCCAGCGGGTCCATGCTGGTACTTCTGACCGGCTTGATTGCAGCGTGCAACGTACAAGGATCCCGGACTCGAGCCCCCACGTGTAGCGCTACCCCCAGTTAAGAGAGCCGCTGATATTGATTTGGGCCCTGCAGTGCACCGCTGTCAACCCCCGGCAATCGGCTCTAACCTCCCGTTGCACAGCTGGTGATAGAGAGATAGGACCGCGTGATCGCAACTGTTGGTGACGCAGTCCTATAACAAACATACACAGAATATACTTTAAAACTCCTATTAAAGTAAGCGGAACTGACACCAAATGTACTTTACCCAGATATTTTACTGAGGCTAATGGGCAAGTAATAAACAACAGTATCACAAGTTGCAGATCCCTGCAATAAACAGTAATAAAGATAAACAGAGTAATCAGAATAATAAAGTATTGCTATGCAACTCTAGCGCTGCCCTTTTACAGCTACTTCCCCTCATGGGTAGACTAACACCCAGCAATGTCTACCTATGCAGTCAGGCCTGACTGATCTAAATGGAAGTTCAGTGAAACAATATTCGCTAGCAATCTCTCGGTGGTGCACTTGAAGAACAACTTTGTAATCCCAACGAATAGTAAAGATAAAGTATCTGTCTTTAAACAGCTCTCACCACCTGGACAAGTCCAAGTCCGTTTCCTCCATCGATTCGTCTAGGAACAGGAATCCACCGACATCCAAGTCTTCAATCCTTCTGGTGTACTGCAGCAAGGAGGATTAGATGTCTCTAAGGCTCTGCTAGGCTGGCAGAGGGCTCTTTGGAAAGGAGCACACGGCCCGGGCTTCAGGCCTTGTGCACACAGCAGTTCAGCACAGACATCCTCTTGCTAGGAGAGGGGGATCCAAAGAGAGCGACCAAAACTCTGCCTCCCCTTTATAAAGTCTGCCCCAGCAGTCTCTGTTCTGGAGCAATGCACCCTGGGTGCTGCAAGATGTACTGGGAGATGTAGTCTCTTTCTCTCCTCTGCTTTCACTTCCAGTAATGTCTCTTTACTTCCTCCCGACTCACCTCTCACCTGGAACTTCTTATCTCTCTGCATTAAAGGGGAACACCCCGCTACATATATATATATATATATATATACATATTGTGAGGCGGTTAGCTCGGCAGAGGGTGTGTGTGACCCCCGGGATGGGCTCCCCACACAAAACAGGCCCAGCAAACGGAGGTTGTGGTTTTCAAAATCAAAAAGGTGCGGTTTATTTTCTATTTACAGTGACAAAACACAGCAAAGCAAAAGAAACATAACCAAAATAAATCCTGGTCAAGTTGACCTCTGACTAAACATACAGGTTTCCTAACTAACAACTGGGATCAGCCTAGTGCTGTCCTAGTCCCTAAGTCCCTGGTTTTAAATGTCCAAGCAAATAGCCACACAGGCTTTGTCTCACCGCACAGGGGTTCACTCTCCCTAGACAGTCCACACAGGTCTGGTTCCAGGCATGAGCTAACATCTAATGAAGCTGGGAGTTCTTATAGAGGCCTAAATGAGCTGACAAGCTTCAGCTGGTCTCATCAACTCCCTGTCTGCACGACGCCCAGCCCTCTCCCTAGAGGTATGAGTCATCCATGAGCCCACTAGCCTTATACAACTCTCCACCTAGTTGTATAAGTCGGCGTAAAGCCTGAATCTGGGCGAAATATATCTACCCCCCTGGATGCAACCAGGTGACTTTACCTTCCTGCTGTCACATACCCCCCCCCCTCTTGTTTTAACCTCGGGGTTGGAACACCAGCAATCAGGCATTCATGTACTCGAGACAAAGCATCCACATTCCCCATTTGAACGCCAGGGCGATGCTTTACTGTGAAGTTGAATTCCTGGAGGGCCAGGAACCACCTATTCACTCTTCTATTTGTTTCCTTGTTTTGAGCCATCCACTTTAACGGAGCGTGATCCGTAACCATGTCAAAGTGCCTACCTAGCAGGTAGTACCGAAGGGAATCTAGAGCCCACTTCACCGCTAAACACTCCTTTTCAACGGTGGCGTAATTTACCTCATGGGACTTCAACTTCCTGCTGAGGTAAATGACTGGGTGCTCTTCCCCGTTCCAGACCTGGGACAATACTGCTCCTAACCCCACATCTGACGCATCACTTTGTACGACAAAGTCTTTAGAGAAGTCGGGTGAGTACAACACTGGCTGGCTACATAAGGCTTGTTTCAAGAATTGGAATGCTGCCTCAGCCTCGGGGGTCCATTTAATCATGACCGACCCTTTCCCCTTCGTCAGGTTGGTTAGGGGCACAGCCTTAGAAGCAAAGTGGGGAATGAATCGCCGATAATACCCAGCGATTCCCAGAAAGGCTCGTACCTGCTTCTTGCTGTTGGGACGTGGCCAACTCTGGATGGCCTCGACTTTGTTGAGTTGGGGTTTTATTACTCCCCTCCCAATGGTGTACCCAAGATATTTGAACTCCTCCTGCCCAATGGTACACTTCTTGGGGTTAGCCGTAAACCCCGCTTCCCGAACAGAGTCCAGGACTGCTTGCACTTTTGGCAGATGTGAGGCCCAATCTGTGCTATGGACAATTACGTCATCCAGGTAAGCCGCAGCATACTTCCGATGGGGCCTCAGCATCTGGTCCATTTTCCGCTGGAATGTGGCCGGCGCATTCTGTAACCCGAACGGCATTCTTTTATATTGGAACGCCCCGTCTGGGGTTACAAATGCGGTTTTCTCTTTGGCCGACTTGGCCAGGGGGATTTGCCAATACCCTTTTGTGAGGTCAAGAGTCGTCATGTATCGGGCTGTTCCCAGCCGGTCGATCAACTCATCTATACGTGGCATGGGGTAGGTGTCAAATTTTGTAACTTTGTTCAACTGACAAAAATCGTTACAAAATCGCCAGCTCCCATCTGGTTTAGGCACCAACACGATGGGACTAGACCAATCACTTTGGGACTCCTCTATCACCCCTAAGTTCAGCATTTTCTGTACTTCCTCCCGTATTGCCTCCCGTCGAGCCTCTGGGATCCGATAGGGTTTTAACTTCACCCTTTCACCGGGCGGGGTAATGATGTCATGCTCTACCCCAGATGTTTGTCCCGGCAGCTCAGAGAATACCTCCTTGTTGCGAAGCACAAACTCCTTAACCTCCTGTTGTTGGGGTTGTGACAAGGTGGCTGCTATTCCAACCTCAGGAATCACGCAACCAGTTTGAGCTGGTGACCAAGTGTCTGCGACTAGGGACTCTCTATCCCTCCAGGCTTTCAACAGATTAACGTGATAGATCTGTTCGGGCTTTCGCCTTCCTGGTTGTCTGACCTTGTAATTCACTTCGCTCACTTTTTCCATTATCTCGTAGGGGCCTTGCCATTTGGCAAGGAATTTACTTTCAACCGTAGGGACAAGTACCAATATCCTATCCCCCGGGGAAAAGGTACGGGTCTTGGCTCCACGGTTGTACACTCTCTGCTGTGCCAACTGCGCTTGGGCCAAATGTTCCTTCACGATGGGCATTACCTGTGCAATTCGATCTTGCATCAGGGCGACATGCTCAATCACACTCCTGTGGGGAGAACTCTCACTTTCCCAAGTTTCCTTGGCAATATCCAACAGCCCTCTTGGGTGTCTCCCATACAGTAACTCAAAGGGGGAGAATCCCGTAGAGGATTGGGGCACCTCCCTAATAGCAAACATCAAATAAGGAAGTAAACAGTCCCAATCCTTTCCATCTCTATCCACCACTTTCTTCAACATTTGTTTTAGGGTTTTGTTGAATCTTTCAACCAGCCCATCGGTTTGGGGGTGATACACAGACGTACGCAATTGCGTCACTTTGAACAATTTACACAGCTCTTTCATAACCCGGGACATAAAGGGTGTACCTTGGTCCGTAAGCAGTTCTTTACAAATACCCACCCGGCTAAAAACAAGAGATAGCTCTTTGGCTATGGTTTTGGCCGAGGTATTTCGGAGAGGGATCGCTTCTGGATAACGGGTGGCATAGTCCATTATAACTAATATGTACTGGTTCCCCCTAGCGGACTTGATTATAGGACCTACCAAATCCATGGCGATCCTCTCAAACGGGACCTCAATGATGGGTAGAGGGACCAGCGGGCTACGGAAATGTGGCATCGGGGCCAACCTCTGACACACAGGGCAGGAGGAACAATAATTTTCTACGTCCTTCATCACCCCCGGCCAATAGAATCTCTGTAATACCCTCTCTCGGGTTTTCTCTGTCCCCAGATGACCTCCAAGAATGTGCCCATGGGCCAACTCCAACACCAACTTCCTGTAAGGTTTGGGCACCACAAGCTGCTCAACGGTTTCTTCTGCCCTTTTTGCCACCCGATACAGTAGGTCCTTCTCTACGCTGAAGTATGGGTAAGTGCAGGTATTATCTGGGTTCACTAACTCGCCATCTATTTTCACTACGTTTTCCCGTGCCTTTATTAGGGCGGGGTCTTTCAACTGTTCTGTGGCAAAGTTTTCCCTGTGAACCTCAAGATCAGAAAACTCCACAGACGGTAGGTTTTCGTCTGAGGAGGTGGGCTCCTCTCCAGTTTCTTGAGTCTCCCCTGCCAATACTGATAAGGGAAATTCCGGAGAGTCCTCACCACTCTCAGGGGAGTTCTGGCTATCACATTCCTGGTACATAGGGGCACCAGTGAGGGGCTCAGGATCATCCCACAGTTCCCAGAACTTCGGAAAATCCCTTCCCACAATGGCGTCATGCGGTAACTGAGATACTAAGCCCACTGGATGAGAGAGGGTACCTTTGGGGGTCTCGAAACACACTGTAGTCACTGGATACTCTCGGGTGTCCCCATGCACACAAATAACAGCTACCTTGCTATTCCCAGAGACCTCTGTTTTAACTAACTCAGCCTTTATCAGGGTCACAAGGCTACCTGAATCCAGCAATACCACAACATTTCTACCATTAACACACATTTTGCATAAATGTTTCTCAGTTCCTCGAATGGCAGTGCATGCGACTGTCGCACACAGCGACTGACGTCTGCCCGTCAGAAAGTCACACTGCATGGGTTCCTCCACAACCGGGCAATTGGCTGCAATATGTCCCGCTTGCCGGCAGCGGTAGCAAACGATCCTTCTTGCCGCCTCTTGAGCCGCTGATTTCCCAGGCTGTTCTCGCCAAACTTGGGGTAGAGCTCCCACCCTCTCACTCTCTCCTCCCTCACCCCTTGGAATCCTCTTATCCGCCCCTGGGGATGGTCTGGTCTTAGGGTGGAAAGTCCGAGTGTCTCTGGAAGAGGCCGTCAGGTTCTCTGTAGCCAAATATTTCTCCACACGATCCACAAGACCATCGGCCGTCTCTGGGTCTCCATGGCTTACCCACTTTTGGATGGCAGTAGGAAGAGCTCTCAAAAACCGATCCATTACAACACGTTCCACAATCTTTGGTGCGGACAAAGTCTCTGGCTGTAGCCACTTTCTGCTCAGGTGAATGAGATCATACATTTGAGACCTGGGGGGTTTTCCAAGCTGGAAAGTCCAGTTATGCACACGCTGAGCCCGGACAGCCTGGGTGACACCCAGCCTTGCCAAAATTTCAGCTTTTAGCATCACATAGTCTTTTGCTTGGTTAGGCTCTAGGTCATAGTAAGCTTTCTGCGATTCACCAGTTAACAGAGGAGCCACCAGTCCAGCCCACTGCTCCTCAGGCCACTTTTCTCTTTCAGCGGTCCTTTCAAATGTGGTCAAAAATACCTCTGGATCATCCTCTCCAGTCATTTTTGTCAATAAACGACTCACCCCAAAGGACGCGGTATTAGTGGGATGGCTTTCCTCACTGGTCTGCGGACGTTGCTGCATTACTGCTTCCATTTGTTGTAGTCTCTGCTCTTGCTTCTGTAACAGGTCTATGAAGCGGGCCTCAGATTGCTGCTGGGCTTGTTGCTGAGCTTCCAGACTCTGTTGGTGAGCTTGCTGCTGGGCTGCAAGGCTCTGTTGATGAGCTTGCTGCTGGGCTGCAAGGCTCCTTTGCAAACCTGCATTTGTCTGCTGTTGATTGGCATTTGCTAGAGCCAGCTGTTTCAGTATCTCCTCCATGCTGGCTTAAAAAAAAACTGCCCGCATTCTCCACCAACTGTGAGGGGGTTAGCTCGGCAGCGGGTGTGTGTGACCCCCGGGATGGGCTCCCCACACAAAACAGGCCCAGCAAACGGAGGTTGTGGTTTTCAAAATCAAAAAGGTGCGGTTTATTTTCTATTTACAGTGACAAAACACAGCAAAGCAAAAGAAACATAACCAAAATAAATCCTGGTCAAGTTGACCTCTGACTAAACATACAGGTTTCCTAACTAACAACTGGGATCAGCCTAGTGCTGTCCTAGTCCCTAAGTCCCTGGTTTTAAATGTCCAAGCAAATAGCCACACAGGCTTTGTCTCACCGCACAGGGGTTCACTCTCCCTAGACAGTCCACACAGGTCTGGTTCCAGGCATGAGCTAACATCTAATGAAGCTGGGAGTTCTTATAGAGGCCTAAATGAGCTGACAAGCTTCAGCTGGTCTCATCAACTCCCTGTCTGCACGACGCCCAGCCCTCTCCCTAGAGGTATGAGTCATCCATGAGCCCACTAGCCTTATACAACTCTCCACCTAGTTGTATAAGTCGGCGTAAAGCCTGAATCTGGGCGAAATATATCTACCCCCCTGGATGCAACCAGGTGACTTTACCTTCCTGCTGTCACAATATATATATATATATACATATATATATATATATATTTTTTTTTTTTTATCAGAGACCCTAGAGAATAAAAATGGTGATTGTTGCAATATTTTATGTCACACTGTATTTGCACAGCGGTCTTTCAAATTAATTTTTTGGGGGAAAAAGACACTTTCATGAAACAAAAAAACTAAACAGTAAAGTTAGCCCAATTTTTTTGTATAATGCGAAAGATGATATTACGCCGAGTAAATAGATACCTAACATGTCATGCTTTGAAATTGCGCACACTCGTGGAATGGCGACAAACTACGGTACCTAAAAATCGTCAAAAGCGAAAATTTAAAAAAAATCAACGGTTACAAGGTTAGAGTTACAGAGGAGGTCTTTTGCTAATATTATTGCTCTCGCTCCGACGATCGTGGCGATAGCTCACATGTGTGATTTGAACAAGGTTTACATATGCGGGCACGGGATTCTACCTTTTTTTTAAAAGTCAGCAGCTACAAACACTGTAGCTGCTGACTTTTAATAAGGACACTTACCTGTCCTAGGCGCCCATGATGTCGGCCCCCCGAGGGCGATTCCTCGATCGTGGAAGGTCCCGGCGCCGCCATCCTCACTAAGGGAAACAGACAGTGGAGCCTTGTGGCTTCACTGCCCGTTTCCTACTGCGCATGCGCGAGTCTCGCGGCGCTTTGTGAATGGGGCGGCTGCTTTCTGGGATACACACAGTTCCCAGAAGGCAGCGCGCCCCATTCACCAGAAGACAATGCGAGGAGGAAGAGGAAGAAGACCTGCCGAGGACTAGAAAGAGGCAGATTAGGAACATCCGCATAGCAACCGCAATTTCTGGCAATTGAAAAAAAAAAAAAATTTTTTAGGGTGGAACTCCACTTTAAGCATGTGGTTTCTTTACTACGCGGGCTCGTGGGGACAGGGTCGCTTTAAAAAAAAAATTTTTTTCCTTATTTATTTTATTTATTTATTTATTTTTTACATTGTCACTTAAAAAAAAATAATTATGATCACTTTTATTGCTGTCACAAGGAATGTAAACATCCCTTGTGACAGTAATAGGTGGTGACAGGTACTCTTTATGGAAAAGACCCCAAATCCCTCCTTTGCACTTCAAAGTATTCAGATCGCCAAAAACAGCGATTCTGAACACTGTAATTTTTTTTTTAAATCTGCGCCATTGGCAGCTGCAGGCATCACCCCGGTATAACCCCTTCAAGCCGAGGCCGCATATGTGCGTACGGACGGCGGTAAGGGGTTTTTAATTAAAATCAAACAGCAATAGGCATATCTGTTCTCTACACTGGTACACTAGCTACACTGGGCTGCTTTCAAACTGATCCACAGGTGCAGTGCACCTGCGGGTTACCTGCACTAAGGCCCCTTTCACACTGAGGCGCTTTGCAGGCGCTATTGCGCTCTAAATAGCGCCTGCAATGCGCCCCAAAAAAGCCTCTCAATACTATCCAATGTGAAAGCCCGAGGGCTTTCACACTGGAGCGTTGCGCTTGCAGGAGGCTCAAAAAACTCCTGCAAGCCGCATCTTTGAGGCGCAATAGGAGCGCTAAAAATAGCGCTCCTGTAGCGCCCCTGCCCATTGAAATCAATGGGGTAGCGCCTCTAATACGCCTGCAAAACGCCTCAAAGAGGCGTTATTGCGGGCGTTTTTAACCCTTTTTCGGCCGCTAGCGGGGGTTAAATTACCCCCGCTGGCGCCCGCAAATCGCGGCAAAAAAAAACGGTATAGCGGCGCTAAAAATAGCGCCGCTATACCGCCAGCGCATCCAGCGCCTCAGTGTGAAAGTAGCCTAAGTCATAGACTTCTGTTATTACCTGCAGGTTTGGTGTACTTTCAGAAAGTGCATCACACTTACAAGTTATAATAGAATTTATGTCAAAGTGCAGCTGACCCACAGGAAAGCCACAGGTGCACTGCGCTGCACTCGTGGTGCGGGTAAACTGCAGCACATCAGTATGAAGGCAGCCTTAGGCCCCTTTCACACTATCAGTCTGATCGGGTCCTTCTGTCTGTTTTTCAGGCGGACCCAAATGGACCCTCCATGCACCTCTATGGAGCGGCAGATGTAAACGGATTTGTGTCTGTTTAGACCCGCCTACCTCCAATCCGCAAAAAAGAAAACAGAAGGGGATCTGTTCCCTTCTATCTGGGAGAATGGGATTGGAGGGCACATAGAGTAGAGCGGGCTGTGTCCCCATCTGCTCTGCATATGCAGCATGGACACAGACCTGTCATCTGCTCATTCCGCTTTTTGTGCACAAAGCAAGGTCCAAAAAGACATGTGTAACGGGGTGCTAAATTTAGGGGAAGTGTTTGGGTGGTAGTTATACTCAAACACCCAAATTGTTAGAGTTCTTGCAACCATTTTTGTCTGCAGGGAGAGTATTGGTGTATAGTTCCCTGTGGCCTGCAGGTGGCACTGCCATAGTAGGCCAGGGTCGAACCGTTAATCCAATGCTGTCCTTTGTGTGTCCCCTCTCGGCAGCCATGCGGTGGGTGTGGCAGGCCTGCTGTGCATGCTGGGAGAGGTTATAAAAGGGGCAGACGCTGCCTGTTGAGGGTCGTTCGTTGTCGGGGGTCCTACCCCAGGGTGGGTGTTCCTGTCCATCATGGGAACCTTTGGCCCAGGGACGGAGGTCGGTGGATCAGTCCCAGGCACCTTTAGTCCTGGGGCTGCAACAGAGGCCTGGGCCCAGCACCTTCAGCTGGAGCCCATCAAGGATCGAGGAGTCTCAGGGTGCCGCCTTGCGAGGGGACCCGTATCCTAGATGAGGAGGACGGGGGAGGAACCGTTCCGAGGGACTGGTGCAGAATTCACGGTGAAGGAAGGGGCCCGGGAACTCTCTGGAGGGATGTCTTCTCCTTAATAGAGACCAAGTTCACCAGGTCTGTGGCAGAGACCAAGTTCACCAGGTCTGTGGCAGAGACCAAGTTCACCAGGTCTGTGGCAGAGACTTTGGGTAAGGTTTGGGTACCATATCGGCTGCTAGTCCTAAGCTAGGGAGACTATCCGAATGGGCTGAGTCTGCTTGAGAATCGGAGCAGTGAATTGGGTTACGTTTGTGCCTGGACCTCTTCCACACCTTAAGCTGTCCTGTTCTCCCTCCAACCTTTTCTGTCAGAGACTGTGTTTTTCAAGAGAATAAACTCTATGTTGGAGTTGCAGCTGGTGTGGACATTCAAGTTACTGTGAGGATACAAGGACTTGTCTTTATTTAATATAGAGGTGAGAAACATTCCCTGGCTGTCTGACTGTGAAGGACCCATCAACAACACCGCTCAACCTCTTCACACAGGAGGGTACGGGCTTGTGGCGCGGTGTGCCCCTCTATTCCTGTGAGGAGCCGAACAAGGCAGGTAAAGAGAGGGGTGGGTGCGCTACACTTGGATGAGCGAGTTGGGGGTGGAGGAACCTGACTGGCCTGCACAGAGTCCTGACCTCAACCTGATAGAACACCTTTGAGATGAATTAGAGCAGAGACTGTGAGCCAGGCCTTCTCATCCAACATCAGTGCCTGACCTCACAAATGCGCTTCTGGAAGAATGGTCAAACATTCCCATAGACACACAACCTAAACTTTGTGGACAGCCTTCCCAGAAGATTTGAAGCTGTTATAGCTGCAAAGGGTGGGCCAACTCAATATTAAACCCTACGGACTAAGACTGGGATGCCAATAAAGTTCATATGCGTCATGGCAGGCGACGTGGCAAGTGACACACTCGGGGCTCCCACTGATTCAGCATTATGGTGAGTTGAACCATTTCATTTTATATTGCAATGTAATAATAGAAATTATGTACTTCAATTATCCTGACACCATAACAACCATGGTGCCATGATGATTGAAGCGCCAATACCAGCCATTTCCCCAAAAAATTGCCCCCCAAAAAACGTATTTTCTAGCAGTGCCCCTCCGGAGACTAGACTCTGGATCCAGTGTTGTAACTAACGCCGTTTAAATAAACGGCGTTATGTAACGCAGCCCCTTTTAAGGGTAACGAGTAATCTAACTGATTACTCATCCCCTCTTTTTAGCGCCGTTCCCATTACTCTGGCCACGTTACCGCAATTACATCTACCGCCACTAGATGGCAGTAGTGTAATTCCGGCGCTGTCCGCGGTACTGAAGTGAAGACAGGCTGAGGCTGAGGCTGAGAGAGAGAGAGACTCTGGCTCTGGCTCTGGACCGCCCCGCCATCCCACCCCGCCTATCGCTATCGAGAGAGAAAGAGGGACTCGGGGGCGGGGCGGACACCGAAAAGGAAGTCAGCTGACCAGCTGACACCAATGAGAAGAGTGAGGGGGAGGGTCTCTCCTCTCCCCATGAGAAAAGGCTTTCGACGCGGTGACAAGTCGACCCTGGAGGCACCTGGCAGTGCACTGGCAGACGTGAACTTCACGGAAGTTACAGTAAAGTAAAGTAAGTGACTGTCTGACTGACAAATTAACCACTTAACGACCGCTCACTGTACATATACGTCGGCACAATGGCACCGACAGGCACAATCACGTACAGTGTACGTGATTGCCTTTGTACAGTTGGGGGGTCCAATCGGACCCCCCTTCTGTACAGTGATCGGTCGGAATTCGTCTGGGAGCGATCCGAGATGGGGGGGGCGTTCGTTCGATTCCGGCCACCCCCCCGCGATCGCTCCCGGCGAATGAGAATGCCCCCTCTGCCTGTGTAATGTAAACACAGGCAGAGGAAGCAGGAGGAAGTGATGTCATCTCTTGTGCGGCGCTCACATATACCGAGCGCCATACAAGAGAAGACATCAAGGTTAGTGCACAAACACTACACTAACACCAGCACACATAGGCACATAAATCGCCCCCCAGGCCCCCCCAGATCACCCCCCAGCCCCCCCAGATCACCCCCCAGCCCCCAGTCACAGTGTCACTGATTGCAGTGACCATTTATTTACTGATCACTGCAATCAGTGACATTTGTGACTGTAAAAGTGTCACTACATTTCGTTTTAGGTCCAGTGTAGCCCCCTAACCCCCCCAATAAAGGTTTAACCCCTTGATCACCCCCCAGATAACCCTTTCACCCCCTAGCACCGCCATCGCTAAGCGATCATTTTTCTGATCGCTGTCTTAGCGTCGGTGATGCAGATCGGTAGCCAGTAATTTTTTTTAGGTTCGCCGCAGGTTTTTATAGCGTCAGGTACCACCATATATTATCTAATAAAGGTTTTAACCCCCTAATTGCCCCTAGTTAACCCTTTCACCAGTGATCATCAAATAAGTGTTACGGGTGACGCTGGTTAGTTAGTTTGCTTTTTATAGTGTCAGGGCACCCGCCGTGTATATAACCCAATAAAGGTTTAACCCCCTGATCGCCCGGCGGGTGATATCAATTAGGTTTTAGCGTCAGAGAGGGTCTGCGTCACACCCCAGGCAGCGTCAGGTTAGTGCCAGTAACGCTAACACCCACGCGTGAAGCATACACCCCCCTTAGTGGTATAGTATCTGAACAGATCAATATCTGATCTGATCAGATCTATACTAGCGTCCCCAGCAGTTTAGGGTTCCCAAAAACGCAGTGTTAGCGGGATCAGCCCAGATACATGCTAGCACCTGCGTTTTGCCCCTCCGTCCAGCCCAGGCCACCCAAGTGCAGTATCGATCGATCACTGTCACTTACAAAACAAAAACACACATAACTGCAGCGTTCGCATAGACAGGCCTGATCCCTGCGACTCCAGTGCTGTAGGAGGTGATTTCACCACCACAGTTAAAAAAAAAAAGCAAATATGCCGAAGCATTGGGGCAGCAGGAGCGGAGGAGCGATTTTGCTCCTAATGCCGCGTACATACGGTCGAAATTCCGACGGAGGCTTGCCCGTGGAAAAGTCCGACCATGTGTGTGCGGCATAACTTTTTTGCGGGAGGATGCCCCCATGCTTCGGCATATATAAATGGTGCATGTATGCCCATCATTAGAAGTGGGTGGATGAAGGGCGGTATTCTAATGGTGGGCATACCCACCGATCAATCTCTTTTTTCATTCAGCCAACTGGCTGCATGAAAAAAATAGATTACAATACATGTCCAACAAGGACCAGCAACGTACTGGTATGTTGCTGGACTTTGAATGTTTATACCAGAATGATGCCTGCGGGTTTAGGTATCATCTTGGTATCATTCTTTTCAGCCAGCGGCCGGCTTTCATGTAAAAGCAATCCTAGTGGCTAATTAGCCTCTGGACTGCTTTTACAAGCAGTGGGAGGGAACGCCCCCCCCCCCCCCGGATATAAAAAGCGCCATTGGGAAATTGGGAAAGCATTTTATCACACCGATCTTGGTGTGGTCAGATGCTTTGAGGGCAGAGGAAAGATCTAGGGTCTAGACCCCAGTTTTTTCAAAAAAAGAGTACCTGTCACTACCTATTGCTATCATAGGGGATATTTACATTCCCTGAGATAACAATAAAAATGATTAAAAAAAATAAAAAATATGGAAGGAACAATTTAAAAATAAAATAAAAAAAGCAAAATTAATAATAAAAAAAAAAAGCACCCCTGTCCTGCCCTGCTCTTGCCCAATGGCGAACGCAAGCGTCAGTCTGGTGTCATATGTAAACAGCAATTGCACCATGCATGTGAGGTATCACCGCGAAGGTCAGATCGAGGGCAGTAATTTTAGCAGTAGACCTCCTCTGTAAATCTAACGGGGTAACCTGTAAAGGCTTTTAAAGGCTTTTAAAAATGTATGTAGTTTGTCGCCAATGCGCGTTTGTGCGAAATTTTAAAGCATGTCGTATTTGGTATCTATGTACTCGGCCTAAGATCATCTTTTTTATTTCATCAAACATTTGGGCAATATAGTGTGTTTTAGTGCATTAAAATTAAAAAAAGTGTATTTTTTCCCCAAAAAATGCGTTTGAAAAATCGCTGCGCAAATACTGTGTAGAAAAAAAAAGTGCAACACCCACCATTTTATTCTGTAGGGCCTTTGCTTTAAAAATATATATAATGTTTGGGGGTTCAACATAATTTTCTTGCAAAAAAAAAATGTTTTCATGTAAACAAAAAGTGTCAGAAAGGGCTTTGTCTTCAAGTGGTTAGAAGAGTGGATGTAAGCTTCCTAATGTTGTGTATAAAATGCCAGAACAGTTCAAAACCCCCCCAAATGACCCCATTTTGGAAAGTAGACACCCCAAGCTTTATACTGAATGGCATGTCGAGTCCATTGAATATTTTATATGTTGACACAAGTTGCGGAAAAAAGACAATTTTTTTTTTTTTTTTGCACAAAGTTGTCACTAAATGATATATTGCTCAAACATGCCATGGGCATATGTGGAATTACACCCCAAAATACATTCTGTTGCTTCTCCTGAGTACGGGGATACCACATGTGTGAGACTTTTTGGGAGCCTAGCCGCGTACGGGACCCCGAAAACCAAGCACCGCCTTCAGGCTTTCTAAGGGTGTAAATTTTTGATTTCACTTCTCACTGCCTATCACAGTTTCGGAGGCCATGGAATGCCAGATGGCACAAAACCCCCCCAAATGACCCCATTTTGTAAAGTAGACACCCCTAGCTATTTGCTGAGAGGTATTGTGAGTATTTTGCAGATCTCGCTTTTTGTCACAAAGTTTTGAAAATTGAAAAAAATAAAAATAAATGTACTTTCTTCATTTTCAAAAACAAATGAGAGCTGTAAAATACTCACCATGCCTCTCAGTAAACAGCTTGGGGTGTCTACTTTCCAAAATGGGGTCATTTGGGGGGGTTTGTGCTATTTTGGCATTTTAAGGCCTTCGAAACTGTGATAGGTAGTGAGGAGTGAAATCAAAAATTTGTGCCTAGAAATCCTGAAGGCGGGTACTTGGTTTTCGGGGTCCCGTACGCGGCTAGGCTCTCAAAAAGTCCCACACATGTGGTATCCCCGTACTCAGGAGAAGCAGCAGAATGTATTTTGGGGTGCAATTCCACATATAACCATGGCATGTGTGAGCAATATATCATTTAGTGACAACTTTTTGTAATTTTTTATTTTTTTTGTCATTATTCAATCACTTGGGACAAAAAAAAAAAATATTCAATGGGCTCAACAGGCCTCTCAGCAATTTCCTTGGGGTGTCTACTTTCTAAAATGGGGTCATTTGGGGGGGTTTTGTGCTATTTTGGCATTTTATGGCCTTCGAAACTGTGATAGGTAGTGAGGAGTGAAATCAAAAATTTGCGCCCTTAGAAATCCTGAAGGCGGTGCTTGGTTTCCGGGGTCCCGTACGTGGCTAGGCTCCTAAAAAGTCCCACACATGTGGTATCCCCGTACTCAGGAGAAGCAGCAGAATGTATTTTGGGGTGCAATTCCACATATAACCATGGCATGTGTGAGCAATATATCATTTAGTGACAACCTTTTGTAATTTTTTTTTTTTTGTCATTATTCAATCACTTGGGACAAAAAATAAATAAATATTTAATGGGCTCAACATGCCTCTCAGCAATTTCCTTGGGGTGTCTACTTTCCAAAATGGGGTCATTTGGGGGGGTTTTGTACTGCCCTGCCATTTTAGCACCTCAAGAAATGAGATAGGCAGTCATAAATTTAAAGCTGTGTAAATTCCAGAAAATGTACCCTAGTTTGTAAACGCTATAACTTTTGCGAAACCCAATAAATATACGCTTATTGACATTTTTTTTACTAAAGACATGTGGCTGAATACATTTTGGCCTAAATGTATGACTAAAATTGAGTTTATTCGATTTTTCTTATAACAAAAAGTAGAAAATATCATTTTTTTTCAAAATTTTCAGCCTTTTTCCGTTTATATCGCAAAAAATAAAAATCACAGAGGCAATCAAATACCATTAAAAGAAAGCTCTATTTGTGGGAAGAAAAGGACGCAAATTTCGTTTGGGTACAACATTGCATGTCCGCACAATTTACAGTTAAAGCAGCGCAGTGCAAAATTCTGAAATCACCTTTGGTCCTTTAGCTACCAAATGGTCCGGGGCTTAAGTGGTTAATTGCAGTGCTGCCTGTAATCTATCTCTTCTCTTCTCTATCCATTCCAAATCCCAAATTCCGAGATGATGATCCCACATGCATCCTCCCTACCCTCCCAGCCAATGCCATCGATTCACTACAACATTCACACAGTCAGAGCCAGAGGTGATGGCCGCCCGGTGGGGCTGGGGAGTGGGGGGGTGACTGACTGACAGAGTGTCTGACACAGTCACAGACAGAGACAGTACAAAGCTGTGCCTGTGTAACAGTCAGTGACAGTGGGGGATGGGATCAGTAAGAGGCAGAGGTGGTGGTGGTGGGAGAGGATGGCACCACCGCTGCCACCCCCCCAAGTACCCCCCCCCCAAGTACCACCACTGCCACCCCCCCAAATACCACCACTGCCACCCCCCCAAGTACCACCACTGCCACCTCCCTAAATACCACCACTGCCACCCCCCACCCCCCAAGTACCACGGCTTCCACCCCCAAGTACCACTGCTCTGCTGCCACCCCTCAAGTACCACCGCTGCCACCACCTCAAGTACCACCGCTGCCACCCCCCTCAACATCACCGCTGCCACCCTCCCCCTCAAGTACCACCGTTGCCACCCCCCTCAACATCACCGCTGCCACCCTCCCTCAATACCACCGTTGCCACCCCCTCAACATCACCGCTGCCCTTCCCCTCAAGTACCACTGCTGCCACCCCCCCTCAACTACCGCCATTGCCACCCCCTCAGAAAAAAAAGTATCAAAATCATGCATTGGCTATTTCTTACCAGCTGAGAGTATGCCCCATGCCCATCTCTGATTATCCCCTTGACAGCCATCTATCCGCCCTCCCTTCCCCACTTTCAGCACAAATCCTCCTCCTTTTTTATCCCTATACAGACCAGGATTCCCCCAGTCTCATTAGTTCTTCTCTACCAATCCCCCATCTGTCTCATTATCCACACCCCCACTTTTACCCCCCTTCCTCTTTCTCCCCGAGTCCCCTACACCATGGTTCTCATCCCCGGACCCCACCCCATTTTTTTCAGGGCTTAAGGAAGAACCCAGAGTGACAGCCTGCCAGAATAGATAGGATCTGTGACATCAGCTTCCCTGCACAGCTCTGCTTCAGGAGACCATATCTGTATCTCTTGCCCCCTGTACTATGTCCACTTACCTTCCCCCTGTACTGTATCCTCCTAACTGTATCCTCCTAACCCCACCATACTGTACCTTCCTGCCCAGTGCCCACCCCCCCCCATACTGTGCCCTCAGCCCTCCTGCCTCCATACTGTACTTTCCTGTCCCTCTCCTACTGTGCCCCCCCTGTACTGTACCCTCCTAACTGCTGTACTGTATAAAGATGTTATAGAACGTAATTGCATTATAGAATATTTAAAAAAAAAAGTCAGTTACTTTGCTGAGTAACTAATTACTTTTCCAATGTAGTAACTGAGTTACTAACTCACTTACTTTTTGGGAGAAGTACCGTATTTAAAATCAGGGGAAAATCGCGGGTGCGTGTTATACGCCGATACTCCGTCGAATTCCCCTGCTGAAAACGAGCGAGAGGAGCGAGCGGAGCCGAAGCCGAAGTACAATCGGCTTTACTCGGCTCCTCTCGCAGTTCCGCCCATCTCCACTGACTGCGCCGCTGACGGAGAAAGCCGAGTGTACTTCGGCTAGTCTCGGCTCCTCTCGCAGTCCTGCCTGTGACTGTGAGCAGACACGAGTCTAGGCGAAGTACACTCGGCTTTCTCCGTCAGCGGCGCAGTCAGTGGAGATGGGCGGAACTGCGAGAGGAGCCGAGTCCAGCCGAAGTACACTCGGCCCCGCTCGCTCCTCTCCACAGAAATCGGCGCCAAATTTTAAAAACCGCCGGGACTGACACGATCGCAAAGGCACTGGGCAAGGCTGCAGATGGACAGATGAACACTGGGCACGGCTGCAGATGGACAGATGGACACTGGGCACGGCTGCAGATGGACAGATGGACACTGGGCAAGGCTACAGATGGACACTGGGCACGGCTGCAGATGGACAGATGGTCACTGGGCAAGGCTGCAGATGGACAGATGGACACTGGGCACGGCTGCAGATGGACAGATGGACACTGGGCACGGCTGCAGATGGACAGATGGACACTGGGCAAGGCTGCAGATGGACACTGGGCAAGGCTGCATGCTGCATTTAAATGTAAGTTTTTTTTCCTTGAATTTCCCTCCTAAAAGTTTTTTTCCTTAAAATTCCCTCCTAAACTTGGGGTGCGTGTTATACGCCGGTGCGTGTTATACGCCGATAAATACGGTAATTTGTAACTGTAACTAATTACTTTTTTAGAGCAAGATGAACAACACTGTCTGGATCCGCCCCTGGTACTCCAAGGTATATATGAGAGTTCTCCAACTCTAAAGTATACATTAGGGTTGCCAGGCTCTAAGGTATGTATTAGGGTAGTAAAGATCCAAGGTATATATTAAAGTAGTCAGGCTCCAAGGTATATATTAGAGTAGTCAAACTCTAAGATCTATATTGGGCAGTAAGTGTCCAAAGTATACATTAGTGTAGCCAGGCTCCAATGTGTTCTCAGGATAGTCAGACTCCAATGTATATATTGGGGTAGTCAGGCTCCAATGTATATATTGGGGTAGTCAGACTCCAATGTATATATTGGGGTAGTCAGGCTCCAATGTATATATTGGGGTAGTCAGGCTCCAATGTATATATTGGGTAGTGATGAGCCGAACACCCCCGGGTTCGGTTCGCACCAGAACCCGCGAACGGACCGAAAGTTCGTACGAACATTAGAACCCTATTAAATACAATGGATGCGAACGTTCGAATTCTAAAGTGCTAATTATAACGACTATTATGCATGTTATTGTCCTAAAAAGGGTTTGGGAACCCGGGTTCTGCACCAGGGGACATGTATTAATGCAAAAAGAAGTTTTAAAATCGGTCGTTTTTCGGGAGCAGTCATTTTAATGATGCATAAAGTGAAAAAAAAAAAGTCAAATATTCCTTTAAATATCGTACCTGGGGGGTGTCTAAAGTATGCCTGTGAAGTGCCACGTGTTTCCCGTGTTTAGAACTGTCCCTGCACAAAATGACACTTCTAAAGGAAAAAAAAGCCATTTAAAACTGCTTGCGGCTTTAATGTAATGTGTGGTCCCGGTAATATGGATGAAAATCTTTAAGAAAAATGGCATAGCTACCCCATGACCCCCCCCCCCCCCTACCCCAGCCCATTACCAGCCCCTTTGGGTCTTGTATGGATATTAAGGGGAACCCCGCACATAAGATAAAAAAGGCCCTATATACTCTGAACAGCCGTATACAGGCGGTGCATACAAGACAGGGACTGTAGGTTTGTTCTTATGTAGAATCTGTTTGTAATTTTGAACAGGTACATTGTTTAAGTGTAGCTCCAGCCCAAAAATCTATTTTTAAACTTTTTGGAAAACATAGGTAAGGGTTATCACCCCTGTAACATTTGTTTTGCTGTCTGTGCCCCTGTTCAGAACATTTCACCTCACTTTCCGTCCCAATGACAACTGTTTTTGAAATGTGGTGTTTTTCTTGAAACAAGGATTGGTGATAAAGCATCAGTACAGAGGAGACACCTTTCTCCCATATTAATTCTTACAGGAGAGAATTTTCCTTCCTAGGGGTAGATTTCCTCTCACTTCCTGTTGTCTTCTTGCGTTTGCAAGTAGGAGTCGTTTGTAAGTTGGATGTTTGAAAGTAGGGACCTGCCGTATATACTCTGCAGAAATAGGCCCCTTAGTTGTTGGTGTTGGCACAACACTGTAAGCACTCACAGTTACTCTTTGTTGGTGCTGGAACGCCCTGCTGTCAACTATTATATCAGGAATTGTAATTACATATAATTGTTGAACAGTGGTAGTAAAAATTGGGCCTTTGATGGTGGTGCTGGTGCCACAACACTGTAAGCCCTGACAGTTACTCTTGGTGGGTGCAGCAATGGGCCCTGCTGTGAATTATTAGATCAAGAATTGTAATTGCATGCCCCTGTTGAACAGGGGCTGAAAAATTGGGCCTTTCGTGGTGGTGGTGGTGGTGGTGGTGTTGCCACAACACTGTAAGCCCTCAGAGTTACTCTTGGTGGGTGCAGGAATGGGCCCTGCTGTGAATTATTAGATCAAGAATTGTAATTGCATGCCCCTTTTGAACAGGGGCTGAAAAATTGGGCCTTTCGTGGTGGTGGTGGTGGTGGCGTTGCCACAACACTGTAAGCCCTCAGAGTTACTCTTGGTGGGTGCAGCAATGGGCCCTGCTGTGAATTATTAGATCAAGAATTGTAATTACATGCCCCTGTTGAACAGGGGCTGAAAAATTGGGCCTTAGGCACTGGTGGCACAACACTGCAACCCCTCACAGATACTGTACTTGGAGCACAGCAATGAGCCCTGTTGCAAAGTATTGCTTCAAAAATTGTAATTACACGCCCCTGTTAAACGGGCGTTAGGCACTGGTGGCGGCACCCATAAACAAAAATGATCTTCCAAGCTATCATCACCAATCGTATCATTGAGGACTCGGAGGAGGAGGATAGCCAGTCAACATAACAGCACAGGCACTCAGCATCAGCATCAGTCTTGAAGGGATGTGACATGTTGAAATCAATTAGTCTGTTATATCAGCATCAGGTGTGTGGTAGCTGGTGGTGATCCAAGACTGGTTCATCTTGATGAAAGTCAGTCGATCAACCGAGTCGGTGGACAGGCGCACCCTGTGATCCGTGACAAATCCTCCAGCAGCACTGAATGTGCGTTCCGAAAGAACGCTGGATGCAGGACAGGCCAGTAGCTCAATTGCATACTGTGCAAGCTCTGGCCAGTGATCCATCCTCAAGACCCAGTAAGCCAGAGGATTTTCGGTGGGGAAGGTGTCCAAGTCTGACCTTGCTCCTAGATATTCCTGCACCATGTTTATCAGACGCTGGCGATGGTTGCTGGAACCGATCATACTTTGGGGCTGCGGACTAAAGAATTGTCTGAACGCATCGGTCACCTTCCCCACCGCTCCTTCTTTGACTGGCCGAAGCCTCAGCAACTCGTTGTCCAGGACCAGGAGTTTGTAACCTCCCAGTCTCTGGGAACGCGTTGCACAGACCTTTCTGCAAGGCCTCCCGGAGTTGTCTCATCCTCTGCTCCCTCTGCGACGGTAACATAAGGACCGCAACCTTACCCTTGTACCGTGGATCAAGGAGAGTGGACAGCCAGTAATGGTCCCTCTCCTTGATCCGAAGAATACGAGGATCCTTCCGCAGACTTTGCAGGATCAGGGAGGCCATGCAGCGTAGGTTAGCTGAGGCATTCGGTCCGGAGTCCTCTGGGTCACTAAGGACGACATGATCCGCAGCCACCTCCTCCCAGCCACGTACAAGTCCACGGGTTTCTTGGGACTGTAAATCATCCCTAAAAGACTGCTGCTGTTGATGCTGCTGAGTGCCAGGCTCCACCTCCATGCTGACACAATCCTCCTCCTCCTCCTCCTCCTCCTCCTCCTCCTCCTCTTCCTGTGCGATGGGTGGGACAGAAGGAACACTGTCTGGGTAAAGGGGGCCTTGAGAGGCAAGGAAGTCCTCCTCTTCCTGCCTCTGTTCTGCCTCAAGTGCCCTGTCCATTATTCCACGCAGCGTGTGCTCCAACAGGTGGACAAGAGGTACAGTGTCACTGATGCATGCACTGTCACTGCTCACCATCCTCGTGGCCTCCTCAAATGGTGCCAGGACAGTGCATGCATCCCTGATCATGCCCCACTGGCGTGGAGAAAAAAAACCAAGCTCCCCTGACCCTGTCCTGGTGCCGTAGTCGCACAGGTACTCATTGATGGCCCTCTGCTGCGTGTGCAGCCGCTGCAGCATGGCCAACGTTGAGTTCCACCTGGTGGGCATGTCACATATAAGGCGGTTCTTGGGCAGGTTCAACTCCTTTTGCAGCTCAGCCAGGCGAGCACTGGCATTATAAGATCTGCGGAAATGCACACAGACTTTCCTGGCCTGCCTCAGGACATCCTGTAAGCCCGGGTACCTGCCCAAGAACCGCTGCACCACCAGGTTAAGGACGTGAGCCACACAGGGCACATGGGTCAGTTGTCCCTGTCGGAGGGTGGAGAGGAGGTTGGTGCCATTGTCGCAAACCACCATTCCTGGCTTAAGCTGGCGTGGCGTCAACCACCTCTCGGCCTGGCCCTGCAGAGCAGACAGGACCTCTGCCCCAGTGTGGCTTCTGTCCCCCAAACACACCAGCGCAAGCACGGCATGGCATCTTTTTGCCTGCGTACTTGCATAGCCCCTTGAACGCCTACGGAGCACCGCTGGTTCAGAGGACAAAGCACAGGAAGAGGCCATGGAGGAAGAAGAAGAGGAGGGGGTGGAGGAGAGAGATGTGTCACAACCAGTAGTAGCATTTTGGAGGCGTGGCGGTGGAACAACCTCCAACACTACTGCACCTTGTCCTGCATCCTTCCCAGCTGCCAAAAGAGTGACCCAATGGGCCGTGAAAGAAAGGTAACGTCCCTGTCCATGCCTGCTGGACCATGAGTCAGCGGTAATATGCACCTTACCGCTGACCGCCCTGTCCAGCGAGGCCAAGACATTGCCTTCCACATGCCGGTAGAGAGCCGGAATAGCCTTCCGTGAGAAAAAGTGGCGTTTGGGAACCTGCCACTGAGGAACCGCACATTGCACAAACTCACGGAAGGGGGCCGAGTCTACCAACTGAAAAGGCAGCAGTTGAAGCGCTAGCAATTTAGCCAAGCTAGCATTCAACCGCTGGGCATGTGGATGGCTGGGAGTGAACTTCTTTCGACGGTCCAGCAGCTGGGGCAGGGAAATTTGCCTGCTAGAATCGGACGTCGGTGTACTGCTAGCAGAGTGGCCGCAAGTACTTGGCTGTGACACACCTAATTCTACACCTTCATTCCTCTCAGTGCATGTTTCAGAGAGGACTGAAGTTATAGTGGGGTTGGAGATCCCAGCTGATGCGGTGCAAGGAGAGGTCCGCTTTGTTCTTTGGTGTGGGTCTTTGAGGTAGGCTTGCCAACGAGCTGCATGGCAGGTCAACATATGTCTGGTCAGGCATGTGGTACCCAAGCGGCTGATGTTTTGGCCACGCGATATACGCTTGAGACATATGTTGCAAACAGCAGCTGTGCGATCTGATGCACTAGCCTCAAAAAAGGCCCACACCAAAGAACTTTTTGAATGACGGGCAGAGGCAGCGCCCTGCACAGGCGGAGCTCTGCGGTGTGATTCCGTTGGTGTACTGCCCTTACGCTGGCCACCAAAGGGCATCCTGCCTCGTTGGAGATGTGCCTCCTCCTCATCCTCCTCCTCCTCCTCTCTCCTATTAGGCACCCACGTGGAGTCAGTGACCTCATCATCCCCTCCCTCCTCATCACTGGAGCCAATCTGGCAGTATGCTGCAGCTGCTGGAACATGACTGCCAGATTGGTGTCCTTCTTGAGCATCCCCTCTGTCTGCTCTCACGCTACTGCCTTCCTCTAGCTGGGTTTCATCATCAGACCCTTCGAAACGCTGGGCATCCTCCTGGAGCATGTACCCAACACTGTGCTCAAACAGTTCGGGGGACTCCTCAGGAGGAGGACATGGTGGGTCTAGGGAAGGAGTGACTGATGATGAGTCTGACATTGATACCAGGGAAGAGGACGCTTTGGCAGCTGCTTTGCCAGTACCCTGAGCCTGGGTGAGAGAGGATGAGGAGGAGGAGGAGGGCTTGGTCATCCACTCTACCAAGTCTTCGGCATGATGTGGCTCAACATGTCCAGCTGCCGAAAAGAAGGACAAGCGTGTCCCATGGCCATGTGCTGATGACAATGCACCGCGTCCACGACCAGCACTGTTGCCCCCAGACACAGAGCCTGCTTGCCCTCTTTTATTGCCTCCTGACTGTCTGCCTCTCCTTGTTTGCCTTCCAGACATTCTAATGGATGGCCTGCAGGGAGATGGGAAAAAAGCAATAAGGGCTACCTTCAGGTGTCCTTCTCTGTCCCTTTACTTAAGGATTTCTAAATATGGTTGAGGATGATTGCTTTCGCACAGAATAGCACAATGACAATTTCCCTGACTGTCCAAAAAACAAGGATTTCAAAGATGGTTGATGAGAAATGCTTTAGCACAGTATAGCACAATGAGAATTTCCCTCACTGTCCTTCCCTGTCCCTACAAACAAGGTTTAGCACAGTAAAACACACTGACACTCTCCCTACCTATAGTTTTCTGTCCCTATAAAAAATGTTTTTTTTTAAAGATGGTTGATGAGGAATGCTTTAGCACAGTATAGCACAATGAGAATTTCCCTCACTGTCCTTCCCTGTCCCTACAAACAAGGTTTAGCACAGTAAAACACACTGACACTCTCCCTACCTATAGTTTTCTGTCCCTATAAAAAATGTTTTTTTAAAGATGGTTGATGAGGAATGCTTTAGCACAGTATAGCACAATGAGAATTTCCCTCACTGTCCTTCCCTGTCCCTACAAACAAGGTTTAGCACAGTAAAACACACTGACACTCTCCCTACCTATAGTTTTCTGTCCCTATAAAAAAAATTTTTTTTAAAGATGGTTGATGAGGAATGCTTTAGCACAGTATAGCACAATGAGAATTTCCCTCACTGTCCTTCCCTGTCCCTACAAACAAGGTTTAGCACAGTAAAACACACTGACACTCTCCCTACCTATAGTTTTCTGTCCCTATAAAAATTTTTTTTTTTAAAGATGGTTGATGAGGAATGCTTTAGCACAGTATAGCACAATGAGAATTTCCCTCACTGTCCTTCCCTGTCCCTACAAACAAGGTTTAGCACAGTAAAACACACTGACACTCTCCCTACCTATAGTTTTCTGTCCCTATAAAAAATGTTTTTTTAAAGATGGTTGATGAGGAATGCTTTAGCACAGTATAGCACAATGAGAATTTCCCTCACTGTCCTTCCCTGTCCCTACAAACAAGGTTTAGCACAGTAAAACACACTGACACTCTCCCTACTTATAGTTTTCTGTCCCTATAAAAAATGTTTTTTTAAAGATGGTTGATGAGGAATGCTTTAGCACAGTATAGCACAATGAGAATTTCCCTCACTGTCCTTCCCTGTCCCTACAAACAAGGTTTAGCACAGTAAAACACACTGACACTCTCCCTACCTATAGTTTTCTGTCCCTATAAAAAATTTTTTTTAAAGATGGTTGATGAGGAATGCTTTAGCACAGTATAGCACAATGAGAATTTCCCTCACTGTCCTTCCCTGTCCCTACAAACAAGGTTTAGCACAGTAAAACACACTGACACTCTCCCTACCTATAGTTTTCTGTCCCTATAAAAAATGTTTTTTTAAAGATGGTTGATGAGGAATGCTTTAGCACAGTATAGCACAATGAGAATTTCCCTCACTGTCCTTCCCTGTCCCTACAAACAAGGATTAGCACAGTAAAACACACTGACACTCTCCCTACCTATAGTTTTCTGTCCCTATATTATTATTTTTTTTAAAGATGGTTGATGAGGAATGCTTTAGCACAGTATAGCACAATGAGAATTTCCCTCACTGTCCTTCCCTGTCCCTACAAACAAGGTTTAGCACAGTAAAACACACTGACACTCTCCCTACCTATAGTTTTCTGTCCCTATAAAAAAAATTTTTTTTAAAGATGGTTGATGAGGAATGCTTTAGCACAGTATAGCACAATGAGAATTTCCCTCACTGTCCTTCCCTGTCCCTACAAACAAGGTTTAGCACAGTAAAACACACTGACACTCTCCCTACCTATAGTTTTCTGTCCCTATAAAAAATGTTTTTTTAAAGATGGTTGATGAGGAATGCTTTAGCACAGTATAGCACAATGAGAATTTCCCTCACTGTCCTTCCCTGTCCCTACAAACAAGGTTTAGCACCGTAAAACACACTGACACTCTCCCTACCTATAGTTTTCTGTCCCTATAATTTTTTTTTTTTTAAAAGATGGTTGATGAGGAATGCTTTAGCACAGTATAGCACAATGAGAATTTCCCTCACTGTCCTTCCCTGTCCCTACAAACAAGGTTTAGCACAGTAAAACACACTGACACTCTCCCTACCTATAGTTTTCTGTCCCTATAAAAAATGTTTTTTTAAAGATGGTTGATGAGGAATGCTTTAGCACAGTATAGCACAATAAGAATTTCCCTCACTGTCCTTCCCTGTCCCTACAAACAAGGTTTAGCACAGTAAAACACACTGACACTCTCCCTACCTATAGTTTTCTGTCCCTATAAAAAATGTTTTTTTAAAGATGGTTGATGAGGAATGCTTTAGCACAGTATAGCACAATGAGAATTTCCCTCACTGTCCTTCCCTGTCCCTACAAACAAGGTTTAGCACAGTAAAACACACTGACACTCTCCCTACTTATAGTTTTCTGTCCCTATAAAAAATGTTTTTTTAAAGATGGTTGATGAGGAATGCTTTAGCACAGTATAGCACAATGAGAATTTCCCTCACTGTCCTTCCCTGTCCCTACAAACAAGGATTAGCACAGTAAAACACACTGACACTCTCCCTACCTATAGTTTTCTGTCCCTATAATTTTTTTTTTTTTTAAAGATGGTTGATGAGGAATGCTTTAGCACAGTATAGCACAATGAGAATTTCCCTCACTGTCCTTCCCTGTCCCTACAAACAAGGTTTAGCACAGTAAAACACACTGACACTCTCCCTACCTATAGTTTTCTGTCCCTATAAAAAATGTTTTTTTAAAGATGGTTGATGAGGAATGCTTTAGCACAGTATAGCACAATGAGAATTTCCCTCACTGTCCTTCCCTGTCCCTACAAACAAGGTTTAGCACAGTAAAACACACTGACACTCTCCCTACTTATAGTTTTCTGTCCCTATAAAAAATTTTTTTTTAAAGATGGTTGATGAGGAATGCTTTAGCACAGTATAGCACAATGAGAATTTCCCTCACTGTCCTTCCCTGTCCCTACAAACAAGGTTTAGCACAGTAAAACACACTGACACTCTCCCTACCTATAGTTTTCTGTCCCTATAAAAATGTTTTTTTAAAGATGGTTGATGAGGAATGCTTTAGCACAGTATAGCACAATGAGAATTTCCCTCACTGTCCTTCCCTGTCCCTACAAACAAGGATTAGCACAGTAAAACACACTGACACTCTCCCTACCTATAGTTTTCTGTCCCTATATTATTATTTTTTTTAAAGATGGTTGATGAGGAATGCTTTAGCACAGTATAGCACAATGAGAATTTCCCTCACTGTCCTTCCCTGTCCCTACAAACAAGGTTTAGCACAGTAAAACACACTGACACTCTCCCTACCTATAGTTTTCTGTCCCTATAAAAAATTTTTTTTTTAAAGATGGTTGATGAGGAATGCTTTAGCACAGTATAGCACAATGAGAATTTCCCTCACTGTCCTTCCCTGTCCCTACAAACAAGGTTTAGCACAGTAAAACACACTGACACTCTCCCTACCTATAGTTTTCTGTCCCTATAAAAAATGTTTTTTTAAAGATGGTTGATGAGGAATGCTTTAGCACAGTATAGCACAATGAGAATTTCCCTCACTGTCCTTCCCTGTCCCTACAAACAAGGTTTAGCACCGTAAAACACACTGACACTCTCCCTACCTATAGTTTTCTGTCCCTATAATTTATTTTTTTTTAAAAGATGGTTGATGAGGAATGCTTTAGCACAGTATAGCACAATGAGAATTTCCCTCACTGTCCTTCCCTGTCCCTACAAACAAGGTTTAGCACAGTAAAACACACTGACACTCTCCCTACCTATAGTTTTCTGTCCCTATAAAAAATGTTTTTTTAAAGATGGTTGATGAGGAATGCTTTAGCACAGTATAGCACAATAAGAATTTCCCTCACTGTCCTTCCCTGTCCCTACAAACAAGGTTTAGCACAGTAAAACACACTGACACTCTCCCTACCTATAGTTTTCTGTCCCTATAAAAAATGTTTTTTTAAAGATGGTTGATGAGGAATGCTTTAGCACAGTATAGCACAATGAGAATTTCCCTCACTGTCCTTCCCTGTCCCTACAAACAAGGTTTAGCACAGTAAAACACACTGACACTCTCCCTACTTATAGTTTTCTGTCCCTATAAAAAATGTTTTTTTAAAGATGGTTGATGAGGAATGCTTTAGCACAGTATAGCACAATGAGAATTTCCCTCACTGTCCTTCCCTGTCCCTACAAACAAGGATTAGCACAGTAAAACACACTGACACTCTCCCTACCTATAGTTTTCTGTCCCTATAATTTTTTTTTTTTTTAAAGATGGTTGATGAGGAATGCTTTAGCACAGTATAGCACAATGAGAATTTCCCTCACTGTCCTTCCCTGTCCCTACAAACAAGGTTTAGCACAGTAAAACACACTGACACTCTCCCTACCTATAGTTTTCTGTCCCTATAAAAAAATTTTTTTTTAAAGATGGTTGATGAGGAATGCTTTAGCACAGTATAGCACAATGAGAATTTCCCTCACTGTCCTTCCCTGTCCCTACAAACAAGGTTTAGCACAGTAAAACACACTGACACTCTCCCTACCTATAGTTTTCTGTCCCTATAAATTTTTTTTTTTTTAAAGATGGTTGATGAGGAATGCTTTAGCACAGTATAGCACAATGAGAATTTCCCTCACTGTCCTTCCCTGTCCCTACAAACAAGGTTTAGCACAGTAAAACACACTGACACTCTCCCTACCTATAGTTTTCTGTCCCTATAATTTTTTTTTTAAAGATGGTTGATGAGGAATGCTTTAGCACAGTATAGCACAATGAGAATTTCCCTCACTGTCCTTCCCTGTCCCTACAAACAAGGTTTAGCACAGTAAAACACACTGACACTCTCCCTACCTATAGTTTTCTGTCCCTATAATTTTTTTTTTTAAAGATGGTTGATGAGGAATGCTTTAGCACAGTATAGCACAATGAGAATTTCCCTCACTGTCCTTCCCTGTCCCTACAAACAAGGTTTAGCACAGTAAAACACACTGACACTCTCCCTACCTATAGTTTTCTGTCCCTATAAAAAATGTTTTTTTAAAGATGGTTGATGAGGAATGCTTTAGCACAGTATAGCACAATGAGAATTTCCCTCACTGTCCTTCCCTGTCCCTACAAACAAGGTTTAGCACAGTAAAACACACTGACACTCTCCCTACCTATAGTTTTCTGTCCCTATAAAAAATGTTTTTTTAAAGATGGTTGATGAGGAATGCTTTAGCACAGTATAGCACAATGAGAATTTCCCTCACTGCCCTTCCCTGTCCCTACAAACAAGGTTTAGCACAGTAAAACACACTGACACTCTCCCTACCTATAGTTTTCTGTCCCTATAAAAAATTTTTTTTTAAAGATGGTTGATGAGGAATGCTTTAGCACAGTATAGCACAATGAGAATTTCCCTCACTGTCCTTCCCTGTCCCTACAAACAAGGTTTAGCACAGTAAAACACACTGACACTCTCCCTACCTATAGTTTTCTGTCCCTATAATTTTTTTTTTTTAAAGATGGTTGATGAGGAATGCTTTAGCACAGTATAGCACAATGAGAATTTCCCTCACTGTCCTTCCCTGTCCCTACAAACAAGGTTTAGCACAGTAAAACACACTGACACTCTCCCTACCTATAGTTTTCTGTCCCTATCATTTTTTTTTTTTTAAAGATGGTTGATGAGGAATGCTTTAGCACAGTATAGCACAATGAGAATTTCCCTCACTGTCCTTCCCTGTCCCTACAAACAAGGTTTAGCACAGTAAAACACACTGACACTCTCCCTACCTATAGTTTTCTGTCCCTATAAAAAATGTTTTTTTTTAAAGATGGTTGATGAGGAATGCTTTAGCACAGTATAGCACAATGCGAATTTCCCTCACTGTCCTTCCCTGTCCCTACAAACAAGGTTTAGCACAGTAAAACACACTGACACTCTCCCTACCTATAGTTTTCTGTCCCTATAAAAAATGTTTTTTTAAAGATGGTTGATGAGGAATGCTTTAGCACAGTATAGCACAATGAGAATTTCCCTCACTGTCCTTCCCTGTCCCTACAAACAAGGTTTAGCACAGTAAAACACACTGACACTCTCCCTACCTATAGTTTTCTGTCCCTATAAAAATTTTTTTTTTTAAAGATGGTTGATGAGGAATGCTTTAGCACAGTATAGCACAATGAGAATTTCCCTCACTGTCCTTCCCTGTCCCTACAAACAAGGTTTAGCACAGTAAAACACACTGACACTCTCCCTACCTATAGTTTTCTGTCCCTATAAAAAAATTTTTTTTTAAAGATGGTTGATGAGGAATGCTTTAGCACAGTATAGCACAATGAGAATTTCCCTCACTGTCCTTCCCTGTCCCTACAAACAAGGTTTAGCACAGTAAAACACACTGACACTCTCCCTACCTATAGTTTTCTGTCCCTATAAAAAATGTTTTTTTAAAGATGGTTGATGAGGAATGCTTTAGCACAGTATAGCACAATGAGAATTTCCCTCACTGTCCTTCCCTGTCCCTACAAACAAGGTTTAGCACAGTAAAACACACTGACACTCTCCCTACTTATAGTTTTCTGTCCCTATAAAAAATGTTTTTTTAAAGATGGTTGATGAGGAATGCTTTAGCACAGTATAGCACAATGAGAATTTCCCTCACTGTCCTTCCCTGTCCCTACAAACAAGGTTTAGCACAGTAAAACACACTGACACTCTCCCTACCTATAGTTTTCTGTCCCTATAAAAAATGTTTTTTTAAAGATGGTTGATGAGGAATGCTTTAGCACAGTATAGCACAATGAGAATTTCCCTCACTGTCCTTCCCTGTCCCTACAAACAAGGTTTAGCACAGTAAAACACACTGACACTCTCCCTACCTATAGTTTTCTGTCCCTATAAAAAATGTTTTTTTAAAGATGGTTGATGAGGAATGCTTTAGCACAGTATAGCACAATGAGAATTTCCCTCACTGTCCTTCCCTGTCCCTACAAACAAGGATTAGCACAGTAAAACACACTGACACTCTCCCTACCTATAGTTTTCTGTCCCTATATTATTATTTTTTTTAAAGATGGTTGATGAGGAATGCTTTAGCACAGTATAGCACAATGAGAATTTCCCTCACTGTCCTTCCCTGTCCCTACAAACAAGGTTTAGCACAGTAAAACACACTGACACTCTCCCTACCTATAGTTTTCTGTCCCTATAAAAAAATTTTTTTTTAAAGATGGTTGATGAGGAATGCTTTAGCACAGTATAGCACAATGAGAATTTCCCTCACTGTCCTTCCCTGTCCCTACAAACAAGGTTTAGCACAGTAAAACACACTGACACTCTCCCTACCTATAGTTTTCTGTCCCTATAAAAAATGTTTTTTTAAAGATGGTTGATGAGGAATGCTTTAGCACAGTATAGCACAATGAGAATTTCCCTCACTGTCCTTCCCTGTCCCTACAAACAAGGTTTAGCACCGTAAAACACACTGACACTCTCCCTACCTATAGTTTTCTGTCCCTATAATTTTTTTTTTTTTAAAAGATGGTTGATGAGGAATGCTTTAGCACAGTATAGCACAATGAGAATTTCCCTCACTGTCCTTCCCTGTCCCTACAAACAAGGTTTAGCACAGTAAAACACACTGACACTCTCCCTACCTATAGTTTTCTGTCCCTATAAAAAATGTTTTTTTAAAGATGGTTGATGAGGAATGCTTTAGCACAGTATAGCACAATAAGAATTTCCCTCACTGTCCTTCCCTGTCCCTACAAACAAGGTTTAGCACAGTAAAACACACTGACACTCTCCCTACCTATAGTTTTCTGTCCCTATAAAAAATGTTTTTTTAAAGATGGTTGATGAGGAATGCTTTAGCACAGTATAGCACAATGAGAATTTCCCTCACTGTCCTTCCCTGTCCCTACAAACAAGGTTTAGCACAGTAAAACACACTGACACTCTCCCTACTTATAGTTTTCTGTCCCTATAAAAAATGTTTTTTTAAAGATGGTTGATGAGGAATGCTTTAGCACAGTATAGCACAATGAGAATTTCCCTCACTGTCCTTCCCTGTCCCTACAAACAAGGATTAGCACAGTAAAACACACTGACACTCTCCCTACCTATAGTTTTCTGTCCCTATAATTTTTTTTTTTTTTAAAGATGGTTGATGAGGAATGCTTTAGCACAGTATAGCACAATGAGAATTTCCCTCACTGTCCTTCCCTGTCCCTACAAACAAGGTTTAGCACAGTAAAACACACTGACACTCTCCCTACCTATAGTTTTCTGTCCCTATAAAAAATGTTTTTTTAAAGATGGTTGATGAGGAATGCTTTAGCACAGTATAGCACAATGAGAATTTCCCTCACTGTCCTTCCCTGTCCCTACAAACAAGGTTTAGCACAGTAAAACACACTGACACTCTCCCTACTTATAGTTTTCTGTCCCTATAAAAAATGTTTTTTTAAAGATGGTTGATGAGGAATGCTTTAGCACAGTATAGCACAATGAGAATTTCCCTCACTGTCCTTCCCTGTCCCTACAAACAAGGTTTAGCACAGTAAAACACACTGACACTCTCCCTACCTATAGTTTTCTGTCCCTATAAAAAATGTTTTTTTAAAGATGGTTGATGAGGAATGCTTTAGCACAGTATAGCACAATGAGAATTTCCCTCACTGTCCTTCCCTGTCCCTACAAACAAGGATTAGCACAGTAAAACACACTGACACTCTCCCTACCTATAGTTTTCTGTCCCTATATTATTATTTTTTTTAAAGATGGTTGATGAGGAATGCTTTAGCACAGTATAGCACAATGAGAATTTCCCTCACTGTCCTTCCCTGTCCCTACAAACAAGGTTTAGCACAGTAAAACACACTGACACTCTCCCTACCTATAGTTTTCTGTCCCTATAAAAATTTTTTTTTTTAAAGATGGTTGATGAGGAATGCTTTAGCACAGTATAGCACAATGAGAATTTCCCTCACTGTCCTTCCCTGTCCCTACAAACAAGGTTTAGCACAGTAAAACACACTGACACTCTCCCTACCTATAGTTTTCTGTCCCTATAAAAAATGTTTTTTTAAAGATGGTTGATGAGGAATGCTTTAGCACAGTATAGCACAATGAGAATTTCCCTCACTGTCCTTCCCTGTCCCTACAAACAAGGTTTAGCACCGTAAAACACACTGACACTCTCCCTACCTATAGTTTTCTGTCCCTATAAAAAATGTTTTTTTAAAGATGGTTGATGAGGAATGCTTTAGCACAGTATAGCACAATGAGAATTTCCCTCACTGTCCTTCCCTGTCCCTACAAACAAGGTTTAGCACAGTAAAACACACTGACACTCTCCCTACTTATAGTTTTCTGTCCCTATAAAAAATGTTTTTTTAAAGATGGTTGATGAGGAATGCTTTAGCACAGTATAGCACAATGAGAATTTCCCTCACTGTCCTTCCCTGTCCCTACAAACAAGGTTTAGCACAGTAAAACACACTGACACTCTCCCTACCTATAGTTTTCTGTCCCTATAATTTTTTTTTTTAAAGATGGTTGATGAGGAATGCTTTAGCACAGTATAGCACAATGAGAATTTCCCTCACTGTCCTTCCCTGTCCCTACAAACAAGGTTTAGCACAGTAAAACACACTGACACTCTCCCTACCTATAGTTTTCTGTCCCTATAAAAAATGTTTTTTTAAAGATGGTTGATGAGGAATGCTTTAGCACAGTATAGCACAATGAGAATTTCCCTCACTGTCCTTCCCTGTCCCTACAAACAAGGTTTAGCACAGTAAAACACACTGACACTCTCCCTACCTATAGTTTTCTGTCCCTATAAAAAATGTTTTTTTAAAGATGGTTGATGAGGAATGCTTTAGCACAGTATAGCACAATGAGAATTTCCCTCACTGTCCTTCCCTGTCCCTACAAACAAGGTTTAGCACAGTAAAACACACTGACACTCTCCCTACTTATAGTTTTCTGTCCCTATAAAAAATGTTTTTTTAAAGATGGTTGATGAGGAATGCTTTAGCACAGTATAGCACAATGAGAATTTCCCTCACTGTCCTTCCCTGTCCCTACAAACAAGGTTTAGCACAGTAAAACACACTGACACTCTCCCTACCTATAGTTTTCTGTCCCTATAAAAAATGTTTTTTTAAAGATGGTTGATGAGGAATGCTTTAGCACAGTATAGCACAATGAGAATTTCCCTCACTGTCCTTCCCTGTCCCTACAAACAAGGATTAGCACAGTAAAACACACTGACACTCTCCCTACCTATAGTTTTCTGTCCCTATATTATTATTTTTTTTAAAGATGGTTGATGAGGAATGCTTTAGCACAGTATAGCACAATGAGAATTTCCCTCACTGTCCTTCCCTGTCCCTACAAACAAGGTTTAGCACAGTAAAACACACTGACACTCTCCCTACCTATAGTTTTCTGTCCCTATAAAAATTTTTTTTTTTAAAGATGGTTGATGAGGAATGCTTTAGCACAGTATAGCACAATGAGAATTTCCCTCACTGTCCTTCCCTGTCCCTACAAACAAGGTTTAGCACAGTAAAACACACTGACACTCTCCCTACCTATAGTTTTCTGTCCCTATAAAAAATGTTTTTTTAAAGATGGTTGATGAGGAATGCTTTAGCACAGTATAGCACAATGAGAATTTCCCTCACTGTCCTTCCCTGTCCCTACAAACAAGGTTTAGCACCGTAAAACACACTGACACTCTCCCTACCTATAGTTTTCTGTCCCTATAAAAAATGTTTTTTTAAAGATGGTTGATGAGGAATGCTTTAGCACAGTATAGCACAATGAGAATTTCCCTCACTGTCCTTCCCTGTCCCTACAAACAAGGTTTAGCACAGTAAAACACACTGACACTCTCCCTACTTATAGTTTTCTGTCCCTATAAAAAATGTTTTTTTAAAGATGGTTGATGAGGAATGCTTTAGCACAGTATAGCACAATGAGAATTTCCCTCACTGTCCTTCCCTGTCCCTACAAACAAGGTTTAGCACAGTAAAACACACTGACACTCTCCCTACCTATAGTTTTCTGTCCCTATAATTTTTTTTTTTAAAGATGGTTGATGAGGAATGCTTTAGCACAGTATAGCACAATGAGAATTTCCCTCACTGTCCTTCCCTGTCCCTACAAACAAGGTTTAGCACAGTAAAACACACTGACACTCTCCCTACCTATAGTTTTCTGTCCCTATAAAAAATGTTTTTTTAAAGATGGTTGATGAGGAATGCTTTAGCACAGTATAGCACAATGAGAATTTCCCTCACTGTCCTTCCCTGTCCCTACAAACAAGGTTTAGCACCGTAAAACACACTGACACTCTCCCTACCTATAGTTTTCTGTCCCTATAAAAAATGTTTTTTTAAAGATGGTTGATGAGGAATGCTTTATCACAGTATAGCACAATGAGAATTTCCCTCACTGTCCTTCCCTGTCCCTACAAACAAGGTTTAGCACCGTAAAACACACTGACACTCTCCCTACCTATAGTTTTCTGTCCCTATAATTTTTATTTTTTTAAAGATGGTTGATGAGGAATGCTTTAGCACAGTATAGCACAATGAGAATTTTCCTCACTGTCCTTCCCTGTCCCTACAAACAAGGTTTAGCACAGTAAAACACACTGACACTCTCCCTACCTATAGTTTTCTGTCCCTATAAAAAATGTTTTTTTAAAGATGGTTGATGAGGAATGCTTTAGCACAGTATAGCACAATGAGAATTTCCCTCACTGTCCTTCCCTGTCCCTACAAACAAGGTTTAGCACAGTAAAACACACTGACACTCTCCCTACCTATAGTTTTCTGTCCCTATAAAAAATGTTTTTTTAAAGATGGTTGATGAGGAATGCTTTATCACAGTATAGCACAATGAGAATTTCCCTCACTGTCCTTCCCTGTCCCTACAAACAAGGTTTAGCACCGTAAAACACACTGACACTCTCCCTACCTATAGTTTTCTGTCCCTATAATTTTTATTTTTTTAAAGATGGTTGATGAGGAATGCTTTAGCACAGTATAGCACAATGAGAATTTTCCTCACTGTCCTTCCCTGTCCCTACAAACAAGGTTTAGCACAGTAAAACACACTGACACTCTCCCTACCTATAGTTTTCTGTCCCTATAAAAAATGTTTTTTTAAAGATGGTTGATGAGGAATGCTTTAGCACAGTATAGCACAATGAGAATTTCCCTCACTGTCCTTCCCTGTCCCTACAAACAAGGTTTAGCACAGTAAAACACACTGACACTCTCCCTACCTATAGTTTTCTGTCCCTATAAAAAAATGTTTTTTTAAAGATGGTTGATGAGGAATGCTTTAGCACAGTATAGCACAATGAGAATTTCCCTCACTGTCCTTCCCTGTCCCTACAAACAAGGTTTAGCACAGTAAAACACACTGACACTCTCCCTACCTATAGTTTTCTGTCCCTATAAAAAATGTTTTTTTAAAGATGGTTGATGAGGAATGCTTTAGCACAGTATAGCACAATGAGAATTTCCCTCACTGTCCTTCCCTGTCCCTACAAACAAGGTTTAGCACAGTAAAACACACTGACACTCTCCCTACCTATAGTTTTCTGTCCCTATAAAAAATGTTTTTTTTAAAGATGGTTGATGAGGAATGCTTTAGCACAGTATAGCACAATGAGAATTTCCCTCACTGTCCTTCCCTGTCCCTACAAACAAGGTTTAGCACAGTAAAACACACTGACACTCTCCCTACCTATAGTTTTCTGTCCCTATAAAAAAAATTTTTTTAAAGATGGTTGATGAGGAATGCTTTAGCACAGTATAGCACAATGAGAATTTCCCTCACTGTCCTTCCCTGTCCCTACAAACAAGGTTTAGCACAGTAAAACACACTGACACTCTCCCTACCTATAGTTTTCTGTCCCTATAATTTTTTTTCTTTTTAAAGATGGTTGATGAGGAATGCTTTAGCACAGTATAGCACAATGAGAATTTCCCTCACTGTCCTTCCCTGTCCCTACAAACAAGGTTTAGCACAGTAAAACACACTGACACTCTCCCTACCTATAGTTTTCTGTCCCTATAAAAAATGTTTTTTTAAAGATGGTTGATGAGGAATGCTTTAGCACAGTATAGCACAATGAGAATTTCCCTCACTGTCCTTCCCTGTCCCTACAAACAAGGTTTAGCACAGTAAAACACACTGACACTCTCCCTACCTATAGTTTTCTGTCCCTATAATTTTTTTTTTTTTTTAAAGATGGTTGATGAGGAATGCTTTAGCACAGTATAGCACAATGAGAATTTCCCTCACTGTCCTTCCCTGTCCCTACAAACAAGGTTTAGCACAGTAAAACACACTGACACTCTCCCTACCTATAGTTTTCTGTCCCTATAAAAAAAATTTTTTTAAAGATGGTTGATGAGGAATGCTTTAGCACAGTATAGCACAATGAGAATTTCCCTCACTGTCCTTCCCTGTCCCTACAAACAAGGTTTAGCACAGTAAAGCACACTGACACTCTCCCTACCTATAGTTTTCTGTCCCTATAATTTTTTTTTTTTTTTAAAGATGGTTGATGAGGAATGCTTTAGCACAGTATAGCACAATGAGAATTTCCCTCACTGTCCTTCCCTGTCCCTACAAACAAGGTTTAGCACAGTAAAACACACTGACACTCTCCCTACCTATAGTTTTCTGTCCCTCTAAAAAATGTTTTTTTAAAGATGGTTGATGAGGAATGCTTTAGCACAGTATAGCACAATGAGAATTTCCCTCACTGTCCTTCCCTGTCCCTACAAACAAGGTTTAGCACAGTAAAACACACTGACACTCTCCCTACTGTGAGGGGGTTAACTCGGTAGCGGGTGTGTGTGACCCCCTGGTTGGGCTCCCCACACAAAAACAGGGCCAGCAGACGGAGGTTGTGGTTTTCAAAATCAAAAGGTGCGGTTTATTTCTCTATGTACAGTGACAAAAACACAGCAAAGCCAAAAAGAAACAAACAAAATAAATCCTGGTCAGTTTGACCTCTGACTAAACATGCAGGTTTCCTAAACTAACAACTGGGATCAGCCTGGTGCTGTCCTAGTCCCTAAGTCCCTGGTTTAGTAAAAGTCCAAACAAATAGCCACACAGGCTTTGCCTCACCGCACAGGGGTTCACTCTCCCTAGACAGTCCACACAGGTCTGGTTCCAGGCATGAGCTAACATCTAATGAAGCTGGGAGTTCTTATAGAGGCCTAAATGAGCTGACAAGCTTCAGCTGGTCTCATCAACTCCCTGTCTGTACGACGCCCCACACTCTCCCTAGAGGTATGAGTCATCCATGAGCCCACTAGCCTCAGCTGGGCTTCATCAACTCCCTAGTTGTATAAGTCGGCATAAAGCCTGAATCTGGGAGAAATATATCTACCCCCCTGGATGCAACCAGGTGACTTTACCTTCCTGCTGTCACATACCCCCCCCCTCTTGTTTTAACCTTGGGGTTGGAACACCAGCAATCAGGCATTCATGTACTCGAGACAAAGCATCCACATTCCCCATTTGAACGCCAGGGCGATGCTTTACTGTGAAGTTGAATTCCTGTAGGGCCAGGAACCACCTATTCACTCTTCTATTTGTCTCCTTGTTTTGAGCCATCCACTTTAACGGAGCGTGATCCGTAACCATGTCAAAGTGCCTACCTAGCAGATAGTACCGAAGGGAATCTAGAGCCCACTTCACCGCTAAACACTCCTTTTCAACCGTGGCGTAATTTACCTCATGGGACTTCAACTTCCTGCTGAGGTAAATGACTGGGTGCTCTTCCCCGTTCCAGACCTGGGACAATACTGCTCCTAACCCCACATCTGACGCATCACTTTGTACGACAAAGTCTTTAGAGAAGTCGGGTGAGTACAACACTGGCTGGCTACATAAGGCTTGTTTCAAGAATTGGAATGCTGCCTCAGCCTCGGGGGTCCATTTAATCATGACCGACCCTTTCCCTTTCGTCAGGTTGGTTAGGGGCACAGCCTTAGAAGCAAAGTGGGGAATGAAGCGCCGATAATAACCCGCGATTCCCAGAAAGGCTCGTACCTGCTTCTTGCTGTTGGGACGTGGCCAACTCTGGATGGCCTCGACTTTGTTGAGTTGGGGTTTTATTACTCCCCTGCCAATGGTGTACCCAAGATATTTGGCCTCCTCCTGCCCAATGGTACACTTCTTGGGGTTAGCCGTAAACCCCGCTTCCCGGATAGAGTCTAGGACTGCTTGCACTTTTGGCAGATGTGATGCCCAATCTGTGCTATGGACAATTACGTCATCCAGGTAAGCCGCAGCATACTTCCGATGGGGCCTCAGTATCTGGTCCATTTTCCGCTGGAATGTGGCCGGCGCATTCTGTAACCCGAACGGCATTCTCTTATATTGGAACGCCCCGTCTGGGGTTACAAATGCGGTTTTCTCTTTGGCCGACTTGGCCAGGGGAATTTGCCAATACCCTTTTGTGAGGTCAAGAGTCGTCATGTATCGGGCTGTTCCCAGCCGGTCGATCAACTCATCTATACGTGGCATGGGGTAGGTGTCAAATTTTGTAACTTTGTTCAACTGACGAAAATCGTTACAAAATCGCCAGCTCCCATCCGGTTTAGGCACCAACACAATGGGACTAGACCAATCACTTTGGGACTCCTCTATCACCCCTAAGTTCAGCATTTTCTGTACTTCCTCCCGTATTGCCTCCCGTCGGGCCTCTGGGATCCGATAGGGTTTTAACTTCACCCTTTCACCGGGCGGGGTAATAATATCATGCTCTACCCCAGATGTTTGTCCCGGCAGCTCAGAGAACACCTCCTTGTTGCGAAGCACAAACTCCTTAACCTCCTGTTGTTGGGGTTGTGACAAGGTGGCTGCTATTCCAACCTCCGGAATCACGCAACCAGTTTGAGCTGGTGACCAAGTTTCTGCGACTAGGGACTCTCTATCCCTCCAGGCTTTCAACAGATTAACGTGATATATCTGTTCGGGCTTTCGCCTTCCTGGTTGTCTGACCTTGTAATTCACTTCGCTCACTTTTTCCATTATCTCGTAGGGGCCTTGCCATTTGGCAAGGAATTTACTTTCAACCGTAGGGACAAGTACCAATATCCTATCCCCCGGGGAAAAGGTACGGGTCTTTGCTCCACGGTTGTACACTCTCTGCTGTGCCAACTGCGCTTGGGCCAAATGTTCCTTCACGATGGGCATTACCTGTGCAATTCGATCTTGCATCAGGGCGACATGCTCAATCACACTCCTGTGGGGAGAACTCTCACTTTCCCAAGTTTCCTTGGCAATATCCAACAGCCCTCTTGGGTGTCTCCCATACAGTAACTCAAAGGGGGAGAATCCCGTAGAGGATTGGGGCACCTCCCTAATAGCAAACATCAAATAAGGAAGTAGACAGTCCCAATCCTTTCCATCTCTATCCACCACTTTCTTCAACATTTGTTTTAGGGTTTTGTTGAATCTTTCAACCAGCCCATCGGTTTGGGGGTGATACACAGATGTACGCAATTGCGTCACTTTGAGCAATTTACACAGCTCTTTCATAACCCGGGACATAAAGGGTGTACCTTGGTCCGTAAGCAGTTCTTTACAAATACCCACCCGGCTAAAAACAAGAGATAGCTCTTTGGCTATGGTTTTGGCCGAGGTATTTCTGAGAGGGATCGCTTCTGGATAACGGGTGGCATAGTCCATTATAACCAATATGTACTGGTGCCCCCTAGCGGACTTGATTATAGGACCTACCAAATCCATTGCGATTCTCTCAAACGGGACCTCAATGATGGGTAGAGGGACCAGCGGGCTACGGAAATGTGGCATCGGGGCCGACCTCTGACACACAGGGCAGGAGGAACAATAATTTTCTATGTCCTTCATCACCCCAGGCCAATAGAATCTCTGTAATACCCTCTCTCGGGTTTTCTCTGTCCCCAGATGACCTCCAAGAATGTGCCCATGGGCCAACTCCAACACCAACTTCCTGTAAGGTTTGGGCACCACCAGCTGCTCAACGGTTTCTTCTGCCCTTTTTGCCACCCGATACAGTAGGTCCTTCTCTACGCTGAAGTATGGGTAAGTGCAGGTATTATCTGGGTTCACTAACTCGCCATCTATTTCCACTACGTTTTCCCGTGCCTTTATTAGGGCGGGGTCTTTTAACTGTTCTGTGGCAAAATTTTCCCTGTGAACCTCCAGATCAGAAAACTCCACAGACGGTAGGTTTTCGTCTGAGGAGGTGGGCTCCTCTCCAGTTTCTTGAGTCTCCCCTGCAAATACTGACAAGGGAAATTCTGGAGAGTCCTCACCACTCTCAGAGGAGTTCTGGCTATCACATTCCTGGTACATAGGGGCACCAGTGGGGGGCTCAGGATCATCCCACAGTTCCCAGAACTTCGGAAAATCCCTTCCCACAATGGCGTCATGCGGTAACTGAGATACTAAGCCCACTGGATGAGAGAGGGTACCTTTGGGGGTCTCGAAACACACTGTAGTCACTGGATACTCTCGGGTGTCCCCATGCACACAAATAACAGCTACCTTGCTATTCCCAGAGACCTCTGTTTTAACTAATTCAGCCTTTATCAGGGTCACAAGGCTACCTGAATCCAGTAATACCACAACATTTCTACCATTAATACACATTTTGCATAAATGTTTCTCAGTTCCTCGAATGGCAGTGCATGCGACTGTCGCACACAGCGACTGACGTCTGCCCGTCAGAAAGTCACACTGCATGGGTTCCTCCACAACCGGGCAATTGGCTGCAATATGTCCCGCTTGCCGGCAGCGGTAGCAAACGATCCTTCTTGCGGCCTCTTGAGCCGCTGATTTCCCAGGCTGTTCTCGCCAAACTTGGGGTAGAGCTCCCACCCTCTCACTCTCTCCACCCTCACCCCTTGGAATCCTCTTATCCGCCCCTGGGGATGGTCTGGTCTTAGGGTGGAAAGTCCGAGTGTCTCTGGAAGAGGCCGTCAGGTTCTCTGTAGCCAAGTATTTCTCTACACGATCCACAAGACCACCGGCCGTCTCTGGGTCTCCATGGCTTACCCACTTTTGGATGGCAGTAGGAAGAGCTCTCAAAAACCGATCCATTACAACACGTTCCACAATCTCTGGTGCGGACAAAGTCTCTGGCTGTAGCCACTTCCTGCTCAGGTGAATGAGATCATACATTTGAGACCTGGGGGGTTTTCCAAGCTGGAAAGTCCAGTTATGCACACGCTGAGCCCGGACAGCCAGGGTGACACCCAGCCTTGCCAATATTTCAGCTTTTAGCATCACATAGTCTTTTGCTTGGTCAGGCTCTAGGTCATAGTAAGCCTTCTGCGATTCACCAGTTAACAGAGGAGCCACCAGTCCAGCCCACTGCTCCTCAGGCCACTTTTCTCTTTCAGCAGTCCTTTCAAATGTGGTCAAAAATACCTCTGGATCATCCTCTCCAGTCATTTTTGTCAATAAACGACTCACCCCAAAGGACGCGGTATTAGTGGGACGGCTTTCCTCACTGGTCTGCGGACGTTGCTGCATTACTGCTTCCACTTGTTGTAGTCTCTGCTCTTGCTTCTGTAACAGGTCTATGAAGCGGGCCTCAGATTGCTGCTGGGCTTGTTGCTGAGCTTCCAGACTCTGTTGGTGAGCTTGCTGCTGGGCTGCAAGGCTCTGTTGATGAGCTTGCTGCTGGGCTGCAAGGCTCCTTTGCAAACCTGCATTTGTCTGCTGTTGATTGGCATTTGCTAGAGCCAGCTGTTTCAGTATCTCCTCCATGCTGGCTTAAAACAAACTGCCACTGGTTCTCCACCAACTGTGAGGGGGTTAACTCAGTAGCGGGTGTGTGTGACCCCCTGGTTGGGCTCCCCACACAAAAACAGGGCCAGCAGACGGAGGTTGTGGTTTTCAAAATCAAAAGGTGCGGTTTATTTCTCTATGTACAGTGACAAAAACACAGCAAAGCCAAAAAGAAACAAACAAAATAAATCCTGGTCAGTTTGACCTCTGACTAAACATGCAGGTTTCCTAAACTAACAACTGGGATCAGCCTGGTGCTGTCCTAGTCCCTAAGTCCCTGGTTTAGTAAAAGTCCAAACAAATAGCCACACAGGCTTTGCCTCACCGCACAGGGGTTCACTCTCCCTAGACAGTCCACACAGGTCTGGTTCCAGGCATGAGCTAACATCTAATGAAGCTGGGAGTTCTTATAGAGGCCTAAATGAGCTGACAAGCTTCAGCTGGTCTCATCAACTCCCTGTCTGTACGACGCCCCACACTCTCCCTAGAGGTATGAGTCATCCATGAGCCCACTAGCCTCAGCTGGGCTTCATCAACTCCCTAGTTGTATAAGTCGGCATAAAGCCTGAATCTGGGAGAAATATATCTACCCCCCTGGATGCAACCAGGTGACTTTACCTTCCTGCTGTCACACTACCTATAGTTTTCTGTCCCTATAAAAAATTTTTTTTTTAAAGATGGTTGATGAGGAATGCTTTAGCACAGTATAGCACAATGAGAATTTCCCTCACTGTCCTTCCCTGTCCCTACAAACAAGGTTTAGCACAGTAAAACACACTGACACTCTCCCTACCTATAGTTTTCTGTCCCTATAAAAAATGTTTTTTTAAAGATGGTTGATGAGGAATGCTTTAGCACAGTATAGCACAATGAGAATTTCCCTCACTGTCCTTCCCTGTCCCTACAAACAAGGTTTAGCACAGTAAAACACACTGACACTCTCCCTACCTATAGTTTTCTGTCCCTATAATTTTTTTTTTTTTAAAGATGGTTGATGAGGAATGCTTTAGCACAGTATAGCACAATGAGAATTTCCCTCACTGTCCTTCCCTGTCCCTACAAACAAGGTTTAGCACAGTAAAACACACTGACACTCTCCCTACCTATAGTTTTCTGTCCCTATAAATTTTTTTTTTAAAAAGATGGTTGATGAGGAATGCTTTAGCACAGTATAGCACAATGAGAATTTCCCTCACTGTCCTTCCCTGTCCCTACAAACAAGGTTTAGCACAGTAAAACACACTGACACTCTCCCTACCTATAGTTTTCTGTCCCTATAATTTTTTTTTTTAAAAAGATGGTTGATGAGGAATGCTTTAGCACAGTATAGCACAATGAGAATTTCCCTCACTGTCCTTCCCTGTCCCTACAAACAAGGTTTAGCACAGTAAAACACACTGACACTCTCCCTACCTATAGTTTTCTGTCCCTATAAAAAATGTTTTTTTAAAGATGGTTGATGAGGAATGCTTTAGCACAGTATAGCACAATGAGAACTTCCCTCACTGTCCTTCCCTGTCCCTACAAACAAGGTTTAGCACAGTAAAACACACTGACACTCTCCCTACCTATAGTTTTCTGTCCCTATAAAAAATTTTTTTTAAAGATGGTTGATGAGGAATGCTTTAGCACAGTATAGCACAATGAGAATTTCCCTCACTGTCCTTCCCTGTCCCTACAAACAAGGTTTAGCACAGTAAAACACACTGACACAGTCCCTACCTATAGTTTTCTGTCCCTATAAAAAATGTTTTTTTAAAGATGGTTGATGAGGAATGCTTTAGCACAGTATAGCACAATGAGAATTTCCCTCACTGTCCTTCCCTGTCCCTACAAACAAGGTTTAGCACAGTAAAACACACTGACACTCTCCCTACCTATAGTTTTCTGTCCCTATAAAAAAATTTTTTTAAAGATGGTTGATGAGGAATGCTTTAGCACAGTATAGCACAATGAGAATTTCCCTCACTGTCCTTCCCTGTCCCTACAAACAAGGTTTAGCACAGTAAAACACACTGACACTCTCCCTACCTATAGTTTTCTGTCCCTATAAAAAATGTTTTTTTAAAGATGGTTGATGAGGAATGCTTTAGCACAGTATAGCACAATGAGAATTTCCCTCACTGTCCTTCCCTGTCCCTACAAACAAGGTTTAGCACAGTAAAACAGACTGACACTCTCCCTACCTATCCTTCTCTTTCCCTAAACTAAAGGAATCCAGGTTAAGCAAGAAAAAAAAATGTCACTGTCCCTGCCTATGCTTCTCTTTCCCTGCTCCGGAACACACTACACTAGGCCGCCGTGCTGGCGGCCTTTTATAGTGTGGGGCGTGTACTAAACACCCTCAGCAATAATTGGCCACAGGCATCCTGCCTGTGGCCAATCATTGCTCTCCTCGCTGCCGGCGCTGTGATTGGCCAAGCATGCGGGGTCACAGTGCATGCTTGGCCAATCACAGCGCCTGGATGACACTGCGATGGCGTAGTGCATTGTGGGCCGTGAATTAGGCGCGAACGGCCCAAATCGTTCGTTGTTCGGCGAACGATCGGATAGCCGATGTTCGAGTCGAACGTATGTTCAACTCAAACACCGAGCTCATCCCTAATATTGGGGTAGTCAGGCTCCAATGTGTATATCAGGGTAGTCAGACTCCAATGTATATATTGGGGTAGTCAGGCTCCAATGTATATATTGGGGTAGTCAGGCTCCAATGTATATATTGGGGTAGTCAGGCTCCAATGTGTATATCAGGGTAGTCAGACTCCAATGTATATATTGGGGTAGTCAGGCTCCAATGTATATATTGGGGTAGTCAGTAGACTTGTGCACAACGGAAAAATTCGTTCCGTTTCGGTTCGTTTCTTTCCGGTCCTGTTGATTCGTAATCATTCGTAATTTTGCTAGACGGGATTTTTCGTGTTCGGACTCATTCGTATTTTTGCAAGCGACATTTTTCGTTGAATTTTTTGTTGCTTTATAATTCGTACTTTCGGTAGAGTACGTTGTTTTTCGTTGATTCTGGACACAACTCCTACTTTCGTAACTTTTTTTGGGTTCGTACTTTCGGTAGAGTACGTTGTTTTTCGTTGATTCTGGACACAACTCCTACTTTCGTAACTTTTTTTGGGTTCGTTGATTCGTAATTTTCCGTGTCTCTCTCACAACGACGCTGCCTATTATGCCTAATGTGCTTCGAATGGATTTGTACTTTTCTAAATACATTGCGGTTATTTGTAACGATTCGAAATCTCGTATTTTACTTTCGTTTTTAACATGCGGCTATAGGCTCCGCCCCTGTACACCATTTTCAGAGGGTTCAGCACGGTGAGGGAGAAGCAGAGAGCAGAGCAGAGTGAGTGTTATTGTGCTTCGAATGGATTCGAAATCTCGTATTTTACTTTCGTTTTTTACATGCGGCTATAACCTCCGCCCCTGTACACCATTTTGAGAGGGAGTTCAGCACGGTGTGGGAGAAGCAGAGAGCAGAGCAGAGTGAGTGTTATTGTGCTTCGTATGGATTCGTACATTCGTAACTTTTTCATAACGAATTATGCCGAAGACATTCGGGCATTCGCTATTTGCGGTATAATTTATTTCGGATTCGGTCTTATTCGTAATTGCTTTGTTCGGAAATTCGAATGCTTCCGAATGTCCGAAAGTTGCTAAATTCGGACGAATTTCAATTCGTTACGAAACGAATTGCACAAGCCTAGTAGTCAGGCTCCAATGTATATATTGGGGTAGTCAGGCTCCAATGTATATATTGGGGTAGTCAGGCTCCAATGTATATATTGGGGTAGTCAGGCTCCAATGTGTATATCAGGGTAGTCAGACTCCAATGTATATATTGGGGTAGTCAGGCTCCAAGATATATCTTAAGATAGTCCACTTCCAAATCTGTTAAGGTCCTGCAAGTGATGTGAAATGAGATCGATATTTTGCTTTATGCAGAGTTAATCTTTATGAAATGTAACCCATATGATCATTAATAAAATGTGTTTACGGTATGCAGTATGACATGTGTTGTTTGGCTGGGCCTGAGTCCAATAAGTATATTGTTACAGTACCATCAAGAGACATAGACCATTATTATAAGCAATTACCATTATAACACTCATCTCTAACATCTGTTTTTTTCTATAGCTTCCTAAAATTGATTAATTTGTTTGCACAAAATCGAGTTATTGTAATAATTTATCAAACCTAATTACATACTGCAGGACTTTACAGACTTTACACTGCAGCATTCAGTCATGCCCCTGAAGAAGCTTATGAGTGATGTCCATAACACGATCATATGGATAGATGGTTAAATGGACTACGGCCAGTCTGGGTAGAAGCCAATTGGGCTATTAGTGTGTTTTTTGATTGTAGCCTGGATCCCTGCCCATATGGGAAGAAAAAAAAATGGCAATTTATGCCAAAAAAAATAAATTAGCACATAACGGGATTATTTGCTGAGCGGAGAGGTTTTTAGTAAATGCATGTAAAACAGAGCATGAAAAATTTCAAGAACCAGGTGCTGATATTTTTATGGTAATCAGTAGAAGCCCATGCTCCCTGGCACCATAAAACAGACTTTGCACAAAAAAAAAAAATACATTGTAATAGAACAAGCTGATTTGTATTGTTATCTGTAATATATAAGTAAAATGCAGAAATATATTACTTGCGTTAACCACTTGACCTCCAGAAGGTTTTACCCCTTCATGACCAGGGCATTTTTTGCTATTCAGCACTGAGCTACTTTAACTGGCAATTGAACTGTCATGAAATTCTGTACCCAAACGAAATTTCTATATTTTTTTCACACAAATAGAGCTTTCTTTTGGTGGTATTTTAATTTTTTTTTATTATATAAACGAAAAAAGGCCAAAAATTCGGAAAAATACAATATTTTCTACTTTCTGTTATAAAACATATCCAATAAAATCTAATTTCTTCATAATGTAAATGGAGTGTTATTTTGCGCTACTCAAGAGTAATACAGTGAGAACTGAGGTATGTAACAATGGCTGCAAAATCAATCTGTGTTCACCTTTCACATAAACATAGTAATACAAAAGAAAAGGGGGGGATTTTGCGCTAAAGTAAATAAATACAACACATAAAACACCACTGTGTCAAATAATATCACTTAAATATGATAAAATGATGTGGACTGCCAAATGTGAATACATAAATATATAGTGATAAAAAACAGTGCAAAAATTGGTGCTAATGATTCAAAACCACCATACAATAAAGTGCAAGTGCATACAAAACTGCCCAATATGTGCCAAAAAGTTCAATATTGCAATATGTGCTGTGACAGCAGGAAGGTAAAGTCACCTGGTTGCATCCAGGGGGGTAGATATATTTCGCCCAGATTCAGGCTTTACGCCGACTTATACAGCTAGGTGGAGAGTTGTATAAGCCCAGCTGAGACTAGTGGGCTCATGGATGACTCATACCTCTAGGGAGAGGGCTGGGCGTCGTGCAGACAGGGAGTTGATGAGACCAGCTGAACCTTGTCAGCTCATTTAGGCCTCTATAAGAAACTCCCAGATTCATTAGATGTTAGCTCATGCCTGGAAGCAGACCTGTGTGGACTGTCTAGGGAGAGTGAACCCCTGTGCGGTGAGAGAAAGCCTGTGTGGCTATATATTTGCTTGGACATTTAAAACCAGGGACTTAGGGACTAGGACAGCACTAGGCTGATCCCAGTTGTTAGTTAGGAAACCTGTATGTTTAGTCAGAGGTCAAGTTGACCAGGATTTATTTTGTTTATGTTTTTTTTTGCCTTGCTGTGTTTTTGTCACTGTAAATAGAAAATAAACCGCACCTTTTTGATTTTGAAAACCACAACCTCCGTCTGCTGGGCCTGTTTTTGGGTGGGGAGCCCATCCCGGGGGTCACACACACCCGCTGCCGAGCTAACCCCCTCACAGTTGGTGGAGAATGCGGGCAGTTTTTTTTTAAGCCAGCATGGAGGAGATACTGAAACAGCTGGCTCTAGCAAATGCCAATCAACAGCAGACAAATGCAGGTTTGCAAAGGAGCCTTGCAGCCCAGCAGCAAGCTCATCAACAGAGCCTTGCAACTTTACAACAGAGTCTGGAGGCTCAGCAACAAGCCCAACAGCAATCTGAGGCCCGCTTCATAGACCTGTTGCAGAAGCAAGAGCAGAGACTACAACAACAGATGGAAGCAGTAATGCAGCAACGTCCGCAGACCAGTGAGGAAAGCCGTCCCACTAATACCGCGTCCTTTGGGGTGAGTCGTTTATTGACAAAAATGACTGGAGAGGATGATCCAGAGGTATTTTTGACCACATTTGAAAGGACCGCTGAAAGAGAAAAGTGGCCTGAGGAGCAGTGGGCTGGACTAGTGGCTCCTCTGTTAACTGGTGAATCGCAGAAAGCTTACTATAACCTAGAGCCTAACCAAGCAAAAGACTATGTGATGCTAAAAGCTGAAATATTGGCAAGGCTGGGTGTCACCCTGGCTGTCCGGGCTCAGCGTGTGCATAACTGGACTTTCCAGCTTGGAAAACTCCCCAGGTCTCAAATGTATGATCTCATTCACCTGAGCAGAAAGTGGCTACAGCCAGAGACTTTGTCCGCACCAAAGATTGTGGAACGTGTTGTAATGGATCGGTTTTTGAGAGCTCTTCCTACTGCCATCCAAAAGTGGGTAAGCCATGGAGACCCAGAGACGGCCGATGGTCTTGTGGATCGTGTGGAGAAATACTTGGCTACAGAGAACCTGACGGCCTCTTCCAGAGACACTCGGACTTTCCACCCTAAGACCAGACCATCCCCAGGGGCGGATAAGAGGATTCCAAGGGGTGAGGGTGGAGAGAGTGAGAGGGTGGGAGCTCTACCCCAAGTTTGGCGAGAACAGCCTGGGAAATCAGCGGCTCAAGAGGCCGCAAGAAGGATCGTTTGCTACCGCTGCCGGCAAGCGGGACATATTGCAGCAAATTGCCCGGTTGTGGAGGAACCCATGCAGTGTGACTTTCTGACGGGCAGACGTCAGTCGCTGTGTGCGACAGTCGCATGCACTGCCATTCGGGGAACTGAGAAACATTTATGCAAAATGTGTATTAATGGTAGAAATGTTGTGGTATTGCTGGATTCAGGTAGCCTTGTGACCCTGATAAAGGCTGAGTTAGTTAAAACAGAGGTCTCTGGGAATAGCAAGGTAGCCGTTATTTGTGTGCATGGGGACACCCGAGAGTATCCAGTGACTACAGTGTGTTTCGAGACCCCCAGAGGTACCCTCTCTCATCCAGTGGGCTTAGTATCTCAGTTACCGCATGACGCCATTGTGGGAAGGGATTTTCCGAAGTTCTGGGAACTGTGGGATGATCCTGAGCCCCCCACTGGTGCCCCTATGTACCAGGAATGTGATAGCCAGAACTCCCCTGAGAGTGGTGAGGACTCTCCGGAATTTCCCTTGTCAGTATTGGCAGGGGAGACTCAAGAAACTGGAGAGGAGCCCACCTCCTCAGACGAAAACCTACCGTCTGTGGAGTTTTCTGATCTTGAGGTTCACAGGGAAAACTTTGCCACAGAACAGTTGAAAGACCCCGCCCTAATAAAGGCACGGGAAAACGTAGTGAAAATAGATGGCGAGTTAGTGAACCCAGATAATACCGGCACTTACCCATACTTCAGCGTAGAGAAGGACCTACTGTATCGGGTGGCAAAAAGGGCAGAAGAAACCGTTGAGCAGCTTGTGGTGCCCAAACCTTACAGGAAGTTGGTGTTGGAGTTGGCCCATGGGCACATTCTTGGAGGTCATCTGGGGACAGAGAAAACCCGAGAGAGGGTATTACAGAGATTCTATTGGCCTGGGGTGATGAAGGACATAGAAAATTATTGTTCCTCCTGCCCTGTGTGTCAGAGGTCGGCCCCGATGCCACATTTCCGTAGCCCGCTGGTCCCTCTACCCATCATTGAGGTCCCGTTTGAGAGAATCGCAATGGATTTGGTAGGTCCTATAATCAAGTCCGCTAGGGGGCACCAGTACATATTGGTTATAATGGACTATGCCACCCGTTATCCAGAAGCGATCCCTCTCAGAAATACCTCGGCCAAAACCATAGCCAAAGAGCTATCTCTTGTTTTTAGCCGGGTGGGTATTTGTAAAGAACTGCTTACGGACCAAGGTACACCCTTTATGTCCCGGGTTATGAAAGAGCTGTGTAAATTGTTCAAAGTGACGCAATTGCGTACATCTGTGTATCACCCCCAAACCGATGGGCTGGTTGAAAGATTCAACAAAACCCTAAAACAAATGTTGAAGAAAGTGGTGGATAGAGATGGAAGGGATTGGGACTGTCTACTTCCTTATTTGATGTTTGCTATTAGGGAGGTGCCCCAATCCTCTACGGGATTCTCCCCCTTTGAGTTACTGTATGGGAGACACCCAAGAGGGCTGTTGGATATTGCCAAGGAAACTTGGGAAAGTGAGAGTTCTCCCCACAGGAGTGTGATTGAGCATGTCGCCCTGATGCAAGATCGAATTGCACAGGTAATGCCCATCGTGAAGGAACATTTGGCCCAAGCGCAGTTGGCACAGCAGAGAGTGTACAACCGTGGAGCCAAGACCCGTACCTTTTCCCCGGGGGATAGGATATTGGTACTTGTCCCTACGGTTGAAAGTAAATTCCTTGCCAAATGGCAAGGCCCCTACGAGATAATGGAAAAAGTGAGCGAAGTGAATTACAAGGTCAGACAACCAGGAAGGCGAAAGCCCGAACAGATCTATCACGTTAATCTGTTGAAAGCCTGGAGGGATAGAGAGTCCCTAGTCGCAGACACTTGGTCACCAGCTCAAACTGGTTGCGTGATTCCTGAGGTTGGAATCGCAGCCACCTTGTCACAACCCCAACAACAGGAGGTTAAGGAGTTTGTGCTTCGCAACAAGGAGGTATTCTCTGAGCTGCCGGGACAAACATCTGGGGTAGAGCATGACATTATTACCCCGCCCGGTGAAAGGGTGAAGTTAAAACCCTATCGGATCCCAGAGGCCCGACGGGAGGCAATACGGGAGGAAGTACAGAAAATGCTGAACTTAGGGGTGATAGAGGAGTCCCAAAGTGATTGGTCTAGTCCCATTGTGTTGGTGCCTAAACCGGATGGGAGCTGGCGATTTTGTAACGATTTTCGTCAGTTGAACAAAGTTACAAAATTTGACACCTACCCCATGCCACGTATAGATGAGTTGATCGACCGGCTGGGAACAGCCCGATACATGACGACTCTTGACCTCACAAAAGGGTATTGGCAAATCCCCCTGGCCAAGTCGGCCAAAGAGAAAACCGCATTTGTAACCCCAGACGGGGCGTTCCAATATAAAAGAATGCCGTTCGGGTTACAGAATGCGCCGGCCACATTCCAGCGGAAAATGGACCAGATGCTGAGGCCCCATCGGAAGTATGCTGCGGCTTACCTGGATGACATAATTGTCCATAGCACAGATTGGGCCTCACATCTGCCAAAAGTGCAAGCAGTCCTGGACTCTGTTCGGGAAGCAGGGTTTACGGCTAACCCCAAGAAGTGTACCATTGGGCAGGAGGAGGCCAAATATCTTGGGTACACCATTGGGAGGGGAGTAATAAAACCCCAACTCAACAAAGTCGAGGCCATCCAGAGTTGGCCACGTCCCAACAGCAAGAAGCAGGTACGAGCCTTTCTGGGAATCGCTGGGTATTATCGGCGATTCATTCCCCACTTTGCTTCTAAGGCTGTGCCCCTAACCAACCTGACGAAGGGGAAAGGGTCGGTCATGATTAAATGGACCCCCGAGGCTGAGGCAGCATTCCAATTCTTGAAACAAGCCTTATGTAGCCAGCCAGTGTTGTACTCACCCGACTTCTCTAGAGACTTTGTCGTACAAAGTGATGCGTCAGATGTGGGGTTAGGAGCAGTATTGTCCCAGGTCTGGAACGGGGAAGAGCACCCAGTCATTTACCTCAGCAGGAAGTTGAAGTCCCATGAGGTAAATTACGCCACCGTTGAAAAGGAGTGTTTAGCGGTGAAGTGGGCTCTAGATTCCCTTCGGTACTACCTGCTAGGTAGGCACTTTGACATGGTTACGGATCACGCTCCGTTAAAGTGGATGGCTCAAAACAAGGAAACAAATAGAAGAGTGAATAGGTGGTTCCTGGCCCTCCAGGAATTCAACTTCACAGTAAAGCATCGCCCTGGCGTTCAAATGGGGAATGTGGATGCTTTGTCTCGAGTACATGAATGCCTGATTGCTGGTGTTCCAACCCCGAGGTTAAAACAAGAGGGGGGGGTATGTGACAGCAGGAAGGTAAAGTCACCTGGTTGCATCCAGGGGGGTAGATATATTTCGCCCAGATTCAGGCTTTACGCCGACTTATACAGCTAGGTGGAGAGTTGTATAAGCCCAGCTGAGACTAGTGGGCTCATGGATGACTCATACCTCTAGGGAGAGGGCTGGGCGTCGTGCAGACAGGGAGTTGATGAGACCAGCTGAACCTTGTCAGCTCATTTAGGCCTCTATAAGAAACTCCCAGATTCATTAGATGTTAGCTCATGCCTGGAAGCAGACCTGTGTGGACTGTCTAGGGAGAGTGAACCCCTGTGCGGTGAGAGAAAGCCTGTGTGGCTATATATTTGCTTGGACATTTAAAACCAGGGACTTAGGGACTAGGACAGCACTAGGCTGATCCCAGTTGTTAGTTAGGAAACCTGTATGTTTAGTCAGAGGTCAAGTTGACCAGGATTTATTTTGTTTATGTTTTTTTTTGCCTTGCTGTGTTTTTGTCACTGTAAATAGAAAATAAACCGCACCTTTTTGATTTTGAAAACCACAACCTCCGTCTGCTGGGCCTGTTTTTGGGTGGGGAGCCCATCCCGGGGGTCACACACACCCGCTGCCGAGCTAACCCCCTCACAGTGCTAATCAACAGATGAATGTCCAAAAGGTGAATGATCAATAGGGTCTTTACAATGTTCTGGATGGAGTCAAATTGAATGTTTGATGAGCAGATTTGGAGTATTGAACCAATGGTAAATCCTCCACCTGTCTCCCAATGCTCTCACCTCATTTACATGGGTAACTGGCATAGAATATACTCTTGTCTCTCCTCTGTATCTTCTCCACTCATTAAAAATATTATGGCTGTGTCCTCCACCAATCACGCTCTCTACAAATAAATGGGAGAGGGAAGGGGGAGGGGGAGCCAAGCTCCGACAAATGGCTCAGGAGAGGGACAGGAAAAAAGCCTCTGATAGTGTAGTATGTAAAAACATATATACGGCTTTATTTAAATGCAAAAAGTGGACTCTTACATCACAAACATATAACAGTAGGCATTACATAAGATGTCCGGTGTATTGAACGCCGTCTTACTATTGCTCTGCTGCTTTCCGATCTAGCTGTGTGATGCCGCTATCCTCCCTACGGCGTTACGTCACGCACCTCGTGACTTCTTCAGGGGAGCCTGATTGGTTGTTGGAGCATCATATAAATAGTATGTAAGACTGGAAATCCTACGGCGGCCATTTTCTTGAATACCAAAACAAACCCTATGGGCGCCGCCATTTTTCCTGAGTACAACAAGCGGCGAATATCCCACAAGGAATATAAACACAGCGGAGCAATGCTATTAATTTAGCTAATCTCCCTGTATATATTATCGGATAATCATGTGGATAGAATGTTATTTCAATCATGCAGATGAAAACTAGACAATTTAGTCCAATATTTCATCACTAAACTGTAATGGCCACAGCGGTCTGACTGGGCAAATACATATAATGTATATAATTTCTTCATAAATTTAGGCCAAAATGTATTATGCTACATGGGCTTCCCCAGCTTCTCTGGCTTCTTCTCCAGGCCAATCCAGTCACTTCTCCTCCCGGCCAATCCGGTCTTAGGACCTGCTTCCTATTCTGATTGGCCGGGAGGAGGAGAAGGACGACAATAGTGAATGTTGATTTGCTAATGTCACAGGTGGGTGGGCTCGGGCGCAGTGCTCTACGTACCGAGCCCAACATTTTTAAAGCCAAATGTAGTCTACCCACTCGCATGCCTGCTCGCCCACCCGCACTTACCCCATCTAAGTCGCAGGCGGCTTCCCCAGCTTTCCTGGCTTCTCCTCCAGGCCAATCCAGTCACTTCTCCGGCCGGCCAATCCGGTCTTAGGACCCGCTTCCTGTCCTGATTGTCAGGGAGGAGGAGAGGGAAGACGATAGCGAATGTTGATTTGCTAATGTTACAATTGGGTGGGCTCGTGGTGCCGTGCTCTACGCCCCGAGCCCAACCTTTTTGAAGCCAATTGGAGCCTCAAGCTCTAATCATGAGCTTAAAAAGAAAAACCTGTAGAAATTCCATGCGTCTGGTGCCCCGCATGGAGATTAGGGGCTGGCGCATGGAGATTAGGGGAATACCACCCCTGCTCCCCTTATGGACCAGCCACGGCTGCTAGATAGGTTAGTCTTAGATTGTGGATGCCTGTAGAGTTACAGATTTAGGCGTAAGGGTGGACTTCTACTTTAACCCTTTATTTCTGAAAAAAGATACAACAATATATTTCCTGTGTTATAAATGCTTTACCATCAAATGATCTGCAAATATGAATTTACTCATTAAAGATAATCTGCAACATATGATGCAATGCCACAATGATGTACAGCAGAGATAACGGGGAAATTGCTTTTGATTTTTCAACCGTAGCGTGACATCCTTTTATTAAAGTGGAGTTTTCAGCCTTTTTTTGTTTTTTACTAAAAAACACCCCCACAATGGTCTCCTCTTATCTAATACGTTCCGGCATTTTTACTAGATGTAGTTTTTCTTATTAGATTGTTCTTTAACCACTTCAGCCCCAGAAGGTTTTACCCCCTACATGACTAGGCCATTTTTTGCGAAACGGCACTGCGTTACTTTACTTGACAATTGCGCGGTCATGCGACTCTGTACCCAAATAAAAATGTTGTCCTTTTTTCCCCACAAATAGAGATTTCTTTTAGTGGTATGCGATCACCTCTGCAGTTTTTATTGTTTGCACTATAATTAAAAAAATACAATTTTGAAAAATATATATATATATTTTACTTTCTGCTATAAAACATATCCAATAAAAGAATGGAAAAAATCGAATTTATTCTTCAATTTAGGCCAATATGTATTCTGCTATATATTTTTGGCAAAAAAAAATCCCAATAAGCGTAAATTGATTGGTTTGCGCAAATGTTATAGCGTCTACAATCTATGGGATATTTTTATGGAATTTTTTTTTTTTTTTTTTTTTTTACTAGTAGTGGTGGCGATCAGTGACTATGACATTGCGGTGGACAAATCGGACACTAAGTGATACTTTTGACACTTTTTTTGAAGACCAATGACACTAATACAGTGATCAGTGCTAAAAAAAATATGCACCGTCAATGTACTAATGACACTGGCAGAGAAGGGGTTATCGTCAGGGGCAATCAAAAGGTTAAATGTGTCCCTAGGGGGTGCTTTCTAACTGTGGGGGGGGGGAGGTGCTTGTACTGTAAGAAGACAGGGAGCAGTGTTCCTGCTTAGCAGAAACACAAGATCTCTGTCTTCTCCTGTTACAGAGTGGCAATCTTCCTTGTTTACATAGGTTGGCTGTCATTCTGTCTCGGTAACGATCGGCGGGTCCCGGTGGACATTGGGTCTCCTGAACCCGCTGATTGGCTCCTGCTATGTCCAATCACAACGGGAGTGGGTCACCCCAGACCCGGAAGAAAAAATCACATACAGGTACGTGATTTTGCGCTAAACGGCCACCCTGCCACAGTATACTGTATGTACATGGGGCGGTCCTTAAGCAGTTAAAAAAAATCACTGTGCTCTCCTTAGCAAGCGCGTTACCTTCTTCAGTGTGGGCATCTGAGGCCCACTTGTGAGTGGAACGCCCCTTTAAAGGAGAAGTACAGCCAAAGCTTGTTTGGTTGTACTCTCCTGTGGATCAGTTGGTTCTGCACTCTTGTGTCCCGTTTTCAGCAGACATGGGTCTAAAACCCGCTGTCAGCTAACGTCACTCAGCCGGTTCAGGCCCATGAATGATTGTAACCATATTGGTTAGGATCAGCCAACATACTTGGACCGTCACCCGGCTCAACCTCTCAGCAAAACGCTGAGAGCCTGAGCTGGCTGCTCCCACCCCTCCACAGCCCAGCGCTCCAGGTGAGCAAGGAGGAGGCAGAGCAGAGAGCTGGTGACTGACAGTCTGCAGCTCTCTGCTCACGGAGCTGTGCAAACCGATCGATCGGCAGTGTTTGATCGCTCGGTTCTCAGTATTAGAGCCGGTGGGGGACAGATGCTGCATCCACCTAGGTAAGTATGATTCCACCCCAAAAAAAATCCCATATATCTCTTTTAAGTAACTTTAAATAATGTAATAGTTTATTATAATTTTGCTACCATAAAAATAAAAAAAATTCTCCATGGCAGTAACATTGTGAGGATTCTAGAAAACATTATTTCAGTCTTTGCTCCTGCTGTTGTCACATGTTGGGATGTCTTCTCCTAAGAGTTGGGATTCTCATCTTTGGAATTTTGCTGGCATCTTGTGACATCCCCCTTGCCTAGGCGCTGCGGGTAGAAGTTGGGGTGTAAGGTAAGCAGCAGCTGGGTGGGAGGTAAGAGAAGTTTGGTGTTCATATTTTTTTCTCCCAATGTATGATTTTTTGGTATAATGTTCTGGTGCTGTTGTGTTACACTATGTGATTATTCTTGCTCTGTGTCTTTAAGATCTGTCCCCTTCTTTCTAGCTGAACTCTCTCTCTCACCGTAGTTCTTTATATATCTCCTCCACTTCCTGATTCTGGTCTTTACTCCTGTATATCTTCCATGCTAAACATCTTACATGTGGCTTACAACTGCAACGTTTTTCTACCTATGAATATCCATCATTAAATGGAACATTCGAAAGGATTCATCGTCTGTCGTCCTAACTGTGAGTTTATTCATTGAGTTAAACTGCCTGTATCGATGCAAGGGATGAATATCAAACCAGCTTCAGTAAGGCCTACTTAAACCTGGAGATGAACTTTATCGCTTTGTAGTTGAGACAGAACAGTAGAAAAACGGAGTTTCACAGCCTAATTACAAGATTTCTGCATGTCAGTACTGAAACAGACAAGATTTACTGCCCTCATAGCAAGACAGAAGGGACAGAGCAGCACATGGCAGCCTTATAGCCTGAGACAATCTGCACAGTGTCATATTTCAGCACACAGATCCTGCCTGCTTTCACAGTCAGTCTGCTATCATGAGTGACCAAGCTTCTGCATGTGAACTCACATCTACCTCCCCACAAGTTCCTGAAGAAACTGAGTTACCCAAACACTCAGTTAAACCCACTTGGAAAGTAATGGAGAATTATAAAGCTTCAAGGACTGAATTGTCAAATAGCTTGGAATTAGTCTGGGAGAAAATCCTTGCTGAAGCCAATACAGTGTCTGTTGAACGTGAACTACTGACACTAGAGGGCGCCATTAAACAACTTTCTGCCTCATATGAGCTTTATCAGCTTACCAGCATCAAATTCACTAATGTCTTACAAAACATGAAGTCAGAAAATGGGATGAGGCAGTTAAAGCGTGTCAACATTCTTAATATTGAAAGAGACAGTTTTATCCAGAAAACCAGATTAAAGGCAGAAGCAAAAATAAAGCTGTTACAGGACACTGCATCTCACAGATCTGTTTCCATCAGACGTTCTAAAAACTCGTCAAGATCCCATAGTTCAAGATACTCAACACTCAGTGAGCGACTTATTAATGCCCGCGCTGAAGTGGAAGCCAGCAAAGTGCAGGTGGCATATGCAGAAAAAAGAGCAGAGTTGGAAGCGCAGTCAGCACGTCAAAGAGCAGAGTCGAAAGCGCAGTCAGCACGTCAAAGGGCAGAGTTGGAAGTGCAGTCAGCACGTCAAAGGGCAGAGTTGGAAGCGCAGTCAGCACGACAAAGAGCAACAATGGAAACCTTAAATGAACAGTGTAAACATGACGCAGCTATGGCAAAGCTAAGGGTCCTACAGCAAGCTATCAGTGCAGACGAAGGTGCAAGTGAGAAAGACAGCATTAACATAAACATAGCAGATATGGAAGCCCCCCTCAAACGCACTAAAGACTATGTCCTAAGCCACTGCAGTGCACACTCCATTGTCTCCAATGCTCCCGACTACATAGAGACTCCTTCACAGCTTCAAGTTAAAGAGGTTCCAGCAACTTCCTGCACTCAAAATCACTCCACTGCATTTCCTACCTGCCTACCTTGCCTGCCTTCATATGTCGCAGAGCATCAGCGCAAGCTTCAAGCAAGTCATCAATCTCCAGTCATTGGTACAGCCTTGAATCAACGTACCATTGGAACAACTGACTTCAAGCAAGCAACTCACCTGGATGCATCTGCTGCACCATATTTCCCTGTGTCCTTTAACAACAATGTCAAAGATAACGCAATCAGCACCATACAGCCAACAGCATCTCACATAAAGGCGGAGACAACTGAGACAGAAGAGTTTGTGAGGTACATGCTTCGCAGAGTGCTCACAAAGACTGGTCTTACAAGTTTTGATGACCAACCTGAGAACTACAGAAGTTGGTAATGTGCCTTCAGAACTACAATCAGCAATATTGGCATTACAGCTGATCAAGAATTGAATCTGCTGATCAAATGGCTTGGTCCTCTATCTGCTGCATGTGTTAAGCCATTAAGATCGGTTTTCATGGACAATCCTACTGCAGGCCTCACAGCTGCATGGGAGCGACTAGAGCAAAGTTATGGCAGTCCAGAAGCTATAGAAAATGCTTTGTTCATGCGTCTGGAAACTTTCCCAAAGATATCCGGTAAGGACAACAAGGAGTTCCAGAGACTGAGTGACCTTCTCCTTGAGCTTCAGCTAGCCAAGACAGACCCAAAACTACCTGGACTCAGTTACCTTGACACTCCAAGAGGGGTAAACCCAATTGTCTCCAAGCTCCCGTATGCTTTGCAAGAGAAATGTACTGCACTAGGGTTATCATACAAAAGAGAGAACAAGGTTTCCTTCCCTCCATTCTCTTTCTTCTGTGAATTCATCAGGAAAATTGCAGAGACCAAGAACGATCCAAGTTTTTCCTACGGTGAGTACAGCCTCTTCTCACCCTTTCCTAAGAGTACCAGTCTTCAGGGCAACTATAGAAACCATAGAGGCCCAGTGTCCGTGAAAAAGACTGACATCCTTCCCACTCCTACTACAGTTCTGGCCACGAACAAACAGAGTAGGAAGATTGAAAACCCTAACAGAGAGTGTCCCATACACAAGAAGCCACACCCCCTCAATAAATGTATCGGCTTTAGGAAAAAGCCTCTGGAAGAGCGCAAGGAGCTTTTAAAGACATTTAGGGTATGTTTCAGGTGCTGTGCTTCTACAGAACATTTTGCAAGGGACTGTAATGTGTCCATCAAGTGCATAGAGTGTGGCTCTGAAGAACATGTGCAAGCCCTCCATCCTCTTGAGCCCAGCTCTGCACAACCTGCCAACACTCCTCCCAGGTTAACGCATGGCGGGGAGAATACAGACCAAGTGCCTAATTCTACCATCATTTCTTCATCCTGCACTGAAGTTTGTGGAGAAGACCGCTGTGGTAAGTCCTGTGCTAAGATATGCTTGGTGAACATATACCACAAGGATCAACCAGAAAAGTCTCTAAAGGCATATGCTATCTTAGACGATCAGAGCAATCGATCACTTGCAAAATCGGAATTGTTCAATCTATTTGAAATAAAAGGCGAAGCTCATCCTTACACCTTGGGTACCTGTAGTGGAACTATAGAGGTTTCTGGAAGAAGGGCTCATGGACTCATGGTATCTTCTCTCAAAGGTAACTTGCAATTACCCTTACCTACACTTGTTGAGTGCAATCAGATACCTGCTAACAGGGAAGAAATCCCTACTCCAGCTGCTGCTTTCCATCACCCTCACCTCAAGGTAATAGCAAATGAGATACCGCCGCTTGAAAAAGATGCTCAGATCCTTCTTCTGTTAGGAAGAGACATTCTAAGAGTTCACAAGGTACACAGACAAGTCAGTGGACCCCCAGATGCCCCATTTGCCCAGCGCACGGATCTAGGGTGGGTCATCATAGGCAATGTCTGCATAGGCAAAATGAAAAGACCTACCAACATTTCGTCATTCAAGACAAATGTTCTGCCAAATGGCCGAAACACTTACTTTGAGCCATGCCCACATCACTACTGGGTGAAAGAGAAGATAGCCAGCCACAAATGGCAACATGGTATCTCAGGTGACACAAGCCCTTTCTCCTGCCATGATGGCGACTTCGGGTCTACAGTGTTTAATGCAACCAGTGAAGATGACATACTGGCTCCTTCAATGGAAGACAAAGAATTCATCAAGGTAATGGACAATGAGTTCTTTCAAGATGACTCCAATAACTGGGTAGCACCCCTACCCTTTCGTCTCCCAAGAGAGAGATTGCCCAACAACTTACAGCAGGCCATCAGTAGATTCTCCTCCTTAAAGCGAAACTTAAGCAGGAAACCAGAGATGCAAAAGCACTTTGTGGACTTTATGCAAAATGTATTTGACAGAGATCATGCAGAGCCTGCTCCCCCACTAAAGGAGGGAGAAGAATGCTGGTACCTTCCATCCTTTGGCGTGTATCACCCACGCAAACCAGACCAAATCAGAGTTGTCTTTGATTCCAGTGCTCAGCACGAAGGTGTTTCTCTTAACAACATGCTCCTTACTGGACCCAACTTGAACAACAGTCTAATAGGAGTCTTAATTCATTTCAGACAAGCGCCTGTAGCAGTAATGGCCGACATTCAACAGATGTTTCACTGCTTCATCGTCAGAGAAGACAACAGAAACTACCTCAGGTTTCTATGGCACAAGGACAATGACCTCAACAAGGAAGTTATAGATTATCGCATGAAGGTACATGTCTTCGGTAACAGTCCTTCCCCAGCAGTGGCAACTTATGGGCTAAGGAAAACAGCTCAGACTGGAGAAGTTGAATATGGATCTGATGCCCGTCAATTTGTTGAAAGAAACTTCTACGTTGACGACGCACTTAAGTCCTTTCCAACTGCTAAAGAAGCAATTGATCTTCTCACCAGAACAAAGGAGATGCTGTCTGTAGCAAACCTTAGACTGCACAACATTATATCCAACAGCCAGGAACTTATGAATGCCTTTCACTCTGAGGACTATGCCACTTGACTTAGGTACAGATGTGCCTCCTGTACAGCGAAGTCTGGGTTTGTTGTGGAACATCAAGCAAGACAAATTCACCTTCCAAGTGTCAATTTGTGACAAACCCTTCACTAAGAGTGGAGTCCTGTCCGTGGTGAATAGCATCTATGACCCACTGGGTTTCCTTGCTCCAGTTACCATTCAAGGTAAGATTTTACTAAGACAGTTGTCTACTGAGAACATAGACTGGGATACTCCCTTGCCTAGTGAGAATCAACACAAGTGGGAAAGGTGAAGATATTCTTTGGAGTCACTAGAAAAACTTCAGATTCCCCGTTGCTATGTTCCGGGTTCCATTTCAACTGCTAACCGGAGAGAGATTCATATTTTCTCTGATGCATCAGTTGAAGCTATTGCTGCAGTAGCCTATTTGAAGACCTCTGAACTGAATGGAGAATCACACTGTAGTTTTGTCCTAGGCAAGGCAAAACTCACACCCAAGCCTGCACATACCATACCAAGACTTGAACTTTGTGCAGCCGTGCTAGCAGTAGAAATTGCCGAGGTCATACGAAGTGAAATGGACACTAGAATTGATTCTTTCACCTTCTATACAGACAGTAAGGTAGTACTTGGTTACATAAACAACCAAACAAAACAATTTTATGTGTACGTCATCAACAGGGTTGAACGTATCAAGAGATTCTCTCTACCAAGTCAATGGCATCACGTTCCCACTGAACTCAACCCAGCTGACTGTGGGACCAGAGCCGTGTCACCTGCCGCTCTTCAGGACAGCTTATGGCTGTCACCTCCAAGGTTTCTGTGTGAGGACTCTTACTTACTCCCTATTGACACCACCTATGGGCTAGTAAACCCTGAAGATGATAAGGAAATAAGAACTGTGAACACCTCACTCCACACTTGTGTAAGTACAAAACAGAAGCTGCGGTCACACCATTACAGGCATCAATGGAAGCAGGTGCAGCATCTAGCCAATGTGTTCTGGCATCGCTGGAAGAAAAAGTATCTTCACCACCTTCAAGGTCGTAACAAATGGCAAGCATCTAAGCCGAATCTTAAGGTTGGAGACCTCATCCTTCTAAAAGACAAGGAAGTTTGTCGGAATGAGTGGCCTATGGGTCTTATTACTAAAGTTATGCCCAGCGACGATAACAAAGTCCGGAAGGTAGAAGTCAAGGTAACCAAGGGAGGATCGACACAAACCTTTAGTCGACCAATTACAGAGTTAGTACTCCTTTTGCCAGGTGAGTGACTTGTGCAAGGACTAGCCATGCTGTTGGCACGGCGGTGAGTACATTGCTGCCATCTACAGGTTCTACTCAGAACTTTGGAATAATTTGAAGACATCATACTGTGACTTTATGTTCTTCATCCTGTTGAACTTACGTTTATTATTTGCTTGTTGCATGTTTTTCATTACAGGTTCCAGGACATTCGTCAGTATTGGACTTATTGAAAATATATATATTAGTTTAAGGTTATGAAATCTAAAGATTTCAGACGGGGAGTGTTGTGTTACACTATGTGATTATTCTTGCTCTGTGTCTTTAAGATCTGTCCCCTTCTTTCTAGCTGAACTCTCTCTCTCACCGTAGTTCTTTATATATCTCCTCCACTTCCTGATTCTGGTCATTACTCCTGTATTTCTTCCATGCTAAACATCTTACATGTGGCTTACAACTGCAACGTTTTTCTACCTATGAATATCCATCATTAAACGGAACATTCGAAAGGATTCATCGTCTGTCGTCCTAACTGTGAGTTTATTCATTGAGTTAAACTGCCTGTATCGATGCAAGGGATGAATATCAAACCAGCTTGAGTAAGGCCTACTTAAACCTGGAGATGAACTTTATCGCTTTGTAGTTGAGACAGAACAGGTGCTGCAGGGGTTAAAACAATGACTTTACCGGTCAACTGCCTCTTCAAATGTGTCAAATTAGATAAATGAAGATTTCAATGAATAGAGCAACCAGCAGTACACAGGACAATTCACAATGTAAGCGCTGTCCCTGGTGCTGAATATAAAATAAATAAAGAAATCACTGAATTTAAAGCTGGGAACATTGTAAAGGATCCCTTGCAGGGGGCTGCACCTGCACTTTAGGGGTTCATAGCCTGTTTTGTCTAGGGGAGAGAAGAAACAGTTTTACTTACCCGTTCCCCCCCCCCCCCCAGCAGACACCGCTTCCAAATGCTCTGGCAATAGAGTATCCCTCAACATTGTAATGTTCAATGCAGGGCTGTGGACCCTGCTCTGCTTTTGATGATGTCAGGACCTTAGACCAGTACAGCATAGGGGAGAAGACACAATGGGGACCAGTCCAGGGAGGTGTGGAGGACCTAAATCAGGGGTCTCCAAACCTTCTAAACACAAGGCCAGTTTACTGTCCTAGGGGGGGCTAGACTGTGGGAGCAGAAAATGTCCTGGCGTTCAGTGGGAGTAAATAATGCCCTATCTTTGGTGTCAGTGAGAGGACTAGTGCCTGATTGTTGGTATTAATGGAAAGAATAGTGCCCCATCATTGGTGTCAGTGGGAGGATAGTGGCCCATCGTTGGTGTCAGTGGGAGGATAGTGGCCCATCGCTGGTGTCAGTGGGAGGATAGTGGCCCATCGCTGGTGTCAGTGGGAGGATAGTGGCCCATCGTTGGTGTCAGTGGGAGGATAGTGGCCCATCGCTGGTGTCAGTGGGAGGATAGTGGCCCATTGTTGGTGTCAGTGGGAGGATAGTGGCCCATCGTTGGTATCAATGGAAGGAATTATTCCCCATCGTTGATGTCAGTGGGAGGAATTGTGTCCTTTTGATGATGTCAGTGGGAGGAAAAATGCCCCGTTGTCGGTGTCAGCAACAGAAATTATGCCTCATCCTTGGCGTCTGTCTCCTGCGGGGGGAGGGGGGAATGGCAGCAATGTGACTCAGGGGGCAGCTTCCAGGGGCCGCACCCCTCTGATTCCCATCTGTCTCCCATGTGGGGAAGGGGGTGGCGGTGTGACTCAGGGGGCAGCTTCCAGGGGCCGCACCCCTCTGATACCCATCTGTCTCCTGCGGGGAGGAAGGGGGTGGCGGTGTGACTCAGGGTGCAGCTTCCAGGGGCCGCACCCCTCTGATTCCCACCTGTTTCCTGCAGGGGGAGTGGGGGTGGCAGTGGTGTGAGTCAGGGGGCAGTTTCCAGGGCCGCACCCCTCTGATTCCCGTCTGTCTCCTGTAGGGGGAGGGGGGATGGCGGTGTGACTCAGGGGGCAGCTTCCAGGGGCCGCACCCCTCTGATACCCATCTGTCTCCTGCGGGGAGGAAGGGGGGTGGCGGTGTGACTCAGGGTGCAGCTTCCAGGGGCCGCACCCCTCTGATTCCCACCTGTTTCCTGCAGGGGGAGGGGGGGTGGCAGTGGTGTGAGTCAGGGGGCAGTTTCCAGGGGCCGCACCCCTCTGATTCCCGTCTGTCTCCTGTAGGGGGAGGGGGATGGCGGTGTGACTCAGGGGGCAACTCCCAGGGGCCGCACCCCTCTGATTCCCGTCTGTCTCCTGTGGGGGGAGGGGGGTGGCGACAGTGTGAGTCAGGGGACATCCTCCAGGGGCCGCACCTCTCTAATCATCATCTGTCTCCCGCGGGGGGAGTGGGGAATGGAGGCAGTGTGACTAAGGGGGCAGCTTACAGGGGCCTCACCCCTCTGATTCCCGTCTGTCTCCTGCGGGGGGGAGTAGGCGGTGGTGTGAGTCAGGGGGCAGCTTCCACGGGCCGCACCCCTCTGATTCCCATCTGTCTCCCACGGGGGGGGGGGGGGGGGGAATGGCGGCGGTGTGAGTCAGGGGGCAGCTTCCAGGGGCCGCACCCCTCTGATTCCCATCTGTCTCCTGCGGGGAGGGGGGATGGCGGGGGTGTGAGTCAGGGGGGCAGCTTCCAGGGGCCGCAACCCTCTGATTCCCATCTGTGTTCTGCGGGGGGAGGGGGGATGGCGGCGGTGTGAGTCAGGGGGCAGCTTCCAGGGGCCGCACCGCTCTGATTCCCGTCTGTGTTCTGCGGGGGATGGCGGTGGTGTGTCAGGGGGGGCAGCTTTCAGGGGCCGCACCCCTCTGCTTCCTGTCTGTCTCCCGCTGAGGGGAGAGGAGGGTGGCGGCAGTGTGACTCAGGGGGCAGCTTCCAGGGGCCGTACCCCTCTGACTCCTATCTGTCTCCCGTGGGGGAGGGGGGGTGGCGGTGGTGTGAGTCAGGGGGCAGCTTCCAGGGGCCGCACCCCTCTGATTACTGTCTGTATCCTGTGGGGGGAGGGAGGATGGCGGCGGTGTGAGTCAGGGGGCGCACCCCTCTGATTCCCATCTGTCTCCTGTGGGGGGAGGGGGGATGGTGGTGGTGTGAGTCAGGGGGCAGCTTCCAGGGGCCGCACCCCTCTGATTCCCGTCTGTCTTCTGCAGGGGAGGGGGATGGCGGTGGTGTGAGTCGGGGGGGCAGCTTCCAGGGGCCGCACCCCTCTGATTCCTGTCTGTCTCCCGCGGGAGAGAGGGGGATGGCGGCAGTGTGACTTAGGTGGCAGCTTCCAGGGGCCGCACCCTTTTGATTCCCATCTGTCTCCTGCGGGGGGATGGTGGTGTGACTCAGGGGGCAGCTCCCAGGGGCCGCACCCCTCTGATTCCTGTCTGTCTCCCGCAGGGGTGGGGGATGGCGGCAGTGTGACTCAGGGGGCAGCTTCCAGGGGCCGCACCCTTTTTATTCCCATCTGTCTCCCGCGGGGGGATAGCGGTGTGAGTCAGGGGGGCAGCTCCCAAGGGACGCACCCCTCTGATTCCTGTCTGTCTCCCGCGGGGGTGGGGGATGGCGGCAGTGTGACTCAGGGGGCAGCTTCCAGGGGCTGCACCCCTCTGATTCCCGTCTGTCTTCCGTGGGGGAGGGGGGATGGTGGTGGTGTAAGTCAGGGGGGCAGCTTCTAGGGGCTGCACCCCTCTGATTCCCGTCTGTCTCCTGCGGGGAGGGGGGGTGGCGGTGTGACTCAGGGGGCAGCTCCCAGGGCCTGCACCCCTCTGATTCACATCTTTCTCCCGCGGGGGGAGGGGGGATGGCGGCGGTGTAACTCAGGGGGCAGCACCCCTCTGATTCCTGTCTGTCTCCCGCGGGGGGGGGTAGTGTGACTCAGGGGCAGCTCCCAGGGGCCGCACCCCTCTGATTCCTGTCTGTCTCCCTTGGGGGCAGGGAGGGATGGCGGCGATGTGAGTCAGGGGGGCAGCTTCCAGGGGCCCGCACCCCTCTGATTCCCGTCTGTCTCCCGCGGGGGTGACGGTGGTGTGACTCAGGGGGCATTTTCCAGGGGCCATACCCCTCTGATTCCCATCTGTCTCCCATGGGGGGAGGGGGGTGGCGGCTGGTGTGAGGGGGGCAGCTTTCAGGGGCCGAGCCCCTTTGATTCCCGTCTGTCTCCTGCGGGGGAAGGGGGGTGGTCGGTGGTGTGAGGGGGGCAGCTTCCAGGGGTCCGCACCCCTCTGATTCCCGTCTGTCTCCTGCGGGGGGAGGGGGGTGGTCGGTAGTCAGACTCAGGGGGCAGCTTCCAGGGGCCGCACCCCTCTGATTACCGTCTGTCTCCCACGGGGGAGGGGGGGATGGCGGGTGGTGTGACTCAGGGGGCAGCTCCCAAGGGCCGCACCCCTCTGATTCCTGCCTGTCTCCCGTGGGGGCAGGGAGGGATGGCGGCGATGTGAGTCAGGGGGCAGCTTCCAGGGGCCCGCACCCCTCTGATTCCCGTCTGTCTCCCGCGGGGGGAGGGTGGTGTGACTCAGGGGGCATTTTCCAGGGGCCGTACCCCTCTGATTCCCATCTGTCTCCCACGGGGGGAGGGGGTGGCGGCTGGTGTGAGGGGGGCAGCTCTCAGGGGCCGAGCCCCTCTGATTCCCGTCTGTCTCCTGCGGGGGAAGGGGGGTGATCGGTGGTGTGAGGGGGGCAGCTTCCAGGGGTCCGCACCCCTCTGATTCCCGTCTGTCTCCTGCGGGGGGAGGGGGTGGTTGGTAGTGTGACTCAGGGGGCATTTTCCAGGGGTCCGCACCCCTCTGATTCCCGTCTGTCTCCCGTGGGGGCAGGGAGGGATGGCGGCAATGTGAGTCAGGGGGGCAGCTTCCAGGGGCCCGCACCCCTCTGATTCCCGTCTGTCTCCCGCGGGGGGAGGGTGGTGTGACTCAGGGGGCATTTTCCAGGGGCCGTACCCCTCTGATTCCCATCTGTCTCCCACGGGGGGAGGGGGGTGGCGGCTGGTGTGAGGGGGGCAGCTCTCAGGGGCCGAACCCCCTCTGATTCCTGTCTGTCTCCTGCGGGGGAAGGGGGGGTGATCGGTGGTGTGAGGGGGGCAGCTTCCAGGGGTCCGCACCCCTCTGATTCCCGTCTGTCTCCTGCGGGGGGAGGGGGTGGTTGGTAGTGTGACTCAGGGGGCATTTTCCAGGGGTCCGCACCCCTCTGATTCCCGTCTGTCTCCCGTGGGGGCAGGGAGGGATGGCGGGCAATGTGAGTCAGGGGGGCAGCTTCCAGGGGCCCGCACCCCTCTGATTCCCGTCTGTCTCCCGCGGGGGGAGGGTGGTGTGACTCAGGGGGCATTTTCCAGGGGCCGTACCCCTCTGATTTCCATCTGTCTCCCCACGGGGGGAGGGGGGTGGCGGCTGGTGTGAGGGGGGCAGCTCTCAGGGGGCCGAACCCCTCTGATTCCTGTCTGTCTCCTGCGGGGGAAGGGGGGGGTGATCGGTGGTGTGAGGGGGGCAGCTTCCAGGGGTCCGCACCCCTCTGATTCCCGTCTGTCTCCTGCGGGGGGAGGGGGGTGGTCGGTAGTCGGACTCAGGGGGCAGCTTCCAGGGGCCGCACCCCTCTGATTACCGTCTGTCTCCCACGGGGGAGGGGGGGATGGCGGTGGTGTGACTCAGGGGGCAGCTCCCAGGGGCCGCACCCCTCTGATTCCTGCCTGTCTCCCGTGGGGGCAGGGAGGGATGGCGGCGATGTGAGTCAGGGGGCAGCTTCCAGGGGCCCGCACCCCTCTGATTCCCGTCTGTCTCCCGCGGGGGGAGGGTGGTGTGACTCAGGGGGCATTTTCCAGGGGCCGTACCCCTCTGATTCCCATCTGTCTCCCACGGGGGGAGGGGGTGGCGGCTGGTGTGAGGGGGGCAGCTCTCAGGGGCCGAGCCCCTCTGATTCCCGTCTGTCTCCTGCGGGGGAAGGGGGGTGATCGGTGGTGTGAGGGGGGCAGCTTCCAGGGGTCCGCACCCCTCTGATTCCCGTCTGTCTCCTGCGGGGGGAGGGGGTGGTTGGTAGTGTGACTCAGGGGGCATTTTCCAGGGGTCCGCACCCCTCTGATTCCCGTCTGTCTCCCGTGGGGGCAGGGAGGGATGGCGGCAATGTGAGTCAGGGGGGCAGCTTCCAGGGGCCCGCACCCCTCTGATTCCCGTCTGTCTCCCGCGGGGGGGAGGGTGGTGTGACTCAGGGGGCATTTTCCAGGGGCCGTACCCCTCTGATTCCCATCTGTCTCCCACGGGGGGGAGGGGGGTGGCGGCTGGTGTGAGGGGGGCAGCTCTCAGGGGCCGAACCCCTCTGATTCCTGTCTGTCTCCTGCGGGGGAAGGGGGGTGATCGGTGGTGTGAGGGGGGCAGCTTCCAGGGGTCCGCACCCCTCTGATTCCCGTCTGTCTCCTGCGGGGGGAGGGGGTGGTTGGTAGTGTGACTCAGGGGGCATTTTCCAGGGGTCCGCACCCCTCTGATTCCCGTCTGTCTCCCGTGGGGGGCGGTCGGCGGTGTGAGGGGGGCAGCTTCCAGGGGTCCGCACCCCTCTGATTCCCATCTGTCTCCTGCGGGGGAGAAGAGGGGGGTGGTCGGGTGGTGTGAGGGGGGCAGCTTCCAGGGGTCCGCACCCCACTGATTCCTGTTTGTCTCCTGCGGGGGAAGGGGGGGTGGTCGGTGGTGTGAGGGGGGCAGCTTCCAGGGGTCCGCACCCCTCTGATTCCCATCTGTCTCCTGCGGGGGAAGGGGGGGTGGTCGGTGGTGTGAGGGGGGCAGCTTCCAGGGGTCCGCACCCCACTGATTCCTGTTTGTCTCCTGCGGGGGAGGGGGTGGTGTGAGGGGGGGGAGCTTCCAGGGGTCCGCACCCCTCTGATTCATGTCTGTCTCCTGCGGGGGAGGGGGGTGGTCGGCGGTGTGAGGGGGGCAGCTTCCAAGGGTCCGCACCCCTCTGATTCCCGTCTGTCTCCTGCGGGGGAGGGGGTGGTCGGCGGTGTGACTCAGGGGGGGCAGGTTTGTTTTCTGACCCCCCAAAATATGAAGCACCGCCTCCATTGCTCATAGCAGAGATAAGTCCAGGGACAGCTCCATGGGTTGCAGAAATATACTAATAAAAAGTTGTATATGTTTTCCTTCCATACACTTTATTTCCTCTCCTGTCATTATAAGAATGGTAAAGCAGGTGAGACCCCCATTGTCTTCTATGGACGCCTGGCTGGTCCCCGTGTCCTCTCAGCGCTCCACAATGCTCGCCCCCGCCTCACAGAACTCTTCTGGGTTAACTAGGTGAGGGCGCGCTCCCGCCGTGAAGCCCGTTCTCCTGGGACCGGCATGGGCGGGGTTTGCCTAAATAAAGGCGTGGTCACTCACATAGCACCTGCCAAGCTCTTCGCTCCCCTGCAGCTTCCTTCGTCCCGGTTGGGCAGCGTTACTGCAGGGGGCGTGTCTTGGGCATGTTTTGGGGCTGTCGGGGCGGGGCTCGGTGCAGGGGGCGGGCTGCGCTCCCCCTCCCCAGTGTCAGACATGTGTGAGCAGGCAGCCCGGTACTGCAGGTCCAGCGTCCATAAGCTCCTGCAGCAGCAGCACTCCCAGAGCCGGCCACTGGACGGACTTCTCCGCTGGATCGTCACCAAGATGACCGACAAGAGTGAGCGAGAGCTGCGGGGAGACGAGGCGCTGAGCGGGGTGCAGGGCATGACCAACCCGGGCACCAGGAGGGGCATCTCCGTCATCCTGGATGTGAGTACACCTGATGGATGGATGGACTCTGTCGGCACTGATCGCTGACAGGTCGCAGTGTGTGTGTCCAAACTTATCCCCGATCTGATAGGACAGACTGATCCCCGATCTGATAGGACAGACTGGTCCCCCGATCTGATAGGACAGACTGGTCCCCGATCTGATAGGACAGGATGATCCCCGATCTGATAGGACAGACTGATCCCCGATCTGATAGGACAGGATGATCCCCGATCTGATAGGACAGACTGATCCCCGATCTGATAGGACAGACTGATCCCCGATCTGATAGGACAGGATGATCCCCGATCTGATAGGACAGACTGATCCCCGATCTGATAGGACAGACTGATCCCCGATCTGATAGGACAGACTGATCCCCGATCTGATAGGACAGACTGGTCCCCCATCTGATAGGACAGACTGATCCCCGATCTGATAGGACAGGATGATCCCCGATCTGATAGGACAGACTGGTCCCCCGATCTGATAGGACAGACTGATCCCCGATCTGATAGGACAGACTGATCCCCGATCTGATAGGACAGACTGATCCCCGATCTGATAGGACAGACTGGTCCCCCATCTGATAGGACAGACTGATCCCCGATCTGATAGGACAGGATGATCCCCGATCTGATAGGACAGACTGATCCCCCATCTGATAGGACAGACTGATCCCCGATCTGATAGGACAGACTGATCCCCCGATCTGATAGGACAGACTGATCCCCCGATCTGATAGGACAGACTGATCCCCCATCTGATAGGACAGACTGATCCCCGATCTGATAGGACAGGATGATCCCCGATCTGATAGGACAGACTGATCCCCGATCTGATAGGACAGACTGATCCCCCATCTGATAGGACAGACTGATCCCCGATCTGATAGGACAGACTGATCCCCCATCTGATAGGACAGACTGATCCCCGATCTGATAGGACAGGATGATCCCCGATCTGATAGGACAGACTGATCCCCCGATCTGATAGGACAGACTGATCCCCGATCTGATAGGACAGACTGATCCCCGATCTGATAGGACAGACTGATCCCCCGATCTGATAGGACAGACTGATCCCCCGATCTGATAGGACAGACTGGTCCCCCGATCTTATGGGACAGACTGATCCCCGATCTGATAGGACAGACTGATCCCCCGATCTGATAGGACAGACTGATCCCCGATCTGATAGGACAGACTGATCCCCGATCTGATAGGACAGGCTGATCCCCCGATCTTATGGGACAGACTGATCCCCGATCTGATAGGACAGACTGATCCCCCGATCTGATAGGACAGACTGGTCCCCCGATCTTATGGGACAGACTGATCCCCGATCTGATAGGACAGACTGATCCCCCGATCTGATAGGACAGACTGATCCCCGATCTGATAGGACAGACTGATCCCCGATCTGATAGGACAGGCTGATCCCCGATCTGATAGGACAGGCTGATCCCCGATCTGATAGGACAGGCTGATCCCCCATCTGATAGGACAGACTGATCCCCGATCTGATAGGACAGACTGATCCCCGATCTGATAGGACAGACTGGTCCCCCGATCTGATAGGACAGACTGGTCCCCCGATCTGATAGGACAGACTGGTCCCCCGATCTGATAGGACAGACTGATCCCCGATCTGATAGGACAGACTGATCCCCGATCTGATAGGACAGACTGATCCCCCATCTGATAGGACAGACTGATCCCCGATCTGATAGGACAGACTGATCCCCCGATCTGATAGGACAGACTGGTCCCCCGATCTGATAGGACAGACTGGTCCCCCGATCTGATAGGACAGACTGATCCCCGATCTGATAGGACAGACTGATCCCCGATCTGATAGGACAGACTGATCCCCGATCTGATAGGACAGACTGATCCCCCGATCTGATAGGACAGACTGGTCCCCCGATCTTATGGGACAGACTGATCCCCGATCTGATAGGACAGACTGATCCCCCGATCTGATAGGACAGACTGATCCCCGATCTGATAGGACAGACTGATCCCCGATCTGATAGGACAGACTGATCCCCGATCTGATAGGACAGACTTATCCCCGATCTGATAAGACAGGCTGATCCCCGATCTGATAAGACAGACTGGTCCCCGATCTGATAGGACAGGCTGATCCCCGATCTGATAGGACAGACTGATCCCCCGATCTGATAGGACAGACTGGTCCCCCGATCTTATGGGACAGACTGATCCCCGATCTGATAGGACAGACTGATCCCCCGATCTGATAGGACAGGCTGATCCCCGATCTGATAGGACAGGCTGATCCCTCATCTGATAGAACAGACTGATCCCCCGATCTGATAGGACAGACTGATCCCCCGATCTGATAGGACAGACTGGTCCCCCGATCTGATAGGACAGACTGATCCCCGATCTGATAGGACAGACTGGTCCCCGATCTGATAGGACAGACTGATCCCCGATCTGATAGGACAGACTGATCCCCGATCTGATAGGACAGGCTGATCCCCCGATCTGATAGGACAGGCTGATCCCCCGATCTGATAGGACAGACTGATCCCCGATCTGATAGGACAGACTGGTCCCCCGATCTGATAGAACAGACTGATCCCCGATCTGATAGAACAGACTGATCCCCCATCTGATAGGACAGGCTGATCCCCGATCTGATAGGACAGACTGATCCCCCGATCTGATAGAACAGACTGATCCCCGATCTGATAGAACAGACTGATCCCCCATCTGATAGGACAGGCTGATCCCTCATCTGATAGAACAGACTGATCCCCGATCTGATAGGACAGGCTGATCCCCGATCTGATAGGACAGACTGATCCCCCGATCTGATAGAACAGACTGATCCCCGATCTGATAGAACAGACTGATCCCCCATCTGATAGGACAGGCTGATCCCCGATCTGATAGAACAGACTGGTCCCCCGATCTGATAGAACAGACTGATCCCCGATCTGATAGAACAGACTGATCCCCCGATCTGATAGGACAGGCTGATCCCCGATCTGATAGGACAGGCTGATCCCCGATCTGATAGGACAGACTGGTCCCCCGATCTGATAGGACAGACTGATCCCCGATCTGATAGGACAGACTGGTCCCCCGATCTGATAGAACAGACTGATCCCCGATCTGATAGAACAGACTGATCCCCCATCTGATAGGACAGGCTGATCCCCGATCTGATAGAACAGACTGATCCCCGATCTGATAGAACAGACTGATCCCCCGATCTGATAGGACAGACTGATCCCCCGATCTGATAGGACAGGCTGATCCCCGATCTGATAGGACAGACTGATCCCCCGATCTGATAGGACAGACTGATCCCCCGATCTGATAGGACAGACTGGTCCCCCGATCTGATAGGACAGACTGATCCCCGATCTGATAGGACAGACTGATCCCCCGATCTGATAGGACAGGCTGATCCCCGATCTGATAGGACAGGCTGATCCCCGATCTGATAGGACAGACTGGTCCCCCGATCTGATAGGACAGACTGATCCCCGATCTGATAGGACAGACTGGTCCCCCGATCTGATAGAACAGACTGATCCCCGATCTGATAGGACAGACTGATCCCCGATCTGATAGGACAGACTGATCCCCGATCTGATAGGACAGACTGGTCCCCCGATCTGATAGAACAGACTGATCCCCGATCTGATAGGACAGACTGATCCCCCGATCTGATAGGACAGACTGATCCCCCGATCTGATAGGACAGGCTGATCCCCGATCTGATAGGACAGACTGATCCCTGATCTGATAGGACAGACTGATCCCCCGATCTGATAGGACAGACTGATCCCCCGATCTGATAGGACAGACTGATCCCCCGATCTGATAGGACAGACTGATCCCCGATCTGATAGGACAGACTGATCCCCCGATCTGATAGGACAGACTGGTCCCCCGATCTGATAGGACAGACTGATCCCCGATCTGATAGGACAGACTGATCCCCGATCTGATAGGACAGGCTGATCCCCGATCTGATAGGACAGACTGATCCCCCGATCTGATAGGACAGACTGATCCCCCGATCTGATAGGACAGACTGGTCCCCCGATCTGATAGGACAGACTGATCCCCGATCTGATAGGACAGACTGGTCCCCCGATCTGATAGAACAGACTGATCCCCGATCTGATAGAGCAGACTGATCCCCGATCTGATAGGACAGACTGATCCCCCGATCTGATAGGACAGGCTGATCCCCCGATCTGATAGGACAGACTGATCCCCCGATCTGATAGGACAGACTGGTCCCCCGATCTGATAGAACAGACTGATCCCTCATCTGATAGGACAGACTGATCCCCCGATCTGATAGAACAGACTGATCCCTCATCTGATAGGACAGACTGGTCCCCCGTTCTGATAGGACAGACTGATCCCCGATCTGATAGGACAGACTGATCCCCGATCTGATAGGACAGACTGGTCCCCCGATCTGATAGAACAGACTGATCCCCGATCTGATAGGACAGACTGATCCCCCGATCTGATAGGACAGACTGGTCCCCCGATCTGATAGAACAGACTGATCCCTCATCTGATAGGACAGACTGGTCCCCCGATCTGATAGGACAGACTGATCCCCGATCTGATAGGACAGACTGATCCCCCGATCTGATAGGACAGACTGGTCCCCCGATCTGATAGGACAGACTGGTCCCCGATCTGATAGGACAGACTGGTCCCCGATCTGATAGGACAGACTGATCCCCGATCTGATAGAACAGACTGATCCCTCATCTGATAGGACAGACTGATCCCCCATCTGATAGGACAGACTGATCCCCGATCTGATAGAACAGACTGATCCCTCATCTGATAGGACAGACTGATCCCCCGATCTGATAGGACAGACTGATCCCCGATCTGATAGAACAGACTGATCCCCCGATCTGATAGGACAGACTGATCCCCCGATCTGATAGGACAGACTGGTCCCCCGATCTGATAGGACAGACTGGTCCCCGATCTGATAGGACAGACTGGTCCCCGATCTGATAGGACAGACTGATCCCCGATCTGATAGGACAGACTGATCCCCCATCTGATAGGACAGACTGATCCCCGATCTGATAGAACAGACTGATCCCTCATCTGATAGGACAGACTGATCCCCCGATCTGATAGAACAGACTGATCCCCCGATCTGATAGGACAGACTGATCCCCCGATCTGATAGGACAGACTGATCCCCGATCTGATAGAACAGACTGATCCCCCGATCTGATAGGACAGACTGATCCCCCGATCTGATAGGACAGACTGATCCCCCGATCTGATAGAACAGACTGATCCCTCATCTGATAGGACAGACTGATCCCCCGAGATCCGACACGTTCCAAGTATCCAATCTGTCCCTAGATTTCTAAACACAGCCAAACCGATCTTCATACAAAGTGTGACCGATCGATTTTACTGTACAGTCAGATTGTACAATCTCCTCCATGGTGGGCACACACACGTTAGTAAAAGATCTATTTCATTTTCAATCAATCTCTGGTAGGCAGCACAATCGGTCATTGATCGTGGGGAGATAGATTGTAAATGATCGCTCACATTTGTTTCCACCACTTAAGCTCCTAATCTGATCCATTAAATTTGATTGGATGAGGGCTGCCGGTCAATCATTTTCCACTCTGGCCAATCGACTTTGGTTAATCAAAACTATTCTAAATCAAACCGGAATTGATTGGAAGGGAAGTCCTGGCTATTGGATAGTTTGCTAACGTCATCATTTTATTGAATTGCATATGGATCAGATAATGAGATTGAAGTGTGTGTGGCCGGTGTAGATCTACTGACAGCTCCAGGGGGGGGGGGGGGGGGCAGTTCCTGATTGGATGGTAGAGGTCGGGGCTCCTATTACATACACAGACATTATAAATAATGGGAATATATGGGAGCCGACTGAATGGAAGACACAGGGAATGTGGGAAAGAGACTTTTACTGATTTGCTAAATTTGCTGATTTGATTTACTAGAACTGGAGAACTCGGAATCTGGGACACCTGTGCATGGGAGCCAATCAGCTTCTAGCTTCAGCTCGTTCAAATAAAACCTAGAAGCTGATTGGTTACTATGCAAAGCTGCACCAGATTCTGCTCCAGATTTAGTAGATCTCCCCTTTATAATGTACGGGGTTAATGTTCTAAAGGCAAATAGACTGAGAACTTTTACGAGTGCAGTTTTCTCCGGAGCTTAGTAAATGAGGGGAAGCTCTGCTGACTTCCATCATCCAATCATGTGCAAGCAAAAATGCATTTTTTTCCTTGCATGTGATTGGGTATTCTTTGTAAAGTGAAGCTTTACCTTATTTACTAAGCTCTGGAGCAAAGTGCACAGACTATTTGCCTTCAGTAATTTATCCCCACTGTGTATCTGTCATTATGAATATCGTTTTGGTCAATCGGAAGCTGATTGTACAGAGATTGTAATGTGTATGGTGACCCCCGGGGCTCGTTCACTCACTCACTGTTTTAGTGGGCGGACAGATGTCAGTTTTAGTCATGGGGGGCTGCGGTGGATGAGGGGGTGCGACGCATCTTTTTTTACTTTTTTCAAGTTCAGGCACTACATGCAGAGCTTGATAGCCAACTCTCCAATGTAAGTGAGTGGGGCTGCGCCACATCCGCAAGCCATTGTGACGCATTTCTAATGCGGTCTGGAAATGCAAAATTGTAGTTTTGCAAATAAATATAAAAAAAAAAAAAAAAAAAAAAACACAACAGTTTCACCACCTGAACTCCTGCAAACCTCCTTTTATCACCCTCTGAAAAGCAATCCATTGTGCATTGCTTTTCAGGAGGGGGGCGTGGCAAACGCAACCACTAGAAGCCTAAAGCTACATATTCACTACTAGATTTTTTTTGAGAGCGAACTTTCATCTGAATATTGTTTTGAACATTCATACGAAACAGTACAGTCAACAACGTGACAAGTGTTGTTCAAAAATACCGTATATACTCGAGTATAAGCCGACCCGAATATAAACCGAGGCACCTAATTTCACCACCAAAAAATGTGCCCATTCCTCACTGTGTCCATGCCTCACTGTGTCCATGCCTCACTGTGCCCATGCCTCACTGTGCCCATGCCTCACTGTGTCCATGCCTCACTGTGCCCATGCCTCACTGTGCCCATGCCTCACCGTGCCCATGCCTCACCGTGCCCATGCCTCACCGTGTCCATGCCTCACCGTGCCCATGCCTCACTGTGCCCATGCCTCACTGTGCCCATGCCTCACCGTGTCCATGCCTCACTGTGCCCATGCCTCACTGTGTCCATGCCTCACCGTGTCCATGCCTCACTGTGCCCATGCCTCACTGTGCCCATGCCTCACCGTGTCCATGCCTCACTGTGCCCATGCCTCACTGTGTCCATGCCTCACTGTGTCCATGCCTCACTGTGTCCATGCCTCACTGTGCCCATGCCTCACTGTGCCCATGCCTCACCATGTCCATGCCTCACTGTGCCCATGCCTCACCGTGTCAATGCCTCACCGTGTCCATGCCTCACTGTGCCCATGCCTCACCGTGTCCATGCCTCACCGTGTCCATGCCTCACTGTGTCCATGCCTCACTGTGCCCATGCCTCACTGTGTCCATGCCTCACTGTGCCCATTCCTCACTGTGTCCATGCCTCACTGTGCCCATGCCTCACTGTGTCCATGCCTCACTGTGTCCATGCCTCACTGTGCCCATTCCTCACTGTGTCCATTCCTCACTGTGTCCATGCCTCACTGTGCCCATGCCTCACTGTGCCCATGCCTCACTGTGTCCATGACTAGACTGACCTTTAACATGGGAGTCTATGGAAGGGGTGCCCGGATTTGAAAAATCGGTGCTCCCTGGCTGTTGGTCCCCCAGACAACAAACTTTGCACACTTGTAGAGGAGAAATGGGGCTACATGTGTGCCAAGGTTCGGGTCCAGGGGACCTAAGACCGGCCGGTACCAGGTCCCCAAAATCACCAGAGAAATTACCATTTAACATTGGAGTCTATGGAAGAGGTGCCTGGCTTTAAAAAATCGGTGCTCCCCGGCCGTAGGTCCCCCGGACAGGAAACTTTGCACACTTAGACTACAGAGGACCTACGGCCGGCCAGTGCCGGGTCCCCAAAATCCGGAAGATCTGGCACAAAAAGGTGACTCGAGCATAAGCCGGGGGGGGGGGGGGCATTTTCAGCACAAAAAAAGTGCTGAAAAACTCGGCTTATACTCGAGTATATACGGTAGTTCAAAATTTCTTTGCTTTTGACAATTGATTTTATTTTTAATTTTTTTAAACTTGAAATTTTTTTTTAAATGTTGATACATTCCAACAATTCTAGCGTAGGGTATTTCAATAACACATTGTAACATTGAGAGTTTAACAAATGATTTTGGAGTGAATGGACCTTTCCGAATGAAAACCAAAAATGCTGCGAGGCTCCATTCACATTTCACAAGGTAGAATCGCCGCATATTCTGCCCGCAGTTCCAAATCGTGTGGTGATCGCTGATTGGGTGTCATTATCCCCCAATATGATTTTGCCGCAGTTGTCGCACGACAGGATCGTGCAGCAATCGCACCAACTGTGCCACGTGAAGCTTGTGACCTGAAAAGGAGCAGGAGCTTATTCTCAGGCGACAAAAGCGCATGGAACATACCATTCAAGTGTATGGGCTGACCCTACGTGACACGCAAAATCGTGCGCAAATCGCTCCACAAAACTGCGTCGCGGGAACGCTCGGTCCCGCTATGCGATGTCCTAGAAACTCCCTTGTTTTGAGAAAAATTTCCTATCCTGCTTAAGATTTTCTCGCCACTGCGGTGCGAAAAACGAACGTCAGTTTTACCCCAGCGACAATAAGAAAAAATGGAACGAATGTTCCTAAAAATGAAAATTTCGAATGAAAATCGAGCAATGTATTCCCAGATTGGGTTTTTATGTACTTTGGAAGAATCCAAGCAGGGTTAGCACTCCTTTTTTGCAGCAAGAGGAGTGAGACTCCACAGCTGGGGGAGAGACCCCCACATACATACTAATGTATGTGGGGGTCGCTGGGGGGATTAACCCTTTCCATACAGGAAAGTATACAGCGCAGCTCCACCATTACGTCTCATTACTGCTCATTGTCATATATTGTAGAAATAAAGGTTATAAGGACAGGGATGGGTTTGGGAATTGATCGCTTTTTGGCGTCATTTGTACTTCCAGAAAATACCTTTCTGATGTTCCTTGAATTAGTCCTCTCCGTATATAATTGCTGCCGCAGGATTGGCCGGCCTCGCTTGTTTAGGTGAGGATTGGATGTAAAGCCCCCCGGGGGGGGGGGGGGGGGCGATCGTATTGTGTCCCCCTGAGAGGCTCCATGGATTCTTCTACATAACCGTCACCGGCAATGAAACTGTCACCAGATCCCCGGGAATGATTCTGATAGAACGCCGATCATTCCTCTAATGTAGATGGAAGTTCATGGTGTGTATATTTCATGTTACCAGCCAACTAAATATAGACTGTCAGTGTGGTGACTCCGTATTATATTTGTCATAAAGCTTGATGATCGTGTCACCATGGAAATCAGGAGTTGTCTGGGGAGATCTTTCCATGGGAAAAGGAAGGTTAGAGACGGATCATTAACACCCCGAGTCGTGTTTTCCAGACATCTGATTGGTAGTGGAGAGTGTTTAAATATCTTAGAATTGAATTTTAAGGTAAAGCTGAACTCAGGGGAATGAAAAAATACTTCTTTGCAATGCAGGGGATTCAGTGCCTTTTGTCCTAAGCCGTGGAGTCTCACTCCTCCAGCTGCAAAAAAAGAATTCCTAATGCCTTGTACAAGTATAAGAAAATAGGACGAATGTATCCGCATTCGGAGCGATCGTTCGATATTCTGTTTCTTAGTACACCCTAACTGATTCTCGACCATTCAGACAAAAAGCTCCAAAGCGACACATTGGAAATCGTTTCTCATTAGTTACCAGAATGATTTTCTTTTAATTAGTACTGTATTTGTCCAAGATCGGAAACAAAGAACGATCTGGAAGAAGAAAATGGAAACAAAACATTTTCTTATACAACGAAACAAATGTTCTTAACCATGTTACACCTACATACTGTATATACTCGAGTATAAGCCGACCCCAATATAAGCCGAGGCACCTAATTTTACCACAAAAAACTGGGAAAACGTATTGACTCGAGTATAAGCCTAGGGTGTCCATCCGCATGCCTCACTGTGCCTCACTTTGTCTCACTGTGTCCATGTACATTCCTCACTGTGTCCATGCCTCACTGTGTCCATGCCTCACTGTGTCCATGCATCACTGTGTCCATGCCTCACTGTGCCCATGCCTCACTGTGCCCATGCCTCACTGTGCCCATGACTAGACTGACGTTTACATGGGTGTCTATGGAAGGGGTGCCCGGACTTGAAAAATCAGTGCTCCCCGGCCGTAGGTCCCCCAGACAAAAAACTTTGCAAACATATAGATGAAGAGTGGGGCTACATGTGTGCCAAGGTTGGGGTCCAGGGGACCTACGGCCGGCCTGTACCGGGTCCCCAAAATCATCAGAGAAATTACCGTTTAACATGGGAGTCTATGGAAGGGGTGCCCGGCTTTGAAAAATCAGTGCTCCCCGGCCGTAGGTCCCCCGGAGAACAAACTTTGCACACATGTAGAGGAAGAGTGGGGCTACATGTGCACCAAGTTTGGGGTCCAGGGGATCTCCGGCCGGTACCGGGTCCCCAAAGTCCAGGAGATCAGGCACAAAAGGGTGACTCGAGTATAAGCCGAGGGGGGCATTTTCAGCACAAAAAAATGTGCTGGAAAAACTCGGCTTATACTCGAGTATATACAGTACATGCAAAAATATGTTTGTTTGTTTTTTTGCTATGAAGGTACTTAGAACCTGCAAACGTTATGTTTAACATTTAACATTATCTTTTTTCAGCAGAGGCCCTAGAGAATTAAATGGTGGGTGTTGCAATTTTTTTAAGTCACACAGTATTTGCGCAGCGGTTTTTCAAATGCAACTTTTTTGAAAAAAATACACTCGAATGTTAGTGAACACAATATGTAACCCAATTGTTTGGTAAAAATAAAAGATGATGTTACGCTGAATAAATAGATACCTAACATGTCACTTTAACCCCTTCACGCCGACTGTACGCAAATATGCGTTCATGGCTTGAATGGGTTATACCGGGGGTGATGCCTGCAGCTGCAGGCATCACCCCCTACCATTTTTTTATTTTTTTTTAGTTTAGAGCCAGCGATTCGCTTTTTAGTGATAACAACTGTGTGGGTAAAAGCCTCTCCTAAAGGATACCTCTACTGCCGCCTTCTGTCGCTCTTCCCGGACCTCCCCTCCCACCTAGGCTGAGACCCGAACAAAGCCGGATTCGGCTTTGATGGGGTCTTCGATGTAAAATCCCAGCAGCCGGTTTACTTGGCTGCCAATGATGCCGATTTAAAAAAATATATATTTAGAAAGCCGATTTTTGGCGATCTGAATACTTTTAAGTGCAAAGGAGGGATTTGGGGTCTTTTAGACCCCCGATCTGTCCATAAAGAGTACCTGTCACCACCTATTTCTGTTACAAGGGATGTTGACATCCCTTGTGACAGCGATAAAAGTGATCAGAATTTTTATTTATTATTTAAAAGGCACAATGTTCTAAAACAAACAAAAAAATAATATTTTTTTTTAAAGCGCCCGTGTGCTCGCGCAGCAAACAAAACGCATACGTAAGTCACGTCCGCAAATGTTAACAGTGTTCAAATCACCACGATCATCAGAGTGAGAGCAATAATTCTAGAAAAAGACCTCCTCTAAAACTCTAACCTGGTAACCGTTAATTTTGTTTTTATAAATGTTGCCTATGGAGAATTTTAAGTACCATAGTTTGTTGCCATTCCACGAGTGTGCGCAATTTCAAAGCGTGACATGTTGGGTATCTATTTACTCAGCATAACATCATCTTTCACATTATACAAAAAAATTGTGCTAACTTTTAACAGTTTTTTTGTTTTGTTTTTTTAATTCACGAAAGTGATTTTCCCCCCCCCCCAAAAAATTGCATTTGAAAGACTGCTGTGCACTGATAGGTGGCACTAATGGGCATTGATAGGCGGCACTGATGGGCACTGAAAGGCTGCATTGATGGGTGACATGGATGGGCACTGATAGGCAGCACAGATGGGCACTGAAAGGCTGCACTGATGGGTTGCACGGATGGGCACTGATAGGCTGCATGGATGGGCACTAAAAGGCGGCACTGAAAGGCTGCACTGATGGGCGGCATGGTTGAGAACTGATGGGTGGCACTGATGGACACTGATGGGTGGCACTGATGAGGAGACGTCTGGCCGACATTAGTAGTGGGCACTGATTGGCATATTTTGGGCACTGTGTATACCTGGTGGCCATGGGGTGCATACCTGGTCATCCATGTGTGGTGGGTATCCCTGGTGGTCCAGTGTGGGCATCAGCGCAGACCACCCCTGTCAGGAGAGCCGATGATCGGCTCTCCTCTACTCGTGTCAGACGCGAGTGAGGAAAAGCCGATAAACGACTCTTCCTGTTTGCACTGTGATTGGACATGGCTGATCACGTGGTAAAGAGCCTCCGTCAGAGGCTCTTAACCGAGATCGGTGTAGCGGTGTGTCAGACTGACATGCCGCACCACCAATCCCCATGCTGCACGCCCCCACGGGCGCACGCACGCTGGCAGTTATCTTGCTGGACGTCATATGATGCCCAGTCAGGATAACTGACTCATCACCTGGCCGTCATTTTGCTATAGGCCAGGCAGGAAGTGGTTAAAAAGTAAGGGTCCCAACACTAAACCTTGGGGTACACCACTGATAACCTTAGACCATTCAGAGTAAGAATCATTAACCACTACTCTCTGATTACGATCATTTAGCCAGTTTTCTATCCATTTACAAAAGGATTATTCCAAGCCTTGTTCCAGTTTGGACTGATGTTACTATGTATATACCATACCTGGCCAATGTCCTGGAAGCTGGAAATCACTGAAGTAGACACCACTAGTCCAGCTTCTGGCTCCCAGTGACTGCACTGCTGCAGGGATGTCTACTTCAGTGATTTCCAGCATCCAGGGGGGTCGGCTAGGTAAGGTATAGTAAAATCAACCCCAATGCCTTCAGTACTTTAAGCCAATGACTAATAAGAAGTATGCAGTTCAGTTGTTCTAAGTTTGCTCACTGCATGTTTCTTCTGCATCAGTGTCTTCAACTGTGAACACAGCCAGGTAATTAGCATTTTTAGGTGGCAAATGGGCAGTTGATCTACGTTTTTTTTTTTTTACTACAGTCCACATTGTAGTGCAGCAAATTTAACTTGGCATATCACCTTTGCCAGGTGGTGCCAATAGCCGAAATATACCCACATCAGTGCCTCAACTGAGTGCCATATGCTTGGTACATGGATCACTTTTCAGAGGGGTGGCTAAGTCTGCTGCCCAAGTGAATGGGGCCTTAGAGAGAAGTCTCCATTATTACCCCAAGACCGGTTTGCTTTAGACCTGATTTACAAATTATGAAGGTGGTGTTTACATCAAGTGGCTGCTTCCAGCCTATCACCTGCATTCAACCCCTACATTACTATATGTGCTGGTAGATCAATCTGTAGTACAGTATTTGTAGTTGGATGCTCACTCTCCACCTTATCCATTCACAAACCCCTTGTATTTTTTTTAAAGAGTACAATACAACTACATTTTGGATTTCAATCAATGTGCAGCCATTTCATCCTAGTTACAAGCATGACTCCCACAGGCAGAGGCATGACGGGACTTGTAGTTTTGCAACAGCTGGAGGGCCGCCAGTTTGAGACCCCTGGGTTAATATAACAAACTTAATTTTTTTTTTTTTTTTTTATGGAGTTCAGCTTTAATTACAAAATTAAAAAAGTACAAAAAAAATGGTTACTTCTACACAGATACAGATGCATCTAAAAAAATTATAATATCATAAAAAAAAATCTTTCTTTCAGTAATTCAATTCAAAAAGTGAAACTCCTATATTATATAGATTCATTACACACACAGAGTGATATATTTCAAGCATTTCTTTCTTCTAATATTGATGATTATGACTTATAGCTAGTGAAAACCTAAAATTCAGTATCTCAGAAAATTACAATATTGTGATAAAGGTCAATATTTGAGACTCATAGGGGTTGATTTACTAAAGGCAAGTAGACTGTGCACTTTTCATGTGCGTTTACTCCAGAGCTTAGTGAATGAGGTAAAGCTTCACTTTGCAAAGAATACCCAATCACATGCGAGGAAAAAAAATGCATTTTTGCTTGCACATGATTGGATGATAGAAGTCAGCAGAGCGTCTGCTCATTTAGTGAGCTCTGGAGCAACTGCATTTGCAGAGTGCACAGTCTATTTGTCTTTAGACCCCTTTCACACTGGGGGCGTTTTTCAGGCGCTTTTGGGCTAAAAATAGCGCCTACAAAGCGCCTGAAAAACAGCCCCCCCCCTGCAGTCTTAGTGTGAAAGCCTGAGGGCTTTTACACTGAGGCGATGCGCTAGCAGTGCGTTAAAAAAACTCCTGCAAGCAGCATCTTTGGAGTGGGGAAGGAGCCGTGTATACACCCTTCCTCCACCGCTCCTGCCCATTGAAATGAATGGGCAGCGCGGCTAAAGCGCCGCAGAGGCTGCGATTTGCGGGTGGTTGTAATCCTTTTTCGGCCGCTAGCAGGGGTTAAAAGCGCCCCGCTAGCGGCCGAATACCTCAGCAAAAACGTCAGTAGAGCGCCGCTAAAAATAGCGGCGCTTTACCGCCGACGCTGCCCGCGCCCCAGTGTGAAAGCAGCCTAAAGCCCCGTACACACGGTCGGACTTTTGGCAAACAAACTTCATTTTGAGCAAGTTGGACCAACAATCCGACCGTGTGTACGCTCCATCGGACAAACTTTTTTTGCTTTTTTCTTGTTTTCATCGGACAAAAGTTGGGTCTGCAAACGGACAAACTTTTGTCCAACAAAAGTCCGATGGAGCAAAGTCCGACCGTGTGTACAGAAAACAATCGGACTTTTGTCCAATGGACAAAACAACTAATGTTAAAATCAACCAACAATAGCAGAAGTTGACCAAAGGGTGGCGGTAAAGAGCAGAATAACCACGTGATGTTGCAAAAAGTTTTGGGAAAGTTTGCAGAAAAGTCCGAGCATGTGTATGCTATGGGTGTTCCCGACCAACTCCGTTCGGACAAAAAACCACGGAAAAGTCCGATGGAAGTCCGACCGTGTGTACGAGGCTTTAGTATATCAATCTCATAGTGTCACACTCCAATCAGCTAATTGACTCAAAACACCTGTTTCCTAAGCCTTTAAATGGTCTATCAGTCTGGTTCAGTAGGAATCACAATCATGGGGAAGACTGCTGACTTGACAGTTGTCCAGAAGACAGTCACTGACACCCTCCACAAGAGGATTGTGTAGCAAAGGCCATTCTAGAATTTGGGGGAGATTCACAAGGAGTGGACTGAGGCTGGTGTCAGTGCTTCAAGAGCCACCACACACAGGCGTATCCAGGACATGGGCTACAACTGTCCCATTCCTTGTGTCAAGCCACTCCTGAACCAGAGACAATATCAGAAGCGTCTTACCTGGGCTAAGGATAAAAAGGACTGGACTTTTGCTCAGTGGATGAAAGTAAATTTTGCATTTCCTTTGGAAATCAAGGCCCGAGAGTCTGGAGGAAGAGTGGAGAGGCACAGAATCCAAGTTGCATGAGGTCCAGTATGACGTTTCCACAGTCAGTGATGATTTGAGGAATGATGTCATCGGCTGGTGTTGGTCCACTGTGTTTTATTAAGTCCAGAGTCAGCGCAGCCCTCTACTAGGAAATTCTCAAGCACTTCATGCTTTCCTCTGATGACCAGCTTAATGGAGATGCTGATTTCATTTTCCAGCAGGACTTGGCACCAGCCAACACTGCCAATACCTGTTTTAATGATCATGGTATCACTGTGCTTGATTGGCCAGCAAATTTGCCTGACCTAAATCCCATAGAGAATCTGTGGGGTATTGTCAAGAGGAAGATGAGAGACAACAGACCCAACAATGCAGACGAGCTGAAGGCCACTATCAAAGCAACCTGAGCTTCCATATCACCTCAGCAGTGCCACAGGCTGATCCCCTCCATGCCACGCCGCATTGATGCAATAGATCATGCAAAAGGAGCCCCAACCAAGTATTGATTGCATACTATACTGTACATGGACATACTTTTCACTAAGCCAACATTTCTGTATTAAAAATCCTTTTTTTTTTTTATCGGTCTTATATAATATTCTAATTTTCTGAGATACTGAATTTGGGTTTTTTACTTGCTGTGAGCCATAATCATCAAAATTAAAAGAAAGAAATGCTTGAAATATAACACTCTGCGTGTAATAAATCTATATAATATTGCTACGTTTCCACTGAGCGGAACGGTTCGGGTCGGTACGGTTTGGAACGGTTAGAATGGTCCGGTCTATTCTCGTGAGCGTTTCCACTGCAAGTCGGACCGCCAGGGGCCATACAGATTTTAGAAAAAATGCCTTGCGTGATGTCACACTAGTGCGACGAGAAACGTGACGCAGCGTCAGTCAGCGCCAGCTACACAACAAAAACAATAATGGAGGTTATCCAGCAGCTTGTGTTTTCTCTACTGGCCTTTTGGTTCTTTGTAGTCCAAATACATGCCGCACTGTATGAGAGAAGGTTGCGAGCGGCAATGAGAAACACCGCATTCAAGAAAAGAAAACTGCTAGCTTGGATGTTTAGCCGGGAGGAGAAGTACACCTTTGTGCGGCAAAGACAAAGACGGCAGCGCTATAGGGTAAGCACAACTGACCGACTTAACTCAGACCTACCTGACATACACACTACCTACCTTAAATACACACACACACTGACCCACCTACCTTACATACACATACACACACTGACCCACCTACCTGACATGCACACACACACACACTGACCCACCTACCTGACATGCACACACACACACACTGACCCACCTACCTGACATGCACACACACACAATGACCCACCAGACACATATGTTATATATGTATTATTTTTTTATTTTTTGTGATATGTTACCATCTGTGTTGTTTTTTTTTTAGATGCTTCTGCTTTTGGCAAATCAGCGCCGCCGACCAGTCATTTGGGCTTTCCCCCGTGCCAATGAGTGGTGGGATGTGACCGTCCCGGGATTCACACACACACAGTGGGTGCAGAATTTTAGAATGTCTGAGGAAACCTTCTCATACCTTTGTACCAAGCTACGTCCAGCGAGGGAGAAGCAAAGCACCAACTTCAGAGCCAGTTTGCCAGTGAGGAAAAGAGTTGCCATTGCACTGTGGAAGCTGGCTACCAACAGTGAATATAGAAGTATTGGTCATCTTTTCGGTGTCAGTAAATCTTCAGTGTGCCGGTGTGTGCAGGACTTCTGTAAGGCTGTCTGCACATTGCTAGCTCCTGAAATTGTGCATTTTCCGGACAGGGAAAAGCTTAAAGACATGGCTGAGTACTTTGAGAACAGGTGGGGCCTTCCACAGTGTGTTGGTGCTATTGATGGCTCACACATACCAATAATAGCACCACAAGAATACCACACTGACTATTTCAACCGGAAAGGCTGGCATTCCATCATCCTCCAGGGAGTAGTGGATGGCAAGGGACTATTCTGGAATGTGAATGTAGGAAAGCCTGGGAGTTTGCATGATGCTCGTGTTCTACGATTGTCCACATTTTGGGACTGGGTTGGCCAGGGAGGACTGTACCCTGGTTCCACTAAGAACATTTGTGGGGTCAATGTTGGGTATTATGTTCTTGGGGACTCTGCCTACCCTTTACAAAATTGGCTCCTGAAACCATTTCCTGACAATGGCCGCCTGACAACAGAACAGCAAACCTACAACAAAAAAACATCCAGGGCACGTGTCGTAGTGGAAAATGCTTTTGGAAGACTTAAGGGTAGATGGAGGTGTCTTATGAAGAGGAATGACAGTGACATTAAACTTGCCAAATCCATGGTGCTTACCTGCTGTGCTCTTCACAATCTTTGTGAAAGTCATGGAGAAGACTTTGACCAGGATTGGAATACATCTCCAGAAGAGCCAGTACCAGTAATAGCACCCCATGATATGGAAGAAGAGTGCAGTGAAATACGCCAGGCTCTGATGCTGCACCTCAATGTTTAAATTTTTGCCATGATTTATTAAAAATTTTAATACCTTTTTGCTATATTTTTAATAATGTTATATAATAAAAAATACATACTCAAAAAATTCGCTCATGGTTTTTATTTCACAAAAACCTCATCGTTCCATATATTCTGTTAAAGAAAACTTTGAAAAATATATCAATAAAGAATTTTTTTTTATAAAAAATTAATAAAAAAAATAATGGGTACAGGTCCTTTGCTACATGAAAGGAACTACGGTCTGGGTGGTGACCTGGGTTCACGACTGGCTGAAAGGACTTGAACAAGCTGACCTAGGACACCGAGGAAGGCCTGGTTGAAGGTAGACAGCTGCTCCATCTGCTGACGGGCGATTTCTGCCTCCTGGCGCATAGCTTCCTGTGCATCCTGACGCAGTGCCTGAAACCGCCTTTCAGATTCGTTCTCAATTCTTTCCAGCTGCCTTTCTTCTGCTGCCCTCATATCCTCCATGACTGTGCGCAGATCCAACTGCAAATGTCTCCTATGACCTATAATATACAAAATATCAAACTAGTGTTTTTGGTAACATCTGTCAAAACAATACTGTAACCCCCTTTCTCATCTGCCACACCAGACTGCATCACATTTATCTACTGCCCCACAACTGTAACCCCTGCACATCTGCCCTACTGCTCTTCTGCCCCACTGCTGAATCCCCTTCTCACCTCTTACACCTCTGTACCCCCTGCACATCTGCCCCACTGCTGAACCCCCTTCTCACCTCTTACACCTCTGTACCCCCTGCACATCTGCCCCACTGCTGAATCCCCTTCTCACCTCTTACACCTCTGTACCCCCTGCACATCTGCCCCACTGCTGAACCCCCTTCTCACCTCTTACACCTCTGTACCCCCTGCACATCTGCCCCACTGCTGAACCCCCTTCTCACCTCTTACACCTCTGTACCCCCTGCACATCTGCCCCACTGCTGAACCCCCTTCTCATCTCTTACACCACTGTACACACTGCTCTTCTACCCCACTGATTAGTTATTTTAAGAAAATGCACACATTTCACTATTATCATCATGTCTTACCATTGTGCCGGGGTGCATTGGGCGTACTCTGTGGTTGGGTACTCTGTAGTAGGCTAATCTGTGGTTGGGTACTCTGTGGTTGGCTTGATGAGATACTACTGGTGCTGCTGAAAGACGTTGAAGGTCCATCATCTGACAAGTTTGACGCATCATTGGAGAGTCCATCAGCTGTTTCTGAAAAAAACATTTGGTTATATATATTTTTTTTAAAGGTTAGCATAGCGAAATCCTATGGCATCAAAAAAAATTAAAACTTACCAAAGGGGTCTACCATGGATTCGAGAACCACCCTCCCTGCCTTGGTTTGCCGGCCTATGTCCGTAAATGGCGTCCATGTCGTCGTACCACCTCCAAGTACTCCGACTGTTTCCACTACGGCTGTTGTCGTCCTTAATTTTTTTATATTGCCCTTTAAGCTTCTTAAGCTTTGCCCTGCACTGCCCCGATGTCCATTCAAATCCCTCGGCTGCCATTCGTTGAGAAATATCTTTGTACACCTTTTCGTTTCTCACTGATCCATCAAGCTCACTCTGAATAACGCTATCACCAATAATCCTTAGGAAAGTAGATAGTTCGTCAGATGACCAGACCCTGCTGTTGTTTGCAGGCATCCTTCTACTTTATATTGAGGGCGACAAGGTGCTTGTTTGGCGCTTTGCTTTGACGTCAGCATTGACGTTTTTCTGTCCACCAATCAGTGGAATGTATCGTGTGACGCCAGTAGCTCCGCCCTAACCGTACCGTTCCATTTTCTATGGCCCCACGTCTGAAGCAGGACCCTGAATGGTGCGGTACGGTTCGGTTTAATGGCACGCTTTCATAATGGAAACACCCAAAATAGCGTACCGTACCGAACCGTACCGAACCGATCCGCGCAGTGGAAACGAGGCATATATGAGTTTCACATTTGAATTGAATTACCGTATATACTCGAGTATAAGCCGAGTTTTGCAGCACATTTTTTTTGTGCTGAAAATGCCCCCCTCGGCTTATACTCAAGTCTGTGTCCATCTTCACATTTGTGCACCTGATCCCAGCCAGCCGTAGGTCCCCTGGACCCCAAACTTGGCACATATATAGCCTCACTCTTCCTCTATAAGTGTGCAAAGTTTGTTGTCCAGGGGATCTACGGCCGAGGAGCACCGATTTTCCAAAGCCGGGCACCCCTTCCATAGACTCCAATGTTAAACGGTCATTTCTCCAGTGATTTTGTGGACCCGCTACCGGCCGGCCCTAGGTCCCCTGGACCCCAAACTTGTAGCCCCACTCTTCATCTACAAGTGTGCAAAGTTTGTTGTCCAGGGGACCTACTGTTGGGGAGCACCGATTTTTCAAACCTGGGCACCCCTTCCATAGACTCCCATGTTAAACGTCAGTCTAGTCACACAGCGCCGGAGATCAGGTAGGGAGATTGGGCACAGTGAGGCATGGGCACAGTGAAGCATAGACACAGTGAGGCATGGACACAGTGAGGCATGGACACAGTGAGGCATGGACACAGTGAGGCATGGGCACAGTGAGGCATGGACACAGTGAGGCATGGACACAGTGAGGCATGGATACAGTGAGGCATGCACATGGACACAGTGAGGCAAAGTGAGGCATGTAGATGGACACCCTAGGCTTATTTATACTCAAGTCAATAAGTTTTTCCATTTTTTTGTGGTAAAATTAGGTGCCTCGGCTTATATTCTGGTCGGCTTATACTCGCGTATGTACGGTACTGAAATAAATGAACTTTTTGATGATATTCTGCACCTGTATAGAGATTTAGTAAATTGGTGAAATATACACTCCAGGCTTTAACTGCTAATAGGTTGAGCCTAAATCTTCTTCAGGTTCCTCATGGTTGGGATATATCAGACTCAGGGTAGCTGGAAAACCACAATCCATGCACAGAATGGATTATTTGTATTTATGGAATCCCATTTCAGCACCTGGGAGTCTCAAACCAATGAGCGAAATGTTCTTTTAATATACTAATGGGTCATTGTATTCCATGAGATAAGCATCCATTGCAGTGCTATAGTGTACTCCTTGTCACCTGAGATGTCACTGTACATTCTAGACATAAATTGGATCTCGGAAACTGTGGGAGGAAGACATTAATGATCTACTTACCTGTCACCAGATGCGTTTGTGGCAAATTACTTTGTCACATTATGCACTGATCTGAAAAGAGACAGTCGCTTGTGGAATCTGAACAAGGCATTCCCCCTGGGTACCTGTCGTAGATGCCTCAACATTAGACTACTTTCTACCATATCCAGGGTGTTATTATTTTGACCCTTGTTTTACCAGTATTTCCAGCATTGGGTATCTAATATGGAGCCTTACAGATCAGTTTAAAGGGGTTGTAAAGGTTTGTTTTTTATTTTCTAAATAGCTTCCTTTAAGCTAGTGCATTGTTGGTTCACTTACCTTTTCCTTCGATTTCCCTTCTAAATGTTTTTTTTCTTTGTCTGAATTTCTCACCTTCTGTTCCTCCTTAGGAAGCTTACCCCCATCATCCGAGCTGTTCTGGCTGGGGGTTAATCAGCGTGCTCGCCCCCTCCCTTGGGACTACATACCTGCGGGGAGCCTCTTGTGCCTGTGAACATTCACAGCGTCTCCCCGCAGGGATGTAGTCCCAAGGGAGGGGTCGAGCACGCTGCCTAACCCCCAGCCAGAACGGAGAAAGTGAGAAATTCAGACAAAGAAAAAAAACATTTAGGCCCCTTTCACACTGGGGCGTTTTTCATGCGGTTTAGCGCTAATATTAGCGCTATTATACCGCATGAAAAATTCCTGCCCTGTAACCTTCAATGTGAAAGCCCGAAGGCTTTCACACTGAAGCGGTGCGCTTGCAGGACCGCTCCAAAAGTCCTGCTAGCCGCTTCTTTACAGCGGTGAAGGAGCGGTGTGTTCACCGCTCCTTTACCGCAGCTGCCCATTGAAATCAATGGGACAGCGCGGTAATACCGCCCGCAAACCGCCGCAATAGCCGCGGTTTGCGGGCGGTATTAACCCTTTTTCGACCGCTAGCGGGGGTTAAATTCACCCCCCTAGCGACCGCATACCGCGGTAAGAACGACGGTATAGCAGCGCTGAAAATCGCGCTGATATACCGCCACCGCTCCTGCCCCCCCCAGTGTGAAAGGGGCCTTAGAAGGGAAATCGAAGGAAAAGGTAAGTGAACCAACAATGCACTAGCTTAACCACTTCAATACCAGGCACATATACACCTTCCTACCCAAGCCCATTTTCAGCTTTCAGCACTGTCGCAATTTGGATGACAATTGCGCGGTCATGCAACACTGTACCCAAACAATTTTTTCTTCATTTTGTTCCCACAAATATAGCTTTCTTTTGGTGGTATTTGATCACCTCTGTGATTTTTATTTTTTGCGCAACAAATAAAAAAATAGCAAAAATTTTGAAAAAAACTAAGTTTTTCTTTGTTTCTGTTACATTTTTTTTGTAAATAAGTACCTTTTCTACTTCAATGAAAGGCACTGATAAGGCGGCACTGATGGGCATCGATGAGGTGACACTGATGAGGTGGCACTGATGAGCACTGATAAGCAGCACTGATATGCGGCACTGATGGGCACTCATAGGCGGCACTGATGGGCACTCATAGGCGGTACTGATAGGTGGCACAGAATGGCACTGATAGGTGACATTGATGGACACTGGTGGGTGACACTGGTGGGTGGCACTGGTGACACTGGTGGGTGGCATTGCTGGTCATCACAAATTTTGTTGGTGCCATGATGGTACCAGTCAGTGCCCATTTGTGGGCACTGATTGGCATATGTTATCTATACATTTGTACATGTGGATGGCCATGGGGGACTTACCTGGCCATCTACATGTTAGGTGCTTCCCTGGTGGTCCTGGGCAGCATCCTGGTGGTCCAGTGTGGGCATCCGAGGCGGAGCAGCGCTGATAAACAATCAGCGCGAACCCCCCCCATCAGGAGATCCGCCGTTCGGCTCTCTTCTACTCGTGTCTGTCAGACGCGAGTGAGGAAAAGCTGATCAACGGCTCTTCCTGTTTACATCGTGATCAGCCGTGATTGGACATGGCTGATCACGTGGTAAAGAGCGTCCGCCGGAGGCTCTTTACCGAGATCGGTGTTGCGGCGTGTCAGACTGACACACCTAACCGCCGATTGCCGCGATGCGCGCTCCCTCGGGCGCGCGGCGGCTGTTATCCTGCTGGACGTCATATGACGCCCAGTCAGGATAACTGAACCACCGCCCGGCCGTCATTTTGCTATAGGCTGGGCGGGAAGTGGTTAAAGGAACCTATTTAGAAAATAAAAAACAAACCTTTACAACCCCTTTAAGGTTTCTCAAATGCTATACCAAAGCGTCATATCATTTCAGCCTTAAAGTGAAATTAAAGAGCTTCAGCCAGGTTCCAAAAAAAGTCAACAGCTACAACTGGAGCTACTGACTTTTAATAAACAGAAGCTTACTTGTCCAGGGATCTAGCGTCGTCCTCACCAGGGTCGGTTGTTCGCCAGTCTTCTGGTTTCTGATGCCGGCATTTTAACTGTGGGGAGCCGGCTGTGACTCCTTGCAGCTTCACAGCTGGATTCGCACTGTGCACGCGGGAGCCACGCTATGCCCTGCGAATGGTCCCGCAGCTTCCTGGGACCTGTGACGTGTCCATTAAGGGCGCACTGGCACTGCCCCCTCTATCCACGCCACCCCCTATATTATCATTTGGTAGATTCATGCATAGCATAAATCTATCTATGGCCACCCCCTATTCATGCGTCCGACCCCTTCTAGGACGCCGGACGCATATATTCCAGCGGCAGAGGTGTTTTTTTGAAGCACCTGATTAGAGCCATAGGCTCTAATAGGCTTCAAAATAGGTTGGACTCGTGGCGCAGAGCATTGCGCTCGGAGCCCACCCAGCTGTGTTAGAAAAGCAAATGACCAGGCCATTTTTTTCGATACAGCACTGCGCTACTTTAGCTGATAATTGCGCGGTTGTGCGACGTTGTACCCAAATAAAATTGATTGTCTTTTTTTTTTCTTTTCACAAATAGAGCTTTCTTTTGGTGGTATTTGATCACCTCTGTAGTTTTATTTTTTGCACTATAAACAAAAAAATCTATTTTGAAAAAAAAAAAAACTATATTTTTTTATTTTCTGCTATAAAACATACCCAATAAAAATATATAAAAAATCGAATTTCTTCATCCACTTAGGCCAATATTTATTCTGCTATATATTTGAGCGTATATTGATTGGTTTGCGCAAAAGTTATAGCGTCTACAAAATAGGGGATAGATTTATGGCTTTTTTTTTTTTTTTACTAGTAATGGTGGCGATCAGTCCCCTAACTGACATTTTTTACACTTTTTTGGGAACCAGTGACATTATTACAGTGATCAGTGCTAAAAATATGCACTGACATTGTACTAATGACACTGGCAGGGAAGGGATTAACATCAGGGGCGATCAAGGGGTTTAAATGTGTTCCCTGGGTGTGTTTACTAACTTTATGGGTGATGGGCTGCTTGGGATAACTCAGATATCCGTCTTCCTGCATTGCAGAAAGACAAGATCTCAGTGTAATCTCCTGTCAGAATGAAGATCTGCCTTGTTTACTTCGGCAGATCCCCAGTCTGTCTCTACTGGGAACGATCGCGGGCAGCTGGCGGACATCGAGTCCACCAGACCCGCTGATGGGCTCCCCGCTGGCCCACAGAAGCTAGTGCACGGCCGGTACGGCGATTTGCGCAGCCGAGCCACCTTGCCACAGTATAACTGTGGCGGGTTGGCAAAATTCCATGCGGTGCACCTCTAGCAGATATGATGCAGGAGATGGTCAGAGACTGCAGACATGGTACAGGAGATGGTCAGAGACTGCAGACATGGTACAGGAGATCAATGCAGCCAGTGTTCATCAAATGCAGCCTGCCTGTGCCCAGCAGCCTCACCAGTGCCCACCATATGCAGCCTGCCAGTGCACAGCAGCTTTACCAGTGCCCAGCATATGCAGCCTGCCTGTGCCTCACCAGTACCCATCATTTGCAGCCTGCCTGTGCCTCACCAGTGCCCAGCAGCCTAGCAGAGCCCAGCATATGCAGCCTGCCCATACCTTGCTAGTGCCCATCATTTGCAGCCTGCCTGTGCCTCACCAGTGCCCAGCATATACAGCCTGCCTGTGCCTCACCAGTGCCCATCATTTGCAGCCTGCCTGTGCCTCACCAGTGCCCATCATTTGCAGCCTGCCTGTGCCTCACCAGTGCCCAGAAGCCTACCAGTGCCCAGCATATGCAGCCTGCCTGTGCCCGGATCAGCGGCGATCTCTGTGTGTCACAGAGCAGATTTGAATTGCCCGGGCCGTAGTAACAATGTCCCGCCACCTGTGACACGTCACAATGCTTCAATGTCCCGCCATTGGATCAGTGTGCCGTCTATCACAGGAGGCGGGACATTATTACATTACATTGTTACTATGGCCCGGACAATTCAGCTCCGTGACACACAGAGATCGAGGAGAGGAGTAGGGAGTGGCAGACTGGGCGCGCCAGAGGCACACTCCCGCAATAGGCGGCACCCGGGGCTGACCACGCCTGCTTTCAGTAACGGCTGTTTTTCTCATTTGGCCGAATGACAATTTCGGTGCACCACTAATATATGTAAATATCTCTATCTCATATTTTTGTTTTGTTTTTTTACATTTCTTTAGTTACCTCCCGGTTTCCATGCCTAGGCACCTGATGTCATATATCTCAGGAGTCTTTAGAAGAGGAGATGGGGTTTTCTCAGCTAAACACACCCCCCCTGTCTGCATGCCTAAGCTAATGGTAGATGGATTCCAGAGAGTAAATGCTACATGAATCATCTGCCCTTACTCAAGATGGCCATGGCCAGGAAAGCTAGGATGTGTTTAAAAATGATTTCCCAGTAAAATAAAGCATGGACACATTGATGAATGGGGGAATTTGCTTTGAATGTTAAACCTGAATTAAAAATAATGTGTGTGCTTTGTGGTGCTCAGATGCAGCGTAGTTCTGTTTTAAAGTAAAGGTATCAATCCTGGGCAATTCATACTGAGCATGTGAGGAAAAATGTGGGTAGAGATTGGGGTCCTTGAAAACTGTATGTAAAAATTGTGGGCAGATGCAGAGATAAGGGAGACCAACTTTATTTGCACATCTCATCTTTTTTATTTCTGCCCCCCATAGCAGTCTGATGCTGCCAATTCTAAGGACCCATAAATTGGCTGGGAAGGAGCAGGCCACATGGCCAAACTCATCTCATACAGGCGAAGTCAGGAATTGGCAAATAACTTCAGCTGCCTTAACCTCTCAATCTATTGATCATTTTGATGTATATTAAATGCTGCTTATTCATTTTTTATTATATCACAAGTTCACTATGTAACTGCTAGCAAGCTTTTCCTTTTAGGCAATGTTATAAATAATTATAAACAATGAATCTCAAAAGCCGCACTGTTGCTAAAATGAAAGCGGCAATAAAAGGGCTTCCTGCAAAGAAGATGGTAAATACTCACTGCCTGTGCCGCCAAATGAAGATAAATCATGGCCTGAGGTCTCTTTGGAAACCAGCACTTCCAGGAACGATCTCATTCTTAAAAACACCTATAAATTCCTGTATAGGTGTTATTACACTCTGACCAGCCTGGCTAATTTTATACCGACAAATAACTCTACAGGCTTCGGCTAATTTTATACCGACAAATCCCTCTACAGCAGTGGTTATTAACCTGGGGGTCGGGACCCCCTCGGGGGTCAAATGACGATTTGCCAGGGGTCACCAAATCCTGGGCTGTTCCTGAAGCCCGTGTTGCTCTCCCAGCCTTTTCGTGGCCACCCAACAGGGCTGCCCCTGGAGCCTGTGGCCGCCGAGCTGGGCTGTTCCTGGAGCTCGCGGCCGCCCACTCAGCCTCTTCGCAGCAACCCATTAAGTTCACGGCATGGCTGGGGGGCAGAGACTAGAGGTCAGCTGACTGCTGTGAGACACCACAAAGCCGGAGACACAGTGAGTAACACTACCTGTGATTAGAGTTGCCATTATAAGTCCCCACTACAGTTCTCAGATCAGCAGATGACCTTGATCAAGAACACCTAAGTTGGCCGATCAGAACGCCTCCCAGCATTGCCACTCATCCCATTCCCCACCAGCACTGCCACTCATTCCAACTCCCCCCAGCACTGCCACTCATTCCAACTCCCTGCCAGCACTGCCACTCATTCCAACTCCCCCCAGCACTGCCACTCATTCCAACACCCTGCCAGCACTGCCAATCATTCCAACTCCCCCCAGCACTGCCACTCATTCCAACTCCCCCCAGCACTGCCACTCATTCCAACTCCCCCCAGCACTGCCACTCATTCCAACTCCCTGCCAGCACTGCCACTCATTCCAACTCCCCCCAGCACTGCCACTCATTCCAACACCCTGCCAGCACTGCCACTCATTCCAACTCCCCCCAGCACTGCCACTCATTCCAACTCCCCCCAGCACTGCCACTCATTCCAACTCCCCCCAGCACTGCCACTCATTCCAACTCCCCCCAGCACTGCCACTCATCCCATTTCCCCCACCAAGGAGTAAGAGAAGGAATAAAAATAGAGAATATATGGAACGGAGAGGAAAAGAGGGGGTGGCACAAAGAAAAAGGGAGAGAAAGAATAAGAGAAAGAACAAAAAAGACGGCTAGAGAGAGGGATGGGGGAAAAAAAAAAAGAAATTGGCATAGAGAGAGATAAAGGGGAAAGAAAGGAGAAAAAAGAGAGAGCGGTACATCCTAAAATGTACCATAAGGGGTTTTAATACTGTACAAGTGGAAGGGACCCAGGGGAGCACTAAATGTCCGGGGGTTAGGGGCGCAAATTACTTGTCTTGCCTTGGGTGCTGACAACCCACACTAAGAAAATAATTTTATTGTTGGGGGTCCCCACAACTTGGGAAATTTTATCAAGGGGTCACGGCACTAGAAAGGTTGAGAACCACTGCTCTACAGGCTTCGGTGGCTGTTCCTACGACGGTGCAATGACTCACCTGTGCTGGACTTGCCCAATAGTGAGCAGATTCTCGATATGTTTTTTTTCTTTTTTTTATCTAATTCGTACATTGCACCACTCTAATCTCCCTAAAACCATATAAGCATTGCCCAATAGACCTATTCCTGACCTTTTTTTATACAGAACAGGCATTGGTCCTCCATATTTTTCATGGCCTCCAGACTCACAATAGCTAGGGCCTGGAGACCTCCCACCCTAATGCTGGCCATACACTATACCAGGGGTCTCCAAACTGTGGCCCGAGGGCCGGATGCGGCCCGAGGGCCGGATGCGGCCCTCTGCTAGCCTTCATCCGGCCCTTGGGGCACTATTGTTCCCAATGATATGAGGCCCTATTCCTCCCACTGACAACAACAATGAGCCACTATTTCTTCCACTAATACCAATGATGGGGAACTTTCTCTCCTACTCACCAACACTGAGGCCGTGTTTATTCCCACTGATGCTGGGCTTGGGGCATTTTCTACCCCCACTGGCCACAATCTGGCCCCCCCCCTAAAGTCTGAAGAACTGTAAACTGGCCCTTTGCTTGAAAAGTTTGGAGACCCCTGCACTATACGAAAAATCGTCCGAACGAACTTTCCAAAAACGAACGCTAGGCCGTGAGCGCAAACAATGGTGCCATCATGTAATGACCAATAAATCGTTCAGTGGACATAAATAAAAAAAAATTGTTTTTTTTTTTTTTTTTACATATACCTAGTGCAGAAAGTTCGGACGGGAAACACATTAACCTTTCAATTTATCGTTCACTCGGCAGAAAATTTCCAAACTTGTCCTTCGATTTTTAGCCTCAAAAACATCCCAACGATTATCGATTTTGTGGCCATTAACTGTTCGAAAAACGAACGAACTGTCTGAACGACCGATTTTCGGCCGATTTTTCATATAGTGTATGGCCAGCATAAGTTTTAACCTCGTTTGTGCTGGAGTAGACGTTGGACTGACTAGATCAATCACTAGTCATGGATGGGTGATAGTATGAGAGGATGGGGAGGGTTCCTTCAGTAAATTGTGCCCAATGTTGAATAATGGCGGTGAACCCTCTTGGGGGCATGGGCTGCTGCCATTTGGTACGGCCTTATGGTCATTTCTGCACGTAGATTGGAAAAGTAAGAAGGAAGGAGCGCCCGGTGTCCAAAGGAATACAGGTTAAAACAGTTTAATAAAACTAATAACGGGTACATTAAGTCAATGCGTTTTAGGGGATAGGACTCTCTCCTCTTTAGGGCTGTTGCTGCCAGATAATAAATGGGAAAGGTTCCCAAGCCTGATATCTGTTTGTGAGGTTTTGGACACCTGGTACTCCTTCCTTCTTACTTTTTTCCACCCTAGATTTTAAAGCAGTAAAAAACAGGTTGATTGATATCCTGATTATTTAAAAACTAACAACAATTCTGGTTGATACCCACGCCCAATTCCACCTCATATGGCAGCCTTGGATATCTTACTCCCAACCTCCATGATTTGATTCTCTATTGTCTATTTGATTTCATTGTAAGCTGGTCCCTCGGTCCCCCCCTTGCTTTTTCTCCACCACTAGGTCCACTTTGGCGGCTCCAACATCCTCTTTTTTCAGATCTATAACCTTCTCCTCATATTTTCTCTAAATAATCCCTATTGGTTCTTATATCTGTACCCTTAGCTATACCTGGAAGCAGTGGCGGCTGGTGGTCAATTTTTTTTTGGGGGGCGCAAACAAACTGAAAAAAATAAAACATCAATTGCAGCCACTGTGCCCATCAAACGCAGCTACTGTGCCCATCAAACGCAGCTACTGTGCCCATCAAACGCAGCCACTGTGCCCATCAAACGCAGCCACTGTGCCATCAATTGCCGCCACTGTGCCATCAAATGCAGCCACTGTGCCCATCAAACGCAGCCACTGTACCCATAAATTGCTGCTACTGTGCCCATCAATTGCTGCCAGTGTGCTCATCAATTGCCGCTACTGTGCCCATCCATTGCTGACACTGTGCCCATCAATTGCTGCCAGTGTGTCCATTTATTGCCACTACTGTGCCCATCAATTGCTGCCAGTGTGCCCATCAATTGCTGATACTGTGCCCAACAATTGCTGCCAGTGTGCCCATCAATTGCCAACATTGTGCCCATCAATTGCTGCCAATGTGCCTATCAATTGCCGCTACTGTGCCCATCAAATGCTGCTAGTGTGCATCCCCCGCCCGCCCAGCACTTGCCTGTCTCGGTGGGGCAGCAGGTCACGGCGGCGATGTCCTCGATGTCTTCTCCCGTCCTCTGCTATAATTGGACGCCTGATTGGCTGAAACGACAGGCGCTCTGATTGGACGCCTATCAGGTGACAGGTAACAGACCCGAGCACCTGATCGGCTGAGAGGCGGTTCAGTGTTAGGAAAGCGAATATTCATTTGCTTTCCTAACACACCGCTGAGTGAACTGCAAGCGCCCAGCATGATGCCCGCTGTTCACCTTTTTGGACACCTATTAGAGCCTATGGCTCTAATCAGGTACTTCCAAAAAATACCCTGCCGCTGTAATTCAGGCGCCCGGTGCCTGAAAAGGGGTTGGGCATCTGAATAGGGGGTGGCAGCGGCGACCATAGGTAGATTCATGCAATGCATGAATCTATCTAAGGTGATAGACAGGTGGCAGGAGAGAGGGGGCGCCCTTTATGGACACACCGCCACTGCCTGGAAGCCTACCATGACACTGCTCTCCAGATACAATCTGGTACCTAATCTAAAACAGGGACCCTTAGGCCCGGTTCACATAGGGGCGACTCCTCAGGCGACTCGGTCGCCTGAGGAGTCGCGTCCCAGTCTGTGCTATGGAACCGTTCTAATAGGAGCGACCTGAGTCGCTCCAACTTAGAAAAAGGTTCCTGTACTACTTTTGGGGGAGACGCAGGGCGACTTGCATTGACTTCTATACAGAAGTCATTATGCATATCGCCTCGGCGGGCAACTCAAGTCGTCTTGAGATCGCGCCGCCGAGGTCGCCCCCGAAGTCGTGCCGCCCCTGTGTGATTTGGGCCTAACATATCTCAGAGTGTACAACTTGCAACGTTATTGCTACTTCTCAATAAACATTTCATAAACATATTGCTACTTTGTAAAAGAAAGCAACACTTCAGGGAGTGTTGATCTTCTGGTCTCCTTTGCACTTAGTGGTTCCTCCTACGGACTTCTATGTCACAACTGTGTCTTGTAATGGTGTGGAGGTCAATGGGAGCATAATGGTGTGGAGGTCAATGGGAGCAATCCTTGATCACCAGAGGGGATCATAATTTATTGTGAATAATCACTTCTGTGCTTTCTGATTGGATTTTGATCACACTGTCGTTAAAATGGATTTGACTGTAAAAATAGTTTTCTGATATCTCTGCTTATGAACAAAAGCCAACCTTGAAGGATCTTATCTTGCAGGGAAGACTTATCTTTTGTCTTCACCCGCAGACTTCGTAAATATTGGCAAATGGCGTTTGACACTTTCTGAACTCTTCTTTGTATTGGCCAAGTCTTGTTTTTTTATTTTTTTATTTGTAGTGTGGTTGTTCTCAGTAAACCGCACCCCATCATTTTCACATTTTGCACTATATACTGTAGGACTTACCTTACTCGGACCATGAGCTTGAAATACAGCTGTCCAGTCTTTATTGGAAAACCAACTTGGAAAAAATGTATCCACCACTTATCCAAAATGTTTAGAAAGATTTAAAATTAAATTCTGGGATAAACTAATAATACGTAAAATGGAAAGTTCCCTCAAAGGGGTTTTTTAGCGGGATGGTACATAGATCAAAAAGAGCTCCTGACTCTAAATACATGCATTTTCCCATTTCTAAACGAAAAATATGTATACTGTGTGTGAATGGCTTAGCTTTTAAAACAAATTCCAAGAAATATTGATGCTACGCATACAGACATGATCATCTGGTTTCATTAAAAAGTGCTTAAAGCGGTGTTCCGGCCGAAAATTATACTTTTTAAATAAAAATACCGCTATAATACACAAGCTTAATGTATTCTAGTAAAGTTAGTCTGTAAACTAAGGTCCGTTTTGTTAGTTTATAGCAGTAGTTTGTTATTTTATGAACTTACAGCAGGCCGTGGCCATCTTAAGTGTGGGCATCTGAAGCCAGACTGTATTTCTTCCTGGATCTCATCCTTGTAGATCTCGCACATGCTCAGTGCAGCACAAGCAGTGTAATAGGTTTCAGGTCAGGTTTCCATAGCAACGGCAGTGTCAGAGGAAGTTGCCGCCCCTTCCTAGGAGGCATTTCAAACAGGAAATGATGCGATGGGCCACGGCCAGGGAGGAGGAAGTGAAAAATGAATACAGCAGATATACAGTAGGTGCTGAGAAAAAAAATAAAAAAATATCCAATTAGTTTACAGTGCACAGTTAAGTGAGGGATGCTGAAGAGTTGTAAAAGTGGGTGGAACTCCACTTTAACACTTTATTTTTAGATGGTCCCAGGTATTAGCCTCCTAGAGATCAGAACAGTACACGCAACCACACTAGTGGAGCTACCATGATCACACTTAACAAATTGGATAAAAGCAACAAGTGAAAGAAAATCCCAAATTTTGGGCTGTCTCCAAAACTGGAATAGAGGTGAAATTCTCCAACGGGGACACTAGCTCTGATGACCCTGGTACCAACAAAGGGTTCCCTCACTATGGAGGGATTTCCTCTCACTTCCTGTTTTAGCTATAGGACAGGAAGTGAAGGGAAATCTCCCCAAGAGACACAGATGGCATAACAAATTTGACTGGGGTAACAACCCTTCCTTACTCTATCCATAATGGAAATAAAATGCCTTTAGGTGTACTTTTAAATAAAGGAACTTTAACAGTGGATTACTTGACAGTGACCATATAATTGTAAAAAAGTAAAGCTCTCTGCAGCACCTCAATCTACTGTATATACTCGAATATAAGCCGAGGCACCTAATTTTGCCACAAAAAAATGGGAAAACGTATTGACTCGAGTATAAGCCTAGGGTGTCCATCTGCATGCCTCACTTTGCCTCACTGTGTCCATGTGCATGCCTCACTGTGCCCATGCCTCACTGTGCCTCACTGTGTCCATGCCTCACTGTGTCCATGCCTCACTGTGCCTCACTGTGTCCATGTGCATGCCTCACTGTGTCCATGCCTCACTGTGCCTCACTGTGTCCATGCCTCACTGTGCCCATGCCTCACTGTGCCTCACTGTGTCTATGTGCATGCCTCACTGTGCCTCACTGTGTCCATGCCTCACTGTGTCCATGCCTTACTGTGCCCATGCCTCACTGTGCCTCACTGTGTCTATGTGCATGCCTCACTGTGTCCATGCCTCACTGTGTCCATGCCTTACTGTGCCCATGCCTCACTGTGCTCATGCCTCACTGTGTCCATGACTAGACTGACGTTTAACATGGGAGTCTATGGAAGGGGTTCCCGGGTTTGAAAAATAGATGCTCCCCGGCCGTAGGTCCCCCAGACAACAACTTTGCACACTTGTAGATGAAGAGTGGGGCTACATGTGTGCCAAGTTTGGGGTCCAGGGGACCTACGACCGGCCGGTACCGGGTCCCCAAATTTACCAGAGAAATTACCATTTAACATGGGAGTCTATGGAAGGGGTGCCCGGCTTTGAAAAATCGATGCTCCCCGGCCGTAGGTCCCCTGGACAAGAAACTTTGCACACTTGTAGAGGAAGATAGGGGCTACATGTGTGCCAAGTTCAGCCCAAAAAATGTGCTGAAAAACTCAGCTTATACTCGAGTATATACGGTACTTCCCTTCCTATGTGTCTGATTTGCTTTACTATAAATCAGATGTTCAGCACATGCATTTTAGGTGTGTGGGTTTTTAATGCAGTCTTGCCTGAGATGAAAGCAAATCTGTAGAGTCAGCAGTTAAATGCAATGAGAAATGGCTTTGATATTCTATATCGCCAGATTCCTACTGTGAGAGATTGCAGTATATCCATAATGCCGGCTGCTTGGAGCAAATACTCAAAAACCACAGCACAATGGTAGAGGAACTCCAATCAAAAATATTCTTTATATTATCAAGAGGAGCCCAGTAAAGCATTAAATTCAACAATTTACTCCTAGTGGAACCCCCCTTTCTTTCTTTTTAAGGAGAATGGGGTACTTCACCTATTTATTAGCACTGTGCTTTTAAAAGTGTCTTGCTCCCCTAATTCATGTGATCAACTAATCAAAGTGTACACTGCCTGTTGGTTTCTAACCAACAAAATGGCAGCCTTCTATGTGGATACAAAAAGAGCAAATAGCAACCACTCAAACACATTGACAATATAATTACGGTGATCAGCCTGCCATATTAGCAAGGTGCAGGACTTCTCATGTGGTTGTCACTGAATGGGACACTAAAGCCTCATACACACAATCAGATTTTGCGGACGACCATTCATCTGTTTTTTGTGGCATGCTAGTCTTGTGTGGAAAGTGAAGAGGTTACTCACTATCCAAAAATTTTCGTACGACAGAATACAACGTTAGAAGTGATGTATTGTGTTGAATAGTTTTGTATTTATTCTTTCGTTTCTGAGCATGCGTAGTCTTACGATTTTTTTTTTCGGACGAAAACCGTACTAATTATATGAGAATCGGACGTTGAGTTCACATCCGACAAATTTTATAGCCTGCAAATCCAGCTTTTGTCTGCCGAAAAACCGTAATCGGCTGTCAAAAGCACCGTACTAACGATCCGTTCGTCGGATGAAATTTTACTTCCGATTTTCGTATCGTGTGTACAGGCCTTTAGACCGGCCATAAACAGTTGGAACCTCAGCCAGTTCAGCAGGAACAGCCGAGATTTGAACCGTTTATGGGAAGGCTGAATTTACCAAATCGATCGATTTTAATTTGGGTACGATCAGCCTGCCGGATTCTCTTGCGATTGTCGCCAGTTATAGCCGCTAGCGATGATCACGGTCTGTCCCCTCTCCTTCCCCGCTGGGAGAAGACAATGACCCGCCTGGAATGAATCCCGCATCAACACTGTCTGCGCAGGAAAGAAATTCACTCTGTGTATGGCCATTCTTAGTGACCAGCTTAACTGCTTAAGTTCACACTGATGCGGTGTGAGTTGAAACCGTTTTGTATGCGATTGCAAGGAGCAGCTCCAGTTTATGTGGTTCAGAAGCGATTCTGATGAGTTTTTGATGCGATATGGATACATCCAGTCTCTCTCTTTTTCTCTTTCTCTTTCTATCTCCTGAATTGAACATAAGGAACAAAGCAAAGACTTGCAGAAAACGCACTGGAATTGTGTTACGCGGCAATCGCAGCAAACCGCAGCATGCAAACACCTCTGGTCACATGCGGTATTGCATGCCATAGAAGTCAATGCGGAACGAATTATCTTTGTTTCCATTGACTTCTATGGGGAAACCCGCTTTGATATGCAAGTGCTTTGGATTACAAGCAGTCTCCTGGAACGGATTATGCTCGTAATCCAAGGTTCCACTGTATTAGGGTCTAAACAATATACAAAGTTAGAATGCTAACTTTTTTATTACAATGCAGTGAGATACAGAATGCTTACAGTATATTAAAAGGGGATGTGAACTGTGAAAGCTGTGCCCAAAAAAGGCAATTCAGCAGTATTGACTGTGGTCTTCCTGTAACAGCAAACAAACACTCTTGCACATTAGTGTGATGACCAAGTGGTCTATAACTCGAGGGATAGTGTCTCTGGCCTTGTTTCCCTTCAGGATAGGGGATATCCTAATAGTCATAAAAAGATTAAAAGAAGAGGGTGCACCAGCCATCTGCATTATCCAAATGCAATTTATTAGTAAAAACAAAATAAAAACTACTCAAACATGTGGAGTGTAGGGCTGCAACTAACGATTATTTTCATAATTGATTAGTTGGCCGATTATTGTTTTGATTAATTGATTAATCGGTTAATAACCTTAAAAAAAAAAATAGGAAATTTTTGCTGCGATTTGCATTTTTACTTTTTTTTTTTGGCCAATTTGTTGTTGGGCAGATTAAAAAACACAAATTGCCACGAAAACGCATTACATGCATTTCTGCAGCTTCTCCATTGAAGTGTATTGAACAAAAAAATTAAAAAATAGCACCATTTTGCGTTAAAAAAAAGTCCTTGCCCTTTCCAAATACGCAGCAGCTGAAAAAATCATGGATGTGAACGTGTCCCATAGGAAACCATGTAAATTAACTGTAGTGTGTTTCTGAAAAAAACACAGAGGTGTGACCCAGGCCTGAGATGTTTAGTAACATAATGGGGTTAAAAAAAACCTAAAATTAGTACCAAAAGAGCAAATAATCGCTACTGTAAAGGGCTAATTTTAGTTTTTTTTTTTAACTCCATTATGTTACTGACCAATTAATCGATTATGAAAATAGTAATCGATTAATTTCATAATCGATTAGTTGTCGATTAATCGATTAGTTGTTTCGGCCCTAGCCTCGGAAATACTCGGGGACAGCTCGGCTGATCTCGGAAACCCTCAGAAAGGTTCGGGAACTGAGTATTTCCGAGTGATTCTGAGTATTTCCGAACGGCTCGGAACGGCTCTGAACCGTTCCGAGTGTCACCGGCGCCCCCGCACCTCTGGCCAAATGCGGTACTGCACACCCCATTAGCTTGAATTCTGCTCGTTTTGCGAGACAACACTTGCAAACCGAGTCAGGGTTTAAAAAAAAAAAGTTGCTCGTTATTCAAAATGCTCGTTAACAGCGTTACTCACAAACCAAGGTTCCACTGTATAAGCATTTCATTTTAAAAACTGAACACTTTTCAAGTAACATTAAACAAGAGATTGTAAGCCCTTTCCTGATCCCCATAATCACTTTCTTATACTTTCTTCCCTGTTTTAAATTTTGATCTTTAACCACTTCTCTACTGGGCACTTAAACCCCCTTCCTGCCCAAGCCATTTTTCAGCTTTCAGCACTGTCACACTTTGAATGACAATTGCGCGGTCATGCGACGCTGTACCCAAACAAAATTTGCGGCCTTTTTTTACCACAAATAGAGCTTTCTTTTGTTGGTACTTGATCACCTCTGCGGTTTTTCTTTTTTGCGCTATAAACAAAAGAAGAGTGACAAGTTTGAAAAAAAACACAATATTTTTTACTTTTTGCTATAATAAATATAATTTTTTTTTTTTTCCTCAGTTTAGGCCGATACGTATTCTTCTACATATTTTTGGTAAAAAAAATCGCAATAAGCGTATATTGATTGGTTTGTGCAAAAGTTATAATGTCTACAAAATAGGGGAAAGATTTATAGCATTTTTATTATTATTTTTTTTTTTTACTAGTAATGGCGGCGATCAGCGATTTTTATCGTGACTGCGATATTGCGGCGGACACATCGGACACTTTTGACACATTTTTGGGACCATTCACATTTATACAGCGATCTGTGCTATAAAAATGCATTGATTACTGTATAAATGTGACTGGCAGGGAAGAGGTTAACACCAGGGGGCAAGGAAGGGGTTAAATGTGTTCCCTATTAGTGATTCTTACTGTGGGGGGAGGGGACTGACTGGGGGAGGAGACCGATCTGTGTCCCTATGTACAAGGGACACACCATCAGTCTCCTCTCCCTGACAGGAAATGGATCTGTGTGTTTACACACACAGATCCACTGTCCTGCTCGGTTACTGGGCAATCGCGGGTGCCCGGCGGCCATCACGGCCGCCGGGCACGCGCATCGGGTGCCTAGTGACGTGGCTGCGCGCACCCCCCAGTGGATTTTAAAGGCGCGACGTCATATGACGTCCGCCCAGAATAACAGTGTCTTCCTGCCGCCGTTAATTGATGGCGGACGGTTGACAACTGGTTAAAGCGGTTGTAAAGCGCTGAAACCCCCCCCCCCCCAAAAAAAAAAACAACCTGCAAGACAATGCCATAATGTGCTAGCATGCATCGCATACTAGCACATTTTGAAATACTTGCCTTAAAACAAAGCCATCCCAGCGGCACCCGCACACCGCTGAGAGGCCTTACATGTTCCTCAGGCCTTCCTTCTGGGTTCACGGGCCCCGGCGCGTTTAGGAGATATTCATTTCACCTACAGGTGAGCCGTATTAGAGTCTTACCTGTAGGAAAAAATACCAAAGCAAGGTTTACAACCGCTTTATTAATATTCCAACTGAGTCCAATGTTGCTTTCACAGCTTTTTTCATTTTTTTATTTTGTACCTGCAATATTATGCAATGTTAGTCCACACCAGAGCAGACGATGTAGACTGATAGTATGCGCTCCTTGCTAGCTGCCTCAGCTTACTCGCTAGGAGGCAAAACAATTCTGATGCAAGAGTGCCAAGGAGTAATATTAGAAGCACACACTTGTGATGTTTTGTAGTAAAGCGTTCCTGTTGAGTGCAGTAAACCCTAACAACCAATCAGAATCTGCCTTGGATTGGTTTTATTTAACCACTTGACCACTGGGCACTTAAACCCCCTTAATAACCAGACCAATTTTCAGCTTTCGGTGCTCTCACATTTTGAATGACAATTACTCAGTCATACAACACTGTACCCATATGAAATTTTTGTCCTTTTTTTCACACAAATAGAGCTTTCTTTTGGTGGTATTTAATCACTGTTGGGTTTTTTATTTTTTGCGCTATAAGAGAAAAAAGACTGAAAATTTTGTAAAAAAATGATTTTTTTTTCGTTTCTGTTATAAAATTTTGCAAATTACTATTTTTTCTTCATAAATTTTGGCCAAAATTTATACTGCTACATATCTTTGGTAAAAATAAGTACAAATTGGTGGATATTATTTGGTCTTTGTGAAAGTTATAGAGTCCACAAGCTATGGTGCCAATATCTGAAAATTGATCACACCTGAAGTACTGACGGCCGATCTCATTTCTTGAGACCCTAACATGCCAGAAAAGTACAAATACCCCCCAAATGACCCCTTTTTGGAAAGAAGACATTCCAAGGTATTCAGAAAGAGGCATTGTGAGTTTTTTGAAGTTGTAATTTTTTCCCACAATTCTTTGCAAAATCAAGATTTTTTTTTTCTCTTTTTTTTTTTCCACAAAATTGTCCATATTAGCAGGTTATTTCTCACACACAGCATATGCATTCCACAAATTACACCCCAAAACACATTCTGCTATTACTCCCGAGTATGGCGATACCACATGTGTGAGACTTTTACACAGCGTGGCCACATACAGAGGCCCGACATGCAGGGAGCACCTTCAGGCGTTCTGGAGCACCCAGGCCAATTCTGACATTTCTCTCCTACATGTAAAAATCATCATTTGTTTGCTAGAAAATTACATAGAACCCCAAAACATTATATATGTTTTTTTAGCAAAGACCTTAGAGAATATAATGGTGGTTGTTGCAACTTTTTATCTCGCACGATATTTGCGCAGCAATTTTTTTAACGCATTTTTTACGGAAAAAAAATGTTTTGTGCTTAAAAAAAAAAAAAACAGTAAAGTTAGCCCAATGTTTTTGCATAATGTGAAAGATGAAGTTACGCCGAGTAAATAGATACCTAACATGTCGCCCTTAAAAATTGCACACACTCGTGGAATGGCGCCAAACTTCGCTACTTAAAAAATCCCCATAGGCGACGCTTTAAATATTTTTACTGGTTACATGTTTTGAGTTACAGAGGAGGTCTAGGGCCAAAATGATTGCTCTCGCTCTAATGTTCGCAGAGATACCTCACGTGTGGTTTGAAAACCGTTTTCATATGTGGGCGGGACTTACGTATGCGTTCGCTTCTGTATGCGAGCTCACGGGGACAGGGGCGCTTTAAAAAAAAATAAAAAAATGTTATTCTTCATTTTACTTTATTTATTTTAGTTTGACATGTTTTTCCGCCCTAAACATTTTTTTGATCACTTCTGTACCTATTACAAGGAACGTAAACATCCCTTGTAATAGGAATATGGCATGACAGGTCCTCTTTACAGTGAGATATGGGGGGGGGGGGGGGGTGTCAATAAGACCCCACATCTCACCTCTAGGCTGGGAAGCCTGAAAAAAATACAAAAAAAAAAACAACAATCCTGGCTTTGATCGTAGCGGTGAGTCGGTAGAAGCACCGGAGGGCGGCGGGGGGGGGGGGGACACATCCCCTCTCGCCTCCCGTAAGAATGATCAAGCGGCGGAACAGCCGCTATGATTGTTCCTATGGTGTAGGGAATCGCCGGCTGAAAAAGCTAATATCTGAATGATGCCTGTAGCTGCTCCCATCATTCAGATATCCCCGCACAAAGTCAAGGACGTCATATGACGGCCAGAGGGCGGGAAGTGGTTATTGCAGAGTATTGCCGGGCATTGCGGAGTATTGCCGGGCATTGCGGAGTATTGCCGGGCATTGCGGAGTATTGCGAAGTATTGCGGACTATGGCAGGGTATTGCGGTGTATGGCAGGGTATTGCGGTGTATGGCAGGGTATTGCGGTGTATGGCAGGGTATTGCACGGGTATTGCACAGGGTATTGTGGAGGGTATTGCACAGGGTATTGTGGAGGGTATTGCAGAGTATTGTGGAGGGTATTGCAGAGTATTGTGCAGGGTATTGCAGAGTATTGTGCAGGGTATTGCAGAGTATTGTGCAGGGTATTGCAGAGTATTGCAGAGTATTTTGCAGGGTATTGCAGAGTATTTTGCAGGGTATTGCAGAGTATTTTGCAGGGTATTGCAGAGTATTGTGCAGGGTATTGCAGAGTATTGTGCAGGGTATTGCAGAGTATTGCACCAGGGTATTGCAGAGTATTGCACCAGGGTATTGCAGAGTATTGCACCAGGGTATTGCAGAGTATTGCACCAGGGTATTGCAGAGTATTTCGCAGGGTATTGCAGAGTATTTCGCAGGGTATTGCAGAGTATTGCACCAGGGTATTGCAGAGTATTGCACCAGGGTATTGTAGAGTATTGCACCAGGGTATTGTAGAGTATTGCACCAGGGTATTGCAGAGTATTGCACCAGGGTATTGCAGAGTATTGGCAGGGTATAGCACAGGGATGGCTGAGCAGGGATGGATGGATGGCTGGATCTGTGACTGCAATTGTCACAGATCCAGCCCACAGTGCTGCTGCTGCCATCCGCTCCCTCCCCTCTCCTCTCACACTGTACCGATCGGTACAGAGAGGGGAGGGAGGAACCGGCGTCATCAAATGACGCCGGTCTGTTTACAAGTGATTGCTCTGTCATTTGACGGAGCGATCACGTGGTAAACGGCCGCTATCAGCGGCGATTTACCGCGATTCGTGATCCCGCGCGGACCCGGCGGTCACGGAGTTTCCCGTGTGCGCGCCCCAGGGGGCGCGCGGGGAGCGCGATTCTGGGAGGACGTTATATAACGTCCTCCCAGAGTTAAGCAACCACCTTGTCGACGTTATTTGTCGGCAGGTGGTTGTTAAGTGGTTAAGCAGAGTGAATATTCATTGATTTCTGTGCACAGCGCATAAGAATGATTGCATAAAGATAATACTGTTAAAGTCCAACCCCGAGCAAAATAAACTTGTTTAAAATGAGGTGAACACTATGGGGTGCCTTTTACTAAATGCAAATAGACTGTGCATTCTGCAAGGGCATTTGCTCCAGAGCTTAGTAAATGAGGTGGAGCTTCACTTTTGCAAAGAAATACCCAATCACGTGCAAGGAAAAAAAAACACCATTTTGCTTGCATGTGATTGGATGATGGAAGTCAGCAGAGCTCCCCCTCATTTACTAAGCTCTGGAGCAAATGCCCTTGCATAGTGCAACGGTATTTGCAAAGTGCACAGTCTATTTGCCTTTAGTAAATCAACCCCTTTGTTTCCTCCGATAAGCCACCTGCTGTAGAAATATAAGAAATGGCCGCACACCACTACAGTGAAACCTCGGATTGCGAGTAATGCAGTTAACGAGCGTTTTGCAATACAAGTTTTTTTTTTTTAAATCCTGACTCAGTTTGCGAATGTTGTCTCGAAAAACGAGCAGGATTTAAGCTTCTGCTGTGTGCAGTACCGCATTTGGCCAGAGGTGCGGGGGTGCTGGAGCCGATCGGAGCCGCTTGGAAATACTCCGTTCCCGGGGCTTTCCGAGTTCAGCGGAGCTGTCTCCAAATATTTCCGAGGCTCTCCGGTGCCCTCCCTTCAACTCTGGCCACATGCGGTATTGCATGCCATAGAAGTCATTGTGGAACAAATTTAGTTTCCATTGACTTCTATGGGGATACTCACTTTGATATGTGAGTGCTTTAGATTACGAGCATTCTCCTGGAACGGATTATGCTCGTAATCCAAGGTTCCACTGTATATTGATCCAAGATCCTTTATTAGGACATCCCAAAAGACACTACAGGAATAGAAGGCCTGGTAGACGCGTTTCAAACACTTCAGGTGCCAAACACTTCAGGTGCGCTTAAAAAAATATTAAGCGCACCGGAAGTGTGTGAAACGCGCCTACCAGGCATTCTTTTCATGTAGTGTTTTTTGGGATGTCCTAATAAAGGATCTTGGATCAATATAGTGGTGTGCGGCCATTTCTTCTATTTCTGTTGTACACAGAGGCGAGCCGGGGCGGGCACCCACTGGATCCATCAGGCTTCTCCTTCTCACGAGTTCTTCTTGTTCAGTCTATAAGCCACCTGCTGTAATGTACACTTTATTCTCCCATTATACTTCCAAGTCCGCTTAGCTGTAAATTCTGTAGGTCTCATAGACTCAAATGCTGCGGTCGTATTTCCACCGCACTGTCCTACTGGCCATTCCCAAGGGTTGTGTGTTTGGTGAATGGCACAAAGAGGGAGGCGGGGATGTACCTTTAGCTGGGTCTAAAGCTTACAGTAAAAGCAGCCAGGAAGTACAGTAAGAGCTGTACTTCCACCTTTATGTAAACAAGAACATTTGTGGGATGGAAAAGGAAAGTGCACATGAACAGAGTGTTTAGCTTCAACAAGTTTATTGTGCCCAAAATTGGGCTTTAAAAGTTCTTATTCACTTGATGTCACTTTCAGAGAGCAGCCTATGATGAGCCTTTTGGAAGTTCCCATTACAGGCCCACAAATCAGTTTAGTTCAGTTTGGAGAGTGGGAGAGCTGGCCTATTCAGTGCATACACAGGGGTGCCAGTTGGATCCTTGGGTGACTGCCGGGCTCCAGACATTTGTCACTGATTGTAGGAGTAGATTGTATGGCCAAGCTTTGACTTTGGAACTGAAGGTTAATATTTCCATATTGAGTATCTTGGGGTCAATGGCTGATGAGGCACTATGAGCTTCCTCCTTTCAGGCCTTGGGAGGGCTTTGGTATTTTAGCCAATATAGGTTCTGTTTTTCAGAGATGAAAGGCAGACAAAAACATAACCACTTTTTATGGTGGTAGTGCTTACCGTAAATACTCGAGTATAAGCCGACCCGAATATAAGCTGAGGCACCTAATTTTACCACAAAAAACGTATTGACTCGAGTATAAGCCTAGGGTGGGAAATGCAACAGCTACTGTAAGTGGAAAAGTGGGTCAACAATGCCCATCTGCAGCCTCACTGTGCCCATTTGCAGCTTCACTGACCCCATTTGCAGCCTCACTGTGCCAATTTCAGCCTCACTGTGCCAATTTCAGCCTCACTGTGCCCTTTTGCAGCCTCACTGTGCCCATCTGCATGCCTCACTGTGCCCATCTGCATGCCTCACTGTGCCTCATGTACATATCTGATCTCCCGCTGTGTCGTGTAGTCTTAACTGCAGTCGGCGGCCGTCCAGTGTAACAAAGCCCCGCTTCCTCCTCGTCTGTGATAGACGGAACACTGATTCAGTTTCCCAGCAGTGAGTCAGCATTCAGCATATCACAGACGAGGAGGAGGCGGGGCTTTGTTACACTGGACGGCCACTGACTGACTGTCAACAGCGGGAGACTCGAGTATAAGCCGAGTGGGGCTTTTTCAGCACAAAAAAGTGCTGAAAAACTCGGCTTATACTCGAGTATATATGGTACATAGAATTACCTCCCGAGTCACGATTAAGGCCTGGTTCCCACCTGCGCATTTTTTAGTGCGTTTTCAGTTTTGCAGAAACGCACTACAGTCCATTTAAATGGTTTCCTATGGGTCACGTTCACATCTGTGCATTTTATGGAAAGGGCCAGGGACCTTTTTCTGGTTTTTGGTTCCATAGACTTCAAAGGTTTAAAAACGTGTATTGAAAAAATACAAAATGCAGCTGCAATATGCAAACTGCAACCTGCATAGGTGTAAACCAGGCCTTCATGTAAATTTCATGTTTACTACCGAGCCCTCTAATTGGGAATGATTCGAGGACCCCCTCCCACTGTTTAGGGGCTAAATTACATTTTGTAATTGCATTCCTTATGGGATTATCATGTTATTGACAAATGCCTCATTTGCAACCCATTAAAATCAATGTTTTGCTAAATGAGGTGATTTTCAACAAACTGATCTCTTTTAAGTTCTTGAGCCATGCTTTGTCTACGTAGCAACCTGTAGCTGAAATCTGAGATACAAAGTTGTAATAATACAGTTGTATCCAAGTTTGCTGAGCAGCATAAACTGTAGCACTTTGCTGTAGTCTATACAGTAAAAACCTTGGATTGCAAGCATAATTAGTTCCGGAAACATGCTTGTAATCCAAAACACTTGTATATCAAAGCGAGTTTCCCCATAAGAAATAATGGAAACTCAAATGATTCGTTCCACAACCATTTATTCATAAGTCCTTCAGTTTATAGTCCATATAAAAAGTGAGTAACTATAAAATGTCAATTTACAAATGGAAGCCTCCACAAGGGGATTAGAAGCAAAATCCATCAGGAGCTACAGAATATAAAATAGAAGAGAGGCGCCTCTAAGTGTAGCAATATGGTTACATTTATTGAAGGTACAACATTTAGCGACCCACATGGTTGATGATTAAAAGAGGCACATCTAAGTATGAAGGCATCCGGGGTAAAGCTGTCCATATAGACCTTCCTCCTCACTGCTGGCTCTCACCGCTGTCAGTCTGTAATTGTGACCGGGAAGACTACCCTGCAGTGGAGCGATCTGAAAGCGAGGCTTGAATCGCTCGTGGAGCGGAGAGTGGAAGGGAAGACGTCGATGGCGGTGCGGAGAATGGTCTATTTAGACAGCTTTACCCCAGATGCCGGCATACTTAGATGTGCCTCTTTTAATCATCAACCATGTGAGTTGGTAAATGTTGTACCTTTATTAAATGTAACCACTACACTTAGAGGCGCCTCTCTTCTATTTTATACTCAGTTGTGACATGACACCACTCTTATATCAAGACATCGCTTGTATATCAAGTCACAATTTATGAAAAAATGTTGCTTGTCTTGCAAAACGCTCTCAAACCAAGTTACCCTGAAACCAAGGTTTTACTTTATTCACTCCTGATATACCTTTATTGTACCTGTTTTCTCTCTTATTTACAGTAGATGTATTAAATACGTTAAAGCGAACCTGAAATAGTCATTGTAGCACACATAGTTTTTGGTAGACAAGGCTTTGTGGTTGATTTACTAAAGGCAAATAGACTGTTCACTTGCAGAGGAAATTTTCCTTAGCTTAGTGAATGAGGTGAAGCTCATCTAACTTCCAAAATCCAATCATGTGCAAGCAAGAATACATTTTTTTTCTTATTTTCCTTGCACTTGATTAGTTATTCTTTGCAAAGGGAATTTCTTTCACCACTTATCTCAACAAACTTCGACTGAAAAATCGAAAGAGCTGAAACTGAAATAAAGTCGGCCAATGAGTGATTTCAGCCAATGAGCTTCAGATAATTTTTGAGTGTTCTGACAGCCGCGGGTGCCAGCTGTCAGAATACAGTAGTGGCAGTGGGAGATACATCCATCCACAATGTGTAACCTAGAAGGGTAAATCTATGCATTTCTCTTGTTCAACGCACTGGACTGAACTAGATAAATCTTTACGGGTGTGGCCAGCTTCAAGCCGGCCATACACGGTTCGAATCGGCTGAGATTTGAAATGTTAATGGGCAGGCTGAATGTACTAAGTCGACCAATTGATCAGCTTGGATAGAACCAGCCTGCTGAATTCACTCTTCACTCCCGAATACCGCAAGCAGCTGCTATAGCTGCTAGCGATAATCAATGTCTTCTCTGTCTGTTTTGGCTTCTCCTGCCCCCCCCCCCCCCTGCTGGGAGAAGGCAATTGCTGATTTCCCCATCAGCACTGTCTGTGTTGATGGGGGAATCATGCAAATTTCTTTCCTGCAACCCATCGTCGCAGGAAAGAAATTTGCACCGTGTATTGGCCAGCCAAATTCACTTCCAATTACCGCAAGTGGCTGCTATAGCTGCTAGTGATAATCGATGCTGGGAGAAGGCAATTGCTGATTCCCCTGTCGCCTTAGACCTCCCTCAGAATATTTCTCCCCAACCAAGACAGAGAACTATTACCTTGCCTCTATGCCTCTATGCCAGGGCTTGACAAATTTGCTTGGAATCTAGGAGCCAGCTAAAAAAGTTAGGAGCCAGGAACGCGCACCGTACCGCCGAGCTTGCGCGCAGAATCGAACGCATACATGAGTAGCGCCCGCATATGAAAGCGGTGTTAAAACCACATGTGAGGTATTGCCACGATTGGTAGATCGAGAGCAATAATTATAGCCCTAGACCTCCTCTGTAACTCAAAACATGCAACCTGTAGAATTTTTTAAACGTCGCCTATGGAGATTTAAAGGGTAAATGTTTGTCGCCATTCCACAAGCGGATGCAATTTTTGAAGCGTGACTTGTTGAGTATCAATTTACTCGGCGTAACATTATCTTTCACAATATAAAAAAAAAATTGGGCTAACTATACTGTTTTTTTTTCTTTTTTTGTTAAAAAATAAGACAAGTGTATTTTTTCCCAAAAAAGTTCGCTTGTAAGACCGCTGCGCATATACGTTGTGACAGAAGTTTTGCAATGACCGCCATTTTATTCTCTAGGGTGTTAGAATAAAAAATATATATAATGTTTGGGGGTTGTAATTAGAGGGAAGGAGATGGCAGTGGAAACAGACAGGGGAAGCTCCATTAGCATTGCTGGTTGTATTTCATACCAACGGCCACCACAAGATGGCGCCTGATCACAGAAGGAAGCATAGGCCTGCATACAGAGAAGCATAGGCCTGCAGAAGGCCGCAAAGCTGTGGCCTCAATTACCGGCCGGCCTGACGCGGGGGGGGGGGGGGGGGTGTTTCACGGAGACACAAGATACCCCAGCTGTGCTGCCCCAGGCGCCAGGTCACTAATTCTAGTCGCAATTGCGACCTGGCGCCCGGGGATTGTCGAGCCCTGCTCTATGCATTAGTAATACCTAATATTGAATGCAAAGTCAAAGTATTACTTAACCCAGGACCCTGCGGTCACTATGGTCTCCCACACTACACAGAACATGGAAATGCAATATTTTAGTAAATATATACTGCTAAATACCTTTTCTCATCAGCAGTATATAGCAGTCTTATGACTTCTATGAGTGTCTGGTTAAAGCTTGTAGGAGTTTCATTCTCCTCTGACTGTCCTATGAGGCTGCAGGATGCCTGACCCTCTGAACAGCACTGATTGGCCCTGTGCTGATCACAAGCACCCTCCCAAGAAAAAAAACTCTCTCTAGCAATAGACACCAAACTGAGCATGTGCAGAGTGCCCCCAAGGCTCTGTTCTATCATGATATGGATTGGGGAGAGTGGAAGAAGGGGAGGATCAGAAAAGACAGGATCAACCAGCCTTTTTACACAATGCAGAGGATTAACCCCTCTTGGGCCGTCATCTCACAAAAAGGATGTTTGTATAACTGGAAAGAGTTCAGAGAAAGGAAATTAAATTAGTAAGGGTCAAAAACAGATATAGTTGGGTGGAACTTTACATGTACCTTGCAAGGTCTAATAAGTATAAACACCATACGACTTAAAAGAAAAAGTGAATATTTATTTTACATATAAAATGGTTTGAATCAAAAAGTTGACCATACAACCGATTATTACCACAGTTGTTATTGTTTTGTCCAGGATGTGCTGGTCCTGACTGAAGGATCAGAAAGAAATGGCCTACGCGTTTCACGCGAGACCCCGCTTCATCAGGGCCTTGAAATGAAGCACAGATTTGTACATATACTGTAAAACCTTGGATTGTGAGCATAATTTGTTCCAGAAACATGCTTGTAATCCAAAGCACTTGTATATCAAAGCAAATTTCCCCATAAGAAATCATGGAAACTCAAATGATTCATTCCACAACCATTTATTGATAAGTCCTTCAGTTTATCCATATAACATTTTTAGCAATGTGATAGGTTGTGTAATCATAAAATGTCCATCCGCAAATGGAAACCTCCACAAGGGGATTAGAAGCAAAATCCAGCAGGAGCTACAGAGTATAAAAGAGAAGAGAGGCGCCTCTAAGTGTAGCAATATGGTTACATTTAATGAAGGTGCAACATTTCAAAATTCATATGGTTGATGATTAAAAGAGGCACATCTAAGTATGCCGGCATCTGGGGTAACGCTGTCCACATAGACCATCCCCGTACCGCTGGCTCTCACCGCTGTCAGTCTGCAATCGTGACCGGGAAGACTACCCTGCAGTAGAGCGATCTGAAAGTGAGGCTTGAACCGCTCATGGAGCGCAGCGTGGTAGGGACGATGACGGTGAGGAGGATGGTCTATGTGAACAGCTTTGCCCCGGATGCCGGCATAGTTTGATGTGCCTGTTTTAATCATCAACCATGTCAGTTGCTAAATGTTGTACCTTCATTAAATGTAACTGAATTGCTACACTTAGAGGCGCCTCTCTTTTCTTTTATACTCAGCTGTGACATGACGCTACTTGTATATTAAGACAAAATTTATTTCCAACTTCTTGCAAAACGCTCTCAAACCAAGTTACTCTCAAACCAAGGTTTTACTGTACTGTATTGACATATAAGCAAATTTATTAACAAAGTATACATGTATGGACATTAACAAACAATTTTATTGTTACCAAAGGAAAAATATAATTTTTTTTAAAGAGGAAGTAAACCCTGATGGGTTTTACTTCCTCTTTAGTCTGCTGTACAGCCTGCAAATGAAAAGCATAATGGGCTAGTATGCATCGCATACTAGCCCATTATGTGCCACTTACCTGCAAAAGAATCCAGCGATGTCCCCAGAGTAGGCAGCGTCCATCTTCTGCCTTATCTTCCTTCCGGGTCGCTGACTCTGATGCTGTGATTCGCCGGAGCCGCGTGACGTCACTCCCGCGAATGCGCACGGGAGCCGCAATTCATGGCACTGGCTGGGGAAGAAATGGCACTTAGTTTTGTTTCTTCCCTCGCATGTGCAGTGAAGATTAGCGGTGGACTACAAGTGAAATATCTCCTAAACGGCGCATGTTTAGGAGATATTTCCACTACCTATAGGCAAGCCTTATTCTAGACTTACCTATACGTAGAAGTCCAACAAGTGGGTTTACAACCACTTTAAATTTACTAAATTTCTAATTTTTATATACTAGAACCATAATTGGGTTTGGGGTGGTACATTTTGTAGGGTCATTGTTACCTCACCCTTCATACCTCTCTAAATTAGTAAGGGGCTACAACAGAAAAGATTGAACCATAGAAATAAAGATCAGTGTTGTAAGCACCCCTGGCAGTGTTATGGTTTGCTCCAACCTTTGTCACTTATCACTAGAGACCAAAAATAAAAACTTTTGGGTTATGAGCTCTTATGTGAACCTAGTTGTATCTGCAAGAACATCTTTTCAGTTCAGGCCAGCGCAACATCTAATGCTTTGTCCTGTATCTCCTCCCCCCCCCCCCCCCCCCCCAATCCCTTTTACTAATCATCAGTATGTTCCCTAGAGTCTCTGCAATCAGAAGAACATCAATCCAACTTTTCAAATAACTCAATACCTGTAACAAAAAACGTATCGCATGTCACAAAATCTGTATTGGCTTGTATACCCCATTCATGTATTACATTAATCCTGTCATTTCAACCTAAACAAGACATTTTCATTTAATCAGGTCTTTGTTCAATTTGGCCAGAAGCAATGGTCTTATACGGCAGGTCTGGTACTGAATAACAGACACTATACATGTCGGCTTATGTAGCACAATACAGATTACCGTATATACTCGAGTATAAGCCGACCTGAATATAAGCCGAGGCACCTAATTTTACCACAAAAAACTGGGAAAACGTATTGACTCGAGTATAAGCCTAGGGTGTCCATCTGCATGCCTCACTGTGCCTCACTGTGTCCATGTGCATGCCTCACTGTGTCCATGCTTCACTGTGCCCATGCCTCACTGTGTCCATGCCTCACTATGTCCATGTGCATGCCTCACTGTGTCCATGCCTCACTGTGCCCATGCCTCACTGTGTCCATGCCTCACTATGTCCATGTGCATGCCTCACTGTGTCCATGCCTCACTGTGCCCATGCCTCACTGTGTCCATGCCTCACTATGTCCATGTGCATGCCTCACTGTGTCCATGCCTCACTGTGCCCATGCCTCATTGTGTCCATGCTTCACTGTGCCCATGCCTCACTGTGTCCATGCCTCACTGTGCCCATGCCTCACTGTGCCCATGCCTCAGTGTCCATGCCTCACTGTGTCCATACCTCACTGTGCCCGTGCCTCACTGTGCCCATGCCTCACTGTGTCCATGCCTCACTGTGCCCATGCCTCACTGTGTCCATGCCTCACTGTGCCCATGCCTCACTGTGCCCATGCCTCAGTGTCCATGCCTCAGTGTCCATGCCTCACTGTGTCCATGCCTCACTGTGCCCGTGCCTCACTGTGCCCGTGCCTCACTTTGCCCGTGCCTCACTGTGCCCATGCCTCACTGTGCCCATGCCTCACTGTGTCCATGCATCACTGTGCCCATGCCTCACTATGCCTCACTGTGTCCATGCCTCACTGTGTCCATGCCTCACTGTGTCCATGCCTCACTGTGTCCATGCCTCACTGTGCCTTACTGTATCCATGCCTCACTGTGTCCATGCCTCACTGTCACTGTGTCCATGCCTCACTGTGCCCAATCTCCCTACCTGATCTTCAGCGCTGTGTGACTAGACTGACGTTTAATATGGGAATCTATGGAAAGGGGTGCCCGGCTTTGAAAAATCGGTGCTCCCCGGCCGTAGGTCCCCCAGACAACAAACATTGCACACTTGTAGACGAAGAGTGGGGCTATATGTGTGCCATGGTTGGCGTCCAGGGGACCTAGGGCCAGCTGGTACCGGGTTCCCAAAATCACCGGAGAAATTACAGTTTAACATGGGAGTCTATGGAAGGGGTGCCCGGGTTTGAAAAATCGGTGCTCCCGGCCGTAGGTCTCCAGGACAACAAACTTTGCAAACATATAGAGGAAGAGTGGGGCTACATGTGGGCCAAGTTTGGGGTCCAGGAGACCTTCGGCTGGCCGGGATCAGGCGCACAAATTTGAAGATGGACACAGACTCGAGTATAAGCCGAGGGGGGCATTTTCAGCACAAAAAAATGTGCTGAATAACTCGGCTTATACTCGAGTATATACAGTATGTAGCAAACACACATGGCAACCATATTTCAATTTACAGTAGATCAAGTGTGAAATCTGATTGGCTGCTGTCAATTTTCTCTATGCAGCACCTTTCACCTTTTTATTATGTGTATTGTATAGTGTTTTTTTTACATTTTCTTATTTTTTTATTGTGGTCTGGAATTTAAAAACAAAACTTCAAAAAGAAGAAAAAAAAAATAGTTTGATGAATATAAAAGTATGTCCACGAGGACAGGTGCATCTCATAAAATTAGAATATCATCAAAAAGTTCATTTATTTTAGTAATTCAATTCAAAAAGTGAAACTCCTATATTTCATATACTGTAGATGCGCTACACACCGAGTGATATATTTCAAGCATTTCTTTCTTTTAATTTAGATGATTATGGCTCACAGCTAGTAAAACCCCAAATTTCAGTATCTCAGAAAATGTGAATATTATAAAAAAAAAGTTTTTTAATACAGAAATGTTAGTGAAAAATATGGTACTTGGTCGGGGCTCCTTTCGCATGAATTATTACATCAATGTGGTGTGGCATGGAGACGACCAGCCTGTGGCACTACTGATGTGATATGAAAGCTCAGGTTGCTTTGATAGTGGCCTTCAGCTCCTCTGCATTGTTGGGTCTGGTGTCTCTCATCTTCCTCTTGACAATACCCCACAGATTCTCTATGGGATTTAGGTCAGGTGAGTTTGCTGGCCAATCAAGCACAGTGATACCATGATCATTAACCTCCCTGGCGGTATGATTCTGGCAGATTTTAGGTGCTGAAAGCGGTACCATTATTCTGCATGGAAATTTGGCGTTTTATATTCTAGGCCTGCAATTCTTAGGAATAACTCACTTAAATCTGTCCAAACAAGAGTCTAGTAGACATCCCGGGTATGATAAAGTTCAAAAAACAAAATCATAAATTATAATATAATAAATAACTATAAAATAATTATAACAAATAATAGTATAATAATAATAATAAAAGTGTTTTTCAGTGTTTGATGACAAATTTCCCCACAAATCGCTATCGCTCAATTCTGCGAGTGATTCTAATTTATTATCGCTGTTTTCTAGCTGGTCTAAAACCACTTTTGACATAAAGGGACACTTTTTGGTTGCTATGGACAATCTCCAGTTTCTAGGCAGCAAGAAAAGTTTTTATTATATAAAACTACATCCAGGACACTGGACAGACCACTCGGGACAAAGGGGATGTGAAATAAATTGATACAGTACTGTAATCTGTAAGATTACAGCAGGCCTCGACAAACCCCGGGCGCCAGGTCGCCATTGCGACTAGAATTAGCGACCTGGCGCCTGGGGCAGCACAGCTGGGGTATCCTGTGTCTCCGTGCCCCCCCCTCCGCGCCGCGGGATCGCGTCGGGCCGCGCCGGCCGGTAATTGAGGCCGCGGCTTTGCGGCCTTCTGCAGGCCTATGCTTCCTTCTGTGGTCTAGCGCCATCTTGTGGTGGCCGTTGGTATTGCAATCAGCAATGCCAATGGAGTTTCCCTGTCTGTTTTTCCCTGCCATCTCCTTCCCTCTAATTAGAACCCCCAAACATTATATATATTTTTTATTCTAACACCCTAGAGAATAAAATGGCGGTCGTTGCAATACTTTCTGTCACACCGTATTTGCGCAGCGGTCTTACAAGCGCACTTTTTTGGGAAAAAATTTAAAAAGATTAATAAAACAGTAAAGTTAGCCCAGTTTTTTTTTATATTGTGAAAGATAATGTTACGCTGAGTAAATTGATACCCAACATGTCACGCTTCAAAATTGCGTCCGCTCGTGGAATGGCGACTAACTTTTACCCTTTAAAATCTCCATAGGCGACGTTTCAAAAATTCTACAGGTTGCATGTTTTGAGTTACAGAGGAGGTCTAGGGCTAGAATTATTGCTCTCGCTCTACCGATCGCGGCAATACCTCACGTGTGGTTTGAACACCGCTTTCATATGCGGGCGCTACTCATGTATGCGTTCGCTTCTGCGCGCAAGCTCGGCGGGACAGGGCGCGTTCCTGGCTCCTAACTTTTTTAGCTGGCTCCCAGATTCCAAGCAAATTTGTCAAGCCCTGGATTACAGTATACTGTATGTATTGTGTGTTTTTCACTTTTTTAATTTGGCGCCGTGCTCCGTCCCCGTGCGTCGTAACGTCGCAGGGAACGGAGCTCGGCGGCACTCGGCACTGTGTGAATCGAGCGAGGAGACAGCTCGATCACACAGCGGGGAGACATTGCAGGATCCAGGGGAGAAGGTAAGTAACTCTGCCTGGATCGCTGCGATGCAATCCCGAGTCTGGCTCGGGGTTACCGCCTTTGCTGCTGAAATTCCACCCCGAGCCAGACTCGGGAATACCGCCAGGAAGGTTAAACCCAGGTATTGGTACTTTCTGCAGTGTGGACAGGTGCCAAGTCCTGCTGGAAAATGAAATCAGCATCTCCATAAAGCTGTTCAGCAGAGGGAAGCATGAAGTGCTCTAGAATTTCCTGGTAGAGAGCTGCGCCTGACTTTGGACTTGATAAAACACAGTGGACCAACACCAGCCGATGACATCATTCCCCAAATCATCTGTGGAAAATTGTACATTTCATTTGGAAATCAAGGCCTGAGAGTCTGGAGGAAGAATGGAGAGACACAGAATCCAAGTTGCATGAGGTCCAGTATGACGTTTCCACAGTCCGTGATGATTTATACAGTACAAATTATCACCGAATACAATAAGGAACATATAGTCAGTTGTACTCATTGAGAATCTATTCTGCATTCACACACAGAGAACCATGCAACAACTTACAGTATATTCCTATTTGTAGTTCCTAAAGCCGGTCATACATGGATCGAAATTTGTCCGGTTCAGCAGGGACCAGATGAGATTCGATCCATGTATGGGCAGGCTGATTGTACCCAAGACGATATGTAACGTGTATCGTAACCAACCTTTTCATGCGTAGGCGCCCCAACGCATTCATTTACGTTTGTACATGTGTATATGTGGGGGTGGGGTGGGGCTCCAAAAAAATTCTTTATTTTATGTGCTTGAGTGTAACTTACTGGTACATTTTTTACAAGAAATTTTTTTTTTTTTTTGCATTATTACTTAAAGCGTAACTTCCGCATATTTGCTTCCACCCCCCTCCGGTGCCACATTTGGCACCTTTCAAGGGGGAGGGGGGAATGGGGACTTGTTTTCAACAGGTCCCCCTTTCCCACTTCCGGAGATGGTGCTGTACCTCTGAAGTTTGGCCCCCCCTCCTCCTTCATCCGCCGCCGGGCTAATATTAGAAAGCACAGCGCGCTTCGCGCATGCGCAGTAGGGAACCGTCTGTGAAGCCGAAAGGCTTCATTGCTGATTTCGCTTAGTGGAGATGGCGGCGACGGCAGCACCCGACAGCTGATCCAAAGATTGGCTGGGGTGCTGAGATCGCGGGGCTCCCTGGACAGGTAAGTTTCTATATATTAAAAGTCAGCAGCTGCAGTATTTGTTGCTGCTGACTTTCCATTTTTTTCCCCCAGGCTGGAACAGCTCACAAAAAATTTTTCATCCCATAGGGGACAAAAAGTCCCCTAAGTGATGATTTTTTGGTAAAAAAAAATTGGGTAGTGGCGCAGCCAAAATAGTATATAAAATAAAAGCAAGAGTCCATCAAAATAGTCCTTTTTGCTTGCAGCTCTGTGTAAGGCCCCTTTCACACTGCTGCGACTTGAAAGTTGTGCGATTTTTTACCATGGTTTCGCATCCGCAGCCCACCAGTATGGGACCTGAGAGGGGTGCAGGGTTTAAATAAGGTGGTGAGGAGGCAACTGCCGCCTGCCATATGCTCTCCGAAAAGTGAGCCACCACAGATTGCTCTTCAGAGGGCTAACTGTAGTGTAAACTAGCCCTGAAAGTGATCATTATTATTTTTGTACTGTTGCAATTGGCAAGGCATTGGCTTGTGTGATTCCAAAATAAACATTGACTGCAGAGCCTAACCACCTTTTGAAATATGATTAGAATTGCACTCCCTGGCAGGTCTCACCGGCTGGGTTGATGTTGATAGGTGGGAGGAACATGGGGGCGGGACCTCCGGACCTGGATCACTTTCAGCTTTTAGCCTGTGTGTATAAATCTTTTTATCCGTTTTGATTTAATAATTGGATAACATATTTTTATCAGCCTGTTACTTTGCCAAGTGTTTTATTTTTACATTTTCTTTGTCTAATTAGTTCAGTTTAATTTGGCCTAAGAACCCTGAGATGCAAATAATTGTTTTGATCTAATATGAAATTGGAAATTGGTGCTATATTTAGTGCTGTTCTCACTTCTGTTTCTTTGTTCTAAAAAAACAACAGTTTTCTCCAACTTAAATTGGGTAGTTTAATGCGAATACAACCATAAATAGTATAGCGGTGATTTGTGTACATTGTATAATAAAGTACCGTATATACTCGAGTATAAGCCGACCCGAATATAAGCCGAGGCACCTAATTTTACCACAAAAAAATGGACACTGATGGGGACACTGATAAAACACTGATGGGGACACGCTGATAAAATACTGATGAAGACACTCATGTCCGTAGAATGCATTAAGATAACAAACCTTCTGCCTTTACAACTCCTTGAACTTCCTTTACTCTCTCCCTGTTGGTCTGTTCAAAATACCATTGAAAGAGTTTTGTTATATACCATCTATAGTCAAAAGTATTGGGACACCTGCCTTTACGTGCACATGAATTTAGATGGCATCCTAGTCTTAGTCTGTAGGGTTTAACGTTGAGTTGGCGCACCCTTTGCAGTTATAACAGCTTCAACTCTTCTGGGAAGGCTGTCCACAAGGTTTAGGAGTGTGTCTATGGGAATGTTTGACCATTCTTCCAGAGGCGCATTTGTGAGGTCAGGTACTGATGTGGACGAGAAGGTCCGACTCCCAGTCTCCACTCTAATTTATTCCAAAGGTGTTCTATCAGTTGGTCAGGCTTTGTGCACTGGTCCAAATCATTTGGTGATGGAGGGATTATGGTGTGGGGTTGTTTTTCAGGGGTTGGGCTTGGCCTTTTAGTTCCAGTGAAGGGAACTCGGCGTCAGCATACCAAGACATTTTGGACAATTTCATGCTCCCAACTTTGTGGGAACAGTTTGGGGATGGCCCCTTCCTGTTCCAACATGACTGCGCACCAGTGCACAGAAGCAAGGTCCATACAGACATGGATGAGTGGGTTTGGGATGGAGGAACTTGACTGGCCTACAGAGTCCTGATCTCAACTGATAGAACACCTTTGGTTGAATTAGAGCAGACAGGCCTTCTCGTCCAACATCAGTGCCTGACCTCACAAATGCGCTTCTGGAATAATGGTCAAACATTCCCATAGACTGAAGCCTCGTACACACGGGCGGGAATCCCGTCAAAAAAACCCATTGGTTTTCTCTACAGGATTCCTGACAAGCTTGTCTTGCCAAGCCCTGTGTACACACGCGCCATTCAAATGGCAAGAATGCGGTGACGTCATCGACTAAGACGAGCCGGCGCTCGACACATTCGATGCCGTCGCTGCCATCTTGCTAGACCCTACACTATTGTACGCTACTGCGCATGCGTCTAAGTCTCATTGAGCATGCGTGGGTTTCCCTGGACAGGTAAGCATACAGACGACCGGGGTTCTCGGCAGGAAACACTCTGCCGAGAATCCAGACGAGAAAAATAGAGAGTAGATTCTCTATTTTTCTCATCGAGATTCCTGGCAGTTTTCCGGCCGAGAAACCATACACACAAACGGTTTTCTCTGCAAAAAGCTCTCCCAGCAGTTTGATTTCCGAGAAAACCGGTCGTGTGTACGAGGCTACACTCCTAAACCTTGTAGACAGCATTCCCAGAGATTTCATCTCCAAATACGGAAAGGTTTCTTCACAGTAAGAGCTCTGAAAATGTGGAATAGACTCCCTCCAGAGGTGGCTCTGGCCAGCTCAGTAGATTGCTTGGATTCTTTCCTAAATGTACCCAATATAACTGGGTATTGACATTTATAGTTAAAGTTGATCCAGGGAAAATCTGATTGCCTTTTGGAGGATCAGGAAGGAATTTTTTCTCCTGCTGTAGCGAATTGGATCTGTTTTTTTTCCTTCCTGTGGATCAACTGTGGGTATAGAACTGTGTATATGGAAATGTGTTTTTTTTTTGTTTTGTTTTTTAATAGGTTGAACTAGATGGACTTGTGTCTTTTTTCAACCTGTCTAACTATGTAACTGGCTGTGTTGATGGTAGAATAAAGCGACTTTCTTTCCTGCAACCTGTGGTTGCAGGAAAGAAAATTGATCCATCTATGGCCAGCTTAACACACCTTCAGGTATTAGTGAGTCACGACTCTGGAGGACTTGGCACAGGGGGCACAGCAGACGCATTGTCAGTCTGAGGAGGATGGGAATGTTGAGTGTACTAGCAGATTTAGAACCACTAACAAATTGAAGCCAAACTCACGCTATTATCAGTTATAGCAAACAGTTTTTTTCATTTCACATGAAAAAATAAAAGCCGATCACCCCTTCCAGTGTTAAATGGTTTGTCTTATCCATGTAAACTGATACACTCTGCTGGAGAGTTTGTGCTGTGAAAAACAAGACTTGCTGGCTTAATTACTAGATGAAAATAGAAGAAAGAAAGCTTAACAAAGGAAACTAATGCAGCCATCACATCCAAGAATTGGTAAACTTCAATCAATACTGCTTTACCTCGCATGAATAAAGACCTCAGTTCTTACTGCTAAAAAGGATCCAAGTTTTTTGCTGTTTGGAACTGATAAAGTCCTTCGCAAATTCACTGATTGAGGAAAAAAAAAAGGGAACAATAAAGCTTGATGGAGGAATAGAGGGTCATAATTGTCATTGTCTGTCTAGAAGTAATGTCAGCACATCATCAGTCTACATGAACCTAGACTAACATACTGAAGGACAGAAAAGAAACCTGTCATGAAAGAAACATGGAGGTCACCACCGCCCACTTCTTCTTTCTGCAAAAGATACCTAAGTGACTCTTTGGCTCTATACTTGGAGTCACTGACCTGGACCAAGTGTGCCGATAAGGACTTTTCACTTAAAGGGGATGTAAACCCTCGTGTTTTTCACCTTAATGCATCCACAGAAGCTAACGCAGTGGCGGGGTGCATCCATAATGGGCGCCGCCCCCTCTCTCCTGCCACCTGTCTATCACCATAGATAGATTCATGCATTGCATAAATCTATCTATGGTCGCCGCTGCCACCCCCTATTCAGGTGCCCGGCTCCTTTTCAGGTGCCGGGCACCTGAATTACAGCGGCGGGGTATTTTTTGGAAGCATCTGATTAGAGCCATAGGCTCTAATAGGCGCCCAAAAAAGTTAAACAGCGGATGCCATGCTGGGCGCTCGCAGTTCACTCTGCGTTGTGTTAGGAAAACGAATATTCATTCGCTTTCCTAACACTGAACCGCCTCTCAGCCAATCAGGTGCTCGGGTCTGTTACCTGTCACCTGAAATGACAGGCGCTGTGATTGGACGCCTATCAGGTGTCCAATCATAGCAGAGGAAGGGAAGAGAAGACGGGAGAAGACATCGAGGAGCGTGGAAGACATCGCCGCCGTGACCCGCTGCCCCACCGAGACAGGTAAGTGCCAGGTGGGCGGGGGATGCACACTGGCAGCATTTGATGGGCACAGTAGCGGCAATTGATGGGCACAGTAGCGCCAATTGATGGGTACAGTGGCAACAATTGATGGGCACAGTGGCGGCAATTGATGGGCACAGTGGCGGCAATTGATGGGCACAGTGGCAGCAATTGATGGGCACAGTGGCGGCAATTGATGGGCACAGTGGCAGCAATTGATGGGCACAGTGGCAGCAATTGATGGGCACAGTGGCAGCAATTGATGGGTACAGTAGCTGCGTTTGATGGCACAGTGGCGGCAATTTATGGGTACAGTGGCTGCGTTTGATGGCACAGTGGCTGCATTTGATGGCACAGTGGCTGCATTTGATGGGCACAGTGGCTGCATTTGATGGGCACAGTGGCTGCATTTGATGGGCACAGTGGCTGCGTTTGATGGAACAGTGGCTGCGTTTGATGGGCACAGTGGCTGCGTTTGATGGCACAGTGGGGGCAATTGCTGGGCACAGTAGCTGCGGTTGATGGGCACAGTGGCTGCAATTGATGGGGTTTTTTTTTCAGTTTGTTTGCGCCCCCCCAAAAATTTTGAGCACCAGTCACCACTGAGCGAACGCATATGTAAACGGCGTTCAAACCACACATGTGAGGTATTGTCGCCTGCGTTAGAGCGAGAGCAACAATTCCAGCCCAAGACCTCTGTAATTCTAAACAGGTAACCTGTAAACAAATGTAAAACTTCGCCTGTGGATATTTTTAAGTACCAAAGTTTGGTGCCGTTCCACGAGTGTGCACAATTTTAAAGCGGGACATGTTGGGTATCTATTTACTCAGTGTAACATCATCTTTTGAAAAATTGGGCTTACGTTACTGTTTTTTTTAAACTGTCCCCCCCCCCAAAAAAACACTTTTGAAAAACTGCTGCGCAAATGCCACGTGACATTAAAAGTTGCAACAACAACCATTTTTCCCCCTAGGGTCTCTGCCAAAAAATATATATAATGTTTGGGGGTTCTGGGTAATTTTCTAGAAAAAAAAAAGATGATTTCTTACATGTAAGAGCGAAGTGCCAGAATTGACCTGGATAGGAAGTGGTTCACTCCCCTCCTACATATTAGAAATCAGTGGCATTGGTGGCCTGACCACTAGACATGTGCGCCGTCAATAAATTTGTTTTGTTTTGTTCCGTTCCGGTTTGTATTAGACGAAAATTCGTATTTCGTAATTTGTGTCCGAAATTCGGAATTTGGATTTGTTTCGTACGAAATACGAATTTTCGTTAGATTTGTTAACTTTTCGTAACGATTACGAACATTCGTTATGAGGGGCTCCCACCATCCTTGTGCTGTGCTCATTATGAGGGTCTCCCACCATCCCTGTGCTGTGCTGACTTCCTCCTGGGGCTTTACCCCTACTGTGCTCATTTTGAGGGGGTCCCACCATCCCTGTGCTGTGCTGACTTCCTCCTGGGGCTGTACCCCGGTTGTGCTCATCATGAGGGGCTCCCATCATCCCTGTGCTGTGCTGACTTTCTGGGTTTGTAGTAGCCCGTAATTCGTGTCCGAAATTCAATTTGGATTCGTACGAAATACGAAAGTTCGTTAGGTTCGTTAACTTTTTGGAACAATTACGAACATTCGTTATGAGGGGCTCCCACCATCCCTGTGCTGTGCTGACTTCCTCCTGGGGCTGTAATTATTATGACAATAATAAAACAATATTAACGAACATTCTTATTTTGTCCAATTCTCAATCTCCCATGGACTACCAGTACCAGTCTGAGCGGTCTCTCCCACTCCCGAAACGAAATTCATCAACGAAATTTCTTATTTCGTATAAAATTCGTATTTCGGATGCTTTGGAATGTACGAATTTTCGGAAATTCGTACGGATTTTCGATTCCTACGAAACTAATCGCACATGTCTACTGACCACCAATGCCCCAACATTGGTGGTCAGGGGCATTAAAACAAATGACTTTCGATGGAAAGTCATTTACAGTTGCATTTGCCTGGAAACCTATAAAATTTGCCATGGTTTCTTAACTTTTTGTTTTTAGGGGTGGCTGCCACCCATACTACAGTGGAAGTGGGGAAGGGGAAATACTGGTAGAAGGAATCTCTAGTGTATCAGTGCATGGTGGCAGGGAATTTGGGCCTCCTGGAGCAGAGGAGAACTGGGGGGGGTGCTGCCGCTGGGAATTGAGAAGCGGGGGGGGGGGGTCTGCCGCGAGTTGAGAAGCGAGGGGGTACCACGAATTGAGAAGCCGGGAGGTGCTGCCGCTGCGAATTGTTGAGGTCGGGAGGACTTTGGGTGCTGACGAACAAAAAAACAAACAAAAGAACAAAAAAAAAAGGGGGGGGGGTTGCCATCCGGTGCCCTGGGGACCTCTGGGCCCCTTACAAAAAAAATAAAAAATTATAAAGAAAAAAAATTTTTTATATAAAAAAATTAATAATAAATAAAAAAATAAAAAAAAATTAAATAAAAAAAATTACATTTTATATAAAAAAAAAGAGGGGGGGGTTTCCATCCGGGGGCCCTGGGGATCTCTGGGCCCCTTACAAAAAATAAAAAATTATAAAGAAAAACATTTTTTTATAAAAAAAATTAAATAATAAAAAAATAAATAAATAAATAAAAAAAAAATGTAATAAAAAAAATTACATTTTATATTAAAAAAAAGAGAGGCCCTGGGGACCTCTGGGCACCTGGGGACCTCTGGGCACCTTACAAAAAAAAAACTGAAATAATTTTTTTTTTATAAAAAATAAAACAGGGGGGGTTTCCATCCGGGCCCCTTACAGGTGTACTGCCTGTACCCCCCTGATGGCGGCCCTGCATGGTGGGCACAGGAAGGTGTACCTCAAGAGCTTTTAGCCAACTGGCCCTGAGGTGTTCGGATATTTGTGAGCTTCCATGGTAAGACTGTGTAATAATATTCTTTAATCATGCGCATGTATTAAATTCTGACAATCTATATCTGCACACTTTGGGATTTAAAAAACAGGGTTTTGCAGTGACTGCATGTAGAGATGTCAATCTAGGACCTACATTTCCATTCAGCCAGTTTCATTCTATGTGGTCTTTTTGTCAGAGTATTTTAACCCTTGCTGTAGCACATGGCAAGTAAATCAAAACGAAAAGAACAGCATATTTATTACTACAGTATATATGCAGCCTGAATGCATTACAGTAATAAATACAGAGGCTTTTAAAGTAAGCAAATGATCAATAAAGCGCTCACTTTAGTGCTGGGCTGTGGAAAGGGCAGGACCGGCTGGCTCCACCTCTCAGCAGCATGCTGAGAGGCGGAGCCAGATGCCAGTCCAGGCATTTGGGTGGACCCTGGCGGTAATCCGGCTGAGTGACGTCAGCCGCCAGCAAAGTGTAGGAGAAGTGTAGCCAAAAGCTTTAAAATAGAAGTAGGGCCAAATCTATTTTGGTTCTATGGATCGCAGGAGTACAATTAGTTCTACACGCCTAGATTCAGCCAACAGCGAGCTAATGTCCGCTGTCAGCTGATGTCACAAAGCTGGTCCAGGCTCTGCAGAGATCCTGACAATAATGTCAGGATCTGCTCAGATGCTGGACCGGCAGTGCCATTGAGAGCCTGAGAAAGCCCCCTCCACAGTCCACCGCCACAGTGAGCACTGGAGGGGCAGAATGTATAGCAGTGACTGACAATCTGTGCTCAGAGCGGACCCCAGAACTGAGCAATCGGCTGTCTTTGATCGCTCAGTTCTTGGTGTAGAGCCAGTGGGAGACAGATCAATGCTGCAGCTGTCTTGAGTATGTACTGTATGTTTTATTTTTTATTTCCCACACTTCTCTTTTAATGTTTACCTATAGGTCTGTTAATATGATGTACAGGCTCACCTACCAATAGGTAGGTCCAGGAGAATTGAGGAGATATGAGCAAACGTGACCTTTACAAGAAAGTTGCCCTAAAACTTTTTGATGTGTGGTTTTATCATGTGCTCTGTTGGAGTTCACAAGTTTTGTGACGTGTACCTTTCAGAGAAACTAAAATTGTTTTATTTTTCTTTCCTGATTTTTACAAATTAATGGATTTTTGTGTCAGTTATTTATTGTATACAGTCTTCATTTTTTTAAATAAATAAAACTGTGCTTCAGGGTGGATTTGATTTAAATCAAGTCAATTTAAATCACTAGTAAATCATAATTTTTAAAGAGCAACTGTCATCTCTGTCCTGCGGCGTCTCCTCCTCTGACCTGCTGTTGACTCACCGACAGCCCCATTCACATTAATGGGACGGCTGGTGATGATGGGGCAATGACACAACAAGGTGAGGGACGTGGCGGCAGCGGATGAGTGGATGCCCACTAACAGGCACTGCCATGATGGATCTGAAATGACAGGTGCTCTTTAAATGTAAGGACTTATTCTTGCTGGTAGTTAGAATTTTTTATATTTTCAAACAAAATGAAGGTTTCCTATTTAAAATAATAAGCTGTCAGGTTAGTAAAACGGCGATATCAGAAACGATTTAATCATACAGTTTGTAGTGTACATAGATTTAGTAAACAATGGGATAAATGAATATTCCTGAACTTTGTTTTATCTCATGTTTACTGTGAAATTGTGTGAATGCATCAATGCAATGCATGTTATCTCAGCTTGCAGAGCTTGGATTCATTGAACGAGTTTACCAAAAATGTAAATATTGCAGAATATAAAGCCTCATGCTACATAACTAAGCTCCATTTCATGCTGAATAAACTAAATTATTAATGTATCCTAAATAGAAAACTATCTTTGGATAGATTTTTACTCCAAAGGCATTTTATTAAAATAAATTTGATAAAAAAATAAAAATAAATTGATTTAAATCAAAAAAAATGTTATTCATTTTTATTTATTTTTTATTTAAAAAAAAGAAAAAAAGAAAAAAAAAATATTTCCCTGTTGTGCTTCCATGTCATTGACGCTAAGCTTTCTAGTAAGACCGCTCAGCTAAAATTGCTCACTTTTGGACTGTCTCTCTAATCACTGATGTCAAACTGGCGGCCCTCCAGCTGTTGCAGAACTACAAGTCCCATGAGGCATTGCAAGGCAATTGACATTGACCACATTCATCCCCTGCAGTCTCTACCATGCCTTCTCCTTAGTCAGCATCATAAGGCTGGAGCACCTTTACAGCAGTATAAATACCTCTAGACAGTAAGAGAATGTGCTGAAAGCATGTTGTTAAAGTCGGTAATCATCACAAGGCTCAGGCTGACTTGTGCTAAGCTGCTTTGTATTGATTGATTTTGCTTTTTTTTTATTATTACATCTACACACCCTACTTCTCTTAAAATCTTTATGGCTCTGATGGAAAGCTTCAGGTAAATAGGCAGAACATAGGTTTCAAGGAAGCAACAAACACTTACTATGTTTGTAGCACCCTCCTAGTTAGGTGCTGGGCTGTCAGGCAAATGTAGTTCTTTTTGTGCTCTTCTGTAATCAGTGGAGCAGTGGCTGATTGCTTTGGGCTGAACAGGGGGGCCCACAGCCAGCTTGGTTGCTTTTCCCTGCTTTACGGAAAGCTAAAGAACATAGGTGTGGAGCAGACTTAGTGAGCAGGGGAAGTGGGGAGGTGTGCCCAGAAGGTGGCTGGAGAGAACAAAAATAGTCGAGGGCTGGAGCAGTAGTGTTCTTTTTCCAGGAGGAGAACCATCCAGCCACAAGGCCATATTGCCCTCCCAGGCCACTTAGCTGACTCCTGCCAAGAACATCAACAAGGTCTTAGCAGACACAAAGCTGAGGTCCAAAACTCATATTTGTACTAGAACACATCACAGCCAGTAGTCCCCCCCTCTTCGTATCACAACCCCCCTTAACCTCACAATTTGCCCTTTACATCAGTGTCCATAGTCCTTAGTTGCCCTTCACATCACAGCTCACCTTTACATTGGAGTGCCCCTTTACATTGCAGTTCCCTTTACTCCACCGTGCCTCTTTATGTCATGGTGCCCCTTACATTACAGTGCCCTTTACATTACAGTGCCCCTTACATCACAGTGCCCCTTACATCACAGTGCCCCTTACATCATACCGCCCCTTACATCATACCGCCCCTTCACATCATTCTGCCCCTTTACATCACAGTGCCCCTTACATCATACTGCCCCTTACATCATACCGCCCCTTTACATCACAATGCCCCTTACATCATACCGCCCCTTCACATTGCAGTGCCCCTTACATCATACCGCCCCTTCACATCACAGTGCCCCTTACATCATACCGCCCCTTCACATCACAATGCCCCTTACATCATACCGCCCCTTCACATCACAGTGCCCCTTACATCATACCGCCCCTTCACATCACAATGCCCCTTACATCATACCGCCCCTTTACATCACAATGCCCCTTACATCATACCGCCCCTTCACATCGCAGTGCCCCTTACATCATACCGCCCCTTCACATCACAGTGCCCCTTACATCATACCGCCCCTTCACATCGCAGTGCCCCTTACATCATACCGCCCCTTCACATCACAGTGCCCCTTACATCATACCGCCCCTTCACATCGCAGTGCCCCTTACATCATACCGCCCCTTCACATCACAGTGCCCCTTACATCATACCGCCCCTTCACATCGCAGTGCCCCTTACATCATACCGCCCCTTCACATCACAGTGCCCCTTACATCATACCGCCCCTTCACATCACAATGCCCCTTACATCATACCGCCCCTTCACATCACAGTGCCCCTTACATCATACCGCCCCTTCACATCACAGTGCCCCTTACATCATACCGCCCCTTCACATCACAGTGCCCCTTACATCATACCAAATACAAAAAAAATCCACGCCGCCTAGTGGAATAGCAGCTCACACAACCAGTTGAAAATGGTGAGAACAAACAAAAACAAAAAAGTGTAGCGCTAAACTAAATGAGGACTGCACTTTGATCAAGTGCAGTATAAACAGTGATATGTGATTAAACAATCAACATGACATCTAACACAGATATGTGAAAACGTTCAGATAATCCACCGTGATGAAAATTAAATCAAACAATCCACCGTGATGGGAATTGTATAACATTGAAAATCATCAGAAAAATACTGTTACATACATTACATACATTAAATGACAATATAATAAATGAATATTAAAATGGTGAATGACAATCAAAATAATAGTGCTCCCAAAAAAACTTGATGTGAAGTGACCACCACCAATCGATTGTAGAAAAGGCTTACCGGAGAGAGTGGACCCCAAAAACATACGTTCAAAGGGTCAACCAGGCAAGGGTAAGCCACTGTGAACAGCAAATCCTCAGCAACAATTCAAACGGGAACCACAAGCTTCAATCCAGGATGGAAAAAAGTAATCGCTCCTGTCCTAATGTGCGATGAAACTTACGGACAGTGTCCGATTAGGACCAGGTAGTGTTACCAGATGAGTTGCAAAAAAGTAAAGGAAAGAAAAGGCACATAGCGTGATACTGTATAAAAGGGTAATTTAATGTAGGTAGGAACACTTACATTTAAAAGAGTATAACAGCGCATGTCAAATAGTCAAAAATGGCAACAGTAAGGTCTCCCGATGCGTTTCGCATCCTAATGCATCATCTGGGGGCCAGGATGCATTAGGATGCGAAACGCGTCGGGTGACCTTACTGTTGCCATTTTTGACTATTTGACATGCGCTGTTATACTCTTTTAAATGTAAGTGTTCCTACCTACATTAAATTACCCTTTTATACAGTATCACGCTATGTGCCTTTTCTTTCCTTTACTTTTTTGCAACTCATCTGGTAACACTACCTGGTCCTAATCGGACACTGTCCGTAAGTTTCATCGCACATTAGGACAGGAGCGATTACTTTTTTCCATCCTGGATTGAAGCTTGTGGTTCCCGTTTGAATTGTTGCTGAGGATTTGCTGTTCACAGTGGCTTACCCTTGCCTGGTTGGCCCTCTGAATGTATGTTTTTGGGGTCCACTCTCTCCGGTAAGCCTTTTCTACAATCGATTGGTGGTGGTCACTTCACGTCAAGTTTTTTTGGGAGCACTATTATTTTGATTGTCATTCACCATTTTAATATTCATTTATTATATTGTCATTTAATGTATGTAATGTATGTAACAGTATTTTTCTGATGATTTTCAATGTTATATAATTCCCATCACGGTGGATTGTTTGATTTAATTTTCATCACGGTGGATTATCTGAACGTTTTCACATATCTGTGTTAGATGTCATGTTGATTGTTTAATCACATATCACTGTTTATACTGCACTTGATCAAAGTGCAGTCCTCATTTAGTTTAGCGCTACACTTTTTTGTTTTTGTTTGCCCCTTACATCATACCACCCCTTCACATCACAGTGCCCCTTACATCATACCGCCCCTTCACATCACAGTGCCCCTTACATCATACTGCCCCTTCACATCACAGTGCCCCTTACAGCATACTGCCCCTTCACATCACAGTGCCCCTTACATCATACCACCCCTTCACATCACAGTGCCCCTTACAGCATACTGCCCCTTCACATCACAGTGCCCCTTACAGCATACTGCCCCTTCACATCACAGTGCCCCTTACATCATACCGCCCCTTCACATCACAGTGCCCCTTACAGCATACTGCCCCTTCACATCACAGTGCCCCTTATATCATACCGCCCGTTCTCATCACAGTGCCCCTTACATCATACCACCCCTTCACATCACAGTGCCCCTTACATCATACCGCCCCTTCACATCACAGTGCCCCTTACATCATACCGCCCCTTCACATCACAGTGCCCCTTACAGCATACTGCCCCTTCACATCACAGTGCCCCTTACATCATACCACCCCTTCACATCACAGTGCCCCTTACAGCATACTGCCCCTTCACATCACAGTGCCCCTTACAGCATACTGCCCCTTCACATCACAGTGCCCCTTACATCATACCGCCCCTTCACATCACAGTGCCCCTTACAGCATACTGCCCCTTCACATCACAGTGCCCCTTATATCATACCGCCCGTTCTCATCACAGTGCCCCTTACATCATACCACCCCTTCACATCACAGTGCCCCTTACATCATACCGCCCCTTCACATCACAGTGCCCCTTACAGCATACTGCCCCTTCACATCACAGTGCCCCTTACATCATACCGCCCGTTCTCATCACAGTGCCCCTTACATCATACCACCCCTTCACATCACAGTGCCCCTTACATCATACCGCCCCTTCACATCACAGTACCCCTTACAGCATACCGCCCCTTCACATCACAGTACCACTTACATCATACCGCCCGTTCTCATCACAGTGCCCCTTACATCATACCGCCCCTTCACATCACAGTACCCCTTACAGCATACTGCCCCTTCACATCACAGTGCCCCTTACATCATACCACCCCTTCACATCACAGTGCCCCTTACATCATACCGCCCCTTCACATCACAGTACCCCTTACAGCATACTGCCCCTTCACATCACAGTACCCCTTACATCATACCGCCCCTTCACATCACAGTACCCCTTACAGCATACTGCCCCTTCACATCACAGTACCCCTTACAGCATACCGCCCCTTCACATCACAGTGCCCCTTACATCATACCGCCCCTTCACATCACAGTGCCCCTTACATCATACCGCCCCTTCACATCACAGTGCCCCTTACATCATACCGCCCCTTACATCACAGTGCCCCTTCACAACACAGTGCCCCTTTCAATATATGTCTCCCCTGCACTATCCTACCTTCAGTATGGTAGAGGCAATAATCAGCTGTGTTAGCTCCCCTGAGTCCCCCACCCGGCCGGGCAAGGGTTGGGAGGATCTGCAGATCTGGATGGAGGGCGGAAACTGCCCAACCATGTTAACAAGCAGGCGATTTACCCGCCTATTAATTTGAAAAGACTCCCGCTCTTCGTCCCTGATCTGCAGCACCTCCCGTTCCTACTTGCTTTGAGGATGACAGTAGTGGTGGGAGACTCGAGATAGCTCAGACAGATGATAAGTGGTGGCCGCAGTCAGGACAGGACTGTCGCTTGGTCCTGGCTCAGACCGTGCTCTGCCATTTAGTAATCCCTGCCCTAGACCATTCATTGAGCTAGAGGCGTGATTGCTGCTGTGTGCCTGGCTTCCCCCTACACTACAGAGAGTCAGGAACCAGGGAGGATCAGGGTGGATAAAAATCAATGATTTAAAAAAGTCTGATTTATTTGATTTTTATCAAATTACGTAATAGGCAATTAGTAGTAAAATGTATTTTAATAAAATGCTTTTGGAGTAAAAATCTATTTAAGATACATTATTAATTTTGTTTATTTAGCATGAAATGGAGCTTAGTTATTTAGCATGAGGCTGTATATTCTGCAATATTTACATTTTTGGTAAACTCATTCAGTAAATCCAAGCCCTACAAGCTGAGATAACATGCATTGCATTGATGCATTCACACAATGTCACAGTAACCATGAGATAAAACAAAGTTCATGAATATTCTGTTATCTCATTGTTTTGCAAATCTATATACACTAAAAACTGTATGACTGAATCGGTTCTGATATCGCTTTTTTACTAACCTCACAGCTTATTCTAAATAGGAAACCTTCATTTTGTTTGCAAACATTAAAGATTCTAACTACCAGCAAGAATAAGTCCTTACATTTAAAGAGCACCTGTCATTTCAGATCCATCATGGCAGCGCCTGTTAGCGGGCATCCACTCACCCGCTGCTGCCACGTCCCTCACCTTGTGTCACTGCCGCATCACCAGCCGTCCCATTAAAGTGAATGGGACTGTCAGTGAGTCAACGGCGGGTCAGAGGGGAGCTGCTGTAGGACAGAGATGACAGTTGCTCTTTAAAAATTATGATTTAAATCTAGCCTTTTTACTAGTGATTGGAATCATGAATTAAATCGTGATTTAAATCAACTTGATTTAAGTCAAATCCACTCTGCCTGGGATAAATCAGCGGCCCTTGCGGGGGTAGCGCTACATGTGTTTTACTTTCTGTAGGTCAATGCCAATAACGTTATTTCCTTTTTTTTTTTTTTAGATATTCCGTCGAGCTGATAAGAATGGTGAGTAGAAACAATATATTTTTTTTTAAGTTCTTCTGTTTGGTATAGTTCTGGAATATTTACTTCCTGCCTTTTCCGCATAAACAGTTGAGTGTAATGAATCTCTTTCGAATAGCCACCTATGGCATTGTATGGTGAAATGTATAACATAAATTTATCATAATACAGATGTTAAAGTGAGACTGCTTTAGGGACTGGGATAGGCGTCTGGAGGGTAGAAAAAGCCATCCGGTAATTGAACTAGAAAAAAGACTGAAGGCAAACAGTTGAATACACAGATACTGTAAGTAACATATTGGTGTCCTCTCTCCACATCCAGGGCAGTGAAAAAGCAGTGGGAGACTGACAAGGTCGTCCCTCTGCTCACTCTGAAGTATCTTAGGAGGTTTGGTGTAAGCAGGTTACTACCTTTGATCTTTCCATACTCTAATAAATTAAGATGATTGTTAAAGGCCTAGGCACCTTGTGATAAGAAAGTGCTAGGGAACCAAATATTTGATATTTGCCTTCAAAATGTAAGATTTATTTGAACAATCTATAATTTTCGGCCATGGAACTATGCATTGTTGTTCTGTAGACTTTAGGTCAGGGTTCCTCAAGCAGGATTCCATGGAACCCTGGGGCTCCTCCAGAGGTTTCTAATGTCTCGTACACACGATGCGATTTCCGAAGAGAAAAGTGCGATGTGAGCTTTTTGTCGCGATTTCTGACCGTGTGTATGCTCCATCGCACTTTTTTGGTCAGAATTTCCGACAAGAAAAGATTGAGAGCAGGTTCTCTATTTTCGTGACAGGAAAAATTCCTATTGCGAATCGAGTTCGTCTGTATGCAATTACGACGCGCAAAAAAAACACGCATGCTCAGAATCAAGCAGAAGAGCCGAACTGCCTATTGAACTTCATTGATCTCGGCTCGTCGTACGTGTTGTACGTCACCGCGTTCTTGACGGTCGGAATTTCTTCCAAGATTTGTGTGACCGTGTGTATGCAAGATAATTTTAAAACGTTTTCCTCCTGAAAAAAACCCCGCGGTTTTCGTGTCGGAAAACGTGATCGTGCGTACGAGGCATAAGGGTTCCTTGAGCAATCAGCAATTTCTATCTCTCAGGTAAGTTCCTACTGACACCACTGATGTGTTTAGCTATCTGTAAGGAGCATTCTTCCCACGGATGTATTATGAGTTGTAGACAATCATTTTTAGCAGGTGTTCCCTTAAACCAGAAGTTATTTTAGGGGTTCCTGTGTTGAAAAGATTGAGAAAGGCTGCTTTAAATCGGAGGTCCACCAACCCAACGAAAAATTAAGTCAGCAGCTACAAATACTGCAGCTACTGACTTTTAATATATGGATACTAGCCTGTCCAGGTAGCCCACGATGTCGGCACCCCAGCCGATCTTCGGATTGGCTGTCGGGTGCAGCTGCCGCCATTGCCGAAAAGGGAACCCGGCAGTAAAGAATTCCTGCTTCACAGCCGGTTCCCTACTGCGCATATGCGAAGCGCGCTGTGCTTTCAAATTGGCGATGCAGAGGGAGAAGCAGGGGGTCCGAGCTTCGGCGCCATGTCCTGAAGTGGGGAAGGGGACCTGTCAAAAACGGATCCCCCCTCCCCCCTGAAAAGTGGCAAAGGAGGGGGGGGAAACAAATAAGTGGAAGGTCCACTTTTGGGTGGAACTCTGCTTTAAATCGATATTAAAGCGGAGGTTCACCCAAAAGTGAACCTCCGCTTTTCGGAACCATCCCCCCCTCTGGTGTCACATTTGGCACCTTTCCGGGGGGGAGGGGGTGCAGATACCTGTATAAAACAGGTATTTGCACCACATCCTTCGCGTCCATGGCTCCCAGAACACAGCGGGGACCAGTGAGGACTGGCGCATGCGCAGTAGGGAACCACGCAGTGAAGCCGCAGCGCTTCACTTCCCGAGTCCCTCACAGAGGATGGCAGCGGGGGAAGCCGAGAGCCGAGCGGTAGCTTGGCTTCGGCTACCGACGTCGTGGGTGACCTGGACAGGTAAGTGTCCATTTTTTAAAAGTCAGCAGCTGCAGTATTTGTAGCTGCTGGCTTTTAAAAAATAAAATTTCCGGTGAACCTCCGCTTTAAATTTTGTGCTTTTTAAATAACAAAAATGTTATACTCCCCTGATCTGTACAGTGGATTTGCACAGAGCAGCCCCAAACCTCCTATTATCAGGTCCCCTACCAGCACTCCTGGCCCCTCCCTCCTGCTGAGTGCCCCATAGCAAGCTGCATGCTATGGGGGCATCGAGTGAATTCGCTCCCGAGCTACTGGTCTATCTGTCCATTCAGACATAGAACTTGGCTCGACCCCCTCCCCATTGGCTCACTGGCTGTGATTGACAGTAGTGGGAGCCAATGGCTTCTGCTGCTATCTTAGTTAATGAGGAGGCAGAGACTCCGGGGAGCCGCTGCTTTTTTCTATGCTAGACACAGCATAGCTAGCAGGAGTGCTGGAGCTGCATGTTCTGGCTCCATGTGTCCACCCTCTTCCCCCACTCAGGTGAGAGGGAGGAGGAAGGCTCTTCACACTGCTTTTTCTGGTGTTTTCCTATGCATCTGACGGGGATCTGCAGCAGTTTCTATATCGAAAAGTGTTGTGATCCCTTTTGTTAATTAGGTGCAGAATCACCAATTTTATTTTTATTTATTCTGAAATAGAAACTGGTGTGAGTGGCAAAGTTAGATCTGAAACAAATCACTCTGCTTTGGCCAGTTTCCTGCAACATTATAATGGCACAGGAAGCTTTGTTAATTCCTCCCAATAAGCTCATATAAAGATTTAACGTGAAACTAATCTTTAAAAAAAAAAAAAATGGGAATAGGCAGACTCTTTGCTGCAGAAGAGACATGTAATGTCCCCTCTGCAATAAAAATGAACCTACCTGCCCGTCCAAAGTCTTCTGTAGAATGTACACTAAGCGGCAGTTTACATTCTGGCACAGTGCTTGTCTGCGCATCCTGCACTGGCCAATCAAGATGGTCGAAGAAGTCGAGGAGAAGATGCTGGCGTTGGTCCTTTGAAGCAGAGGTAAGCATTTTGGACTTTACAGTGGAACCTTGGATTACGAGCATAATCCGTTCCAGGAGAATGCTCGTAATCCAAAGTACTTGCATATCAAAGCGAGTTTCCCCATTCAAGTCAATGGAAACAGAAATAATTTGTTCTGCATTGACTTCAATGGCATGCAATACCGCATGCGGCCAGAGGCGCCAGGGGGCCTCGGAAACGTCCGGAAAGGCCCGAGGACAGTTCAGGTGACCTTGGCAAACCTCGGAAAGACTCCGTTCACGAGCCTTTCCGAGGTTTGCCGAGGTCAGCCGAACTGTCCTCGGGCCTTTCTGTGCATTTCTGAACGCCGACGAACGGTGCCGTTCGGCTCCGGCCCCCCCCCCCCACCTCAGGCCAAAAGTGGTACTGCACACCGCCAACACTCGCAAACCGAGTTAGGATTTTTAGAAATACAGCGCTCATATTGCGAAAAGCTTGTTAACCGCGTTACTCGCAATCCGAGGTTCCACTGTAGTTCAATTTTAAAAAGAAACTAAAGTAAAAAAATACTAAATTTAGAACAGGCAGGAAATTTATTGCATGTCTCTTTTACACTTGCCTTCCTGTTGGCAATCTCCAGTAGAATGTACATTGGGCTGTGCATGCACAGCTCAGTTTACATTCAGGCATACTGCTTGTGTTTCGGGGTGACTGAACTGACGCCACCCTGCACCAGCCAATCAAGACAGTCAAACATCAACACCTGGCATACTGGCGCCAGCGAGGCACTGCGCGGGTATCGGACTGTTGGAACTAAGATACGTTTTATTAACTTTAGTTACGCTTTAAACACAAGGTCAAGTATCTTTTATTTATTTTTTGCGGCTGTAATTTTCAAATCTTGGACTCAACTGAAAATAACTGTCACTTTTTAAAAAATAACATTTTCTTATCCTGGTGTGTTAGCTTTGTGAATGGAGCCCATTGCATAATGCTGACTGTCAGATCATCTGTGGAGCTGTGATTACAAAATGAAAATCCTATTAAGCCACAACAGCTTTGCCCTTTATAAAGGCAGAGATTTTCATACTTTCTTACTGTGAGAGTAGTTAGTGGGTTGCTCCTAATTGCAGAGAACCCCCGACAGGTTAATTGTGTTTTGAACCCAGCTGCGCTTTGCAGTCTTCTATAATTTTGCATTATGGGTCTTACGCTAATGGAGGCCACTAATGATAGAGTTGGCTTAAACCCAGAAACTCCAGGGGCTTATATACCCCATACTGAGCATTCTGTATACCCCCGAATGATACATTCTTAACCCTCGTGCTTGGCCCTTTCTCCTTTATGGATTTTTCTCTTGGTTCCTGATTAGAAATAATTGTATTTTCTTAAAACGCTATTGATTGCTACCTCCGAGAAGATCCTTGAGAAAATAAAAAGCTTCACCTGTGGTGACAGTCTATAGCATTCATTTTCTATTATTTGCCAGGTTTTATTAAAGTTTATTTAATGTATTTTGTATTAAGAGCTTTGTGTGGAGTACATGGGGAGAATGCATTTCAATAATACACTGATTAGTCTGAATATGACAAAGCTTATTTAAAGCAGGCGGAACTTGTGCTGTAACTAATAGTAGCCAGTCAGTTACTGACTTCAATTAACTTCACAGTGGGGTGTCCCGGGCACAGTTCGTTATTACTCCTATGTTATTAAAAAAGACTCCTTTTATGTCTTTATTTTATGTGCTGCTATCTATTATATTAAGGGAAAATTAGCATTTTTTTAAAACGCGTTAGCTTTTTTAATATTTCCAAGGACAACAAGCAACTTTGCAAATGTTTTTAAGTCTGCATTTTCTTCCTCTGTACTTGGAAAACTGCAATTCCAAAGCTGATACCGGTAAGTAATGGGATTTATTCACCTCCAGCCTGTCTGCACAATTCAGTGTACAGGGCAGCTCCTCATTTGCTTCAAAGCCAGGAGCCATATATTATAGTTTATATGCCCTGCAACACTCAGGACAGCTGCTGGATGGATTGTTTTATACAGTGACCATCATTATGGAGTCATAGATGGCCTTTTAATGACTTGTACCTAGGCCTTATTCGTTATGTGTTAAGGATGGCTCCCAGGGACAACAAGTAAAGCTTTTGATTTATACATTTGAGAGGGACTGTATAAGGCAAATTGGTGCCAGTTGGGATCAGACTCCTTTGTATACCTTATTCATTCAACTGTACATATATGTGCATTGTGATAGCCTGTCAGCACTTGTTGTATTAGAGTCCTGTTGGATGTAATGACCAAGAATATAGCTTACCTCTGTGGTCCAGTGCGGACCTCCTGATTTCTGTGGTCCAGTGTGGACCTCCTGATTTCTGTGGTCCAGTGCGGACCTCCTGATTTCTGTGGTCCAGTGCGGACCTCCTGATTTCTGTGGTCCAGTGCAGACCTCCGATTTCTGTGGTCCAGTGCAGACCTCCGATTTCTGTGGTCCAGTGCAGACCTCCGATTTCTGTGGTCCAGTGCAGACCTCCGATTTCTGTGGTCCAGTGCAGACCTCCGATTTCTGTGGTCCAGTGCAGACCTCCGATTTCTGTGGTCCAGTGCAGACCTCCGATTTCTGTGGTCCAGTGCAGACCTCCGATTTCTGTGGTCCAGTGCAGACCTCCTGATTTCTGTGGTCCAGTGCGGACCTCTGATTTCTGTGGTCCAGTGCGGACCTCCTGATTTCTGTGGTCCAGTGCGGACCTCCTGATTTCTGTGGTCCAGTGCTGACCTCTGATTTCTGTGGTCCAGTGCGGACCTCCTGATTTCTGTGGTCCAGTGTGGACCTCCTGATTTCTGTGGTCCAGTGCAGACCTCCGATTTCTGTGGTCCAGTGCAGACCTCCGATTTCTGTGGTCCAGTGCAGACCTCCGATTTCTGTGGTCCAGTGCAGACCTCCTGATTTCCGTGGTCCAGTGCGGACCTCCTGATTTCTGTGGTCCAGTGCGGACCTCCTGATTTCTGTGGTCCAGTGCGGACCTCCTGATTTCTGTGGTCCAGTGCGGACCTCCTGATTTCTGTGGTCCAGTGCGGACCTCCTGATTTCTGTGGTCCAGTGCGGACCTCCTGATTTCTGTGGTCCAGTGCGGACCTCCTGATTTCTGTGGTCCAGTGCGGACCTCCTGATTTCTGTGGTCCAGTGCGGACCTCCTGATTTCTGTGGTCCAGTGCGGACCTCCTGATTTCTGTGGTCCAGTGCGGACCTCCTGATTTCTGTGGTCCAGTGCGGACCTCCTGATTTCTGTGGTCCAGTGCGGACCTCTGATTTTTGTGGTCCAGTGCGGACCTCTGATTTCTGTGGTCCAGTGTGGATCTCTGATTTTAAACTGCCTGCAGCTCTCCCACCCAACTATTTGGGTTGTATCTGACCGTGTATACTGCCTGATGTGGTGGAGTTGTTATTATGATATATGTCTAGGCCAGAAAAAAGTGAGATATTTTTATACTTATTCCATGTTCTCCTGAAGAAATCAATGAGATTTCATGAAATGCGTAGAAATATTCCAGTCCCAAACAGTCAAGATCATGGAAAAGAAACATTGAATCATTTATAATATATATGGGGACTGGAAAAAAAGAGGCTATCCAAATGAATTATTGTACAAAATATCATGCATAAGACCATCATTTATGTTAAGGATTTGTGTTGTTTTTAATCTTAATTTCTAAATAAATGGTACCTTTTTTTGGAGGGGGGGGGGGGGGGGGCTGGTTAAAATGGAACTACACTGTATCTGAGCACCACAAACCAAAAGTGCTAGGCAATATATTTTTTATTGTCTAAAAAAATGGGAAAATCCTGCGCTTATCTTCCCACCTAAGTGGAGCAAAGTGAATAAAAGAAAAGTGACTAATTAACGATTAAAACAATGTAGAAAAGCTGCAACCAAAAAGGTCCGAACCCCTGACATAAATATAAATAATTAAAGAATAGGTGTACTAATCACTATTATACTCAATTGACAAAACAAATGAATGGTACAAAAAAGTATATATTCCTCAAATCTTAACAAATGAATAAAAATAACAAAGGTCAAAAATATGCAGCGCTAATGAGATTGATAATCAATATCCCCAAAAATTACTCCGGAATTGATGAGTGAAAACTCAATCACATGTGTGTAAAATTCATGAGTCCATCAATTAATTAAAATTACTGAAACTGTGAATCGTGAAAAAAATTAATCAGTGATAATATAGTCCATAAACAGAGAAAATCCATAAACAAACAAATCTCCTGAATATAGTGAATAAAAAATGAATAAAGAAAAATCCAAGGTGAAGTATTCCAAGGAAAGTGGTAAGAGAAACTTCTTCCCAAAAGTGAAATGATGGTTACGATGGTGACACCCAGGTGGAAAAGCTATATATCCTTCTTACCAGATATCCGTGACTGTATAAAACAGTCTCACCCAGCACAGGGAATAAGGTTTCCCCACAACCTTTTAGATCTCCATGGCGGTATCTCCTCATCCGACCTTAAGCACTGCAATCCACAGGTGGCCTGGAGCAGACCTGTATGACATAATTTGTCTAGGCATGGAAACTAGAAAGTAACTAAAGAAATGTAAAAAAAAACGTTTAAAACAAGTAAATACAATATACGGTACTCTCCTATCCATTTATTAATGCTGGCAGCATAAGGAATAAATATAGTCAATGTATGTTCAAAGTTTCTTCAACATTTGGGAATTCTTTATTCAAACCTTGTCCATAGACTCTCAACAATCAAAAAAGGGTTGCTTTCAAAATACTCAATGGTATCTACGCAGACTCTTAACCAATGATCCTCCAATTGACATTCCACACCCCTCTTAATTTGAATTGCACTTATTAATCTACAAATTGAGGCCTTCCCTCTTCCCTCTAATTGCTACCTACTAGTCTGATCACCATACATTCAAATGTTTCTTAAAGGGACACTAAAGGTTCCCATTTAAAAAAATAAAAATAACAAACATGTTATACTTCTCTCCACTGTGCAGCTCGTTTTGTACACAGTGGCCCAGATCCTGGTCTTCTGGGGTCCCTCGGCGGCTGTCTCGGCTACTCCACGCAAGAAATAACCCCCTTCATGGGAGCTCTCTCCCATGGGGGTTAGTTCTTACGGGCACGCTCCCGTGATACAGCCGGCGGCTATAGCCACCGACTGTATCACTCGGCCCCGCCCCCCGGTGCGCCGTGTCATTGGATGTGATTGACAGCAGCGCGAGCCAATGGCTGTGCTGCTATCAATCCATCCAATCTAGCCAATCAACGGCCAGACTGAGTGGAGAAGAGGGCGTCGGGGGCGAGCGCAGCAGGTGAACGGGCTCAGGAGGGTAAAACGGGGGGGGGGGTGGGGGGCCGTCATTGCCAGTTTTTTTTTTCACCTTAATGCATAGAATGCATTAAGGTGAAAGAAAACGTACCTTTAAAACCCCTTTAATATATGCCATTAGACACAGCACTGTTAGATCTCTCCTAGCATTTACTAACATATTGTATATTGTCTTTCTTGATTTGACTTGTTAGGCAAATGTTGCAGCCATTGTTCTTGGCATTCTTACAATTATAAAAAAAATAGTCAATGTTGATTAAGAGAGTGAGGTTCTGTTTTAAAGTAGAATTTCTGGCAAAATCTTACTACTCTTAAAAATGCTCCCCCACCTCCCCACCCCTAACATCTATCATGACCTATTATGATTATGAGATGCTTGAGTAAGGGGAGACATGCCCCAAAACTCCCATGGTTGCCCATGTCAACCCACCACGCTCTCCCAGTGCTCTGTACTCTGAACTATCCACTATCTTGCATCTAGCATTGACGCTGCGGGTGCCAGTAGCTTCCTTTCCCCAGCATTTCAGTACTAGCAGCAGACCCACAGACAGGAGTGAGGCTTCCCAGCTAATGAATGAGATAGAGCTCTGGCCAGGCCATCTTGGATTCTCTTTTATATTTTTAAAGGCACGCTTGTTCACTGAGCATATGAGTGCATTAATTTATTTTACATATTATTTTAATAAAGTGGTTAATTGCGCTATGGTTTGTGCTTCCCTTTTTTTGTCTTGAAGTCATCCATATACCCTTGTCATAACCTAAGGGATGGCTGCAGACACATTAGCACTTTAAGGAGGACATTTACATTCAGTGAAACACCTGAGTGCATCATTGGTACTAATTATTCTTCCTATTATGACTAACCTGTGTAACAAAGATCTGTATACTTACCTATTTGCAGGCTGATCGGTTCTGGTCACATGATCCGCCTCCCCTCTGTCAGGCCGCGGCCCTGCAGGGGAGAGAAGAGAGAGCCAACAATGGATGGTCCATAGGAGCCTATGGGTAACAACACTGCTCCTAGGCAATGCTAGCTGTTGTAAATCACTCTTTCCTCTCCCCTGCAGTCAATACTAGCTGACACAGGGGAGATCACATAACTGGACCGGAGCGGCATAAAAATAGGTAAGTATAAAGATCTAACACAGGTTAGCCAGAATAGGTGTTAATTAAAAGCAGGATCTGCTCCCTTTTCTCAGTTTCAGACTTAGTGCCTGTGCCACTATTTGTTAATCCCCCCCATTGTATTTACGGGCTCCGCTCATTTCAGCTGAAAGTTAAATAGGGAACTGAACATTACATTATAATAGCAGTGTCTACACTTTAAAAGGACAAGTATCCAATTATATCAGACATTGACATACTCAGTAGACCAGCTTTCTTTCAGACTAACGTTCGTCGCATTTCTTGTTTAGAATGAGATTGCTGCCTCTTCTCGGCACACAGAGACCACAGGAATTCAATTTAAAGCCCAGTTTACCTCTTTGAAAAGTCATTCTGCTAAATTGACAGTTAAACATGGTAGGGAAACAAATTAGACTAACGAATATTTACCTGGAGAGCAGAATATTGGCCATAACCCTGCAAGAGATTGAACAACATCATAAATAATAGACAAAGCTGTAATAAATAATATGCTGTACAAATACACCAGGTTTACACATTTCGTTGTATGTTTTAATAAGCTTCTAGTACTGTATATACTCGAGTATAAGCCGAGTTTTTCAGCACATTTTTTTGTGCTGAAAATGCCCCCTCGGCTTATACTCGAGTCTGTGTCCATCTTCAAATTTCTGCGCCTGTTTCCGGCCAGCAGTAGGCCCCCTGGACCCCAAACTTGGCACACATGTAGCCCCTCCTCTTCCTCTAAAAGTGTGCAAAGTTTGTTGTCCAGGGGACCTACGGCCAGGGAGCACCGATTTTTCAAAGCCGGGCACCCCTTCCATAGACTCCCATGTTAAACTGTAATTTCTCCGGTGATTTTGGGGACCCGGTACCGGCCGGCCCTAGGTCCCCTGGACCCCAAACTTGGCACACATGTAGGCCCACTCTTCCTCTACAAGTGTGCATCTACAATGTGTTCCATTGACTCCCATGTTAAACGTCAGTCTAGTCACACAGCGCCGGAGATCAGGTAGGGAGATTGGGCACAGTGAGGCATGGACACAGTGACAGTGAGGCATGGGCACAGTGAGGCATGGGCACAGTAAGGCATGGGCACAGTGAGGCATGGGCACAGTGACAATGAGGCATGGACACAGTGAGGCATGGACACAGTGAGGCATGGACACAGTAAGGCACAGTGAGGCATGGACACAGTAAGGCACAGTGAGGCATGGGCACAGTAAGGCACAGTGAGGCATGCACATGGACACAGTGAGGCATGCACATGGACACAGTGAGGCACAGTGAGGCATGCAGATGGACACCCTAGGCTTATACCCGAGTCAATACGTTTTCCCAGTTTTTTGTGGTAAAATTAGGTGCCTCGGCTTATATTCGGGTTGGCTTATACTTGAGTATATACGGTAACTTGTTTTGAATGGTGGTTTAGTATATGATATTTGCAAGTGCGCTTGTACAAATTAATTAATAGAAATCTCTAGTGGAAGCAAGGCAGCTCTCTGTGCCTGGCACTACTTATTCCAGCTTTTCTCAACCAGGGTTCCATGAAACCCTAGGCTTCCTCCAAAGGTTGCTTGGGATTCATTGAGCAATGAGCAGTTTCTGCCTCTCAGATAAGTCAGCACTGACACCAATGATCTTTTTAGCTATCTGTAAGGGAGGATTCTTTAAAGTGATTACAAATGTAAGGAGCATGCTGCCCCACTGACCATAATGCCAGTAATCGGTAAGCTGTAGCCTTAGTATTTATTAGCAAGGATTCCCTGAGACCAGAAAGTTGTTTCAAGGGTTCCTCCAGAGGTTACTAGGGGTTCCTTTTGAGCAATAAGCAGTTTCTGCCTCTCAGATAAGTCAGCACTGACACCAATGATCTTTTTAGCTATCTGTTATGCCGCGTACACACAAACGGAATTTCCGACAACAAATGTTCGATGTGAGCTTTTTATCGTAAATTCTGACCGTTTGTAGGCTCCATCAGACATTTGCTGTCGGAATTTCCGACAACAAAAATTTGAGAGCTGGTTCTCAAATTTTCCGACAAGAAAAGTCTGTATGCAATTCCCGCGCACAAAAAAACACGCATGCTCAGAATCATGCAGAAGAGCCGAACTGCCTATTGAACTTCATTGATCACAGCTCGTCGTACGTGTTGTACATCACGCGTTCTTGACGTTCGGAATTTCCGACAGCATTTGTGTGACCGTGTATATGCAACACAACAAGTTTGAGCCAACATTCCGTCGGAAAAAAATCCACGGTTATGTTGTCAGAATTTCCAATCATGTGTACGCGGCATAAGGGAGGATTCTTTAAACTGATCACAAATATAAGCAGCATTCTGTTCCACTGACCATAACGCCAGTAATTGGTAAGCTGTAGCATTAGTATTTATCAGCAGGGGTTCCTTGAGACCAGAAGTATTTGCTTCTTCTACTCAGGTTGACACTAAGCCCAAATCCCTCCTGGTTCAATGAGCCACCCTGTCATTTGGCAGTCAAGATGAGCTTTTACAGTCCAGGTGAGGGTTTGGCTATTGAAATGTGTCACTGACTTGGGAAAAAATCAGAGCCCTATGTACAGCCTGAGCCTGGGTTTCACAGGCTCCGAAAGGACACTTATTGATTTAAAGGTTCAATGAGGTACTAGCATGCGTCTTAAACCCTTCCATATACCCAGCGAAGTGACTGGCCTCAGGTGACACACAGAGATGAAACAAATCCTCCCACACAAGTTGTACCTGTTTATCTACAGCCGTCTCTCCCCTACATCCATTCAACATGCAGAATTAACACCGGATCTCTCAGCTCTAAAAAGCAGGCGGCGGGGAGCTGCAGTTACAAACTGTACAAGAGCTCTGAGAGCTGATTATAGGGAAGGGAAACACCCCACTTCACACACACACAGGAACAGAGCTGAGGCTGTCAATCAGTCTGTGCCTCCCCCGTCACCATTTTTCTCTTGATGTCAGGAAAACTCATCAGATAGCAGAGGAAAGAGGCAGCGGACAGGAATGACACTTAGTGCTCTGGATTACAAGTACACACTATAGAGGGATATGCTTTGTTCATATTTCATGTCTGAGGTTTACAACAACCTAAAAGGTGCCTGCAAATCAGTGTTCTTGCTACTTAAGATAATTTTAACTCCATGACAAATACACTGTAGGTATACCTTTTTTTTTTTATCTGAGACGCATTTAATCTATTAAGCCACACACTCATACATTTTACCACTCTCTGGTCTACTTGCTTTCTTCAAGTCAAGACTGACTGAGTGTCGTAACAGGTGGAGCTCCGCTTTAAGGTGTTTTTAAACCAAGTCCATGGAGGTAGCAGCTGCATTACTTTTATTTTTATTGTATAGAAACCCCAAATGCGGGGAGATGCGTGGGACTTTAACGGTGCTTGATGGTGTTACTATTGAGTTTTGTACAAAGAAGGTTAGATACATTGCATAAAAAAATATAACGTTTATTCATGAATTACATAGCATTAAAAAAGAGAAAGAGAATACAGCGCAGTGCACTCTTTCCTTATAAGTCACCAACTACCAGTCCTACATGTTTCGCCTGACTGAGGCTTCTTCAGGGACAAGTAGCGACTTTATCTAAGAGAAAGTGTAAATGATTTGTAAATACATATTTTGCAATATGGGGCACATTCATTGTTTGGAGGTCTCCCATAAGTCTAGAGGTATTAGTTTATGCTATTGTTTAGCAATGTATTTTTGTTAAAGCTCATGATCATTACGATCTTCTCCTTTTTCAATTAATAGTTATTATGTGCAAAATATGTATTTACAAATCATTTACACTTTCTCTTAGATAAAGTCACTACCTTAAGAAGCCTCAGTCAGGCGAAGCATGTAGGACTGGTAGTTGGTGACTCAATGAAAGAGTGCACTGCGCTGTATTCTCTCTTTTTTAATGCTATGTAATTCATGAATAAACGTTAGATTTTTTTATGCAATGTATCTAACCTTCTTTGTACAAAACTCAATAGTAACACCATCTAGCACCGTTAAAGTCCCACGCATCTCCCCGCATTTGGGGTTTCTATACAATTTTTTCTATAGGGATGTTGGTGCTATATACCAATTTTTTTTTCAAGTGCTAGCTCTATCATTTCTTTTTCATTACTTTTATTTAGTTCAGCCTTTTTTTTTTTTTTTTCACCTGGTGATCTTGTCACAGTAACACACTTCCTTTCCTAGGGTGACAACACTCACTTGCTGTGCTTTATCTGTGGAGAAGCAACATTGTCACCCCGACACAGGAAGTGTTTTAGGACCACAGAACACCTCCACCTCTTTTCCAAAACATAGGGTAGTAGTGTTCTCTAGTCCACATAGAGCACTGGAAACAGTGTTAACTGATACAACAAAATGGAAAGTTTTCCCCAGGGGTTTTTTTTAAGCAGCAAAAAGTATTATAGAAAAGTAATTAAGTAAAACCTTTTATTTGATAAAAAAATGAATAATACATTCCAAATACAATGGATTTGAGATACAAGCTCTGGTTAGCGATACAAAACAACAGCATAAAACATCACTCGTGGCAGAAAAATACCCCAAATAAAACATGGTTTGTCAATGGCATTTACAGCATAGTTGTCCACATCAATACCCCGAATACCCTAATGCATTTCGACCTTTTTGTGTCTGGTCTTCTTCAGGGGGAATTATATTCTAATTTTCCATTTTGTTGTATACTTTTAGGTTGTGCAGCCCCGTTGGACTCTCACATATGTGTTTCCTATGTTATAACAGTGTTAACTGATAACCGTGCAGCAGAGGAGAGCGCACAGAAAGTTATTCGCTCACAACTTTTCTCGGCAGGATCAATTTTTTTTTTTTTTCCACTTATGGAACAGATATAACAAAATAGTATATTCCCAGGCCAAATGGGAGCAAAAAAAAAAAAAAAAGCAAAGAGGGTGTTCCAGCATCACTAGGAAGTGTTTTCCAAGATCAAATTACCAACAAAGTGGAGTGTTGTGTATTTGTGCACTACAGCAGTGTCTAGATCAGTGGTCTCCGAACTGGGCCCAGTTCCCCCTTGCTTGACTTTATCTGGCCCTTGGGGAACTGTTCCTCCAAGTGACATCTATAATGGGGCTGAATTCCTGCCACTGACACCAAGGACGGGGCACTATTCCTTCCCCAATACCAAAAATGGGGCACTACTCCCTCCCCTGATAGCAACAATGGGGCACTCTTTCCGCCCACTAATATCATTAATGGAGTATTGTTTACTCCCATTGACACAAGGGTGTTTTCTACTCATGCTAGCCACAAACGGGCCCTTTGTTAAGAACGTTTGGAGACCCCTGGTCTAGATGAAATACTGAACTAGGTAGGTAGGGTAGGCCATGCTTCTGAATTCATATCAAAGTTTGTTCCCGAATTCATACCAAAGTTTAATTTTCACTTTTGACTGTATCTTTACCTGAGAAAATATGTGGTTCATAAAAACCAAGAAGAATCAGAAAGTAAAGCAGAATTGAAACCAGCTTAGCTCAAAGAGCTTTTGTGTAAGGTTATCTTTACCCTTGGATTGCTTTTGGAGATCACTAGCTGTGAAGTGTTTCAGGTGGTCACCTTGTTCCCGTTTTGTACCTGGCAGTGTTTGAAAATACACCATTGTCAGTAATGTCAGTTGAAGAATTCTGAAGCGGATAACTTAAGCAGGATCATGTTTCCAACAAAGCACTTGTGTTCTTGGCTCTGACTAAAGCCCAGTAGGGTGGAAACGTGTCTGGTGGGTGCTGTTTTATGGGCTTTCTGTTTGAATTAAAGTAACATTTGTATGCTGCTCTTCTACTATAAAGTTGTGTCATTATACCTAGGGCATAGGAGGCAACATCAAACCCTAAAGTATAACTTAAAGGAAAAGTTTTTCTAGTTTTGGATTGAGTGGAGAGGGATTAGAATACCTGCCAGGCTTTTGCCATCTTGTGCCCCTGTTGGGGAGATTCACCCACCTTGTTTTGTTTACCATTATAAAGGAAAGTGAAATAAAACCCCAAAATTTGGGTTGTCATCAAAACAGACATAGAGGGGAAATCTTCCAATATGGACACCAATTCTGGGATTTTCTTTCAATTCCTGTTTTGGCTATGGGACAGGAAATGAGGGAAAATCTCCCCAATAGGACAAAGATGGTTATAACCCTATCATAAGCTGGCCATACAGCGGTAAATTTTAGCAGGGTTGCACCAATACTGTTTTTTTTTTGTTTTTTTTTATCGGCAAGTACGAGTACTGATACTTTTGGTCAAGTACTGGCCGATACGGAGTACTAATACCTTGCGGTGGGATTTGCGTCAATACAAAAAATATTGGCAAAAATCACACTGAAATAAAATCGCAGGTGATTTGAACAGGAAAGCAGTGGGATTCACGTCCGAATCGCATGCGATTTCCCCCACTGCTCTTTGTGTGTGTGTGTATAAGGGAAAAGCACCATCTAGTGAGCAGTTTAAACAATGTTAGAACTCACAGTACATATCTGGCCACATGCAAAATAATCTACATAGGTGTCCCAGTCTTCCGATGATAGCAAATCAGGGCCGCTGGAGGTGCTCACAGGGCTGGAGGAGAAGTTTCGGGACCCTGTGGGTATAGGGCAGAAGTGATGTCAACTTGGGGCGGACCGCCTCTACATCTCCTCCAGCCCTGTGAGCACCTCCAGCGGCTGTGATTTGCTATCATCATGTGGCCAGATATGTACTGAGTTTTAATTTTTTTTTTAACTGCCCACCAGATGGAGCATTAATCCCTTTCTGTACACACACACAGGAGTAGTGGGGAAATTCGCATGAGATTCGGACAGGAATCGCACTGCATTCAAATTGCATGCGATTATTTGCAGTGCGATATGCGCCCATTCATTTTGTATTAACTCAAAGTAATCAGTTGCGGTACAGATACTCATGCAAATGCTTGGCATCGGCACCGGTGCATCCCTAGATTTTAGAAAAAAAAATTTGTACGAAGAACATTTGTATGAAAATTTTCATGCATTTGAAGACGACAGATATATTTCGGAAAGTACTTCAAAATTCCATTTGCTTTAAACATTTGATTTTGGAACAAATGGACTTTCCCAAACAAAAAACACATACTGTACAGTACAATTTTAGAAATTTGGAAAACATTTTCCATCCTGCTCTTTCAAATTTATTTGTCACTGACGTAAGAAAAACCACATCATTTTGACCTCATTAATGATTAAAAAGTCGAGTAAGTGTTCATAATAAAAACAATTTTGAAGGAAATTCTACTAGCGTATGGCCAGCTTTACTCTATAATAATAATAATAATAATAATAAAAAAAAAGCTTTGTTTTTAGTTCTACTTTAAAGAAGAACGCTCAGGAGCAATGAAAAAAAAATGCAATTTAGCTGCACGGATTATTGTTGAAATACCTGAACTTTGAAATACTGAACAAATATGTAGTAAATCCTTTTTCTTTTCCTTTTCTGCTCGGCAGCTCCCTCCCTGTCAGAAGCCCGATTTGTGGGCATTCCTATTGCTGCTGACAGTTCCTTGCAGCTCACCTGCTTATTCCCCATATGCTGCTGACAGTTCCTTGCAGCTCACCTGCTTATTCCCCATATACTGTGACACATCCCTCCCTATAAGTTGTAATGGCATTGGTCGTGGGCAAGCATTTCGAATACCACTGCTGTCAGCTCTCATCAATTTCTGAGCAGCATAATTGGACACTGGTTAAGGGAGAGTGGCACACCATTGACCTCACTAGTTTTGAATCTACAACACATATAAAAATGGGACAAAGTGCTTCATGCTTGAGTCTTTATTGGGCACATGTTGGTTTTTAACATTTTCTTTTTTGAATTCTGTCTGGGCATCACTGTACACTTTAAATCCAGTACCAGGACTAGGGAGGAACGACTCCCCGACTGATGGACCTTATAACCCAGAGCAGCCTGTCTCTTGATATGATTATTAAGAACAACTGAAAACATCCAGCAAAGTCATTCAACTCGCTGCTGGCATTATGCAAAGAACAAACATTATGCAGATAACAAAGAATAATGTCATTATGTGAATAACAAAAAGATCAACTCCAAATATTAAAAGTGTATGCCTGGGCAAAATAGAGTACAATATATTCGGTACATCTATACAGTCTGCAAGTACAGGCTGACACTGTGTTGTCAGGTCAAACACAAAGTTAGCAGAACATTTTATTTTATTTGACAGATCAGGGGATATTTTTCTGCACATTGCAGTATTTTTTAAGGGTCAAACTTTTTTTTTTTTTTGCTCAAACATATGTTTGGCAGGTAGGTTAAAGTGGTTCCAAAGGATGAAGGTTTTATTTACCTTCAGCAGGTAAAAAACCTTTGTGCAGCGGCCCCCGCAATCCTGACCTGAGCCCCCTCTGATCTAGCGATGTTCACGATAGCCATGTCTGTATGTGGACGCTCCCTCCTCATTGGCTAGGACAGCAGTGGGAGCCCATTGGCTCCCACTGCTGTCATTCACAGCCTGTGAGCCAATGAGGAGAGAGTAGGGGCAGGGCCGAGTCGCAGCTCTATGTGTCTTATGGATTTACAGATCAGCAGCTTGGGAGCAAACACACAGTGGTGCCCCCAGGGCAAACAGCTTTTTCTGGGGGGCACTGCTCGAGGTGGAGGAGCCAGGAGTGCCGGCAGGGGACCCAAAAAGAAAAGGAACAGTACCACTGCACAGAGCAGGTAAGGAAGAAGCTTTATTATCACTTTAAGTCAATGATCTGACACCTTACTGGCAGAACAGAACTTCCACTCCTGTGCTGATGAGGTCTGTTTGGTCAGAGCAGTATTGTCTTGGTTCAGGTAAGGCCTTGTGATCCTTTTATCAGACATGCAAGCTGTTGAAATTTGCAGCCTTTGCGCTGTGTTTTCTGACAGTGGAGGAGTCCTGCCATCAGAATACAATGGCACAGCGAGGACGATTCCTCCATTTACCTCACTGGTGTGACCAGGGGAATCCTTTTTTTTTTTTTTTTTTTTTTTTAAACAGCCCGCTGGCTGATCAGAAAAAAATTGATCCATCTATAGCCAGCTTTAATAAATCTTTGCCTAAAAAAAATGGCTTCTATTCAGAGGTTCTTTCTCATTTTGAAAAAGGTCTTTAACCACTTAAGCCCCGGGCCATTTTGGCTGGTTAAGGACCAGGCCACTTTTTGCGATTCGGCACTGTGCCGCTTTAACTGACAATTGTGCGGTCGTGCGATGTGGCTCCCAAACAAAATTGACGTCCTTTTTTTCCCACAAATAGAGCTTTTTTTGGTGGTATTTGAGGTTTTTATTTTTTGCGCGATAAACAAAAATAGAGCGACAATTTTGAAAAAAATGTTTTAACTTTTTTACTTTTTGCTATAATAAATATCCCCCAAAAATATATAAAAAAACATATTTTTTCCTCAGTTTAGGCCGATACGTATTCTTCTACATATTTTGGGTAAAAAAATCGCAATCAGCGTTTATTGATTGGTTTGCGCAAAAGTTATAGCGTTTACAAAATAGGGGATCGTTTTATGGCATTTTTATTAATTATCTTTTTTTACTAGTTATGGCGGCGATCAGTGATTTTTTTCATGACTGCGACATTATGGCAGACACATCGGACACTTTTGACACATTTTTGGGACCATTGTCATTTTTACAGCGATCAGTGCTATAAAAATGCACTGGTTACTGTACAAATTACACTGGCAGTGAAGGGGTTAACCACTAGGGGCGCTGAAGGGGTTAAGTGTGCCTAAGGGAGGGATTCTAACTGAGGGGGGCGTGGCTACGAGTGACACGTCACCGATCTCCACTCTGATTATACAGCGCGGTGATGTTGTGTTTACACTAACATCTCCCCGCTCCATCCCTCCATGAGATGATCGCGGCGATTGAGTCCGCGGGACCCACGGCCCGACTCATGGGGACGGCAGCAGGGCCGCGAGCGCGCCGGCGGCGGCGTGCGTGCCGACCACATGGCAGGCAGTTAAAGTGGATGTACAGGTACCTGATTATGCCTGTCCGTGCCATTCTGCCGACGTATATATTCTGTGGCCGGTCCTTAAGTGGTTAAAGCCCAACTCCACAAAAACACACGTTTTTGATAAAGTGGGTAAGATGCAGTGGCCATTGGCTCCTGCTGCTGTCAATCAAATCCAGTGACGCGGGGGGCGGGGCCGAGTCATACACTCGGCGGCTATGGCCGCCGTGTCTATGACACGGGAGCGCGTCCGCAAGGTAACCCTCTCGGGAGAGAGCTTCCCAGAGGGGGTTAGCTATTGCGGGGAGGAGCCGCGAGAGTCGCCGTGGGACCCCAGAACAGGAGGATGGGGGCCACTCTGTGCAAAACGAACTGCACAGTGGAGGTAAGTATGTTTGTTATTTAAAAAAATAAAAAAATAATGAACCTTTAGTGTCACTTTAAGTGGGCAGCACCTAAATGGCCCTGAGCATTAGCAGACAGCGGGAAATCACCAGAGTGGGGTTCCATTGGAAAGCGTAATGTTGAGCACAAGGTCCCCTAAATCTCGTGGCCCCAAAATTTAATTTAGTTTTGGATGTGAAGCCTTACCAGCACCTCAGTTTTTTGTTACAAAACTTTCCTTGTATATTATATTTGTCATTCCTCGCTTCTGCTAAAGATTAATTTCCTTTATAACCCTTCAATTCTTCGGCAGACTTTTATACATCCATAGATGATTCAGCTGTACTATGTGAGGTAAATTCATGCAAACACTGACATCTTGCTAATAAATGGCTTAATTGGCACCACAATAGTCTGTCTGCTCTTCTTCTTATGGATATCTCTATAGGCTTACATAATTACTTCACACAGAGATTGTTTGGCTTTGAGCTAGAGATGTATAGACACCCACACATGACCCTGAGGATTTACTCAGAAGTACATTCAGAACTACATATGGGTTCCTCTACAATGCCCTTGTACTGTACCGGCAGATATGTATCTGGAGATTCAGCTAGGGATCTATGTTGAATTTACTGAAAGCTAAACATTTTTTTTTTTTTTACTGACCACAAAATATACTGATAAAATACATATATAAGAGCTGTTTACCTGCAAAAAGATTTATTTCTATCCGTTCAGTCCCAGGATTTACACTGCTCTGCCACACAGAACACTCCTGCCTATGCATCGCATACTAGCACATTATGAAATACTTATGTAGTGCCCTGCTCCTGTTGGGTAAACGCTATATGTTAAATTTAGTTATCTGAGCTGTAGTTCTGCTCAGAAAGAATTATGTAAATTACTGGCTCTGTTTCAGTCTAGCTGGGCTGCGTGTTTTCCACCTGATAGTAGGTGTCACTGTCGCCACGGGTCAGGGTTGGAAATGCAGCAGGCTAGGTGTATTGGGTATTCCTTTCCCAGAAATGGCTCCGGGGGCGTGGTCAACCCGCGGTGCATTCTGGGAGGGGGTACTTAAGAGGCAGAGGCTGCACTATCAGGGTTCTTTGCTGGGGGTCGTTGCCGGATCCTGATCTGAGGGCCCTCCTGGCCTCAGGGAAGTGTGAGACATTTTCGGCCTCGGGGCCTGCTGGCCCGAGGCTCTACAACTGAGAAGTAGGCCCAGGAGTTGCTGGGGCCTACTAGTCCAGGGATGGTCCTACGCTGTCTTGCCTGCGGGAAGAAGCGGAACAATTGGGGACCCAATTGAAGGACGCATCCTGGCCTGTTTGCCTCACGGTGCTGCCGGACGGCTGAAAGATTCTGGCACAGTGAGCTGTGTACTTCTGAAGGAACTTTTTGCAAAGTGTCAGTGTGGTTACACGATCTTGTGGTGGAAGGTTGTGGAACGACGCAACGGCACTCATCAAGTCTGTGGCAGAGACTTTGAGCGAGCTTCGCACCGGTTGCTAGGCCAGTGAGAGTAGGCCTATCCGGTGGTTTCTGAATCCAGCGTGGAACTGTTTGTCCTCTGGATCTGATATTGTGCCCGTGATCCACAAAGCAAGGTACCTGAGACTCCCCTATCCCTCTATCCCTCTGTTGGAACTGGTAAAATAAAGCCTTGAAGAAAACGTATCCAAGTGTTGGTGTGAACATTTCTAAAAGCTCTTCAAGAGGTATCCCTGACACGAGTGTGGTGAACAGAAAGGGTAACGGTAGGCCCAAAACTTTAAACCAGAAGCTCCTACGGGGGTAGTGCTACACTTACCTTAGAATGAAGCTCCCGCAGCCCGACCCGGTCAGCACTGAGGGAACGGACATGTTGCCTCGCCATTTCTTCTGGGGTTGCTGGCTCTGTCGCTGTAAGTGGCTGGAGCCGGGATGGCATCGCTCCCGCGCATGGGCCGTGGGAGTCCTCAGTTCCGGCAAGGTCCGGTACGATACGCCGGACCTTCACTGAGCATGCGCTGCTTACGGCAGCGGCTGCATGCAGGGTGAATATCTCATAAACCGTGTAGCTTTAGGAGATATTCATTTTACCTACAGGAAAGCCTTATTAGGTAAAAATGTCCAAGCGGAGTACACAACCACTTTAATGATGGATTCCTGATTACAGGTTACCCGAAAAAACATCATCAACGTTAATAGGGAATGAATGTGTAGCATATCCATTTCTTCTGCCCCGCTGCCACTCAAATCAAAGGAATGAGGTTCAATCTGCAGATGATGTAAGTGAATGGCTAACTTCATCTTTTGCATCATGTTACATGTTATACTTGTATTTAGAATGTAACATGGTGCAAATGGGCCCACACCCTTAAACCCCCCCCCCCTGTATTAAAGGATCTGGGGGCTCTTCTCCCCTCGCAGCCGTTGTCTGTTTTGAAATCCTATACTAATGCGGCGTACACACGATCGTTTTTCATGCCATTTTTTAAACCAACGTTTTTCTCGTCCTTTTTTTTTCATGTTTCCTCTCAAGCCTGTCTTGCGTACACACGATCATTTTAAAAAACGCTCGAGTAAAGCGCGGTGACGTACAACACGTACGACGGCACTATAAAGGGGAAGTTCCGTTCGGATGGCGCCACCCTTCATGTTAGTAAAGTTTGTTGAGCGACGATTCGCGCTTTTCAGCCTTGTGCTTTTCAGTCCGTTACAGCATGACGAATGTGCTATCTCCATTACAAACGCTAGTTTTACCAGAACGAGCGCTCCCGTCTCATACTTGATTCTGAGCATGCGCGTTTTTTTTCACCTCGTAAAAGCATACACACTATCGTTTTTCACGTCGTTAAAAAAAACGACATGAAAAACTACGTGAAAAAATAAAGCATGTTCGAAATTTTTAATGGCCGTTTTTTCACGTCGTTAAAAATGCTCTGGAGCCTACACACGATCGGTTTTAATGCCCATTTTTAAAAATGGCATTTTTAACGGCATGAAAAACGATCGTGTGTATGGGGCATTAGTGTATAGCCAGCTTTACTCTTGGCCCATGACTGTGAAAGGCAGGTTTACCAGCCAATAGCAAGGTGGTGGAGGAGGTGTGTGTTTGTGTATGTATGTACAGTATATACACTCCTAGGCCTTTTGCCTTCAGAACTGCCCTCATTCTTCGTGGCATAGATTTAACAAGGTGTTGGAAACATTCCTCAGATTTTGGTCCATATTGACATGATAGCATCATGCAGTTGCTGCAAATCTCCTGTTCCACCACATCCCAAAGGTGCTCTGTTCGATTAAGACCTGGTGACTATGGAGGCCATTGGAGTTCAGTGACCTCAATGTCATGTTCTAAAAACCAGTGGTGAGATGATTGGAGCTTTGTGACATGGTGAATTATCCTGCTGGAAGGAGCCATCAGAAGATGGGGACACTGTAGTCATAAAGGGATGGACATGGTCAGCAACAATACTCAGGTAGGCCATGGCATTTAAACGATGCTCAGCTGGTACTAAGGGGCCCAAAGTGTGCCAAGAAAATATCCCCCACACCATTACACCACCACCAGCCTGAACTGTTGACATAGGCCTGTGCTGGGTGTGCCTGGGCACACCCTAATCGACCCGTGCAGCACAGATTTTCCTGCTGATATTTTACCAAAGCCCCCTAATGCAGCTCCTAAAAAAATTGTAAGAAGTAATAAAAACATTTTTTTATAAAGAACTACTGACACCAACCTCTGACCTACTGACACTAACTTCTGCCCTACTGACACTTTAGGCCCCATGCACACGAGACACTGTTATTTGCTGTTGAACGCGCGTTCAGAGGCAGTTGGACGCTTTTTTCAACTGCTCCTGAACCCATTCAATGTTATCCTATGTGTCCATGCACACACTCTCGTTTTTTGGCGTTTACAAGCAGTTGCGTTTAACCTCGTTTTTCCAGAAGCAAAAAAATGGGTTCAGACGCAAAAGTTTTCACGTTTCAGACGCTAAACGCTGCTAAACGCGGCTAAACGCGGCTAAACGCGGTACCGGCGTTTTGCCGCGTTTGCGTTTATAAGTGTTTTTAAAGGTGACCTATTTTTTAACATTAGAAATCTCAAAAATGATGGCAAATGATGAAAAACTTAAAAAATATAAAAGAAAACTGTAATTGCTTGCATTGCATTGTGGACAATCCACAACTTGTGGCAGGTAACGTGGCAAGTGGACAATCCACAGCTTGTGTCAGGTGATGTGGCCAGGTGACGTGGCAGGTGACGTGGCCAGGTGACGTGGCAGGTGACGTGGCCAGGTGACTTGGCAAGTGGACAATCCACAACTTGTGGCAGGTGACGTGGCTAGATGACGTGGCAGGTAATGTGGGCAGGTAACATGGCTAGGTGACGTGGCCAGTGGACAATCCACAACTTGTGGCAGGTGACATGGCCAGGTGACGTGGCAGGTGACGTGGCAAGTGGACAATTCACAACTTGTGGCAGGTGACGTGGCCAGGTGACGTGGCACGTGATGTGGCCAGGTGACATGGCAAGTGGACAATCCACAACTTGTGGCAGGTGACGTGGCCAGCTGACGTGGCAGGTAACATGGCCAGGTGACGTGGCAGGTAACATGGCCAGGTGACGTGGCCAGGTAACGTGGCAAGTGGACAATCCACAACTTGTGGCAGGTGATCTGGCAAGTGGACCATCCACAACTTGTGGCAGATGATGTGGCAAGTGATACGCTAAATACAAGTACACTGCTGCTCTCTCAGCTGCTGCTACTCACTCTGGTCTCACAAACTGGCTGAAATGGTTAAAATTTACTGTTTTTTGAGCTTAGGGAGGGTCTATGATGAAACGCTTATAAACGCAAGCGCGGTAAAACGCCGCTAAACGCGGCCGCAAACGCGGCAAAACGCGCGTTTATAAACGCCGGTTTCAGCGTTTAAAAACGTGTGTTCAGCAGAGTTTGCACCTGCGTCTCGTGTGCATGGGGCCTAAGCCCTGTACACACGATCGGTTTTACCGATGAAAACAGTCCGATGGACTTTTTTCATCGGACAAACCGATCGTGTATGGGCCCCATCGGTCTTTTTTCCATCGGTTTTAAAAAATAGAACATGTTTAAAATTTTTCCGATGGATTAAAAACCGATAGAAAAATTCTGATCGTCTATGGGCAAGTCCATCGGATAAAAAACCCACGCATGCTCAGAATCAAGTCGACACATGCTCAGAAGCATTGAACTTCATTTTTCTCGGCTCATCGAAGTGTTTTACGTCACCGAGTTTGGAACGGTCGGTTTTTTGACTGATGGTGTGTAGGCAAGACTGATGGAAGTCAGCTTCATTGGATTTCCGATGGACAAAACCATCAGTTTAAAATCCATAGGAAATCCGATCGTGTGTACAGGGCTTAACTTCTGCCCTACTGACACTAACCTCTGCCCTACTGACACCAACCTCTGCCCTACTGACAAGTCCTCTGCCCTACTGACACTAACCTCTGCCCTACTGACACCAACCTGTGCCCTACTGACACCAACCTCTGCCCTACTGACACCAACCTCTGCCCTACTGACACCAACCTCTGCCCTACTGACAAGTCCTCTGCCCTACTGACACTAACCTCTGCCCTACTGACACCAACCTCTGCCCTACTGACACCAACCTCTGCCCTACTGACACCAACCTCTGCCCTACTGACAAGTCCTCTGCCTACTGACACTAACCTCTGCCCTACTGACACCAACCTCTGCCCTACTGACACCAACCTCTGCCCTACTGACACCAACCTGTGCCCTACTGACACCAACCTGTGCCCTACTGACACCAACCTCTGCCCTACTGACACCAACCTCTGCCCTACTGACACCAACCTCTGCCCTACTGACAAGTCCTCTGCCCTACTGACACTAACCTCTGCCCTACTGACACCAACCTCTGCCCTACTGACACCAACCTCTGCCCTACTGACACCAACCTCTGCCCTACTGACAAGTCCTCTGCCCTACTGACACCAACCTCTGCCCTACTGACACCAACCTGTGCCCTACTGACACCAACCTCTGCCCTACTGACACCAACCTCTGCCCTACTGACACCAACCTCTGCCCTACTGACAAGTCCTCTGCCCTACTGACACTAACCTCTGCCCTACTGACACCAACCTCTGCCCTACTGACACCAACCTCTGCCCTACTGACACCAACCTCTGCCCTACTGACAAGTCCTCTGCCCTACTGACATTAACCTCTGCCCTACTGACACCAACCTCTGCCCTACTGACACCAACCTCTGCCCTACTGACAAGTCCTCTGCCCTACTGACACTAACCTCTGCCCTACTGACACCAACCTCTGCCCTACTGACACCAACCTCTGCCCTACTGACACCAACCTCTGCCCTACTGACACTATCCACTGCCCTACTGACACCAACCTCTGCCCTACTGATAAGTCCTCTGCCCTACTGACACCAACCTCTGCCCTACTGACACCAACCTCTGCCCTACTGACACTATCCACTGCCCTACTGACACAATCCACTGCCCTACTGACACCAACCTCTGCCCTACTGACACTATCCACTGCCCTACTAAAACTGTCCATGTTTTAATACATTTGGGCTGCACACACCTATACAAGGCAGGATGGATCCATGCTTTCATGTTGTTTTATGCCCAATTCTGATCCTACCATCTGAATGTCGCAGCTGAAATCGAGACTCCTCAGACCAGGCAATGTTTTTCCAATCTTCTGTTGTCCAACTTAGGTGAGACTTGTAGCCTCAGTTTGCTGTTATTAGCTGACAGGAGTGGCACCCGGTGTGGCCTTCTGCTGCTGTAGCCCATTTGCTTCAAGGCTCAAAGTGTTGTGCGTTGATATGGTGCGGATGGTATTCTGCATACCTTGGTTGTAAAGAGTTGTTATTCGAGTTACCGTTGCCTTTTTATCATTTCAAACCAGTCTGCCCATTCTCCTGTGACATCAACAAGGCATTTTCGTCCACACAACTGCTGTTCTCTGGTAATTTTATTTATTTATTTTTTCGGACCATTCTCTGTAAACCCTACAGATTGTTGTGTGTGAAAATTCCATTAGATCAGCAGTTTTTGAACGTTCAAAGTCACTTCAATCCCCTTCTTCCCCATTCTGATGCTCGGTTTGAACTTCAACAAGTCGTCTTCACCACGTCTCGATGCCTACTGTAAATGCATTGAGTTGCTTCCATGTGATTGGCTGATTAGCAATTTGTGTTACCAAGCAATTGAAAAGGTGTATCTAATAAAGTGTCCGGTGAGTGTATATACATGTAAATATAAATCTCGTATCAGAAATGGAGAGACTGCAGTTAAACATACCTGTATAATTGTACATGTTAGTGGCGTATTCTGTTATACTATTTCTTTTTTTTTTTTTGTATGCCAGATTCAGTTATCTGGGAATGTTTGCTGTTTCAGTTTTTGTATTTTTATTGTCTGAATTTTTTTTGAATTGTCTGACTGAGGAGATGCTCACGGGAGCTCATTAAGCTGACAGCGTCACGTGAACTCTCATGCCCCTCAGGCCTTGTGGGTAAAATTCTGTGTAAACCTTCGGTCCCCAGACACCAAGTAAATTAAAACCTCTCACTTTAGGGAATGAAGTCCCATTCTCTGTCATAAACAAGGCTGTGCTTTTGCTTTTCTGTGTGAATGAGAGAACCGCAAAGTTAGCACACTGCAGCTGAGAAGCACAGGATCAGAAGAATTTGGCGATGAGATTTTGGCGCGGAGGGATTAGGTTTCATTGGTGATAGACATGTGATCTTGCAAGGGTTAATGTGCGCTAACTATTTAAGGCCAAACTCTAGGTAAGTGGGTGATCACACAGATGGAATACATACACTGATCAGCCATAACGTTATGACCACTCACAGATAAAGTTAAAGCGGTGTTCCAGCCGCAATTTTATTTCTTTTTAAAAGTCAGCAGCTACAAACACTGTAGCTGCTGTCATTTAATAAGGACACTTACCTGTCCTAGGCGCCCGCGATGTCGGCCCCCGGAGGTCGAGCCCTCGATCGTGGCAGGTCCCGGCGCTGCCATCCTCACTAAGGGAAACAGGCAGTGGAGCCTTGCGGCTTCACTGCCCGTTTCCTACTGCGCATGCGCGAGTTGTGCGGTGCTTTATGAATGGGCGGCTGTTCTCTGGGATACACGCAGTTCCCAGAAGACAAAGCGAGGAGGACAAGAATGAAGACCAGCCGCGGACTAGGAAGAGGCAGATTAGGTAGATCTGCCTAGCAACAGCCATTTCTGGTAAGTAAAAAACTATATTTTTTTTTTTTTCAATTTTTTTTTTTTTTGGAGCATTTTTATGTCTTTTTTTTTTAGGGTGGACCTCCGCTTTAATAACATTACCATTGTCTTGTGACAATGACATTTGAAAGTGGGTGGGATATATTAGGCAGCAAGTGAACATGTTGTCCCTAAAGGTGATTTATTTAACAAAAAAAATGGGCAAGCGTAAGAATCTGAGCGACTTTGACAGGGGCCAGATTGTAAGGGCTAGGCGACCGAGTAAGAGCATCTCCAAAACTGCAGCTCTTGTTGGATGTTCTCAGTCTGCAGTGGTCACCACTTACGAAAAGTTGTCCAAGGAACGAACTGGTGACAGGATCATGGGCAGCCAAGGCTCATTGATGCAAGTTAGGCCTCAATAGAAGAGCTACTGTAGCTCAAACTGCTGAAAAAGGTAATGCTGTTTCAGATAGAAAGGTGTCACAACACATAGTTTGTTGTGTATGGGGCTGTGCAGACCGGTCCGGGTCCCCATCCCTGGAGTGGAAGGGGAGGTAAGTATAGTTGCGCTAAGCCTTTTGCTATGCGGGCCACAAAAAGGGTCTCTTGTTTGCACCCTCCACTTGCCACATTTAGCACTTTATGGGGACACATCACACTTCCCAGAAGACTACGGGACCATTCACAAGGTGCAGCACAAGGCTTCACTTCCTGTTTCCCTTACTAGAGATGCTTGTGCCGGCACCCAAAGCCGATTGAAGAATCGATTCGGGAAAGGACATTGGGGGATCACTGGACAGGTACAGTGCCTTGCAAAAGTATTCAGCCCCCCCCCCTGGCATTTTTCGTGTTTTGTTGCCTCACAACCTGGAATTAACATGGATTGTTTGAGGATTTGCATAATTTAATTTACAGAACATGCCCACAACTTTGAAGATGTTTTTTTTTTATTGTGAGGCAGACAAGAAATAGGACAAAATAACAGAAAAATTCAATGTGCATAACTATTCACCCCCCTAAAGTCAATACTTTGTAGAGCCACCTCTTGCGGCTATCACAGCTCCAAGTCGCTTTGGATAAGTCTCTATGAGCTTGCCACATCTTACCACTGGGATTTTTGCCCATTCCTCCTTGCAAAACTGCTCCAGCTCCTTCAAGTTGGATGGTTAGCGCTTGTGAACAGCAATCTTTAAAGCCTCGTACACACGGTCGGACTTTTGCCCAACAAACTTCGTTTTAAGCAAGTTGGACCAACAATCCGACCGTGTGTACACTCTATCGGACAAACTTTTTTCGTTTGGTTTTGGATTTCATCGGACAAAAGTTGGGTCTGCAAACGGACAAACTTTTGCCCAACAAAAGTCCGATGGAGCAAAGTCCGACCGTGTGTACAGATAACCATCGGACTTTAGTCCGATGGACAAAACAACTAATGCTAAAATCAACCAACAATAGCAGAAGTTGACCAAAGGGTGGCAGTAAAGAGCAGAAAAGAGCAGAAAAAACACGCGATGTTGTAAGAAGTTTTAAGAAAGTTTGCAGAAAAGTAAGAGCGTGTGTATGCTATGGGTGTTCCTAACCAACTCCGTTCGGACAAAAAAACACGGAAAAGTCCGATGGAAGTCCGACCGTGTGTACGAGGCTTAAGTCTGACCACAGATTTTCTATTGGATTGAGGTCTGGGCTTTGACTAGGCCATTCCAACACATTTACATGTTTCCCCTTAAACCACTCAAGTGTTGCTTTAGCAGTGTGTTTGGGGTCATTGTCCTGCTGGAAGGTGAACCTCCGGCCTAGCCTCAAATCACACACAGAGTGGTACAGGTTTTGCTCAAGAATATCCCTGTATTTAGCACCATCCATCTTTCCCTCAACTCTGACCAGTTTCCCAGTCCTGACTGCTAAAAAACACCCCCACAGCATGATGCTGCCACCACCATGTTTCACTGTGGGGGTGATGTGATGTTGGATTTGCGCCAGACATAGCGTTTTCTTTGATGGCCAAAAAGTTACATTTTAGTCTCATCAGACCAGAGCACCTTCCTCCATACATTTTGGGAGTCTCCCACATGCCTTCCCGGAAACTCAAAAAACGTACCATTTTGTTTTTTTCTGAAAGTAATGGCTATCTTCTGGCCACTCTGCCATAAAGCCCAACTCTATGGAGCGTACGGCTTCTTGTCATCCTATGTAGAGATACTTCAGTCTCTGCTGTGGAACTCTGTAGCTCCTCCAGGGTTACTTTAGGTCTCTGTGCTGCCTCTCTGATTAATGCCCTCCTTGCCCAGTCCGTGAGTTTTGGTGTGCGGCCGTCTCTTGGCAGGTTTGCTGTTGTGCCATGTTCTTTCCATTTGGTTATGATAGATTTGATGAAGCTCCTAGGGATCATCAAAGATTTGGATATTTTTTTATAACCTAACCCTGACTTGTACTTCTCAACAACATTGTCCCTTACTTGTTTGGAGAGTTCCTTGGTCTTCATGGCAGTGTTTGGTTAGTGGTGCCTCTTGCTTAGGTGTTGCAGCCTCTGGGGCCTTTCAAAAAGATGTGTATATGTAATGACAGATCATGTGACACTGATGCCGCGTACACACGGCCGTTTTTAATGTCATTGAAAAAAACAACGTTTTTCTCGACGTGATTTTTCGTGTTTCCTCTCAAGCCTGCCTTGCCTACACACTATCGTGAAAAAAAATGCTTGAGCAAAGCGCGGTGACGTACAACATGTACGACGGCACTTTAAAGGGGAAGTTCTATTCGGATGGCGCCACCCTTTGGGCTGCTTTTGCTGATCCTCGTGTTAGTAAAGTTTAGTGAGAGCCGATTTGCGCTTTTCAGCCTTGTGCTCTTCAGTCCGTTACAGCGTGACGAATGTGCTATCTCCATTACGAACGTTAGTTTTACCAGAACAAGCGCTCCCGTCTCATACTTGATTCTGAGCATGCGCATTTTTTTTCCCCTCGTAAAAGCATACTACACACTACCGTTTTTCATGACGTTAAAAAGAACAACGTGAAAAACGACGTGAAAAAATAGAGCAGGTTCTAATTTTTTTAGGCCATTTTTCACGTCGTTAAAAATGCTCTGGAGCCTACACACGATCGTTTATTAATGACCAATTTAAAAAATTGAATTTTTCACGCCATGAAAAACGGTCGTGTGTACGCCGCATAAGATTGCACACAGGTGGACATCATTTCAATAATTATGTGTCTTCTGAAGGTATTTGGTTGCACCAGAGCTTTTTATGGGCTTCATAACAAAGGGGGTGAATACATACGCACATGCCAATTATCAGTTTTTTATTTCTAAAAAATTGTTTTATGTATCTATTTTTCTAATTTTACTTCACCAACTTAGACTATCACATATAATTCAGATTAAAAAAACATTGAACTAAAGGCTGTAATGTAACAAAATAGGTAAAAAGCCAAGGGGGGTGAATATTTTTGCAAGGCACTGTAAGTGTCCTTATATTGAAAGTCAGCAGCTACAGTTTTTGCAGCTGCTGACTTTTTTATTTTTTTCTGAAGGAGCCTGGAGCTCCTCGTTAAAGCAAAGTTCCAGGCTTTTTTCAGTTTAATAAAAGTCAGCAGCTACAAAAAGTGTAGCTGCTGACTTTTAATAAACAGCCACTCACCTGTCCCACGGGCCAGCGATGCGGGCGTCCGAAGCCTCGCTCCTCTCTGTGGCGCCATCATTGGAACTGTGGGCACCCGGCCGTGACAAGCTTGTGGCATCACGTCCGGGCGCAAGTCATGCTGTGCTCTCCGAGTGGACAGGCAATCTTCTGGGACCTGTGACGTGTCCCAGAAGATTGCCTAGAGGGGGGAGCCGCCTAGAGGGAGAGGAGGAGTCGCCTAGTTAGCCTGAAGATGGAACGAGGAAGTGGGACAGGAAGTCCCTCTCTAAAGTAGGTACCCCCCTCTCCCCCCCAAAAAAAAATTACATGCCAAATGTGGCATGTAAGGGGGTGAGGAGTGCTTAAAGCGGAAGTTCCACTTTTGGGTGGAACTCCGCTTTAAGGGGCCATACTGTGGCCATTGAGGGAAGAAAAGGCCTCAGATCTGTTGGTCAGTAGGAGTAAAAAAATACATACCGCACACGCTGCAGTCTGGACTGGAGACCACTGGTCTAGATGTAACATCATAGGTCTCATAACAGCCACGGAGGATATCCGAGAATGCCAAGCCATGCTCTGCCCCTTTTTATGAAAGCATTTCATATTATCATTCCACAGAAGCCTACACCACCAACTAGGTTAGAACCTGGACAGCTCCTTGATAGTGTGGTGTGATATTGTGGCAGTCCTTCTAGAGTAGTAGCCTCTTGTTTGACAGTGTCTCTGATAGTATGACCCTTTTCTGGGGGTGGCAGTCTCTCTGGTGACATGGAACACTCTCTTGTAATTTTTACAACCACATGTTAACCATCCACCTTTGAATAATCACTATTTGGGTCCAAAAATAGTTTAATGGCTGGTGATATACCATATATACTCGAGTATAAGCCGAGTTTTTCAGCACATTTTTTTTGTGCTGAAAATGCCCCCTTCAGCTTATACTCGAGTCACCTTTTTGCGCCTGATCTCCCGGACTTTGGAGACCCGGTACTGGCCGGCCGTAGGTCCCCTGGACCCCAAACTTGGCACTTCGTATACAAGTGTGCAAAGTTTGTTGTCCGGGGGACCTACAGCTGGGGAGCACGGATTTTTCAAAGCCGGGCACCCCTTCCATAGACTCCCATGTTAAACGGTCATTTCTCTGGTGCCTTTGGGGACCTGGTTCCAGCCGGTCGTAGGTCCCCTGGACCCGAACCTTGGTACACATATAGCCCTATTTCTCCTCTACAAGTGTGCAAAGTTTGTTGTCTGGGGACCTACGGCCTGGGAGCACCGATTTTTCAAAGCTGGGCACCCCTTCCATAGACTTCCATGTTAAACGTCAGTCTAGTCATGGGCACAGTGAGGCATAGGCACAGTGAGGCATGGACACAGTGAGGCATGGACACAGTGAGGCATGGACACAGTGAGGCATGGACACAGTGAGGCATGGGCACAGTGAGGCATGGGCACAGTGAGGCATGGGCACAGTGAGGCATGGACACAGTGAGGCATGGACACAGTGAGGCATGGACACAGTGAGGCATGGGCACAGTGAGGCATGGGCACAGTGAGGCATGGACATGGACACAGTGAGGCAAAGTGAGGCTTATACTCGAGTCAATACGTTTCCCCAGTTTTTTGTGGTAAAATTAGGTGCCTCGGCTTATATTCGAGTATATACGGTAAATAAAGAAGAATGGACCTCCTGTTTTGTTCTACAGTCAGCATTTTTAGAATAGGAGTCTCATTTTCTCCATAGAACAAAGCTGTTGCATTTTATAAAATGCTCTGATGTTTCCTTTTCATCTGTAGCTTTTCTTATGTACAGGTGGTGTGCTAAATGCAGCATCCCATTAAAATTAAAGTAGCATTAAACCAAAAAAATAAAAAATAAGTATATTACAGTTTCCCAATCCTCAGAATGTGGTGACTACATTCATTTTTATTTTTTTTATAAACTTTTTTATTTTATTTTTTTTCACCTGGTAATCCAGCCAAAAAAAAGAAAAAATTTCCCTCTGGGTAATCTATGTGCATTGCAGAGATTTTGACAAACATTGTTGCAGATTTCTACCTTTTTGGTTTTGCTGCTGTACTTGCAGGGTTCTAATGAGGAAAGTGGCAGGGCCTGTACCCCTTTTAGATGTGATTTCCCTTTTAGGAGTATCTCACCAAAAATGAAATTTTTGTCGCAGTGGATGCCTAAAATCTGACTTGTATCTTAGTGTGGACTTCTGGGAAAATCAGTAAGCAGGACATTACATTTCTGGGGAGCATTCTGTATAGAATACCTCCAGGCTGCCTTATTGCATTGCATTTTACAGAAGATTATAGCTCTGCAGATTAAAAAGGAAAAGTCATTTTTAATAATATTCAATTCCAAAATGACTTGTGTCGCAATAGTATACGCAATACATTTTGTTTTCATTTGGTATTTTTTTTTGCCACAAAAGTGCAGTTACTAAGCAGCACTGAGTTAGCCTTACTAACCTAAGGATGGGGTAGTGTTAAGCCCCGTACACACAGTCAGACTTTTTGCCAACAAACTTCATTTTGAGCAAGTTTGCCAAAAAATTTGACTGTGTGTACGCTCCATCGGACAAACTTTTTTGGTTTTCATCGGACAAAAGTTCGGTCTGCAAACGGACAAACTTTTGGCCAACAAAAGTACGATGGAGCAAAGTCCGACCGTGTGTACAGAAAACCATCGGACTTTTGTCCGATGGACAAAACAAAAAATGTTAAAATCAACCAACAATAGCAGAAGTTGACCAACGGGTGGCGGTAAAGAGCAGAAAAACCACGTGATGTTGGAAAAAGTTTTGGGAAAGTTTGCAGAAAAGTCCTGTGGTGTGTATGCTATGGGTGTGCCCGGCCAACTCCGTTCGGACAAAAATCCACGGAAAAGTCCGATGGAAGTCCGACCGTGTGTGACGAGGCTTAAGATGCATTAGCAGATTTCAATGGACTTGACTAAAGCCGGCCATACATGGAGCAAATTTCTTTCCTGCAACCACGGGTTGCAGAAAATAAATTTGCTCTGTTACCCCATCAACACAGTGTTGATGCGGTTTTACCTCCTGCCCGGCCATTGTCTTCTCCCTACAATAGCAGCTGCTAGTGATAATCGCAGGTAAAACTTGGCTGGCTGGTTGTACCCAAGTCAATCAATCAACTTGGTACATTCAGCCTGCCCATACACGGTTCGAATCTTGCCCATTTCCTGCTGAACCCACCAAGGTTCAAACCGTGTATGGCCTGCCTAACAAATTAATGTCAAACTCCAGCTGACACATTTTAAGCAGGTACAGCAACAGTTTCTTTGTTCCTTTTTAGGATAAAGTTTTACAGGTCCATCTCTAAAAATTTGAATATCATCAAAAAGACAATTTATTTTAGTAATTCAATTCAAATAGTGAAACTCATATGTTATATAGATTTATTACACACAGAGTGATATATTTCAAGCATTTCTTTCCTTTAAAGGGGTTGTAAAGGTTCCTTTTAAAAAAATAAAAAAATAACAAACATATCATACTTACCTCCACTGTGCAGCTTGTTTTGCACAGAGTGGCCCCGAATCTCGTCTTCTGGGGTCCCTCGGCGGCTGTCTTGGCTCCTCCCAACATCAGCTAAGCTCCGTTCTGGGAAGCTCTCTCCCAAGGGGGTTAGCTTGCGGGCACGCTCCCGAGATACAGTGATACTGTATCACTCGGCCCCACCCCCCGGCGCGCCGCGTCATTGATTTGATTGAAAGCAGGGGGAGCCAATGGCTGCGCTGCTATCAATCATCCAATGAATGAGCCGAGAAGAGCCGAGAAGCCCGGTTGAGAAGCCAGCGCGTTCACGACGCGGGACTTTTGAGGGCTCAGGTAAGTAAACGGGGGAGGGGGGGTGCTAATAGTGGGCTAAGGACAAAATAAGGACCGTAATGTTGCTCAGTGGTCCAAAGTCCCATTTTCAGGTGAAAGTAGTGTAGCGGGGTGTTACATTTAGGGGGCGGGTGTCTGAGTGTAATCTGGCTCAGATGCACTATTGCTAGGGTCTATGGACTATATTTTCCTGTGGAGGAGATCAATGGTGCCTAGTTCCCTGCAGTCTATAGGTGGCGCTGTCGCCATAGACTGGGGTTGAACCATCATTGTAAGGTTGTGCCTTTTTGTGTCCCCTCTCGGCGGTGGTACGGCGGGAAGGGGAACCCGCTGTGCCTGCTGGGAGGGGGTATAAAAGGGGCGGCCATCTTCCACACGGGGTCCCAGTCCCAAGCACTGGGGCTGCTGTTCCGGTTTGCCCGTGCCCAGGTGCCCTTGGCCTGGGTGTAGGGGATTGAATGCCATCCCAGGCACCTTCGGCCTGAGGTGAGGTACTGCTTGAGAAGGCCTAAGGGCCAGTACCTTCGACTGGGTCCCGCGAGGGATCGAGGAATCCTAGGGGTCCACCGAGTGAGGGAAACCGAATCTAGGACGAGGGGGACCAGAGAGGTTACCCTTCCCAAATACCCATTGTAGCAATTTGGTGACGGTGGGGCCTCTGGTGACCGTCCGGATGGATGTCTTCTCCCTGACAGGGGTCGCAACTTTTTGAAGATAGTCCACATTTTCATGGTCTGTGGCAGGGACCCAACGTGAATCAGGTCGGTGGCAGAGACCCAACAATCATGGTCTGTGGCAGGGACCTTATTTCACCTGGTCCGTGGCAGGGACCAACCTCACGGTCGGTGGCAGCGACTGTGCGCCATAACTGTTGTGAAATCCTAACAGTTTCGTTTCATTGATAGGATTGTGCCGGGACCTCCTTCCCACTTTGTTCTGAACTGTTCTGTGTCTGACCAGTCTCTCTCAAAGGACTATTTATTGCTCTGAAGAATAAATAAGTGTTGGACTTTCAGTGGTGTGGAACTTGACTTTCTGGGAGCTAAAGGGTCCTACCTCCACCTGCGTGGAGAGTGGGAATCATCCTCAAGGTAAGTTTTGGCTCTGGACGGGGACACAGGCCCGAAGGTAAAAAGTTATAGCTCACACCTCTGCACACAAGAGGATACGAGCTGGTGGTGCGCCACACTCTCCTCCCTGGTCCCATAGACGAGAGTCATTGACCGAGAAGAGAAAGAGATAGTGAGAGGTGAGGTCGCTACAGTAATTTTTGCATTTCATTTGGAAATCAAGGTCCGAGCGTCTGGAGGAAGAGTGGAGAGGTACAGAATCCAAGTTGCATCCAGTGTGAAGTTTCCACAGTCAGTGATTTGGGGAGCCATGTCATCTGCTGGTGTTGGTCCGCTGTCAGCGCAGCCCTCTACCAGGAAATTCTAGAACACTTCATGCTTTCCTCTGCTAATCGGCTTTATGGAGATGCTGATTTAATTTTCCAGCACCTGCCCACACTGCCAAAACTACCAATACCTTAATGATCACGGTATCACTGTGCTTGATTAGCCAGCAAACTCGCCTGACCTAAACCCCATAGAGAATCTGTGGGGTATTGTCAAGAGGAAGATGAGAGACACCAGACCCAACAATGCAGAAGAGCTGAAGGCCGCTATCAAAGCAACCTGAGCTTCCATAACACCTCAGCAGTGCCACAGGCTGATCGCCTTCATGCCACGCCACATTGATGCAGTACTTGCAAAAGGAGCCCCGACCAAGTATTGGGTGCATACTATACTGTACATGGACATACTTTTCAGCAAGCCAACAATTCTGTATTAAGATGTAATGTATGTTATGTAATATTTTACTTTTCTGAGATACTGAATTTTGGGTTTTCACTAGCTGTAAGCCATAATCATCAAAATTAAAAGAAAAATGCTTGAAATATATCACTCTGTGTGCAATGAATCCTATATAATATATGGGTTCTCACTTTTTGAATTGAATTATTGAAATAAATTCACTTTATGATGATATTCTAATTTTTGGAGATGCACCTGTACATACATGAATAAAAGCTGATCGTTGTAAGCACCTCTGTCAGTATTAAATGGTGTGTCTCATCTCTCTAACTGCCATTTTTGTTGGACACCTTGGTCTGTAAAGGAAGTTGAAAAAAAAAAAAACAGACTTGCTGGCCTGGGTCACCAGGCGAAAAGAAAAGCAAAATAGCCTAAAAAGGAAAATGAATGCTGCGCCGCATCTGAGAATTGGTAAGCTGCAATATAATACATTTTGGTTTTTGGGCTTAGTACCGCCTTAAGCCATTTTCCATTTTTTGGAGCCTGAATAATTAACGTGGTTGTAAACTCTCTCAAAAAAAAATAAAACACAACCTGCAAGACAAAGGCATAATGAGCTAGTATGCATCGCATACTAGCTCATTATGTAATACCTTGTTTCCCCGAAAATAAGCCCGGGTCTTATATTAATTTTGGCAACAAAAGACACAGTAGGGCTTATTTTCGGGGTAGGTCTTACCATGTAATGTGCTTTCTTCTCTCCCCCTCTCCCTCCCTGCCTGACAGGAATCCCCAGTGTGAATTGAGTTAAAATGCTTGTAAAATCCTATAATCCACTATCTTACAGTATTATATAATGTGCAATGTGTGTTTCTGTAATATAATTGTGCCAAATACCTTTGTGATAGCGCCGCTCTGCACTTCTGTGACCCGCCTGAGCTCTCTTCCCCGCATTTATATTACAGAAACACACACCTTGTACATTATATAATACTGTAATAGAGTGGATTATAGGATGTTACAAGCATTTTAAACTAGGGCTTATTTTTGGGGTAGGGCTTATATTGCAGCCCTCCTGGAAAATAATGCTAGGTCTTATTTTCAGGGTAGGTCTTATTTTCGGGGAAACACGGTACTTACCTTAGATCAAAGCTGTTGCAGCGGCCCCGCACACCGCTGTGACTGGCGACACGTCTCCCGGAGATGTTTCCAGGATTGGCCAAAGCCGCCGGTCACAGCACAGCGACTGAATAAACGGCACGTGCGAGACGTTTCTTCAGTGCGCATGTGCCGATGACGTCGGCACATGCGGATACAGTGAATATCTCCTAAACGGTGCAAGTTTAGGAGATATTCACGTTACCTACAGGAAAGCCTTATTATAGCCTTACCTATAGGTAAAGGTGATAGTACAGGGTTTACAACCACTTTTAAGAGGTGATTCTGATTGGTTGTTTGAGCTACTGGGGTTTGCACATCATAACTAATTTCTGTACCTCTTTAGCACATAAAGGATAACCGTGAACTTTTTCTTTGGACAGCAGGCATTAATGAAGGTACCGCATATACTCGAGTATAAGCCGACCCGAGTATAAGCCGAGGACCTAATTTTACCACAAAAAAATGGGAAAACTTATTGACTCGAGTATAAGCCGAGGGTGAGAATGCAGCAGCTACAGTAAGCGGAAAAGAGGGTCAACAATGCCCATTTGCACTCCTCACTGTGCCCATTTGCAACCTCACTGTGCTCATTGCAACCTCACTGTGCCCATTGCAGTCTCACTGTGCCATACCTCATTGTGCCCATTGCAGTCTCCCTGTGTCCATTGCAACCTCACTGTGCCATACCTCACTGTGCCCATTGCAGTCTCACTGTGCCATACCTCACTGTGCCCATTACAGTCTCACTGTGCCCATTGCAACCTCACTGTGCCATACCTCACTCTGTGCCATACCTCACTGTGCCCATTGCAGTCTCACTGTGCCATACCTCACTGTGCCCATTACAGTCTCACTGTGCCCATTGCAACCTCACTGTGCCATACCTCACTCTGTGCCATACCTCACTGTGCCCATTGCAGTCTCACTGCCATACCTCACTGTGCCCATTACAGTCTCACTGTGCCCATTGCAACCTCACTGTGCCATACCTCACTCTGTGCCATACCTCACTGTGCCCATTGCAGTCTCACTGTGTCCATTGCAACCTCACTGTGCCATACCTCACTCTGTGCCATACCTCACTGTGCCCATTGCAGTCTCACTGTGCCATACCTCAGTGTGCCAATTGCAGTCTCACTGTGCCCATTGCAACCTCACTGTGCCATACCTCACCCTGTGCCATACCTTGCTGTGCCCATTGCAGTCTCACTGTGCCCGAGTACCTGAATTCTTGACAGGCGTCCATTTTTTTAAAATTTGCGGCTTCCTCCTGGCGTTCCGTTCCGTGATAGGCATTTGACACTATGTTCCGCCCATAACGGAGGTCCTCTCATCCTCGGACTCAGTTTCCCAGCAGACACTGTGTTTAGTGTCCCACCAATCACGGACATTCTTTCATCCTCGGACAAGAGGACGTCCGTGATTGGCAGAACACTGAACACAGTGTCTGCTGGGAAACTGTCCGAGGATGAGTGGACCTCCGTGATAGGCGGAACACAGTGTCAAATGCCTATCACGGAACGGAACGCCAGGAGGAAGCCGCGACTTTTAAAAAAAATGGATGCCTGTCAAGAACTCAGGTACAAAAAACACTGACTCGAGTATAAGCCGAGGGGTGTATTTTCAGCCCTAAAAAAAAAGAGGTGAAAAAACTTGGCTTACATTCGAGTATATACGGTATATCATAACACACCATACACATTGGATTCTACCTGGCTACCTTGGATTCATGTACAGCCCTAGTTCAGGCTCTGCTACATTCTATAGACATTACTGCATTTTCCTGCAATTTGCAGCAAAAAAAAAAAGGGACAATCACCTTGATCTTCATCTTACCAAGAGAAAGGACAAAGGTTGCAGGTCATTCCCTGTAATTCAAAGCTGTCTCGACCCAACAGGCAGCGACTTGTAGACTTTGAAGGGAAGCAATTACAGGCGGTAATGTAGGGAAAGAAGGCGAGAACGATGCGCTTTCACCCAGCTTCCTGTTTGATGAATCTCGTTACCAAGCTTCCAAGAGTCTCTAATGAGGAGGAGGGTGTTGAGGTGGACCTATTTTATTTTAATGGTATTTCTAGAAACCTTCACAGATTTTGGTGGGTGATCATTAGTGAAGGAGAGCCGAAGCTTTCTTTAGAAAAGGAATAAAAAATCTATTGTAAATGGCAAATGCTTTATTAGGAATCTGGAATTTTTATTTTTTTTTCTCCTTTATATATTTGAAACCTGACATATAGAAAACCTCAGCTGTGCACGTCACCAAATGCTTTCATTTTGACATTAAAGCGAATCCGTAACTTATATCTTTGCGGCGTTTGATGTTCAAAGCAAACTGCATTGGAAACAGGTTGCGAGAAGCAAGGATTTAAAGGTTTTCGATAACATCTGCTCCTCCTTCTTTCTATTATGTGCGTTCCGTAACATAACTTTGTGAAAAGCACAGATTGTGAGTGATGGCGGGTCACAGAAGAGATGTCACTTGCTGCGTCCTTCTCCCCACACATCCCTTCTTTTTGGATGTCTGGTGTTCCTGTTTTCACTGTGGGCTTTCAGCACCGATGATACAGTCAAGGAAGTTTTTGGGCCGTTTCCCAGAGCGGTAATTAAAAAGAAGAGAAAGTTAAACAACGATCAAATTAATGAGCTCGTTAAGCTATCCGCGAGCTTGTTCTGCCATCAGAGGAGAGCTGTGGATAAAATCAGGCAAAACTGCTCCTTTCACAGTCATGTAATCCTCGGGGAATTAAAGAAACACTGATTCTAAAATGTAATTCAGTTTATTAAAGGATCTGTAAAATAAATAAAAAATAACAAACATGTTATACTTACCTCCACTGTGCAGTTCGTTTTGCACACAGTGGCCCCGATCTTGGTCTTCTGGGGTCCCTCGGCGGCTGTCTCGGCTCCTCCCCGCAAGGACTCCACACCTTAATGCGAGCGAGCTCGCATGGTGTGGAGTTATTGCGGGCGCGCTCCCGTGATACAGCGGCAGCCATAGCTGCCGACTGTATCACTCGGCCCCGCCCCCCGGGCGCCGTATCATTGGATGTGATTGACAGCAGCGCCAGCCAACGGCTGCGCTGCTTTCAATCCATCCAGTGTAGCCAATCGACGGCCAGGCTGAGAACCGAGGAGGATGAGGGGGACGGCGCGGGACTTTCAAGGGGTAAGGTAAGTAAAACGGGGGCTCGGGGGGGGGGGCGGTACTGTAGGATGCATTAAGGTGAAAAAACATTTACCTTTACAACCCCTTTAAAAGATTTTAGATTTAAAGTGGTTGTAAAGGTTTGAATTTTATTTTTTTTAAAAATAAAAACATATCATACTTACCTCCACTGTGCAGCTCATTTTGCAAAGTGTGGCCCGATCGTCCTCTTCTGGGGTCCCCCGGCGGCTCTCACGGCTCCTCCCCACATCAAATAACCCCCTAGCAGAAGCGCTTCCCGGGGGTTTACCTTGCGGGCACGCTCCCGAGTCCACCATTTGGCATCCATAGCCGCCAAATGCAGGAATCGGCCCTGGCACCCGCGTCATTGGATTTGATTGACAGCAGCGGGAGTCAATGGCTGCGCTGCTATCCATCTATCCAATGAAGAGCCCAGAACCCCGGGCAGAGAGGCAGCATGTTCTCGGTGTGGGACATTCCAGGGCTCAGGTTAGTAAAACGGGGGGGGGGGGGGGGGTGACTGCCAGAAGTTTTTTCACCTTAATGCACAGGATGCTTTAAGGTGAAAAGACAGGAGGGTTTACAACCCCTTTTAATGTCTTACAGGCTTGGTATATTTATTTATGTCTTAAAGGGGCTGTAAAGGTTCATTTTTTATTTTCTAAATAGGTTCTTTTAAGCTATTGCATTGTTGGTTCACTTACCTTTTCCTTCGATTTCCCTTCTAAATGATTTTTCTTTGTTTTCTTTGTCTGAATTTCTCACTTCCTGTTCCTCCTCAGTAAGCTGTTCTGGCTGACTCAACACCACTCGGATGATGGTGTGAAGTTTACTGAGGAGAAACAGGAAGTGAGAAATTCAGACAAAGAAAAAAAACATTTAGAAGGGAAATCGAAGGAAAAGGTAAGTGAACCAACAATGCACTAGCTTAAAGTAACCTATTTAGAAAATAAAAAACGAACCTTTACAACCCCTTTAAGCCACATACACACGATCGGACTTCCATCATACAAATCCGTGGATTTTGGTCCGAAGGGTGTTGGCCGTGAACTTGGTATGCATACACACGGCACAACATTTTCAGCCAACAAAACCTAAATATGTGTTTTTTCTGCTCTTTAGCGCCACCCTTTGGGCCACTTCTGCTAATGTTGTCTAAGGCTGCTTTCACACTGAGGCGCTATTGCGCTAAATTGCGCTCAATCAACATTGAATATTTTTAATCCTTATGCTGCTTTTTTTAGTAGATACAGTGCCTTGAAAAAGTATTCATACCCCTTGACATTTTCCAAATTTTTTCATGTTACAACCAATAATTTAAAAGTATTTCATTGGGATTTTATGCGATAGACCAACACAAAGTGGCACATAATTGTGAAGTGGAAGGAAAATAATAAATGTTTTTTTCAAAATGATTTACAAATATCTAAAAAATCAATACTTTGTAGAACCTCCTTTCACTGCAATTACAGCTGCAAGTCTTTTTGGGGATGTCTCTACCAGCTTTGCACATACAGTTAGAACACACTGGGAACACACATTTAACCCCTTGTTTGCCACCTAGTGTTAACCCCTTCCCTGCCAGTGTCATTTACACAGTAATCAGTGCATTTTTATAGCACTGATCGCTGTAAAAATGTCAATGGTCCCAAAAATGTGTCAAAAGTGTCCGATCTGTTCGTTGCAATACCGCTAAAAATCGCAGATCACTGCCATTACTAGTAAAAAATGAATAAATAATAAAAGTGCCATAAATCTTTCCCCTATTTTGTAGATGCTATAACTTGCGCAAACCAATCAATATACGCTTATTGCAATTTATTTATTTTTTACCAAAAATATGTAGAAGAATATATATTGGCCTAAACTGATGGAGAAATTTGTTTTTAAAAACATTTTTGGGGATATTTATTGTAGCAAAAAGTAAAAAAAATTGTTGTTTTTTAAACTTTTTTTCAAAATTGCCGCTCTTATTTTGTGTATAGCGTAAAAAAAAAATAAAAAAACGCAGAGGTGATCAAATAGCACCAAAAGAAAGCTCTATTTGTTTGGGAATAAAGAACGTAAATTTTGTTTGGGTACAGCATTGTATGTCCAGTGCCAAATTATAAAAAGTGCTCTGGTAAGGAAGGGGGTAAAACCTTCCGGGGCTGAAGTGGCTAGAGAGTGAAATGTTTGCCCATTCTTCTTTGCAAACTAGCTCAAGCTCTGTCAGATTGTATGGAGAGCGTCTGTGAACAGCACAGACAAGTCTTGCCACAGATTCTGAAATGGATTTACTGTAGGTCTGGACCAGTGCCGGCCCAAGACATTGTGCTGCCTGGTACCAAGAATTAAATGCTGCCCCCCCCAAAAAAAAATCACGCCCACCAAATACCCCACATTCATTATTTTATATCATGATAACTAAAGTGGACCTGTCATGGCTCTATACATGTAAAGGAGTATAAAAGGACCTGTGCGTGGCTGGTGGCCGCAATCGCTTCAGAGAGCCAGAACGGGGATCTGTTAATGTAAACAGACAGATCCCTATTCTGACAGGGGAGGAGAGACAGATCTGCTCTTCCTAGTGATTAGGAACAGAGATCTCTCTCCTCCTACAGTCAGTCCCATTCCCCCCCAGTTAGAAACACCTCCCAGGGAACACATTTAACCCCTTTCCTGCCAGTGACATTTACACAGTAATCAGTGCATTTTTATAGCACAGATCGCTGTATAAATGTCACTGGTCCCAAAAAAAGTGTCAAAAGTGTCTGATCTGTCCACCGCAATGTCACAGTCTAGCTAAAAATCGCAGATCACCAGACCCCGCTACACTAGTAAAAAAATAATAATAATAATAATAAAAATGCCATAAATCTACCCTCTATTTTGTAGACGGTATAACTTTTGCGCAAACTAATCAATATACACATTGCATTTTTTTTACCAAACATATGTAGAAGAATACATATCTACCTAAACTGATCAAGAAATGTTTATTTTTATTTTATTATGCTCCACTAGACCCTAGTCTCTTTATTGGCTACAGCCCTTAACCCTTCACGGATTTGCTTTTGGAATTAACTCTTCGCGGACTATGTTGTGTTCTTTTTGGACTCTGCATTAGTTTTCTTTTTAATTAATTTTTCATATATTAATTTTTCACATTTCAAGGTTTAACATTTATTTCACACATGGTTTTAACCACATAGCGCTGCACATTTTTTGAACACATGTGACCTATCTGACCCCTACACTGACCCCCTGACACACCTACGTGACACATGCACTGATTCACCTGACTCCTACTTCCTGCACTACTCACATTACACTGACCTACCTGACCATTACCCTGACCCCTACACTGACCTACCTGACACCTACACTGACCTACCTGACACCTACCTCACTCCTACTTCCTGCACTACTCACATTACACTGACCTGACAGCAACACTGACTATTACACTGACTGACACATACACTGACCCACCGACCTTACACCTACACTGACCTACTACACAGACCCACCTGACTCCTACAGTAGGAGTCCTACTTCCTGCACTACTCACACCCGACCCCCTCCCCACAGCTCGGTGCGAATCCATCCTTTGAGTCCTCCTTACCTTTGCCTGCTCTTCACCAGGACTCTCCTCAGGACCTCAGCACTGGATGTGCAGAACTGCTTCGGCGTCCCAACTTCCCGCCAGCGCCATCCACCCGCAGCCCGCTCCATGGTGTCAGACGCTGCACGCCTGCACCTCCATGATCCCATCTCCACCGCGCCGTAACAAAGCAGAGGGACAGGCGGAGGGGAAGACAGCTCACACTTCCAGTGCTTGTCTCCCGCCACTATGTTCGTGTTTCCCGGCGCACTGTGATTGGGCGTATGGCGGTCATGTGCGGAGGCGGGACTTCTAGAGCGATCGCTGACAGGCCAGCCCCACGTCGCACATGACCCCCATTCGTCCAATCACAGGGCGCCGGACACTAAACATGGTGGCTGGAAAATCGGGGACACAGGAAAGGAAAATTAGTAGGAGACACGGAATGTCGCTGGCTGACGGGCGGCAATTTGCCGCCCCCCTTAAAGTGCCGCCTGGGACCGGGGTACCATCGGGTCCCATGGTAGGGCCGGCCCTGGTCTGGACTTTGACTGGGCCATTCTAACACATGAATATGCTTTGATCTAAACCATTCCATTGTAGCTCTGTCTGTATTTTTAGGGTCGTTGTCCTGCTCAAAGGGGAACCTCTGCCCCAGTCTCAAGTCTTTTGCAGACTTTAACAGGTTTTCTTCTAATGCCCCGTACACGCGACCATTTTTCTCATTGGGAAAAATGAAATTTTTTCTCTTTGACGAGAAAAACGACCGTGTGTGGGCTTTTCATCATTTTTCCCGATGAGAAAAACGGCAAAAATCACGACGAGAAAAATTAGAACATGCTCTAATTTTTCTCGTCGTGATTCACGCCATTTTTTTCCATGGCAGTTTTCCCATAGGGAAACACTGCCAGGGAGCCTACACATGATCGTTTTTCTCGACCAAGAGAAAAAATGTCAGGAAAACCGGCCGTGTGTAGGGGACCAAGCCGTTCCTCGTTTTTCCCGTCGATTTTCTCGAGAAAATCGATCGTGTGTACACGGCATTAGATTGCCCTGGGTTTGGCTCCATCCATCTTCCCATCAAATCTGACCAGCTTCCCTGTCCCTGCTGAAGAAAAGCAGGCCCACAACATGATGCTGCCACCACCATGTTTCACGGTGGGGATGGTGTGTTCAGGGTGATGTGCAGTGTCAGTTTTCCACAACACATAGCATTTTGCTTTTAGTCCAAAAAGTTCAGTTTTGGCCTCACCTGACCAGAGCACCTTCTTCTACATGTTTGCTGTGTCCCCCACATGGCTTCTTGCAAACTGCAAACAGGACTTCTTATGGCCTTCCTTCAATAATGGCTTTCTTCTTGCCACTCTTCCATAAAGGCCAGATTTGTGGAGTGCACGACTAATAGTTGTCCTGTGGACAGATTCTCCCACCTGAGCTGTGGATCTCTACAGCTCCTCCAGAGTTACCATGGGCCTCTTGGCTGCTTCTCTGATGAATGCTCTCCTTGCCCGGCCTGTCAGTTTAGGTGGACGGCCATGTCTTGGTAGGTTTGCAGTCATGCCATACTCTTTCCATTTTCGGATGATGGATTGAAATGTTTCCAGTGAGATGTTCAAAGCTTGGGATATTTTTATTTATAACCTAACCCTGATTTAAACTTCTCCACAACTGTATCCCGGAACCTTGGCCTTCATGATGCTGTTTGTTCACTAAGGTTCTCTAACAAACCTCTGAGGGTGTCACAGAACAGCCGTTTTTATATCGAGATTAAATTACACAGAGGTGGAATCGATTTATTAATTAGTCGACTTCTGAAGACAATTGGTTCCACTAGATTTTAGTTAGGGTTATCAGAGTAAAGGGGACTGAATATAAATGCACGCCACACTTTTCACATATTTATTTGTAAAACATGTTAAAAAACATTTATCATTTTCATTCCACTTCACAATTATTTGCCACTTTGTGTTGGTCTATCACATAAAATCCCAATAAAATACATTTACGTTTTTGGCTGTAACATGACAAAATGTGGACAATTTCCAGGGTTATGAATACTTTTTCAAGGCACCGTAGTTAGGTAAGTATTTCATATTTACTTGTTTTAAAGGATAAGTTCACCTTTTCAGCAAAAAATAATAAATGTACACTTTTTTGCAGGTAAATAAATGCGCATTCATTATTTTTTGTTGCCGGAGCCTGTAAAGCATTGCACCAGCGATCTGCAGATTGGCTTGCTCGTACGAGGAAGCCAATACATTCTGATAGGAAGGCTAAGGCTGGGTTCACACTTGTGCGATCACAGACATTGCATGTGATTTGCAGCACAATGCAGATCACATGCGATGTCTGTGCAATGCAAATTCAGCCATGCAAACTGTATGCTACAGTGTTGATAAATAAGTCACTCTGCCAAGTAAAAGAATTGAGTTTCTCATACAGCTGTCCCTTTAATCATATGTAAGTTTTTTTTTTTTTAGTACAGTTCATAAATACTTTCCTGTTTTTTTAAACTACTGTATTTTAAGTAGCTGTCAGTTTAGACAGCATTTCATTAAGGTTTGAGAAATAAAATGAATGTCCAGGAGCTTTGAAACACCCACATGCATTCACAATGCAATAAGTCTTTTTAAAGAAGCACTTGGACAAAAAAACAAGAACAATACACTTTAACCCCTTGCCGACCAGCGCACGACGATATACGTCGGCACAATGGCACGGCTGGGTAAATGGGTGTACCTGTACGTCCCCTTTAAATCGTGGCATAGTGGGCGTGCACGCGCCCGCCGCGTACTCCGTGAGCGTGCCCGCGGGTCCCGCGAACTCAATGTCCGTCGGGGGGCCCGCGATCATGTCACGGAGCGGCAGAACGGGGAGATGCCTATGTAAACAAGGCATTTCCCTGTTCTGCCTAGCAACATGACAGAGATCTACTGCTCCCTGTCATCGGGAGCAGTGATCTCTGTCATGTTCTAGTGAGACAATCCCCCCTACAGTTAGAATCACTCCCTAGGACACACTTAACCCCTTGAGCACCCCCTAGTGTTTAACCCCTTCCCTGCAAGTGTCATTTACACAGTAATCAGTGCATTTGGATAGCACTGATCGCTGTATAAATGACAATGGTCCCAAAATAGTGTCAAAAGTGTCCGATGTGTCCGCCATAATGTCGCAGATCGCCGCCATTACTAATAAAAAAAAAAGAATAATAAAAATGCAATAAATCTATCCACTATTTTGTAGACGCTATAACTTTTGCGCAAACCAATCAATATACGCTTATTGCGATTTTATTTATGTTTTTACCAAAAATATGTAGAAGAATACGTATCGGCCTAAACTGAGAAAGAAATTACCGTATTTATCGGCGTATAACACGCACCGGCGTATAACACGCACCCCAAGTTTAGGAGGGAATTTTAGGGAAAAAAACTTTTAGGAGGGAAGTTTAAGGATAAAAAAAAACTTACATTTAAATGCAGCCTTACCAGTGTCCGTTGCAGCCTTGCCAGCAGTGTCCAGTGCAGCCTTTGCCCAGTGTCCAGTGCAGCCTTTGCCCAGTGTCCAGTGCAGCCTTTGCCCAGTGCAGCTTTACCAAGTGTCCAGTGCAGCCTTTGCCCAGTGCAGCCTTTGCCCAGTGTAGCTTTGCCCAGTGTCCAGTGCATCTTTACCCAGTGTCCAGTGCAGCCTTTGCCCAGTGCAGCCTTTGCCCAGTGTAGCTTTGCCCAGTGCCCAGTGCAGCTTTACCCAGTGTCCAGTGCAGCCTTTGCCCAGTGCAGCCTTTGCCCAGTGTCCAGTGCAGCTTTGTCCAGTGCAGCCTTTGCCCAGTGTCCAGTGCAGCTTTGCCCAGTGTCCAGTGCAGCCTTTGCTAAGTGCAGCCTTTGCCCAGTGTCCAGTGCAGCCTTGCCCCAGTTTTCAAAATTGGCGCCGCCGAGATCGCCGCAGAGACTGGGCGGAGCGGGGCGAACGCCGCCGAGAACGCAGGGACTGGGCGGAGCCGAGATACACATAGCCGAGTGTACTCGGCTATACTCGGCTTTTCTCGGCTTCGCTCACAGTCACGCCGAGTCCCGCCCTATGATGGACATATCACAGGTCCAATGGCGGGACTGGGCGTGACTGTGAGCAGAGCCGAGAAAAGCCGAGTATAGCCGAGGACACTCGGCTATGTGTATCTCGGCGGCGATCGCTGCGCTCCGCTCAGTCAGCGGAGATCGCCGGGATCAGTGGGTATCGGCGTATAACACGCACCCACGATTTTCCCCTGATTTTAAGGGGAAAAAAGTGCGTGTTATACGCCGATAAATACGGTAGTTTTTTTATATATTTTTGGGGGATATTTATTATAGCAAAAAGTAAAAAATGTTGCTTTTTTTTAAAAATTGTCGCTCTTTTTTTGTTTATAGCGCAAAATATAAAAACCACAGAGGTGATCAAAAACCACCAAAAGAAAGCTCTATTTGTGAGGAAAAAGGGACATCAATTTTGTTTGGGTGCCACGTCGCAATTGTAATTGTCAGTTAAAGCGACACAGTCCCGTATCGCAAAAAGTACTCTGGTCAGGAAGGGGGTAAATCCTTCCGGGGCTGAAGTGTTTAAAAGGGTTGTAAAGTCAGAAGGTTTTTTTTTTATCTTAATGCATTCTATGCATTAAGATAAAATAGCTTTTGTGTGCAGCAGCCCCCCAAATACTTACCTGAGCCCCCTCCCCGACAAGCGAAGTCCACGAGTGTCTCGGCCATCCGGGACTCTCCCTCCTGATTGGCTGAGACACAGCAGCGGCGCCATTGGCTCCCGCTACTGTCAATCAAAGTCAGTTAGCCAATCAGGAGAGAGAGGGAATGGGGCCGAACCACAGCTTCGTGTCTGAGGGGGCTGTGGGGGCACTCAACAGGAGGGAGGAGCCAGGAGTACAGAAGAGGGACCCGAGAAGAGGAGGATCCAGGCTGCCCTGTGCAAATTCACTGCAACAGTGCAGGTAAGGATTACATGTTTGTTATTTTTATAGAAAAGACTTTACAATCACTTTAAAAGCAGCCTTGCTCAAGCTTTTTACTCCAGAGGAACCCTTCAAATAATTGTTCAGTCATCGGAGGTCAGTAGAAGGATGCCCCTTTTAAAGTGGTGGACAGCATGCCACCCTTACAGACAGGTAAGATCAGTGATGTCATGCTGGTGGCACTGCTAAGTGGCATTGAACCCAGTCCTATGCAGGCACCATTCTATGAAGGTCAGTCAGTCACATCTGAAGAAACCCCTTGCAATCTCTGTAGGGACCCTGGTTGAGAATGACTGTTCTAAAGTAGACCTGTGCCAGACGTAAATTATTTATACATGCTAAACAAGCCATGAAGTCAGTTTAAAACAATCTCTCATTTACTTCTGTATCTATAAGCATTGTGGCAAAATAATTTTTTAATGTTACCAAAACAAGCATTGTGGCTTTTGTTTTATATGAGAGCAGATCTGGGCAGTTGGCCTATTTTCCAATGTGAAATTGTTTAACAACTAAAATCGGACTTTATGGCCCCTGAACACTGGTATGCTGCATTCATGCACTGAAGTGCTGTGCAGTGTGCTGCATCGCTATTTAATTTTGAATAGCAACCCAACACACTAACACAACACATTGTGATGCAAGTGCATTGTAACGCAACAGATGTGAATGATCTATGTGTTTTATTAAAAAAATAATACAACATATTTAGGCCTCGTTTACACTTGTGTTGGGGGAGGGGGGTAAAAATGCACGTCTGAGCCACATTTTTGCCGCTTCCCAGCCAATCTCCCTTATGCTTCAAATGCAGGAATTGATAACTTCATATTAAAGTGAAAATAAAGGTTATTGTTTTTTTTATTTTACTTCTGACAGGTAGGCTTATTTTGTGACAGAAGAGGCTGTACTGTCTCCTGCCTGTTAGCACTTTTTTCTATAAGTGTACACTAAACCACGCATGCACAAGATTTTATGTTATGCTTACCTGCTCTGTGTAATGGTTTTGCACATAGCAGCCAGGATCCTCCTCTTCTCGGGTCTCTTTTCTGTGCTCCTGGCCCCTCCCTCCTGTTGAGTGCCCCCACAGCAAGCAGCTTGTTATGAGGGCACCCGAGCCAAGTCACAGCAGCTCGGCCCCACCCCTTCTTTCCTGATTTGCTGACTGGCCTTGATTGACAATGGTGCCGCTGGTTTGTCTCAGCCAATCAGGAGGGAAAGTCTTGGACGGCCGAGACACTCGTGAACATCCCTGGACAGAGATGGGGCTCAGGTAAGTTTTAGGCAGGCTGCTACACACAGAAGACTTTTTATCTTAATGCATAGAATGCATTAAGATAAAAAAATCTTCTGACTTTACAATCACTTTAAGTCATCGGGGCCTGGTCAATGAAGAACACAAAGGGGTTGATTTACTAAAGGCAAATAGACTGTGCACTTTGCACTCTGCATATGCTGTTGCTCCAGAGCTTTGTATGAGCAGAAGCTCCTCTGACTTCCATCATCCAATCATGTGCAAGCAAAAATACAGTTTTTTTTTCCTTGCATGTGATTGGGTATTCTTTGCAAAGTGAAGCTTTATTTTTTTTACTTGGTGCTGGAGCAACTGCACTTGCAGAGTGCAACTGCGCTTCGCAAAGTGCACAGTCTATTTGTTTTTAGTAAATCAACCCCTAAAGCTATTTTCACACTGAGGCGGTTTTAGCGCTAGAAATAGCCTCTAAATAACGCCTGAAACTGCCTCCCATTCATTTCAGTTTGTCTTTACACACTGGGGCAGTGTGCTTGCGGGACGGGAAAAAAATTCCTGCAAGCAGCATCTTTGGGGCAGTTTGGGAGTGCTGTATACATCGCTCCCAATACGCACTGCCAATCGAAATGAATGGGTGGCGCTTCCGAATTGCTTTTCAGGCAACAAGTGCACTTTTAACCCTTTCTTCGGCCGCTAGCGGGGGTTAAAAGCTTCCCGCTAGCAGCCAAAAAGCGCTGCTTAAAACAGCGCTAAAACGAGTGGCGCGTTAGTGCTAACATGGCCACGGCTCAATGTGAAAGTAGCCTTATGCCACGTACACACGGTCGGACAATAGTCCGACCAAAATCACATAGGAATTCCGACGGAATTCCATCGGTGTAAAAGCAAACATGTTCCCTATGTAAACTCTGATGGAATTCATTCGACGGGGCATACACACTGTCGGAAAATCCGATGAAAAGCTCCCATCGGACTTTTTCCATCGGAAATTCCGATCGTGTGCACAAGGCATTAGTCTCTGAACTCAGAAGAAGTCCAGGAAAAGAAGGAGGTGCTGGTGATGCCTTGACATTGCAGCACCGGAGGGGCTTGCTTTGGTAAGTAAGTCTATCATAATGTGCAAATATGCTTTACTTACCAACATATTATGGCAAAATACCTCCTGGGTGTCCCAAACTCTAAATTTAGTCCGGAGATTTACTTCTTCTTTAAAAGCAGCTAGAGATATTAGGGATGGTTTGGTATAAAGCTGTTTTACTGAGAGTATGAGGATATTTAAGTACTGTAGTTTAATGTCCATAGATACACATTAGCAGAGAAACTTCCATTCGCTGACCTCAAGAACAGGAAAGTCAATAAAGCAAATGATCTGTATGATCTCCCCGTGGTCACAGCTTTATCTCCCTGCGCTTGTAATTTCTTTTACAATGGTCCGCACGTTAACTCGCCTCAATATATCTTTTATGGCTCCTGTGACTCTAAAATTGCTCTGTAATAGTAGACAGGCTATGAAAAAAAGGCAGAATTGAGGCCGATTAAAACTTTCTAATGTGAACAAAATACAGTACTAAAGTTGATGCACTCTCTGGATAATTGGTTTTCAGTGTCATCCAAGCAAAGTAAACCTTATGCATCATGGAAACACACAATGCTCACAAGTAGCTATACAGAAGCTATAAAGGAGAATTTTGAAGATCTAAAAAATGTGACACTTTTGTTAGGAGCGCTCATGGCTCTGGGCTGGTGACAGCTTTCGGCTTCCTGGCCCCTCTCCCTGTGCCCATCCTTGTCTCATTTTGCTACCTGTGACGTCACAAGGGGCAGGCTCTCCAGGTGATGTCATCGGATGGCCACGCCCCATGACTATATAAGAGATGTCAGAAAGCGGGGACGTCACAACGGAGGAAGACCGCCTCAGGACAAGAGTGGCCTTTTTTGTTTTTAGCGGGTAACCGGCAGCGAGGAAGAAGACAGCGGAGGCGAGGAAAAAGACAGCGGCGCGGGAGAAGACAGCTCAGGGAGAAGACGGCGGTGGGAGAGACGGTGGCGAGAGATGGCTCAGGGAGAATTTGGCTCAGGGAGAAGACAGCACCGGGAGAGACGTCGGTGGGAGAAGACAGCACTGGGAGAGACGGTGGCGAGAGAAGACAGATCAGAGCTATTTTTTTAATAAAGGACTTTTTTTAATAAAGGTATTGTTTTTCTTTACATTTCAGTGCTTTTTTGGTGAAGGGGTAGGGGTACGATGTACCAATTCACATGGGGGGTGGGATCTGGGGGTCAAAGGGGATTTCCAGATTCTGATAGACCCCCCGCCTGCAGACTAATGACAACCAGCTGCCAGGGTTGTTGGAAAAACACCCTTGTCCCCATCAACAAAGCACTCACCCCCCCATGTTGAGGGCGTGCGGTCTGGAATGGTTCAGGGGGGGAGGGGGGCGCTCGCTAGTCCCCTCCATTTCCTGACCTGCCAGGCTGCATGCTCTGATAAGTGTCTGGTATGGATTTTGGGGGGCCCCACGCCATTCTTTATTTATTTTTTATTTTGGCACGAGGGTTCAGCTTTCAGCAAGGCCCACTGAGAATGGATGACTCATCGGTTGCTAAGGACGCGGCTGCCGGCTTCCCGACCCACTCCTTAGCAACCAGCTTTATACAGTGAATGTACAAATAAATAGATCGCTGTAAAAATCCAATAAAAAAACATAAAAAAAACCCAATTTTTTTCACCAATTTAGGCCAATATATAGTCTCTGCTACATATTTTTGGTAAAAAAACAAAAAACAATAAGCATATATAGATTGATTTGCCAAAAAGTTATGTAGAGTCTACAAACTATGGGAAAAATGTATGGAGTTTAATTTTTTTTACTAGTAATGGCGGGGGTTAGAAATTTTTAGCGGGACTGCGACATTGCGGCGGACAAATCTGACACTGATGTATACAAAAGTGACACTTTTTGGGGACCAGTAACACCAATACAGTGATCAGTGCTAAAAAAATGCACTGTCACTGTACTAATGACACTGGCAGGGAAGGGTTTAACATCCCTGGGAGTGCTTTCTAACTGTGGGGGGGGGGGCTTTGACTGGGGGGGGGGGACAGAGATTTGTGTTGCTGCTTAGCAGAAACACGTGATCTCCACCTTCCCCTTTCCCAAAACGGCGATCTGCCTTGTTTACATAGGCAGACCGACATTCTGCCTCTCTCGGGAACGATTGCGTGGTGTCAGCGAACATCGGGTCTGCCCTGTCGCAGTATAAATGCGTGGGGCGGTCCGGAAGAGGTTCAGTTCTGTAAAATATATTTTGTGTGTAGGCACGGCTGTGTCACACATTTCTCAGAGCCTGCCTTCTAAAGTACAGAGGTGCTGAAAGGAGGAGTTTAAGGAGGTGGAGTCAGTGCAGGAAAACGTAGGCACGGGGCTCTGAAGGAACGCCGCGGGTATGTGTCGTGCATGCGCCGGTGCACGTTTAGGAGGTTTTTTACTGTACCTATAGGTGAGCTTACTTTAGGCTTATCTATAGGTAAAAATCAACCATGGAAGTTTATTCCCACTTTAAAAGATCTATTTCCGGCTCAACTTCAATCCTCACCAAGCACACTTTGATCTGATGCATCATAGTTTACGCGACATTACCTTATGAAACAAAAAAATAATATTTTTCTAGATTTTTTTTTTGCCACAGCTTCCAGAGTGCTTTCTTTCATCAAAGAATCAAACTGAGAGCATTTAAACTGTACAATGGATGCTAAATCACTGCCTGCTGGTTCAAAAGCATTGAAACTAAAGATTAATAAGCCATATTTAACCAACTAAAGTAAAAGTCCTGAGCATAAAAAATAAGTTATGTACAAAACTACTATACATTTTCTTTTGGAAAAAAGCTTCCTTATATTGGCAATTTCGTTTTTATTAAGGTGGCAGATAAGGCTTACTATAAATATTCTTAATGTCTGCTCCTTCTACCTATCCTGTATTCCCAGTATAAAAAAGTGTACTTACTGTAACTTTTTAATTTTTTTATTTGGTTGTGACAGATCACACATTCCAGAGAGCAGCTGCTGCAGGGGAGAGGAGGGAGTGCTGACAATGGATAGGCCATGGGAGACTATGGGTGAATACACAGCTGTTGTGGAGCGCTCCCTTACACAGGGGTGCTGGAGCTGCTGAATCACGTTACAGTACCAGACTGGGTTAAAAAAAGTACACAGATCATTTATCTACAGGGTATTCAGGATACGTAAGAGAAGGAGGAACGGAACCGCTTTTTAGGATAGTTATAATTAGCCTTTACTAAAGCCGGTCATAGACAGATGGAAATTTGGCCAGTTCAGCAAGAACCGGGTGAATATTGATCCATCTGTGGGCAGGCTGGTTGTACTGAAGTCAATCTATTGATCAACTTCAATACAAATAGCCTATTGGGTTTTTTCCATATGATCACTGCAGGCGGCTATAGCTGTCAGCAGTTATCATTGTATTTTGACGGCGGGGAAACCAGAATACAATAGCTCCACAGGAGGGATTCCTCCATCAACACTGATTGTGTCGATGGGGGAATCAAGCAATTTTTTTCTTTCCTTACGCCCTAGGGTTGAAGAAATAAAAATTGCATACTGTGTGGCCAACCTAACACTTTAAGGCTGCCCATTGATGGGCAGATTGTTTATTGAGAACACAGAACAGTTAAGCCCTGTACACACAATCGGTTTTACCGATGAAAGACTTTTTTCATCGGACAAACCGATCGTGAATGGGCCCCATCGTTCTTTTTTCTATCGGTGTTAAAAAATAGAACATGTTTTAAATTTATCCGATGGAAAAAAAAAACGATAGCAAATTACTATCGTCTGTGGGGAACTCCATCGGATAAAAAACACACGCATGCTCAGAATCAAGTCGACGCATGCTCAGAAGCATAGAACTTAATTTTTCTTGGCTCGTCTGAGTGTTTTACATCACGGTGTTTGGGACGATGGGTTTTTTGACTGATGGTGTGTAGGCAAGACTGATGGAAGTCAGCTTCATCGGATTTCTGATGGAAAAATCCATCGGTTTAAAATCCATAGGAAATCCGATCGTGTGTACAGGGCTTAAGAAAGCTGTCATTGTTGGGCTCTAGGAGTTCCTGGGTTACCCTCTACTTTTTTTTTTTTTTTCCATATTTTGAGAAGAAATGGGTTGAATGGCAACCTATACAGAGAGGAATGTTGAACACAGATCTTTTGACTTGCTGTACTATGTTCTGTAGGCACGTTCTGCTGAATTGCCTTGGTATATATAAGGCCCTGTGATCCTCTCAGTTTTTAAATCAGCAGAGCTTCCTCCTTTCACCTCCCTTGAGCCCTGACCTGGTCTCTTCACAGCATGGGTATATTGACGACATCCTTGTAGAACAGGGAGCCATCCTGAACATGCATTGAAAACTGCCAGAAATGAGAAGTACTTTTGGGTTCTTGGCACTTGGGCATTAATTCCTTCACAAGCTACGATTAGATTGTTCAGGTTGCTTGGGAGTATCAGGTCAGTTATGACTAGCCTAACGTGATCAATTGCTCAGAACATCAATTTGAAAGAATAATTTAGTGAGCAGACGAGGTGTAAGCTTGCCTTTGGCTGTGAGATGATGCTTTTCAACCTCTTAAAACACTTGCGTCTGTTAATGGATGATCGAGATTCCTGAAAATCACACTCCTTGGAGAGCATTCTGATGCGGTGCTCTCAGCTGCCACGGCTTGCTCAGCATGTAATATCCTAATTAGCAGGGATAAAGGAGATGGATTATTTACAGAACAAGGCCCATTCATGGAGCTGGTTCATCGTCTACGTGTTTTTTTTTTGTCTTGTTTTTTCTCTCTTTTTAAGCCAGACATTAGAGAATACTCTAGTATAAAAAAAAACAAAAAACTATTAAACAATTATCCAATGTTATAAGCCGAGGCACCTAATTTTACCACAAAAAACTGGGAAAACCTATTGACTCGAGTATAAGCCTAGGGTGTCCATCTGCATGCCTCACTGTGCCTTAATGTGCCCATGCCCCACTGTCACTGTGCCCATGCCTCACTGTGCCCATGCCTCATTGTGCCCAATCTCCCTACCTGATCTCCTGCGCTGTGTGACTAGACAGACGTTTAACATGGGAGTCTATGGAAGAGGTTTCCGGGTTTGAAAAATCAGTGCTCCCCGGCCGTAGGTCTCCTGGACAACAAGCTTTGCACACTTGTAGATGAAGAGTGGGGCTACATGTGTGCCAAGTTTGGGGTCCAGGGGACCTAGGGCCGGCCAGTACCAGGTCCCCAAAATCACTGGAGAAATGACCATTTAACATGGGAGTCTATGGAAGGGGTGCCTGGGTTTGAAAAATCGGTACTCCCCTTCCGTAGGTCCCCCTGGCAATAAATGTAGCACACTTGTAGAGGAAGAGTGGGGCTACATGTGTGCCAAGTTTGGGGTCCAGGGGACCTACGGCTGGCCAGGATCAGGCGCACAAAGGCGAAGAGGGACACAGACTCGAGTATAAGCCGAGGGGGGCATTTTCAGCACAAAAAAATGTGCTGAAAAACTCGGCTTATACTCGAGTACATACGGTAAATCTTTTGTGTTGCAATATAGCTAGCCCTTTTGCCTTGTACACACGATAGGAATTTCCGATGGAAAAAGTCCGACTGACTTTTTCCATCGGAAATTCCTACCGTGTGTGTGCCCCATCAGAGAAATTCCGATGAATTCCATCGGAGTTTAAATATAGAACATGTTCTATTTTTCTCTGATGGAATTCCGTCGGAATTCCGTTGTGAGTTTGGTCAGACAAAGGTCCGATCGTGTGTACGCTGCATTAGATCAGCCTTTTTCAACCTTTTCAACACAGAGGAACCTTTGAAAAAACTTTCTGGTATCAGGGAACCCCTGCTAAAGATTACTATATCTACAACTCATGATACATTAGTGTGATGGTCAGTGGGGAGGATGCTCCTTACACTTGTGGGCATTGGGAAGATATATTCCCTTACAGATATCCAAAAAGATCATTGGTGTCAGTGGGAACTTATCTGAGAGGCAGAAATTGCTCATTGCTCACCCCACCCCCTCCATCCCTAGCAACCTCTGAAGGAACCTAAGGATTCAGTGGAACCTTGGTTGAGAAACCCTGCCATATGCCGTATACACACCATTGTTTTTAATGTCATGGAAAAAAACGAAATTTTTCTCAATGTTATTCTTCTCAAGCATGCCTTGCATTCACACTATCGTGAAAAAAAATGCTTGAGCAAAGCGCGGTGGCGTACAACATGTTCGACAACACGTAAGACGGCACTATAAAGGGGAAGTTCCATTCGGATGGCACCACTCTTTGGGCTGCTTTTGCTGATTTCGTGTTACCGCGTGTTAGTAAAAGTTTGGTGTTAGCCGATTCGCGCTTTTCAGTCTCTGTGTTTTTCAGTTCGTTACAGAATGACAAATGTGCTACCTCCATTACGAACGCTAGTTTTACCAGAACGAGCGCTCCCGTCTCATAACTTGCTTCTGAGCATGCAGGTTTTTTTCCCGTCATTAAAGCCTACACATGACCGTTTTTCACGACAAGAAAAACGACGACGTGAAAAACGACGAGAAAAAATAGAGCAGGTTCTAAATTTTTAATGGCCATTTTTCTCGTCGAGAAAAATGCTCTGGAGCCTACACACGACCGTTTTTCACGACCAATTAAAAAAATGGCATGTTTCTCGTCATGAAAAACGGTCGTGTGTACGTGGCATTAGATTCTTTAGTACCTTGCTAATTAGCTTCATTAGCACTTAGGTTGAACCTTCTTGCCACCAGTTACTGTATGTCTTTCTGTAGTCATCTGTGTGTCACTTTTTGGTTTGTTCCTCGACTTTGTGTACTTTGTAAATATCTTGCATACCTTTCCTAATCACCTTAAACATGACATGGTCAATTTCTTGCGGAGTCCCTCAAGGATCACCACTGTCACCCCTGCTCTTTAACATCTACCTTCGCCCACTCCTAAAAATCATTAGCAAACAGGACTTGTGCTACCACTCATATGCGGGCGACACCCAACTCTACTTTCGTATCACTGGAAAAAAAGACCAATATCACGGATTGGAAAAGTGCCTCACATTGATCGATGATTGGATGACTGAGAGTTCACTTAAACTCAACGGATCCAAAACAGAACTGCTTCTCCTCCACGCAAATCGAAAGACAAAAACTAAAACCTCCTGGACACCACCCACCATTCTCGGACAGACCATCACCCCGAGCACCAAAGTCAAAAGTCTCGGAGTCATCTTTGACTCGGAGATGTCAATGGATGCTCAAATAGGATCAGTAATCAGCGGATCTCATTATCTCCTCCGCCTGCTGCGTAGACTCATTCCCTTTATCCCAGAAGAGGACACAGCAGTAGTAGTTGGATCAATTATCAACTCCCGACTCGACTACGCAAACTCCCTCTACCTCGGACTACCCAAATACCAAATGTCACGCCTACAAGTCGTCCAGAACACGGCAGCCAGACTGATAACAGGAAAAAAAACCTGGGAATCCATCACCCCTGCACTGAGGACCCTTCATTGGTTAACCGTAAAGGATCGGGTCACATTCAAGACCCTCTGTCTCACCCACAAGTGCACACAAGGAATCGCTCCGCAATATTTATACGAGAAGATAAAGCATTACACCCCTAAACGCAGTCTCCGATCAACAAACCAAAACCTCCTTCACATCCCCAAATTTCGCTACAAATCAAAGGGAGAACGAAGATTTGCAGTCCAAGGACCACGGCTATGGAACGCGCTACCCACGGATATCCGTATGGAAGAAAACCATCGGGCCTTTAGGAAAAAACTTAAGACCCACCTCTTCTGATGGATCATGAAGCTACTGGATGCTAAGCGCCTTGAGGCGATTTAGTTCGCATTTGTTAGCGCTATACAAGTTTTTCACTCACTCACTCACTCAGAGCTATATACCTTTTATTCCTAAAAAAAAAAAAAAAAAAAAAAAACCCTGCCCCAGTCCTCCTAGATGCCGCTGGCCAGCCACTGTTAGGGGCCATACATTACCAGAGACAGCTTCCCAACTGCCCTCTCCATGGAGAGCCAACCTTGAACGTTTATGGAGTATCGAGCAGCACTCATTCGATTTCCTGCCCTAACAGTGAAGAGATCACCCTGCACAACCAACCTTCCTTTAAAGTATATGTGAACCCTCACCTTGTAAAACAGCCCATTCAGTTCAAAATAGAAATGAAAGGCAAAACTTTTGTGTATACATATAAAAAACATTATAAATACAGTAAAACCTTGGTTTGAGAGTAACTTGGTTTTAGAGCGTTTTGCAAGACAAGCTAAAATGTTTAATAAATTTTGACTTGATATACAAGCGATGTCTTGATATAAGAGTAGTGTCATGTTACAACAGAGTTTAAAAGAGAAGAGAGATGGGGACGCATGCGCGAGGCTCTGTATGGCGGACGTGTTCCACTAGAGCTCCGCACCTCCCGCCGCAACATCGGGATCATACACCGCGCCTGAGCCGCCCTGCAACCCCGCTTTTGCTGAATACAGCCTCCGGAACGGCCACAGCATCGTCTGGGATGGTTTTAACCGGCCATCGTGGTAGATCCAAATCTAAACCGATCAAAGACGCCCTGGCCCGCGCCTCGTCCAAGATGGCGGCGAAGGCCCTGACTAAACAGCACGTTGCCTCACCAGACAAGCCAGAACAAGCCACCGCCGAAAGCGAGGATGAGACCACCATAGACGGTCCAATCAGCGGTCCTTCCTTCCTGCCCTCCTCAGGTATGTCCCAGGGTGATTTTCTACAGTTTATGGAAGCCATGCTGCAAAAGGCCTTAAAAACTACATCTGACCAGATAACAAGCAGGCTGTCACGTGAGATCAGGGAGCTAGGCCAGCGCAAGGCAGACCTGGAAACCAGGGTAGATGATATAGAGCTTACACTCCAAGAGCAGGTTCAAGAGCAGGCAGCCCTCCGTGATGAGAACAACATGCTACTCTCACGTCTCGAGGACGCTGAAAATCGCTCCCGTAGATCAAATCTACGCCTGAGAGGTATCCCAGAAAATGTGGAAGACCTACAATCTTTCTCAACGGCCCTATTCCAAGAACTATCACCTGCTATACCAATAGAACGCTTGGAATTCGATAGAATACACAGGGCCCTGACCCGCCGACAGCAAGACGGGCCTCCGCGAGATATTATCATTAAACTGCACTTTTTCCGTACAAAGGAACAACTCCTAGCTGCTGCTCGCAATAAGGACACTCTCCTGTTCCAGGGTCACACGTATCAATTGTTCTCTGACCTAGCTCCATCTACAATTGCTAAACGCCGTGCCATGAAACCACAACTCCAGATTCTCTTGCAGCACCAACTTAAATACACCTGGTGCTTCCCTTTTGCTTTGCAATTCTCCTACCAGGGCCAGCAACACTCCTCCACATCACCGGAATCCCTCCAACGTCTTCTTGAGTCCCTGCACCTAACTACCCCGGAGCAACCTGCGGAGACGACACTGCCTCGCACCCCCGCCCGGGCAGCAACGCATCCCTATAATACCACTCCAAGGAGATCTAATCCTGGCCCTTCATCCATCCGTAGAGGTACACCAGCTCGCCCACCCGGGGACATCTCCCGGGACCGACAAGTCTACTCTCCACGTTGAATTTACTTTGGCTCCTTTCACAACCACTTCTTGTTTGCCACCGGAGGCCCCTTGATTGAAGCTAACCTATACTTTATGACGTGATGATAACTCTTCAATCAAGTTAAAGGGGGACTGTCCTGTGATAGACACCCCCTAATGGTAAGGGGGATGTCTGTGCAGTCCGCCTACCCCCCTCTCCCCGGGGTTGCGGGGGCTCAGACCCCATGAATCTTTTATATTCCCTTTCTCATCAACAAGTGTTATACACTTTTCTCCCCTCTTTTTTCATTATTATTATTGTTTTATTTTTTTTACCTTACTACTCAGGAAAAACAGGAAGGTTATTTTTTTTTTTTTTCCTCTCTCTTCTTCCTTTTCCTACGGTGTCCCCTTTTTGGGGAAAATGTACTATGATTCTTGCACAACATTCACTACATAACATTTTAGTTGGCGCCTGTTTTCTGGCTCGCCGCATGGGCTCGGGGCTTTCCCTGGGCGCATGCGGCGACCCGGACGATACCGCCTATTTATTTTTTTTGTCCATTTGGGCATGATTTTGGTAAATTGAAATGTCATTACCGGTTATTTGTTCTCTTTCTCTGTTTATTACTTTAAATGTTTATAGGACGATATGTGTATACGGATACACCCTACCTGAGTATTTGTGTGTCCCTGTGCCATTTCTCCTTTTTGGGAAAATGTACTATGATTCTTGCACAACATTCACTATGTGACATTTTAGTTGGCGCCTGTGTTCTGGCTCGCCGCATGTGCTCGGGGCTCTCCCTGGGCGCGTGCGGCGACCCGGACGCTGCCGCCTATTCTTTGTCTGTCTGTGCTTGACCTTGGTAAATTGAAATGTTATGAACAGTTACTTGTTTTTCTTTCTCTGTTTCCTACTTTAAATGCTTATAGGAGGATATATGTATACGGATACATTCTACCTGAGTATTTGTGTGTCCCTGTACCATGTCTCCACAGAGTCAATCTGGAGGTCTGTGTGCCTCCAGACAAACATAGGTTACATGGTAATACCTGCATAACCACTGTCTTTTCTGTTACCTCTTGTTGGTTTAACTTTTAAAGCTTTAACCACAATCCCCCATTAGCGGCGGGAGGCTGTCATTGCCCCCCCCCTCTGCATGGTGTGCACACTCGCGAGTCGGCTGGCCGACTGGCGAGTCTGTCCACTACCTGGTCGGGCGACCAAACCCCATTGCCATTTCCTATATCTATTCATCCATTTGCCTTACAACTACTACCCTCTCTTTTTTCCCTTTCTTCCCTCCCTTCTCCCTTGTATCTTCTCTTTTCCTGATCCTTGTCGGCGGGGCTGCGGGGCCATTGGGGCCCCTCTGCCTAATATCTCATCTCCTTCCCCATGGCCCCCCTGAACATTCTTTCCCTTAATGTAAAGGGACTCAACTCACCACATAAAAGAGTTAAGGCCTTCCAAACATTCATAGCATTAAAAGCTAGTATTGTAGCCCTCCAGGAAACTCATTACACGACGCAAGCGACACCAAAATTCTTTAGCCCCCGATACCCTCAAGTGTATACTGCCTCGGCTAATGTGAAAAAGCGCGGTGTACTCATAGCCCTTCACCAATCCCTCCCTTTCGTATTACCTCAGAAATCAAAGATCCGGAGGGTCGCTATATAATCCTTGTAGGCACGCTTCAAGAAGTGGAAACTACATTGGTCTCCTATTATGCCCCAAATGATAACTCAAACCCCTTCTTTTCTCACCTCCTACAAGTCATCCGGACACATTGCAGGGGCACGGTGATCCTTTGCGGTGACTCCAACTCAGTACTTCAGCCACATATGGATAAATCCCCATATGCTCCAGACCAGTATGCCCCTTCCACACGTTTTAGAAAATTACTGCAACAAGCCTCATTGCTTGACACTTGGCGAGAATGCAACCCAACAAAGAACTACACGTTCTACTCATATCCCCATAAATCCTTTTCTAGGATCGATCACATATTCCTCTCGGTTGCGTCCTCCCCAACACTTGTCAACTCCTCTATACAACCTATACCATGGTCGGACTACTGTGCAGTCCTTACCACGGTTTCCTCTCTGATCCCCCAAACCAGCGACCGCTCCTGGTGTATTAATGAAGCTCATCTTACTAATCCGTCATACTGCCTTGACATTCAGGTGGCCCTTGGAGATTACCTGCGTCATAATAATACCCCTGATATCTCTCCAGTTCTCCTCTGGGAGGCACACAAACCGGTAATCCGAGGCACATGCATATCAGTATCTACACATCTTAAACGAGATAAGAAGCTCCAACTAGCCAACCTTGAGAAAGAGTACCACCAGAACTTTCTTCAGTTCCAGAAAACCCCGACTGAGCCCCATAGGATAGCAATGGAAAAATCCAGAACTGAACTGGATCTGCTGCTGGCTGAAGCGGCTGATAAGGCCATCCGCAGATCCAGCCATACCATTTACACTAAGGCCAACAAACCCGATACTTTCCTAGCCATGCGTCTCCGTCGACCAGAACGGAACCATGTTCCCATCAGATTACGGATCGAGAAAAATGCATACACTAGTAACCCTATCAAAATTCTAAATGAATTCCGCAAGCGTCTAGAAGACCTCTATAAAGCTAAATCTACCTTTTCCCACTCTGCCGCTGACTCACTCCTTCACGACACCCCTTTGCCTGCTCTCTCGGACTCAAACCGTGAACCCTTAGAGGCACCCATTTCTACAGAAGAAGTCCTTGCAGCGATAAAAACCCTCAAACCCCATAAGAGGCCAGGCCCAGATGGACTATCAGCCACATACTTCAAAAAATTTGCTACAACTTTAGCCCCCCTCTTAAGTAAAACGTTCAACGCCCTACTTCAGAATCAGGTCTTTGGCCGAGACACACTGACAGCTATTATAGCAATGATACCCAAACCTAACACTGATAATTCCCTTTGGTCTAATTTCAGACCCATCTCCCTACTTAACCTGGACATCAAACTCCTGGCTAAAATATTGGCACTTCGCCTCAACCCTCTTATCGGCAAATTAATAAACAAAGACCAGGTAGGCTTTATACCCCGTAGACAATCTAGCGATAACATCAGACGAGTGATACTCCTCCAACATATTGCAAAAACCCGTCATATCCCAATGCACTTATTATCTCTTGATATAAGGAAGGCGTTTGACACGGTGTCCTGGCCATACCTAGACTACATTCTTAAACGCTGGGGCTTTGGCCCACACTTTCTACAGTGGATAAACTCCCTCTATAACCAGCCGCAAGCTTATATTAGGTACTCGGGATTTCGCTCGGACAGTTTTCTTATAGCAAGAGGTACTAGACAGGGATGCCCCCTTTCCCCTTTACTTTTTGCATTAGCTATCGAACCATTGGCAGCTCTGATTAGAACAAACATTAATATTAAAGGACTAGAAATCGCTTCCACCTCGCATAAAATCTGCCTCTTTGCAGATGATGCACTTTTATTTGTGACATCACCCCGCACCACTCTCCCTAACCTTATTCAAACCCTGGATAAATTCGCCTCCATTTCAGGTTTGGAGGTTAATCAAACAAAGTCTAAAGCTCTTAATGTGTCTCTCCCACCCCACGAAGTCACCCATTTACAACTAAACTTCCCCTTTACTTGGTCTGCTACCTCTCTCCCGTATCTTGGCATAAAACTGACCGGAAACCCAACCTCTTTATACCAAGCTAACTATCTCCCCATGCTGGCACAATTGTCATCTATCTTGGACACCTGGAAACCTTTGTGTGTTTCCTGGCTGGGGCGGGTGGCCGCTGTTAAGATGTCCTTACTTCCCAAACTCTTATATCTATATAGAGTCCTCCCGATCGATGTTCCTTCTTACTTCCACCGGATTATTCAATCTAGAGTCTTTAAATATATATGGGGCCTCACCAAACCCAGAATCCCGAAAATTATCCTTCTTCGCCATAAACTACACGGAGGCCTGGGCATCCCGAACTTTGCCAAATATTACCAGGCAGCCCAACTAGCCCAACTAGCTCTATTACATGCACTTACTGAAACCCCGAAATGGGTTTCCCTCGAAGCTATAGACCTTTACCCACTGACAGTTAATAATATTCTATGGCTACCCCCTTCCGTCCGTGGTCATATTACCAACCCCATCACCTACCACTCCTTAAAGCTATGGGACAGGCTACGCGACCCCTTTAAACTGATCTCTCCACATAACCCTTTATTGTCCTTCTTACACCACCCTTCATTCTACCCTGCCTACACTCAACCCAGCACCTTTTCTCGCTGGTCGCAAGCGGGCATAACTAAAATATGCAATCTTACTGCCAACTCCACCTTTAAATCTTTTTCAGATCTCCAATCCAGCGCCTCACTCCCAACCTCTGAATCTTTCCGTTACCTTCAAGTACTCCACTTTGCCAAATCAATAGTCGGCCCGTGCACTAGTCTGACCACCCAATCTATATACGAGAAAATCTGCGCAGCAGACCCTCATGCCCCAGGCATTATATCTAGCCTATATAGCCACTTCTCCACTCTATCAGCTGACCTCCCTCTATACGCTGCACAGTGGTCCAAGGACCTAAATATTTCTCTCTCTCCTGAAGAATGGTCCGATATATGGGCCACCACCAAATCTTCTTCCCAAAATGTGGTAGCACTTGAAACAAACTATAAAGTTTTAATGCGCTGGTACCTGGTTCCAGCGAGAATTTCTAAATTTGTACCGAATTATCCCTCGACCTGTTTCCGAGGTTGCAGTGACCAGGGTACCCATCTCCATATCTGGTGGTCTTGTAAGATAGCACAACAATTCTGGAAGGTTATCTTTCAAATGGTTTCCACAATACTGCATGAAACAGTGATCCCTGACCCGGCCCTGGCACTCCTAAACCACATACAGGGAGAATATACCAGAAATCAAATCAGTCTTCTCCTCCAGCTGACCACTGCTGCCAAGCAAACTATTGCCAAAGCCTGGAAAACTCCGAAACTCCACATAGCAGAAACAAAGAATAGAGTAACCCAAGCCATGATACACAGCAAAATTGAGGCCACATTGTTAGACCGTGTCCCTCGACACACTAGCATATGGACCCCATGGGTGGATAACTTTCTACCCCCGGACTTTGATCCCAACCTCCTTATCCCATGATCTTCCACCTACCTCTACCACTGTGCGTGGTGGCCCCCCTGGCCACACCGCGGCCCCGTCGACAACGTTCCCTCTCCCCCTTCTCTCTTCTCTCTCTTTCTCTTTTTCCCCTATGTGCCCCTCCTCTCCTCACGCGCCTATCCCTCATCTGCGAACCCCGCTTGTACTCATGTTCCCTTACTTCCTCAACAAGAACAGGCCTCCGAGGCTATGATTTCACATTTTCTGATACCCCATGAACCTGATGTAAACGCATAACATTACCCGTTGTCGAAGTTCTGGGGACCACCCCCGCTGATACACACTGATGCCACCGTGTCAACACCCTCCCTAATATTGATCAGCGACAAATGATAGCATTTAATCCACTAATTTTCTGATGTTTTGTAATAGTTATGCTTTATATGTAACGTGAACGATATACATTCACCATTTCTGACTACTTCTTGTTGTACTTAATATTATGCTCTAATAAAAAACTTTTGAAACAAAAAAAGAGAAGAGAGATGCCTCTAAGTGTAGCAATATTGTTACATTTAATGAAGATACAGCATTTAGCAACATATTGCTACAATTAGAGGCGCCTCTCTTCTCTTTTATACTCTGTAGCTCCTGCCAGAATTTGCTTCTAATCCCCTTGTGGAGGCTTCCATTTGTGGATAGATATTTTATGGTTACACAACCTGGTCACATTGCTATAATCTTTTTATATGAGCTATAAACTGAAGGACCTATAAATAAATGGTTGTGGAACAAATCATTAGAGTTTCCATTATTTCTTATGGGGAAATTTGCTTTGATATACAAGTGCTTTGAATTACAAGCATGTTTCTGGAATGAATTATACTCGCAGAAGTGAGCACACACCCTCTGCCCTCTTCTGCATAAGGAGCTCAGATAGCTAGGGGACGTGAAACAACAGAACACTGAACTTCCCAGTAAATGGCTGGGAGGAGGGGAGGGGGCATGTCAGCACAAGTCTGATCATTGGAGGAGAGCAGGCTGAGTTCCCAGCACAGCCAGAACACCAGGTTTTTCACACAAAGGAAGCAATACAAGAGAGCAGGTTACTTTTTTATACCAGTACATGGTACAGCAGGCACATATCAGGAATATGCAATTTTGGGGTAACCTATTCTGACTATACACTAGTACATTTTTGGGGTAACATTCTTTAACTACTTAAGCCCCGGACCATTTTGTTGCTAAAGGACCAGACCCCTTTTTGCGATTCGGCACTGCGTCGCTTTAACTGACAATTGCGCGGTCGTGCGACGTGGCTCCAAAACAAAATTTACGTCCTTTTTTTCTCACAAATAGAGCTTTCTTTTGGTGGTATTTGATCACCTCTGCGGTTTTTATTTTTTGCGCTATAAACAAAAATAGAGCGCTATAATATATATCCCCAAAAAATATATAAAAAAAGTTTTTCCCCTCAGTTTAGGCCGATACGTATTCTTCTACATATTTTTGGTAAAAAAATCGCGATAAGCGTTTATTGATTTGTTTGCGCAAAAGTTATAGCGTCTACAAAATAGGGGGTAGTTTTATCGCATTTTTATTAATATTTTTTTTTTTTACTAGTAATGGCGGCGATCAGCGATTTTAATCGTGACTGCGACATTATGGCGGACACATCGGACACTTTTGACACATTTTTGGGACCATTGTCATTTTTACAGCTATAAATATGCACTGATTACTGTGAAAATGACACTGGTAGTGAATGGGGTTAACCCCTAGGTGGCGCTGTAGGGGTTATGTGTGCCCTAGTGAGTGATTCTTACTGTAGGGGGGCGTTGCTTGGCGTGTGACGTCACTGATCGTCGTTCCCTATGACAGGGAACAGACGATCACTGACATGCCACTAGGAAGAACGGGGAAAGGTTTGCTTACCTCTCCCCGTTCTTCAGCTCTGTGACCCGATCGCGGGACACCGGCGGCGATCGGGTCCGCAGGTCCCGTGGGCGCGGTCATGGAGCTTCGGACCGGGTCGCGAGTGCGGCGCCGGCGATGCGCGCGCGACCCACGGCTGGGATCTTAAAGGGGACGTACCTGTACGCCCTTGTGCCTGTCCGTGCCATTCTGTTGACGTATATCGTGCGGCGGTCCTTATGTGGTTAATGTCTGTGGGCAACCTTAGAGCTTGTGCCAATGGACAAATGCAGCTTGCTTTCAGGTGCATTCAGCTTGCATTTGACATCAGTCTGAGATGTCTTTCAGATTGACGGGTATATGTGACTTGTAGTTGACCGCCTTCTAACCAGCATTTAAAGCTGAACTCCAAGTATGGTTTTTATTGTATAGTTTGATGTTCTGTGAATGCCGTCTTTGCCAAGCGATTGAATTACAGTTGACTAAGCAGAAGGGTAGCCCCTTGGTACAGGACCCAGGAGACTATGCCGATTACTACAGTGATTCTTCACTTCCAACTTGGTCCCACAGGTATGGAATATATATACTTACATTGGTCCAAGTTAAACCAATATACTTATGCAATAAAAACCATACCTAGATTTTAACTTTATCCTCCCTCTAAGCTGCATAAATATGATTTTTCAATCCGAAAGACTTGCACAGGGAAAATAGCAGTTCTGATGCAAACAAACAAAAGCCTATCAACACTGGCCTTAATGCGTGATTTATGCCGCGTACACATGACCATTATTCATGTCATGCAAAAAAAACAACGTTTTTCTCGTTGTGATTTCTCTCAAGGCTGCCTTGCATACACACGTTCATGAAAAAAAAAACGCACGAGCAAAGCGCGGTGACGTACAGGACGTACGACGGCACTATAAAGGGGAAGTTCCATTCGGATGGCGCCACCCTTTGGGCTGCATTTGCTGATCCTCGTGTTAGTAAAGTTTGGTGAGAGACGATTTGCGCTTTTCAGCCTCGTGCTTTTCAGTCCGTTACAGCGTGACGAATGTGCTATCTCCATTCTGAACGCTAGTTTTACCAGAACGAGCGCTCCCGTCTCATACTTGATTCTGAGCATGCACGTTTTTTTTCCCCTCGTAAAAGCGTACACACGACCGTTTTTCACGACGTGAAAAAGAACGATGTGAAAAACGACGAGAAAAAATAGAGCAGGTTCTAATTTTTTTTTTCGGCCAGTTTTCTCGTTGAGAAAAAAATTGCTATGGAGCATACACACGACCAATCTAAAAAAATTGCATTTTTCTCGTCATGAAAAAACGGTCGTGTGTACGCGGCATAGGAGTACGAAAAAAATAGTTGTCCTAAATGAACGTGTCAGCTGTGTTTGTCTAATTCAGTGTTGAGTAATGGATTGAAAATATGCACGAAACACAACCTCAAATCTTCTGAATAAAGTACAGCTGAGTAATCCGTAACCTTGTGTATCTCAAGTGTGAAAACCTTTTTAGAATATGAATAGGAGTGTGACAGGTCCCCCACCTGTTCTCAGTGCAGCATAATCAGCTGCCTTGTTCTTCTTCTGCCGATTGAGAATATAAATTTAGCATTATGGATGAAATTCTAAGAATATCTTTCCACGTTGCTCAGCACAACATCCATTTCTCACCAGGGATGGGAGGAAGGGAAGCAGCTGGAGTCGCCTAGCAGGAGACCAAACTATCAGGGCACATAAGGTTGGAAATCACCAAATGCCACCTGTTGTAGGGCTTATGCACACAAATATATTTGCAGGTGTACAACATAAAATAAGCCCGTATTTGGGGGCAACTATTCTGCCTATAGGAATAAATTACAAAATATGCTGTACAGGGGTATATGCGTGTACAGTGGGGAAAATAATTCTTTGATCCCCTGCAGATTTTGTAGGTTTGCCCACTTACAAAGACATTAAGGGTTTATCATTTTTATCATAGGTGTGTTTTAAATGATAGAGACCAAATATCAAACCAAAAATCCAGAAAAATCTCATGATACAAATGTTATAAATTGAGTTGCAGTTCGGTGAGTAAAGCCTCGTACACACGATCAGATATCCTATGGATTCTAATCTGATGGTTTAGTCCATCGGAAATCCGATGAAGCTGACTTCCATCAGTCTTGCCCACACACCATCAGTCAAAAAACTGACCGTTCCAAACGCGGTGACGTAAAACACTCCGATGAGCCGAGAAAAAATAAGTTCAATGCTTCTGAGCATGCGTCGACTTGATTCTGAGCATGCGTGGGTTTTTTAACCGATGGACTTGCCTATAGACGATCGGAATTTGCTATCGGTTTTTGATCCATCTGAAAAATTTAAAACATGTTCTATTTTTTAAAACCGATGGAAAAAAGACCGATGGGTCCCATACACGATCAGTTTGTCTGATGAAAACCATCCATCGGATGGTTTTCATCGGTTAAACCGATCGTGTGTACAGGGCTTATGAGTATTTGATCGGCAAGCAATACATGACTTAGTACTTGGTAGAGAATCCCTTGTTGGCAAGCACAGAGGTAAGACGTTTCTTGTAGTTAGTAACCAGGTTTTCACACATCTCAGGAGGTATTTTGGTCCACTCTTCTTTACAAATCTTCTCTAAGTCCTTAAAGAGGAGTTCCACCCAAAAGTGGAAATTCTGCTTATCTGGTTCTCCCCCCCCCCCCCCCGGTGCCACATTTGGCACCTTTTTGTTTCTGACGGGTATCCTGTCCCCACTTCCGTTGGAGGCACATCAGGAGTTTGGCCCCCTCCTCCTTCCCTTGCTGCCGTGCCAGTAAAAGAGAGCAGCGTGCTTTGCGCATGCACAGTAGGGACCCGGCTGTGAAGCCACAAGGCTTCACTGCCAGGTTCCTGTACCGGAAATGGCGGCGGCAGCACCGGCTGGGGTGCCGACATTGCTAGATTCCAGGACAGGTAAGTGTCCTATCCTTATATTCTAAAGTCAGCAGCTACAGTATGTGTACCTGCTGACTTTTAGGAGGGGGGGGCGAGGGCGGAACACCGCTTTAGGGTTTCTTGGTGGTCGCTTGGCAACTCGAAGTTTCAGCTCCCTCCATACATTTTCTATAGGATTACGGTCTGGAGACTGGCTAGGCCACTCCATGACCTTAATGTGCTTCTTCTTGAGACAATCCTTTGTTTCTTTGGGTCATTGTCATGCTGGAAGACCCATCCATGACCCATCTTCAGTGTTCTGGCTGGGGGAAGAAAGTTCTCATCCAAGATTTTACAATTCATGGCCCCGTCCATTGGCCCCTCAACATGGCAAATTCGGTCTGTACCTTTAGTAGAGAGATAGCCCCAAAGCATATTGTTTCCACCTCCATGCTTGACGGTAGGGATGGTCTTCTTAGGGTCATAGTCAGTATTTGTCGTCCTCCAAACAGGGCAAGTCCCCCTCCTCAAGAAGACACCTGTACAGTCATGGCAATGAACATCTAAATGATTCAGAGAAGGTTTGGGAGAAAGTGCTGTGGTCAGATGACTTGACTCGCCATGTTTGCAGGAAGAATAATGGAAAAATGCTGACTATGACCCTAAGAACACCATCCCTACATTCAAGCACGGAGGTGGAAACAATATGCTTTGGGGCTATTTCTCTGCTAAAGGTACAGACTGACTTTGCCGCATTGAGGGGCCAATGGACGGGGCCATGTATTGTAAAATCTTGGATGAGAGCCTTCTTCCCTTAGCCAGAACACTAAAGATGGGTCGTGGATGGGTCTTCCAACAAGGGTTTCTCCACCAAGTACCAAGTCATGTGTTGCTTGGGGATCAAATACTTATTTTACTCACTGAACTGCAACTCAATTTATAGCAATTGTTTTATGTGTTTTTTCTGGATTTTTGGTTGATATCCTATCGCTATCATTTAAAGTACACCTGTGATAAAAATGATAAACCCTTAATTTCTTTTTAAGTGGGCAAACTTACAAAATCTGCAGGGGATCAAATAAATATTTTCCCCACTGTAAATACAGATGTATAGGAGTATTTTCCCATATGCAAAACTTGTCCATTCTGGAAATTATGGCCATACATGTCTGCCTCTAAATGCAAGTACTGCCATATACATGTGTATACCCATGTACAGCGTATTTTGTAATTCATTACTATGGGCAGGATTACACAGCAGCCAGTGACACACATACAGGCATATTTTACATTATACAGTGGAACCTAGGATTGCGAGTAACGCAGTTAGCGAGCGTTTTGCAATACGAGCACTGTATTTTTAAAAATCGTAACTCGGTTTGCGAGTGTTGTCTCACAAAACAAGCATGATTCAGGCCAAAGTGGTGTGCAGTACCGCGTTTGGCCTGAGGTGGGGGGCGCCAGAGCCGAGCAGAGCCGAACGTCGCCGATCGGAAATGCACGTAAAGGCCCGAGGACAGCACTTCTGACCTCGGCAAATCTCGGGAACAAAGTCTTTTCGAGGTTTGCCGAGGTCAGCCGAGGTGTCCTTGGGCCTTTTCGGACGTTTCCGAGGCTCTCTGGCGCCCCCCGCCTCTGGCCGCATGCGGTATTGCATGCCATTGAAGTCAATGCGGAACAAATTATTTTCATTTCCATTGACTTCCATGGGGAAAGATATGCAAGTACTTTGGATTACGAGTATTCTCCTGGAACGGATTATGCTTGTAATCCGAGGTTCCACTGTATGTCCAAACGCTGAAAATACATCCGTCTGCATGAACCCGTAAGAGTAATGGAGTTAATAAGCTAGCCACACATGGGGAATCTGATTAGTTGTTTCAAAATCAATAGATGTTAGGCTATGTTTACACTTCCGTTTGGGGAGGGGGCATTTAAAACACAATTGAGCTGCCTTTTTACCACCTCCCCTTAAACTGCAAAGGTAGCAGTCAGGCGTATTCACATGCTGCAACTTTGATGCTGTGCATCACGGCCCAGGAAAAATTATCCCCTGCCCCATCGCATTCAATTGCATGGGGCTACGCATTCAAGGGTGTGCAATGCATGTGGTTGTAATATGGTGGTGCAGGTTTTTAGGGGTTAAAACAGATGTTGAGGAGGCGATATAACACCACCTTTCCGTCCCATCAAAAGCCCTTTTGATAAGCCATCCAAGCTTCATGTAAATGAGTCCTTAGGGAGACCCTTTTTTCGCCTGCATTTCTGTCTATGTCCATGAGTCAGCACATGTGTGTTATCTCCCAATTATTCCTAAGAATGCCGTAGGACAGCAGAAGCTTACCTCTCCTCAGTCAGCAGACAATTATAATGCATTGCTTACCATTTTCAGCCCTCTGAAATTCCTGCTGAAGCAATGTCAGTAACCAAGGCATTTTTTCTATGATAGTTTCAACTGAAATTAATTCAAAACCGTGCCATGATTGTCAGCATTATATCTCCATCTCCTATCTTTTTTTTTTGCAATTAGGGTGGTTACCTAACTTTTAAGTTGATTTACTAAAACCGGAGAGTGCAAAATCTGGTACAGCTCTCCATAAAAAAACAATCAATTCAAGCTTCCAATTTTTTTTTTAGTCAAAGCTTAACCCTCCTGGCGGTATTCCCGAGTGTGGCTCAGGGTTACATTTCAGTACCATTAGCGGTAACCCCAAACCACACTTGGGATTGCATTGCAGAATCCTGGTACAGCGTACTTACCTTGTCACCAGGATCCTGTGATGTCCCCCCGCTTTGTCCTCCGCCCCGATGCTCTGTGTGCCGAGCTCCGTTCCCTGCGAGCGTCGCAATGCATTGGGGGTGGAGCCCGGGGCAAATTCAAAAAGTAAAAAAAATAAAACACATACAGGCATACCCCACTTTGAAGTACACAATGTACAGTACACAGATTACTGCATCAATTCATTCCACCTCCCTTTTGTCCCTAGTGCTTTGTCCAGTGCCCTGCATGCAGTTTTATATTATATTACTGTTCTTTCTGCCTGGAAACTGGAGATGTCAAACCAAAGAGGGTCCCTTTATGTCAAAAGTGCTTTTAGAGCAGCTTGAAAACAGCGATAATAAATTAGAATCACTCGCAGAATTGAGTGATAGTGATTTGTGGAGTTATGTTATTTTTTAGAATAATTTAAATTTATTTATTATGTTATCATTTATGATTTAGTGTTTCAAACTTTATCATACCCGGGACGTCTACTAGACTCTTGTTTGGACAGATTTAAATGGGTTGTATGGGTTCGTTTTTTGTTTTTTTTTTAAAACAAACATGTCATATTTGCCTCCACTGTACAGAGTGGCCCCGATCCTTGTCTTCTGGGGTCCCTTGGCGGCTGTCTCGGCTCCTCCCCGCAAGAGCTAACCCCCCTCTGGGAAGCGCTCTCCCAAGTGGGTTAGCTTGCGGGCACGCTCCCGTGTAATACAGTTGGCGGCCATAGCCGCCGATTTTATCACTCGGCCCCGCCCACCCCTGCGCACCGCGTCATTAATTTGATTGACAGCAGCTGGAGCCAATGGCTGCGCTGCTATCAATCATCCAATCAATAGCCGACTAGAGCTCGGCAGAAGCAACACGGGATTGCGCACAAGAAGATTCGGGTCTCAGGTAAGTAAAACGGGGGGTCGTGGGGGCCGGTGACTGCAAGGTGTTTTTTAACCTCCCTGGCGGTATGATTATGTCAGATTTTTGATGCTGAAAGCGGTACCATTATTTTGCATGGAAATTTGGCGTTTTATATTTTAGGCCTGTAATTCTTAGTAATAACTCACTTAAATCTGTCCAAACAAGACATCCCGGGTATGATAAAGTTTAAAAAACAAAATCATAAATTATAATATAATAACTATAAATCATTCTAAAAAAATATAATATAATAATTATAATAAAATTAATTTCCCCACTATTCACTATCGCTCAATTCTGCGAGTGTTCTTATTTACTATCGCTGTTTTCTAGCTGGTCTCAAACCACTTTTGACATAAAGGGACACTTTTTGGTTGCTATGGACAATCTCCAGTTTCCAGGCAGAAAGAACAGTATATATAATATAAAACTGCATGCAGGACACTGGACAAAACACTAGGGACATATGGGATATGAAATAATTTCATACAGTAATTTAATCTGAATTTTGAATTTGCCGCCAGGCTCAGCCCCCGTGCATCGCGATTCTTGCAGGGAACGGAGCCTGGCACACAGAAGCATCGGGCGGAGGACACAGCCCGCGGACACATCGGGGGGACATCGCAGGATCCTGGGGACAAGGTAAGTAACCTGCACCAGGATCCTGCAATGCAATCCCGAGTGTGGCTCGGGGTTACCGCTAATAGTAATGAAATCTCATCCCGAGCCACACTCGGGAAAACCGCCAGGGAGGTTAATGCATAGGATGCATTAAGGTGAAAAAACACAAAGCTTTACAACCCCTTTAAGTGAGTTATTACTAAGAATTACAGGCCTACAATATAAAACATCAAATTTCCATGCAAAACAATTGTACCGCTTTGAGATTCAAAAAATCTGACATAATCATACCGCCAGGGAGGCTACTTGAACAAGCTGAAGTTAGAAGCTGATTGGCCATATCTGGTCTCCCACAGTACACAGAACATGGAAATTCAATATTTCAGTAAATATAAACTTTCTAAATACCTTTTCTCATCAGCAGTATATAGCAGTCTTGTGACTTCTATCAGTGTCTGGTTAAAGCTTGTAGGAGGAGTTTTAATTCCCTTCTGACTGTCCTATGAGGCTGTATGACCCCTGACACTCTATCTGGACAATGCTGATTGTCCCTGTGCTGATCACATGCACCATCACCCCAAAAAAATCTCTCTAGCGATATACACCAAAACTAAGCATGTGCGGATGGATTGGGGAAAGTAAAAGAAGGGGAGGATCAGAGAAGACAGGATCAAAAAGCCCTTATACACAAAGCAAAGGATTTGGTTCCACAGTGAGTATATCAAGAATGTTTTACTGCATATACAGACTGATTTTACTGTTGTGGGTTAAAAAACACTTATGCCCTGTACACACGATCGGATTTCCGATGGAATAAAATCCGATGGAATTTTCCATCGGAATTCCGATGAAGCTGACTTTCATCAGTCTTGCCTACACACCATCAGACAAAATTCCGACCGTCCAAAACGCCGTGACGTAAAACACTCAGACGAGCCAGGAAAAATGAAGTTCAATACTTCTGAGCATGCGTCTACTTGATTCTGAGCATGCGTGGGTTTTTTCTCTGTTGGCGTTCCACACAGACGATCATAATTCTCTATCGTTTTTTTTTTTTCCATCGGAAAAATTTGAAACGTTCTATTTTTTAACACCGATGGAAAAAAGTCCGATGGGGCCCACACATGATCGTTTTTTCCGATGAAAAAAGTCCATCAGACTTTTTTCATCTGAAAAACCGACCGTGTGTTCAGGGCATTAATGTTCTATCAATCAGCAGTACCTCGGGATCACAGGACCTGCCTGCCTAGGAATGCACACTCTTCAAGACTGATACTAACCCATCAAGAGATTTTGAAATTTGCATAAATCCCCCCAAGAGCCAGCCCACTGATTCTTTTAGGTTTGAGGGCACTTGAAAGGAGTACTGAGACAGGGTTGATTTACTAAAACTAGAGCATGCAAAATCTGGTGCAGCTCTGTACAGAAACCAATCGGCTTCCAGGTTTTATTGTCAAAGCTTAATTGAACGAGCTAAAGTTAGAAGCTGATTGGCTACCATGCACAGCTGCACCAGATTCTGAGTGCTCCAGTTTTAGTAAATCTCCCCCATGGGTGTTGTGATGCTGTTAGGAAGCTATGAACAGCAGCCTGCCGTCTCGTCTTACCAGCCACAATCTGTTGGTATTGCATAGAAAAGGAGAGAGACCCATTGATGACATCACTGGGGCTACATGTGTGCCAAGTTTCAGGTCCAGGGGACCTACGGCCGGCCGGTACCGGGTCCCCAAAGTTACCAGAGAAATGACCGTTTAACATGCGAGTCTATGGAAGGGGTGCCCGTCTTTGAATAATCGGTGCTCCCCGGCCGTAGGTACCCCGGACAACAAACTTTGCACACTTGTAGAAGAGTGGGACTACATGTGTGCCAAGATTGGGGCCCAGGGGACCTACAGCCGGCCGGTACCGAGTCCCCAAATTCCGGGAGATCAGGCGCAAAAAGGTGACTCAAGTATAAGCCGAGGGGGGCATTTTCAGCACAAAAACATGTTCTGAAAAACTCGGCTTATACTCCAGTATATACGGTAAGCAGACGAAACTTCAGTTTTAAAACCAATGGGTCATCATAACAGCCAGGCGATTAGAATTTTCAGAAGGAGATCAGCAATGATGGCTGCTGTATTTATCCCATATAGGGAAAAAGGCCATCTAGGCGAATTACTTATTTTTTTCCTTTTTTGTTGGCACCAAGTTATCGGCTACTATGTCACCCAAAGCCAAAGTTCTTCTTTTTTAGTTGGACGAATACATGACTGTGAAGTCAAATTCTAACCCGTTTCAGGGACAGAAATTGTATACACATTTTCTGTATGAATTAACATTACTTCATGCCTGGCTATTTATTTTTGTCTCCAAGATGCTTGCAACACACTGATAATTTTTCCCCATGAATGGCTAAAATAAATTGGTTTAAAAAGTTTTTGTCCTTGTGCAAAACAGCAGTAGAGTGAAAAATGTGGTAAACATTGGTGTGCAAAGCCAAGATCGAGGCAGCTGCTACCTCCCGGAGAATGAGGAGTGAGGGGCACGCTATACACAACCATAAATTATAGAAAAATGCTCGAATTCCTGTGGCTTGATTAATTCATTATGCAGCCAATGTGAATCGCGTAAATTGCTGACTGAAGAGGAACAAAAAATAAATGTCAGTCTATCTCAGCAGACTTGACATTGAAATTTTCTGCTTCTTTATTGGAGTCTTCTCAGCACCTGAAAAGGAGCGTCGGATATAAAGCTTTATGCCACGTACACACGATCGGACATTCCGACAACAAAACCTTGGATTTTTTTCCGATGGATGCTCGCTCAAACTTGTCTTGCGTACACACGGTCACACAAATGTTGTCTGAAATTGCGAACGTCAAGAACGCGGTGACGTACAACACTACAACGAGCCGAGAAAAATTAAGTTCAATGATTCCGAGCATGCGTCAAATTGATTCTGAGCATACGTAGGATTTTTGTGCGTTGAATTGTCTACACACGATCGGAATTTTCAAACAAAACTTTTGTTGTAGGAAAAATTGAGAACCAGATCTCAAACATTTGTTGTCGGAAATTCCGACAGCAAATGTCCGATGGAGCATACACACGGTCGGATTTTCCGACAACAAGCTAACATCGAACATTTGTTGTCGGAAAGTCCGACCGTGTGTACGCGGCATAAGTGTCCTGCCTGTTTTACTTGTCCACTGGCCCCAGAACATGTGTGAAGACTAAATTCAGAAGTTCATAAAGTGTTCCGGTCCTCAATTTTACCAATTCATGAGAAAGGCACAGAAAACCCAAGAAGGTTAACATCTACTTACATCTTAAATCTACTTTTGTGGGAAAAATATACCAAATAGAAAAAAAATGTATAATAGTATATACCAGCTTTCTTAAACGTTTTACCCCCGAGGAACCCCGAAAATAATTTTCAGGTCTCGGAACCATTACTAATACCAATTCATCGGGGGTCCCCCAAAGGATGTTCCCGTACATCCTTGAAGGGGTTATACTGGGGCCATAGTCCCAACTGCAGTCATGACCCCGGTATCTTTTTTTTTTTTTTTTTTTTGTAAAAGCAATCCTTGCAGCTAAAAAGCCACTGGATTGCTTTTACATGCAGCGAATTTCAAACATACACTGAGCAAAATTACAAATGCAATACTCTTGTGTTTGCCCCTGTTTATCATGAGCTGAACTTAAAGGGGTTGTAAAGGTTCCTGTTTTTTCACCTTGAAAAAAAGGTGAAAAATATCTGACGATTACTGGCCCCCCCAGCCTCCCGTTTTACTTACCTGAGCCCTGGAAAGTCCCGCGTCGCGAACGCGCTGGATCTTTGCCCGGGGTTCTCAGCTCTTCATTGAATAGATTAATAGCAGCGCAGCCATTGGCTCCCGCTGCTGTTAATCAAATCCAATGACGTGGGCGCTGGGGGGCGGGGCCGAGTGATACAGTCGGGAGAGCGCTTCCCAGAGGGGGTTATCTGAGGCGGGGAGGAGCCGAGAGAGCCGCCGAGGGACCCCAGAAAACTCTGTGCAAAATGAGCTGCACATTGGACGTAAGTATGACATGTTTATTCTTTTTTTTAAATAAAAATCTAACCTATAGTATCACTTAAAAGATCAACGGCTTTGTGCTCCATTCCCACAGTCTGTGATCAGCGCTGCCAATGAAATTCCCCTCCTTCTTCACCTCCCGCTCTCTGCACTACTCCTGTCGCCTCCCTCTGAGTTCATCGAGACCAGAACTACATAGAAGGCATCGGTTATTAATTTTCTCATGGATCATCAGTGATCCACGTACCACTGCTTGGCGGCCGCTGGTGTAGATGACAGTTCAGAGACTGTGTTTAACTGGCTTTCTGCTGCATTTCTTCAGACACAAGTCCTGTTTAGGTGCATTTAACCGTGGGCAAAGCAGGTCAAAACGTGATTTTAAAGGTGTTGTAAACCTTTGTGTTTTTTCACCTTAATGCATCCTATGCATTAACCACTTAAGGACCGCCTCACGCCGATATACGTCGGCAGAATGGCACGGCTGGGCACAAGCATGTACAGGTACGTCCTCTTTAAGAAACCCAGCCATGGGTCGTGCGCACGGCACCGGCGGCGCACTCGCGACCTGGTCCTGAGCTCCGTGACCGTGCCCGCAGGACCCGCGGACCTGATCACCGCCGGTGTCCCGCGATAGGGTCACAGAGCTGAAGAACGGGGAGAGGTAAGTGTAAACAAACCTCTCTCCGTGCTTCCTAGTGTGATTGTCACTGATTGTCTGTTCCCTGTCATAGGGAACGACGATCAGTGACATCACACACCAAGCCACAGTAGTAATCGCTCCCTAGGAAACACTTAACCCCTACAGCGCCCCATACTGGTTAACCCCTTTACTGCCAGTGTCATTTTTACAGTAATCAGTGCATTTTTATAGCACTGATCGCTGTAAAAATGACAATGGTCCCAAAATGATGTCCGATGTGTCCGCCATAATGTCGCAGTCACGATAAAAATTGCTGATCGTTGCCATTACTAGTAAAAAAAATAATAAAAATGCCATAAAACGACCCCCTATTTTGTAGATTCTATAACTTTTGCGCAAACCAATCAATAAACGCTTATTGCGATTTTTTTATCAAAAATATGTAGAGGAATACGTATCGGCCTAAACTGAGGAAAAACATTTTTTTTAATATATTTTTGGGGGATATTTATTATAGCAAAAAGTAAAAAATAATGCATTTTTTTCAAAATTGTCGCCATATTTTTGTTTATAGCGCAACAAATAAAAACCATAGAGGTGTCAAGTACCACCAAAAGAAAGCTCTATTTGTGGGAAAAAAAGGACGTCAATTTTGGGAGCCACGTCGCACGACCGCGCAATTGCCAGTTAAAGCGACGCAGTGCCAAACCTCAAAAAGGGGCCTGGTCCTTTAGCTACAAAATGGTCCGGGGCTTAAGTGGTTAAGGTGGAAAAAAAACCCTTTCAGTGACTGGCCCCCCTAAACCCCCCGTTTTTACTTACCTGAGACCCGAATTTCCGAGGGCGCGATCCTGCGTCGTTCTCCCCATGCCTGATCGGCTCTTCATTGGATAGATTGATAGCAGCGCAGCCATTGGCTCCCGCTGCTGTCAATCAAATCCAATGATGCGGCCGCCGGGGGCGGGGCAGAGTCATATACTCTGTGTCTATGGACGCAGAGTGTATGACAGGGAGCGCGCCCGCAAAGTAACCGCCTCGAGAGAGAGAGCTTCCCAGAGGGGGGTTAGCTCTTGCGGGGAGGAGCCGCGAGAGCCGCCGTGGGACCCCAGAATAGGACGATCAGGGCCACTCTGTGTAAAATGAACTGCACAGTGGAGGTAAGTATGACATGTTTGTTATTTAACCACTTCAATACCAGGCACTTATACACCTTCCTGCCCAAGCCAATTTTCAGCTTTGAGCACTGTCGCAATTTGAATGACAATTGCGCGGTCATGCTACACTGTGCCCAAACAATTTTTTTATCATTTTGTTCCCACAAATAGTGCTTTCTTTTGGTGGTATTTGATCACCTCTGCGATTTAAATTTTTTGCGCAACAAATAAAAAAAGAGCGAAAATTTTGAAAAAAAATAAGTTTTTCTTTGTTTCTGTTACATTTTCTTGTAAATAAGTACCTTTTCTTCTTCAATGACGGGCACTGATATGGCTGCACTGATGGGCACTGTTGAGGTGGCACCAATGAGGTGGCACTGATGGGCGGCACTGATGGGCACTCATAGGTGGCACTGATGGGCACTCATAGGCGGCACTTATGGGTGGCACTGATAGGTGGCACAGAATGGCACTGATAGGTGGGCACTCATGGGCATGGATGGGCACTGATAGGTGGCATTTATGGACACTGGTGGGTGGCACTGGTGACACTGGTGGGGGGCATTGCTGGGCATCACAAATTGTGTTGGTGCCATGATGGTGCCAGTCAGTGTCCATTTGTGGGCACTGATTGGCATATGTTATCTATACATTTGTACATGTGGATGGCCACGGGGGACTTACCTGGCCATCCACATGTTAGGTGCTTCCCTGGTGGTCCTGGGCGGCATCCTGGTGGTCCAGTGTGGGCATCCGAAGGGGGGCAGCGCTAATGAGGTGGCACTGATGGGCACTGATAGGCGGCACTGATTGGCACTCATAGGCGGCACTGATGGGCACTCATAGGCAGCACTGATGGGCACTCATAGGCGGCACTGATGGGCACTCATAGGCGATACTTATGGGTGGCACTGATAGGTGGCACAGAATGGCACTGATAGGTGGGCACTGATGTGCACGGATGAGCACTGATAGGTGGCATTAATGGACACTGGTGGGTGGCACTGGTGACACTGGTGGGTGGCATTGCTGGGCATCACAAATTTTGTTGGTGCCACGATGGTGCCAGTCAGTGCCCATTTGTGGGCACTGATTGGCATATGTTATCTATACATTTGTACATGTGGATGGCCATGGGGGACTTACCTGACCATCCACCTGTTAGGTGCTTCCCTGGTGGTCCTGGGCGGCATCCTGGTGGTCCAGTGTGGGTATCCGAAGGGGGGCAGCGCTGATAAACAGTCAGCGCGAACCCCCCCTGTCAGGAGAGCCGCCGATCGGCTCTTCTCTACTCGCGTCTGTCACACGCGAGTGAGGAAAAGCTGATCAACGGCTCTTCATGTTTACATCGTGATCAGCTGTGATTGGACACAGCTGATCACGTGGTAAAGAGCGTCCGCCGGAGGCTCTTTACTGAGATCGGTGTTGCGGCATGTCAGACTGACACACCGCAACACCGATCGATGGGATGCGCGCCGCCTCGGGCACGCGGCGGCTGTCATCCTGCTGGACGTCATATGACGCCCAGTCAGGATAACTGAACCACCGCCCGGCCGTCATTTTGCTATAGGCCGGGCGGGAAGTGGTTAAAAAAAATAAAAAATAAAAGCTTTACAACCACTTTAAGGCTTAAAGAAAGCTGCAGAAAGTTGACTAAGAGCTTCCAAAGTCTTCAGACTAGTGTTTAAAGCCCAAGGTTGTAGAGCAAGTCCTGCTCTTACAAGTCAAGGTCTAAATTTGTATCTTGTCTATGTGGATTTAGATATATTACTTTAAGTGGATATTCTTCTATGTTTTACATTCACAAAGACCAAGACACAGAAAAGTACTGCATTACATTCAATAAATAATTTTAAGACTACACGAGTCGAGCGATGTTTTGGTGACCCTTCTTCTCGGTCTTCAAAGTAAACCTATTTAGGTCTCCTCATAATAACAATTTATCGTGACCTTTCTTTCTAGATTAAACAGAGGTTTGTGTATCCAATTAAATAAAACGGGGCACTCTTTTTGTGTACATTGTTAATTACTCTCTGCGGGATTCCCGGTCTTCAAGGAGATTCCTAAATGAGAATCGTGAATTATTTAAAGCAAACAAGTGGCGCTGTGAATTTTTTATTCCACTAAGGAGGGTGATTCATTTGCAGTGCTTATTGACACGGGCAAAGTTCATCTCTTTCTAAAATGGCTTATAGGATGCTGCAAGTTTTTCTATCCCAGCTGAAGGCAGGTATGAACATGAGTGGGATATGGGCTATTCATGCTAAACCTAGAGGTGTACCATAAAGGCTTTGTAGATTGTTCGTTGTTTGAAGATTGGTTTGGGAATCTTTTGAAGTTTTTGTGTTATACTGTGCTTGGCATATGCTGTTGCAGCAGGACTAGTACCAGGAGGGGAGGCATTGGAGATAAATGAAGATTGTACAGAAGGAGCCCCTGTGATTGATACCTAGTTTTCTAGCTATCGTGCTGATTCAGTGCAATGGCTTCCACGATGTCTTAGCCATTGGCCTAGAACAATTACGGCATATCAGGAATTAGGAATTATGACTTTCCCGATCTGCATGCTTGTTCTGGGTCAGTTTCTTAGAAAATAAAAGTCAGAGAACCAGGTAACCAGCATTTTAAGAAGAACCCATATTTCTTTCAGTGCACCTGCCTTTATTTTAACCTCGTTTGGAGTTTTGAGTTTGGTTTTTGAGATTTTTATTTCTGTAGCACTTTTGAGCATATTTGATGAAGTAATCAATGAAGATGTGCAGAGTGCCAATCGCATCAACCAATCAAATCTCATAGCTTATCTAATCTGCACCTGTAAATTAAAAAAGGGCTGGTTACTATGGACTACAGTGCTTTGCACATCCCCATTGCTCTTGCAAACCTGTGCTTATGTAGAGCAATTAAGTTACTCCTGGCTAGACTGTAAAGTTGTAAGCTGTAGAAAACTTTGAAACAGAGGGGTTGATTTACTAAAGGCAAATAAACTGTGCACTTTGCAAGCGCAGTTGCACTCTGCAAGGGAATTTGCTCCAGAACTTAGTAAATGAGGTGAAGCTTTACTTTGCAAGGAATACCCAATCGCATTCAAGGAACATTTAAAAAAAAAAAGATTTTTTGCTTGCGCATGATTGGATGATTTAAGTCAGCAGAGCATTTACTAAGCTCTGGAGCAAATGCTCTTGCAGAGTGCAACTGCAATTGCAAAGTGCAAAGTCTACATTTGTTTAGTAAATCAACCCCATAGTTTAAGGCGTACCTCATGAGGGGGCAGGGAGCTTAGACTGAGGCTCTATGTACTGATATCTCCTTACATTCAATAGAGAAGTGCAGGTCTATAGATCCAAAAAAAAAACAATTGTGATCAATTGCAAAGTAATTTAGAGCGGAAAGAGATTTTTTTTTCTATTTAGACAGCAAGACAGAAATCTATATGGAGTTCTCAATTGTTTCATGTATGTAGCACACACAGTGATGCTTACACTAACGCCGCGTACACACGGTCGGACTTTTGACCGGCCAAAATCACATCGGAATTCCAATGGAGTAAAAGAGAACATGTTCTCTATCTAAACTCCGTCGGAATTCTTCGGAATTTCCGATGGAAATAGTCAGATGGGGCATACACACGGTCGGAAAATCCGATGAAAAGCTCCCATCAGACTTTTTCCATTGGAAATTCCGAAGAATTCCGACGGAGTTTAGATAGAGAACACGTTCTCTTTTACTCCATTGGAATTCCGATGTGATTTTGGCCGGTCAAAAGTCCGACCGAGTGTACGCGGCATAAGTTTACCATTATAGAATGCCATTAGCCCGTGCCTATCCTGGTCTCCTTTTGGAAACAAATCTCTATACTGATAATGCAGAATATGATGATGAGAAGGTAGGGGTGAGGGAATCTATTTACAAACCAGGCAAATCAGCAACCTTCTGATTTTCCTGAATATGAATGAAGATTTGTCCAATTTGCAGAGAACCGTACAATTCATTATTCATGTGCTGAGTTTGTAAATGGTGTTATTCTCTGCGTCGTTGAGATCCACATAGAAATATTTAAGGTGAATCAAAGATTGATACAGCGATTTTGTCCTCGTTTGGTCGTCTAACATGAAGCAATTAAACGTTCTCATCTATTAATCTGTTCACTCTTAACTACAAATGGGTCTCGTTGGCTGCCATCTCTTAATGCACACAATTGCTTTTTTGAGTTCTGTATGTTAGGCCAATTTACTGAATAGCAAATGTGAAGAAGGGCTAAGATCTGTAGATGAATAAAATCTGTAGAAGAAGAGCAGCTAAAATGTGAGTTTTTAAAAGACTCGCCATTCAGTAGGACTATAATTGTATTACACAGTATGTAAAACTATAGTGAAAAACTGGAAGTATGGGGTTCAGGTTCATAATATGAATTTTATTCTATGTAGAAAGTAATAGATTCACAGTGAAGCTGAATTACTTTTGAAAATATTGGATGAGCAAATTATGGTTTAGGCTGGGTTCACACTGATACGACATGACAGTTATATGACTTTCATCCTACTTTGCTCTGCGACATCGGTCCTACATCGGTTCTACATCCATCTGACTTGAATGAACAGGATACTCCTTTGATCCAACTTTGTGATAGTATGACTTGTCCTTTGACCAATCAAAACAATCCCGGTGTGAGATAAATTCTTTTTACTGCTGCTGTAATCACCAAGTCGGATGTCAAAAGTCGGATGGTAAGGACAAGGATCCTACTTTGATCCGAATTCAATGATATTCAATGGGCTGAAGTAGGATCAAAGTCGGACCAAAGTAGTACAGGGAGCATTTTCAAAGTCGGACCGACTTGTGTCAGACCAGTTAAGACGGCTCCCATAGGGAAACATTGATTTTCACACGTCATGCGACATGAGCTCCCAATGTCGGAGCATTTGTCGGACCAGTGTGAACCCGGCCTCAGCCTTTAAAATGTAAGCTATAAGGTAAGGCGAATTTCTTATGCAATAGCAATCATCCATATTCTATATACTGGTTTAAACACTTTTTTTAAATATTTTCTGCTAAGATATTTGTAACTTTTCTTGGTCAAGTCCAAGTAATAAATAATTAGAAAAACAGAATGGTTTCTTTTAGAGATGTACAGATTGTGTTGTGTCTAGCCTGTAGATTTATCTGCTTCAGCTGCCTTTGGATTCCGCTCTGTTAGGTCTTTAATCTAGGTAAAGAAACTTAAAAGAAACTCAAAGATCTCTTCTTGATTTTTAAATTATATTATTATATTATATTTTATATTATATTATTATTATATTATTTTTGGAAATTTTGACCACTGCGCTGACGTTATGTTGGGTAGATTGCTCAATTTTATATTGTGTGCATTGTTGAGTTTATTAATTAGGCTAGTGCCAGTAGTGGCTAACGTGCGGTATCCCATACTAACTGTTCAAAAATAATTTCTAAAAGCACACCAGTAACTTAAACAGTTATTTTTCGTTTATTTATTCTTCCAGTCTCCAGTTTTGAAGCATGAGTTTTTTTGTCATCTTATGCCTTGTACACACAAACGGATTTTTCGTCGGGATAAACTCCGACAAATTTTTCAGACGGAATTCCGTTCAAGCTGTCTTGCCACACCAAATTCCGACCGTCAAGAACGCGGTGACGTACAACACTACGACGAGCCGAGAAAAATGAAGTTCGATGCTTCCGAGCATGCGTCGACTTGATTCTGAGCATGCGTGGTTTTTAATCCGTCGGAGTTCCACACAGATGAACGGAATTTCCGATCGGAAAAAAAGAGAAAAAGGTTCTCTTTCTAAATTGCGACGGAAAAAAGTCTGATGGGACACACACGGTCTGAATATCCGATGAAAAGATTCCGTCTGACTTTTTCCATCGGAAATTCCGATCGTGTATACAAGGCATAAGTTGTATTTAAAAGAAAGCGCTTAGATTACTTGTCAAAGTAAAGTCGCTCAAATCCTCATGTTTGACAATTTTTTTTCTGCTTTCATATTGTTGTTATTCACTTTACCTGTCAGTGGGCATGCTATTATGACTGATAATCACTGTGCTTAAAATGAAATTCTAGCCTTATGCCTTGTACACCCGGTCGGATTTTCCGTCCGAATAAACTCTGACGGGTTTTTCAGACGGAATTCCGTTCAAGCTGTCTTGCATACACACTGTCACACCAAATTCCGACCGTCAAGAACGCGGTGACGTACAACAAAACGACGAGCCGAGAAAAACGAAGTTCAATGCTTCCGAGCATGCATCGACTTGATTCTGCGCATGCATGTTTTTTTCTCTGTCGGAGTTCCATACAGATGAACAGAAATTCCGATGAAAAAAAGAGAACATGTTCTCTATCTAATTCCATCTGAATTTCCGACGGAAAAAGTCAGATGGGGCATACACACGGTCGGAATATCTGATAAAAAAATTCCGTCTGACTTTTTCCATCGGTAATTCCGAGCGTGTGTACAAGACACAACACTAGATATGCCTAAAAATGCTCTTAACCATTAAATGATGCAAAAAGTTTTTCAAGTGAGGTTTGAACTTTGAAGTGAATTTTTGTACCGCTCCTCAGTACACATCTGAAAATTTACCATCTGGTGAGTGCTTTCTTTGTTACTATCAGAGAGGTAGTAGCCTAGGACCAAAACAGGGTCCACCTATACTATATTTCAACCATAGCTCTGCTTCTTTAAAGGAAACATTTAGAATTTTTTTATTTTGATGATTTGGAATAGTTAACAAAAGAATGCATAACTGTATATATAAGTCTGACAATTGTTCTGAAACACTTGCAAGGTAAAACACTTTATGGTAGGTCCATCGGAACCAACTTTCATGTCTAGCGTTCCATCGCTATGACACACACATCAGAGATTAGCCTATGCAATCAGAGGTTCTTATTCGATTTTTAAAAAACTGTACAGCTTTCCAAAATGTTCATTCATTTTATTGTCATACCTTTTGGGCCTCCTGCAAGCCTGGACATAAAACTTTTAGTTATCAATCCCCATGTCCTACCTTGTTGTGAGGGAGTGAAAACCATGGATGCTCGTTACCAGCATTACAGGAGTGAAAACAAATTGTTTTCATGTCCTAACAACAAAGCAGGAAATGGGGATTGCTAATTGTACGTTTTTTTCTTGGGGGGCCCAAATGGCATACAGCTAAGACAATAAAATGGTATAGGGAAAGGGAGTTACCGCTCCAGGTGGATGTGCTTCCACAATCAGTGTCCTCCCAGGAAATCACGGGTGCTGGCAATGTACAAGGAAAAATAGTAGAGAAAATTGATGGGCAGCCGCACTCCAAAAAAACGTAAATGGTTGTGTTTATTGTAAAAAAAGGAGAATAAAAGCACTACAAATCACAGCAGAAAAATACAGGGATGTGCAGCCTACGCGTTTCACACTTCAAATGAGTGCTTAGTCATGGCTAATAAAATGGTATACTTGGCCCCCTTGACTGTATAGGCTAGTTTCTGGAAAAAGATGAACTTGCCTTTTAAATATACTTTGCTGTCATAGAAAAGTATCTGATTCGGTATATTTGATGGTGTTCTTGCTTTTTCTAGTAAATCTCCCCACTGGTAGACTAGTGTTCTGAAGTGGTCTATTTCTTGCAGATGATGGAAAATTGTCCCTGGAGGAATTTCAGGCTTTTTTCTCAGATGGGACCCTCAACGAGGAGGAACTGGAGAAACTGTTTCACACCATCGACTCGGACAACACCAAGTAAGACAGTCGTACATGGCTCCCTCTGTTCAGTAGAGCATGTCTGTGTGCATTCCGCTCTCTTGCTGTTGCTGCCTATTACCTACTGCTGTGATAGAAAGCAACATTCTGTTCTCTCTCTCTCTCTCTTTCTCTCTCTCTCTCTCTCTCTGCCCGAATGTTTCTTTCCTCCTTTCTAATAATTATAATGTATCAATTTACATTTTAGATTTTAACTATTTCAGCAACACTATACCTCCTGTGGAGAAACATGTGAAAAGAAACTATAGCGATTTTGGGTCAATTTTATTTTCACATTTTTATACTACTTTTTTTTATATACAGTGACTTGAAAAAGTATTCATACCTCTTGAAATTTTCCACATTTTGTTATGTTACAACGAAAAATGTAAATGTATTTTATTGGGATTTTATCTGATGGACCAACACAAAGTGGCACATGTGAAGTTAAAGGAAAATGGTTTTCAATTTTTTTTACAAATAAATATGTGAAAAGTGTGGCGTGCATTTGTATTCAGCCCCCCTTTACTCTGATACCCCTAATTTAAATCTAGCGGAACCAATTGCCTTCAGAAGTCACCTAAATAGTACCGTATATACTCGAGTATAAGCCGACCAGAATATAAGCCGAGGCACCTAATTTTACCACAAAAAACTGGGAAAACGTATTGACTCGAGTATAAGCCTAGGGTGTCCATCTGCATGCCTCACTGTGCCTCACTTTGCCTCACTGTGTCCATGTGCATGCCTCACTGTGTCCATGCCTCTCTGTGTCCATGCCTCACTGTGTCCATGCCTCACTGTGTCCATGCCTCACTGTGCCCATGCCTCACTGTGTCAATGACTAGACTGACGTTTAACATGGGAGTCTATAGAAGGAGTGCCCGGCCCTGGTCAGGAAGGGGGTAAATTCTTCCGGGGCTGAATCGGTTAAAGGAGTTGTAAAGGCAGGAGTTTTTTTATCTTAATTCGCTCTATGCATTAAGATAAAAAAAAAACAGTAATATAGAGCAATGGGGGACTGTTTAGATAAACAGACCCCAGACTACAAAAACATTAAGTGCCCAAAAAGTAAATAAAGTCCAAACAAGTGCATGATGTTGAATAAAAAATGTGAATAAAATTGTGAATAAATAAAGTCCCCAAAAAATCTTTAGAATAATCCAATGAAAAAAATTCCTTCTACATGGATCATACAGTGAAATATTTGGTGTAGATGTACACTCACCAGATGTTGTAGATCCCCATGCCGTATGACAGGAAGGATCATAAAGGGCTTGTGGGGTCTCCTCGACCTCCTTGGATCTTATTTAGGAAATTCCTCCGATTTCCTCCTCGTCAGAGTGGGACGTATCTTCAAACGGGGTGTAACCAGCGATATGAGTAGGAAAAAAGAAAGGACGGACTCTTCATAGTGTGAAACCGTAGAGGTACTTTTATTAAAGCCTCAAATGGCTTCAGCAAGTAACAGATTAAAAACAATCTATGGACCTCTAATGCGAGCAACCTCAATAAACAGCTTCTGATGACGTCAAGCTTGATGACGAAACACGTAAGGCTGGAACGCACATTGCGCTACATCACGTCCTGGTGGAGCGCACTCTGACTCTGGTGTGGGTCTTGCGGTTTTCCACAGCCTCCACTAATTATTGCGGTTGATCGCATAAGAGGTCAATAGATTGATTAACACATTAAGATAAAAGCCTTCTGTGTGTAGCAGCCCCCCCTCAGCCTCCCTAATACTTACCTGAGCCCCATCTCTGTCGAGCCATGTCCACGAGTGTCTCGGCTGTCCGAGACTCTCCCTCCTGATTGGCTGAGACACAGCAGCAGCGCCATTGGCTCTTGCTGCTGTCAATCAAAGTCAGCTAGCCAATCAGAAGAGAGGGGCCAGGCCACAGCTCAGTGACTGAATAAACACAGGAAGCGGTGACTCGGCTCAGGTGCCCCAATAGCAAGCTGCTTGCTGTGGGGGCACTCGACAGGTGGTAGGGGCCAGGGGCACAGAAGAGGGACCCGAGAAGAGGAGGAGCTGGGCTGCTCTGTGCAAATCCACTGCACAGAGCAGGTAAGAATTACATGTTCGTTACTTTTATTTAAAAAAAACAAGACTTTACAATCGCTTAAAGCAAAAGACTATGTGTGGTGGAAAACTAACACTGCATATCGCCCTGAACACACCATCCTCATCGTGAAACATGGTGGTAGCAGCATCATGTTGTGGGGATGCTTTTCTTCAGCAGGGACAGGGAAGTTGTTAAGAGTTAATGGGAAGATGGATGAAACCAAATACAGGACAGAGTAAAATCTAGAGGTGCACCAAAATTTCGGCCGCTGAAAATTATCGGCCGAAAACTGTGTTTTTTCATTCAGTCGATAGCAAAAAACAGCCGATACCGAAAGGGGGCGGAGTCCGTTCCGGGTGCCGTCTATTGCGGGAGTGTCACCCTGGCGCGCCCCAGTCTTCCACTCCCTCCCTCCTTTCCTCGCCGCGATCTCCGTGTGTCACGGAGCCGAATTGTCCGGGCCGTAGTAACAATGTCCCGCCTCCTGTAATAGACGGCACTCTGATCCAATGGCGGACATTGAATCGGTGTAACGTGATCACAGGAGGCAGGACATTGTTACTGCGTCTGATCCCGGCACAGGGATGCTACATATGATGGACACTGGTGAGGCTGTTGGGCACAGGCATGCTGCATATGATGGGCACTGGTGAGGCTGCTGGGCACAGGCAGGCTGCATATGATGGACACTGGTGAGGCTGCTGGGCACAGGCAGGCTGCATATGACGGGCACTGGTGAGGCTGCTGGGCACAGGCAGCCTGCATATGAGGGGCACTGGTGAGGTTGCATTGATCTCTTGTATCATGTCTACAGTCTCTGACCATCTCCTGTATCATGTCTGCTAGAGGTTTACCAAATGGAAACTTTGCTAATACTATTAGAAATGTGTTTAAGTTTAAGTAAGAGATTGCAGACATGATACAAGAGATAGTTAGAGACTGCAGACTGCATTTTTCTTGACCTTTCTTGAACTAAAAGTGCCAATAATGGCAAACAATAAATTCATATTACTGTATATACTCGAGTATAAGCCGAGTTTTTCAGCACATTTCTTTGTGCAGAAAATGCCCCCCTCAGCTTATACTTGAGTCACCTTTTTGCGCCTGATCTCCCGGACTTTGGGGACCCGGTACCGGCCAAGCATGTAGCCCCACTCTTCCTCTACAAGTGTGCAAAGTTTGTTGTTCGGGGGACCTACGGCCGGGGAGCACCGATTTTTCAAAACCGGGAACTACTTCCATAGACTCCCATGTTAAACGGTAATTTCTCCGGTGATTTTGGGGACCTGGTACCAGCCGGTCGTAGGTCCCCTGGACCCCAACCTTAGCACACATGAAGCCCCATTTCTCCTCTACAAGTGTAAAAAGTTTGTTGTCTGGGGGACCTATGGCCGGGGAGCACTGATTTTTCAAAGCCGGGCACCCCTTTCATAGACTCCCATGTTAAACGTCAGTCTAGTCATGGGCACAGTGAGGCATGGACACAGTGAGGCATGGACACAGTGAGGCATGCACATGGACACAGTGAGGCACAGTGAGGCATGCAGATGGACACCCTAGGCTTATACTCGAGTCAATACGTTTTCCCATTTTTTTGTGGTAAAATTAGGTGCCTCGGCTTATATTCTGGTCGGCTTATACTCGAGTATATACGGTAACTTAAATTGATGATATTAATTAAAAAGTTGAATATAATACAATTATATATAAAAATATAAATATTTTTTAAAAACTCGGTTTCGGTTTTCGGCCTAATGCATCCTTCATCTTCGGTATCGGTTTCGGCACCAAAATTTCCATTCGGTGCACCCCTAATAAAATCTATTAGAGTCTGCAAAAGACTTGAGACTGGGGCGGAGGTTCACCTTCCAGCAGGACAACGACCCTAAACATACAGCCAGAGCTACAATGGAATCAAAGCATTTTCACATGTTAGAATGGCCCAGTCAAAGTCCAGACCTAAATCCAATTGAGAATCTGTGGCAAGACTTGAAAATTGCTGTTCACAGACTCTCTCTATCCAATCTGACAGAGCTTGAGCTATTTTGCAAAAAAGAATGGGCAAAAATGTCACTCTCTAGATGTGCAAAGCTGGTAGAGACATCCCCAAAAAGACTTGCAACTGTAATTGCAGCGAAAGGTGGTTCTACAAAGTATTGACTCAGGGGGGCTGAAACCAAATGCACGCCACACTTTTCACATGTTTATTTTAAAAAAATGTTGAAAACCATTAATCATTTTCTTTCCACTTCACAATTATGTGCCTTTTTGTGTTGGTCTATCACATAAAATCCCAATAAAATACATTTACGTTTTTGGTTGTAACATGACAAAATGTGGAAATTGTCAAGGGGTATGAATTCTTTTTCAAGGCATTGTATGTTAAAGGCAATGTGTGAAATTAAGCATTCTACAGAATGCCTAGGCAATCTATATAATTCCCAATTTCACACATTGCCTGTAACATATCATTTATTTATATATACCGTATACACACATACATACATACATACATACATACATACAGTATATGCAATATCAAAATCTTAGCAACATGCCTTGGTATTGTATGCAATGTCTAGGGAAAGTGTATAGCATAATAAAAGAGCACAGACATTTCATGCTTTGCCTAAAACATTCTAAAGATGCTCTTTCCTTTCTGGGTCTTCTCTACATTTGAAAGTCTGAGCAGGCAGGGAGAGGGGTGTTGGGGTGATAAGTCTGTGCTTAGCAATTTCCAGTTGTGTGCTTCGGTGACTTGTCTTTTTAAAGTGTAACTGCTTTCACACTTATTTTTGAATGCCCCCTTATGGGGAGGGGGGCAATCTCTATTTAGTCTTATGAAGAGTTCATACTACGTCATGGGTGGGATCAATAGAGAAGAGTCTGACCCGTGGCTTTAGGGTGTCAAGGAGGCCATGCAGCCAAGACCTTGGAAAATCAGGGGCAAGTGAGTCAGACTGGGGAAGGCTTGTAGTAACACGCTGACAGGGCTGCTGTTAGTAATCATGGAGCCCCATACAGCCTACCTGACAGAGCCCCCCCACCTCATTCAAGTGAATGGGGGCACTCTGCAAGTTTCCTACAACCACGTGCAATACAACATACTAGTGCTGAGATTAAAGGGTTACAGCATGCAGCGAGAAGGCGATACCTCCTCGCCTCCCATCAAATGCTTTCTGAAGAGTAATCCAAACGTGGATCACTCTTCAGAGAGCACCACTAGTGCGAGTGAGCCCTAGGGGCTAGTTTACACTAGCATTTCTCTCTGAAGAGTGATCCACATTTGGGAACACTCTTCAGAGAGCATTTGACAAGCATTGAGGGGGCGTTGTATTGCCTCCTTACCTCCTGCTTTAACCCCTTAAATGTACCATAGTGTGTGCATTGTAATTCTTACCACACTACAGTGCAAAACAATACAGCATACAACTCCAATTCCAAAAAAGGTTGGACACTGTGAAAAAACTACATACAAATAGAATGCAGTAATTTACAAATTTCACGATCCCATATTTTATTCACAATGAAAAATATATTAAATGTTTAAATGAATAAAATATGTTAATTGTTAACTTGACGGCAGCAGTACGTCTGAAGACCTGGAAGAATATTTTGCAGCTAATTAGGTTAATTGGCAACAAGTCAGTAACATGATTGGATATAAAATGGGCATCATAGAGAGTCAGAGTGTCTCAGAAGAAAAATGAGCAGAGGTTAACCAATCTGTGAAAAACTGTATCTAAAAATTGTCAAACAGTTTTAGAATAATGTTCCTCAATGTAAAATTGCAAAGACTTTAAAGATATTATCATCTACGGCAGGGATATGCAATTAGCGGACCTCCAGCTGTTGCCAAACTACAAGTCCCATGAGGCATAGTGAGACTCTGACAGCAGCAAGCATGACACCCAGAGGCAGAGGCATGATGGGACTTGTAGTTTTGCAACAGCTGGAGGTCCGCTAATTGCATATCCCTGATCTACGGTATATAATATGAAACGATTCTGAGAATTCCCTGTGCACAAAGGTCAAGGCCAAAACACAATATTGGATGCCCTTTGATCTTCAGACCCTCAACTAACACTGCATGGGCTCAGGAATATTCCCAGAAATCACTGTATGTGAACACAGTTCGCTGCGCCACCTAAAAATGCAAGGTAAATCTCTATCATGCAAAGAAAAAGCCATATCTGAACATGATCCAGATACATCACTGTCTTCTCTGGGCCAAAGCTCATTTAAAATGGCCTGTTGCAAAGCAGAAAACTGTTCTGTGGTCAGATGAATCAAAATGTGACATTCTTTTTGGCAGCCATGGGTGCCGCATCCTAAAGATAATAGCGGACTAAAGAGGAGAGGGACCTTCCAGCTTGTTATCAGTGCTCAGTTCAAAAGCCTACATCTGATGGTATGGGAGTGCATTACTGCATATGGAATTGGCAGCTTGCATATGTGGAAAGGCATTATCAATGCTGAAAGATATATCCAAGTTTTAGAGCAGAATATGCTCCCGTCCAGACGCCTTGGATATTTCAGCGGGACAATGCTATATCGCATACTGCATCTATGAAAACAGCATGGCTTTGTAGTAGAAGGCTCATGGGATTTAACTGGCCTGCCTGAAGTCAAGACCTTTCACTAAGGCCCCTTTCAGACTGGGGCGGGCAGGAGCGGTGGCGGTATAGCAGCGCGATTTGCAGCGCTGCTATACCGTCGTTCTTACCGCGGTATGCGGTCGCTAGGGGGGTGAATTTAACCCCCGCTAGCGGCCGAAAAGGGGTTAATACCGCCCGCAAACCGCGGCTATTGCCGCGGTTTGCGGGCGGTATTACCGCGGTGTCCCATTGATTTCAATGGGCACCCGCGGTAAAGGAGCGGTGAACACACCGCTCCTTTACCGCTGTAAAGAAGCAGCTAGCAGGACTTTTGGAGCGGTCCTGCTAGCGCACCGCTTCAGTGTGAAAGCCTTCGGGCTTTCACATTGAAGGCTACAGGGCAGGAATTTTTCATGCGGTATAACAGCGCTATTATTAGCGCTAAACCGCATGAAAAACGCCCCAGTGTGAAAGGGGCCTAATTGAAAATATTTTTCAAGACCCAGGACTTTTGAGCAGTTACAATCCCATATCAAGCAAACACGGGACAACACTCATCTCCCAAAGCTCTACTAACTGGGCTTCTCAGATCTCAGAGGTTTACAGAGTGTTGTTGAAAGAAGAGTGGATGCTGTACAGTACAGTAACTGTTTTAAGGGGAAAAATCGCATTTATTTTTTATATAAACTATTTCTGTGAATATCAAGTCACTATCCTAAAGCGCCAAAGGGTTGAGCATTTATTTCCCTATACACAGGATGTACGCTGTTCATCTGTGAATTTCTGATTCAAGTCCTATTCCCACTTTGAGAGAAATGGGGGAGGGGGCATAGTTTTCTGTTGGACTAACAAGTATATTGTAGGTCATTGAGAGACGGTGCAGAATCGGGGATGGATCTCTACATAAAGGTTCATATGCTGTCAACTTAGGAAGATCCGAGTATTTGATGCCCAAGGAAGTAATCAAGTGTTTGAGCTGTAGGGCTATTATCCAGAATGGCACCTGTGGGAAAATCATGGCTTGTATATCAGGTATTGATTTCCAGTTTTCCTCTGCTAGGAAATCCTTTAAGCTGGATATATGATTGCAGAGGAAGGGACTACAATTTGGGTCTTTGTCGCCACATGTTTGCACCAATCCAATATCCTTGCTAGATGGGTTGCCTGGAGATAAAGAGTTGGGTCTAGATGTCTTTTCTAAAACTGCGATGCCTTTTGGATCTCCTCATATAACTGATATGAATAATAAGTGAATTATTTACATTTTAAGAATTAAAGTGACACTAAGCTCTAAAGCCTCGTACACACGGCCGAGTTTCTCGTCAAAAAACGACAAGAAAACTGCAGAGAGAACTTTCTTTCCGAGAAAACCATTCGTGTGTATGGTTTCTCGTCGAGAAAACTGCCGGGAATCTCGACGAGAAAAATAGAGAACCGTTTTTCTCGTCGGGTTTCTCGTCGGCCTGTTTTGCAACGAGAAAACCGGTCGTGTGTAGGCTTTTCCGAGTCTTAAAAAATCGCGCATGCTCAGAATCAAGTATGAGACGGGAGCGCTTCTTCTGGTAAAACTAGCGTTCGTAATGGAGATAGCACATTTGTCACGCTGTAACGAACTGAAAGCACGAAGACTGAAAAGCGCGAATCGTCTCTTCCCAAACTTTTACTTCACACGCAGTAACACGGGATCAGCAAAAGCAGCCCAAGGGGTGGCGCCATTGAAATCGAACTTCCCCTTTATACTGCCGTTGTACGTGCTGTACGTGACCACGCAGAACAATGACGAGACTTGGAATTGACAGTGTGTATGCAAGGGAAGCTTGACAAGAATCTCGTCGAGAAAAACAACATTTTTTTTACGACGAGAAACTCGGTCGTGTGTATGAGGCTTGAGTTTTAAAAAAGTTCACCTTTTTATTACTTCTGCTCTTTCGTTTACAAGCAGTGTCCATATCACGATCACATGCACCACTCTCCTGCAACCACAGATTCCAATAGTCAATGCATCAATGTGGGCAAGAGCGAATTGAGGTCTGCTGTCAGGCACTGCTCACTTCCCTCCTGTCGGCCGCAGGACACTTTGAGGTTTTTTTTCCTGCTTTCATGTGCGGCTCTGGCTCCATCAGCACGTATTTTTGTGGTCCATGTTGGGAGTTCGTCAAGGAGGTAGGTTCTGTCCAACACTAATATTAGAAGGAACAAAGATCAGTGTAAATAAAAGGTATAAATTATATACAGTGCTCAACATAAATTAGTACGCCCCAACAAATTTGTCAGAAAACCTTTACTTTCAGAATCAACATTTTCTATGGGACACTATACTACAAAATACTCCTACTAATGCTGGATATTGATTGCAACCAAGATTTGTTAATTTGCACACACACAATTTTTTATTTTTCTAACAAATTCATTCAAGACCATGTTGCAGAAATGAATACACCCCAATGAAAATCTTAGGAGCAAAGCTAAATTTTAGACAACAAAATCCTAATTAACAAGAATTCAACTACAGGTGAGTCTAATTATTCATTAAACAGGTGTCCAGCAGACAGTTGATTATAAAAGGGCATAACTTAACCGGTTCCCGACCGCCGCACGAGGATATACGTCGACAGAATGGCACGGCTGCGCAAATGGGCGTATATATATATACGTCCCCTTTAATTTGCGAGCCGTGATGCTGCCGGCGCCGTGAGCTCCGTGACCGTGCCCGCGGGACCCGTGGACTCGATGTCCGCCGGTGTCCCGCGATCGTGTCACGGAGCTGAAGAACGGGGAGATGTTAGTGTAAACACAACATCTCCCCGTTCTGCCTAGTGACATGTCACTGATCGTCTGTCATCGGGAACAGCGATCAGTGATGTGTCACGGCAAGCCACGTCCCCTAACAGTTAGAAGAACTCCCTAGGTCACACTTAACCCTTTCAGCGCCCCCTACAGGTTAACCCCTTCACTGCCAGTGTAATTTTTACAGTAATCAGTGCATTTTTATAGCACTGATCGCTGTAAAAATGACAATGGTCCCAAAATGGTGTCAAAAGTGTCCGATGCGTCTGCCATAATGTTGCAGTCACGATAAAAATCGCTGATCGCCGCCAATTCTAGTAAAATACTAGTAAAAAAAAAAAAAATATTAAAAATGCCATAAAACTACCCCCTATTTTGTAGACGCTATAACTTTTGCGCCAATCAATCAATAAACGCTTATTGGGGGTATTTATTATAGCAAAAAGTAAAAAATATTGAATTGTCGCCCATCTGAGGCTTGCTAGAGAGCATTTGGATGATCCAGAAGAGGATTGGGAGAATGTCATATGGTCAGATGAAACCAAAGTAGAACTGTTTGGTAGAAACACAACTCGTCGTGTTTGGAGGAGAGAGAATGCTGAGTTGCAACCAAAGAACACCATACCTACTGTGAAGCATGGGGGTGGCAACATCATGCTTTGGGGCTGTTTCTCTGCAAAGGGACCAGGACGACTGATCCGTGTACATGAAAGAATGAATGGGGCCATGTATCGTGAGATTTTGAGTGCAAACCTCCTCCCATCAGCAAGGGCATTGAAGATGAAACGTGGCTGGGTCTTTCAGCATGACAATGATCCCAAACACACCGCCCGGGCAACGAAGGAGTGGCTTCATAAGAAGCATTTCAAGGTCCTGGAGTGGCCTAGCCAGTCTCCAGATCTCAACCCCATAGAAAACCTTTGGAGGGAGTTGAAAGTCCGTGTTGCCCAGTGACAGCCCCAAAACATCACTGCTCTAGAGGAGATCTGCATGGAGGAATGGGCCAACATACCAGCAACAGTGTGTGACAACCTTGTGAAGACTTACAGAAAACGCTTGACCTCTGTCATTGCCAACAAAGGATATATAACAAAGTATTGAGATGAACTTTTGATATTGAGCAAATACTTATTTTCCACCATAATTTGCAAAAAAAAATCTTTCCAAATCAGAACATGTGATTGTCTGGATTTGTTTCTACATTTTGTCTCTCATAGTTGAGGTATACCTATGATGACAATTACAGGCCTCTCTCATCTTCTTAAGTGGGAGAACTTGCACAATTGGTGGCTGACTAAATACTTTTTTGCCCCACTGTATACTGCAGAGGAATGGCATACATAGGCGTCATCTATGAAAGAAGCCTCTCCTAAAGCCCATGCATAAAAAAAAAGCCTGCCTAGAATTTCCCGGGGCCCATGCTGAAAAAAAAAGAAGATTACTGGGACTCTGTATTCTGGAGTGATGAGACCAAGATAAATGTTTTTGGAACTGATGGCTTCAAAACTGAAGGCATCTTAACCACTTAAGCCCCGGACCATTTGGTAGTTAAAGGACCAGAGGTGAATTCAGAATTTTGCACTGCGCTGCTTTAACTGTAAATTGTGCGGACATGCAATGTTGTACCCAAACGAAATTTGCGTCCTTTTCTTCCCACAAATAGAGCTTTCTTTTAATGGTATTTGATTGCCTCTGCGATTTTTATTTTTTGCGATATAAACGGAAAAATTGTGAAAAAAAATGATATTTTCTAATTTTGTTATAAGAAAAATCGAATAAACTCAATTTTAGTCATACATTTAGGCCAAAATGTATTCAGCCACATGTTTTTAGTAAAAAAAATGTCAATAAGTGTATATTTATTGGTTTGCGCAAAAGTTATAGCGTTTACAAACTAGGGTACATTTTCTGGAATTTACACAGCTTTAAATTTATGACTGCCTATCTCATTTCTTGAGGTGCTCAAATGGCAGGGCAGAACAAAACCCCCCCAAATGACCCCATTTTGGAAAGTAGACACCCCAAGGAAATTGCTGAGAGGCATGTTGAGCCCATTGAATATTTTTTTTTTGTCCCAAGTGATTGAATAATGACAAAAAAAAATAAAAAATTACAAAAAGTTGTCACTAAATGATATATTGCTCACACATGCCATGGTTATATGTGGAATTGCACCCCAAAATACATTCTTCTGCTTCTCCTGAGTACGGGGATACCACATGTGTGGGACTTTTTAGGAGCCTAGCCGCGTACGGGACCCCGAAAACCAAGCACCGCCTTCAGGATTTCTAAGGGCGCAAATTTTTGATTTCACTCCTCACTACCTATCACAGTTTTGAAGGCCATAAAATGCCAAAATAGCACAAAACCCCCCCAAATGACACCATTGTAGAAAGTAGACACCTCAAAGAAATTGCTGAGAGGCCTGTTGAGCCCATTGAATATTTTTTTTTTTGTCCCAAGTGATTGAATAATAACAAAAAAATAAATAAAAAATTACAAAAAGTTGTCACTAAATGATATATTGCTCACACATGCCATGGTAATATGTGGAATTGCACCCCAAAATACATTTGGCTGCTTCTCCTGAGTACAGGGATACCACATGTGTGGGACTTTTTAGGAGCCTAGCCGCGTACGGGACCCCGAAAACCAATCACCGCCTTCAGGATTTCTAGGCACAAATTTTTGATTTGACTCCTCACTACCTATCACAGTTTCGAAGGCCATAAAATGCCAAAGTAGCACAAAACCCCCCCAAATGACCCCATTTTGGAAAGTAGACACCCCAAGCTGTTTGCTGAGAGGCATGGTGAGTATTTTACAGCTCTCATTTGTTTTTGAAAATGAAGAAAGACATTTTTTTTTTCTTTTTTTTTTTTCAATTTTCAAAACTTTGTGACAAAAAGCGAGATCTGCAAAATACTCACAATACCTCTCAGCAAATAGCTTGGGGTGTCTACTTTCCAAAATGGGGTCATTTGGGGGGGTTTTGTGCCATCTGGGCATTCCATGGCCTCCGAAACTGTGATAGGCAGGAGAAGTGAAATCAAAAATTTACACCCTTAGAAAGCCTGAAGGCGGTGATTGGTTTTTGGGGTCCCGTACGCGGCTAGGCTCCCAAAAAGTCTCACACATGTGGTATCCCCGTACTCAGGAGAAGCAACAGAATGTATTTTGGGGTGTAATTCCACATATGCCCATGGCATGTTTGAGCAATATATCATTTAGTGACAACTTTGTGCAAAAAAAAATAAAAAAAATAAAAAAAAATATTTTTTCCGCAACTTGTGTCAACATATAAAATATTCCATGGACTCGACATGCCTCTCAGTATATAGCTTGGGGTGTCTACTTTCCAAAATGGGGTCATTTGGGGGTGTTTTGAACTGTTCTGGCATTTTATACACAACATTAGGAAGCTTACATCCACTCTTCTAACCACTTGAAGTCAAAGCCCTTTTTGACACTTTTTGTTTACATGAAAACATATTTTTTTTGCAGGAAAATTATGTTGAACCCCCAAACATTGTATATATTTTTAAAGCAAAGGCCCTACAGAATAAAATGGTGGGTGTTGCATTTTTTTTTCTACACAGTATTTGCGCAGCGATTTTTCAAATGCATTTTTTGAGGGAAAATACATTTTTTTAAATTTTAATGCACTAAAACACACTATATTGCCCAAATGTTTGATGAAATAAAAAAGATGATCTTAGGCCGAGTACATAGATACCAAACACGACATGCTTTAAAATTTCGCACAAACGCGCATTGGCGACAAACTACATACATTTTTAAAAGCCTTTAAAAGCCTTTACAGGTTACCCCGTTAGATTTTACAGAGGAGGTCTACTGCTAAAATTACTGCCCTCGATCTGACCTTCGCGGTGATACCTCACATGCATGGTGCAATTGCTGTTTACATATGACACCAGACCGACGCTTGCGTTCGCCATTGGGCAAGAGCAGGACAGGACAGGGGTGCTTTTTTTTTTTTTTTTTTTTTTTTAAATTGTTCCTTCCATATTATCATTTTTTTATCATTTTTATTGTTATCTCAGGGAATGTAAATATCCCCTATGATAGCAATAGGTAGTGACAGGTACTCTTTTTTTGAAAAAACTGGGGTCTAGACCCTAGATCTTTCCTCTGCCCTCAAAGCATCTGACCACACCAAGATCGGTGTGATAAAATGCTTTCCCAATTTCCCAATGGCGCTTTTTATATCCGGGGGGGGGGGGACATTCCCTCCCACTGCTTGTAAAAGCAGTCCAGAGGCTAATTAGCCACTAGGATTGCTTTTACATGAAAGCCGGCCGTTGGCTGAAAAGAATGATACCAAGATGATACCTAAACCCGCAGGCATCAATCTGGTATAACCATTCAAAGTCCAGCAACATACCAGTACGTTGCTGGTCCTTGTTGGACATGTATTGTAATCTTTTTTTTTCATGCAGCCAGGTGGCTGAACGAAAAAAGAGATTGATCGGTGGGTATGCCCACCATTAGAATACCGCCCTTCCTCCACCCACTTCTAATGATGGGCATACATGCACCATTTATATATGCCGAAGCATGGGGGCATCCTCCCGCAAAAAAGTTATGCCGCACACACATGGTCGGACTTTTCCACGGGCAAGCCTCCGTCGGAATTTCGACCGTATGTACGTGGCATTAGGAGCAAAATCACTCCTCCGCCCCTGCTGCCCCAATGCTTCAGCATATTTGCTTTTTTTTTTTAACTGTGGTGGTAAAATCACCTCCTACAGCACTGGAGTCGCAGGGATCAGGCCTGTCTCTGCGAACGCTGCAGTTATGTGTGTTGTGTTTTGTAAGTGACAGTGATCGATCGATACTGCACTTGGGTGGCCTGGGCTGGACGGAGGGGCAAAACGCAGGTGCTAGCAGGTATCTGGGCTGATCCCGCTAACACTGCGTTTTTGGGAACCCTAAACCGCTGGGGACGCTAGTATAGATCTGATCAGATACTATACCACTAAGGGAGGTGTATGCTTTGCGCGTAGGTGTTAGCGTTACGCTAGTATAGATCTGATCAGATCAGATATTGATCTGTTCAGATACTATACCACTAAGGGGGGTGTATGCTTCACGCGTGGGTGTTAGCGTTACTGGCACTAACCTGACGCTGCCTGGGGTGTGACGCAGACCCTCTCTGACGCTAAAACCTAATTGATATCACCCGCCGGGCGATCAGGGGGTTAAACCTTTATTGGGTTATATACGGCGGGTGCCCTGACACTATAAAAAGCAAACTAACTAACCAGCGTCACCCGTAACACTTATATGATGATCACTGGTGAAAGGGTTAACTAGGGGCAATTAGGGGGTTAAAACCTTTATTAGATAATATATGGGGGTACCTGACGCTATAAAAACCTGCGGCGAACCTAAAAAAAATTACTGGCTACCGATCTGCATCACCGACGCTAAGACAGCGATCAGAAAAATGATCGCTTAGCGACAGTGGTGATAGGGGGTGAAAGGGTTACCTGGGGGGTGATCAAGGGGGTTAAACCTTTATTAGATAATTTATGGGGGTACCTGAAGCTATAAAAACCTGCGGCGAACCTAAAAAAAATTACTGGCTACCGATCTGCATCACCGACGCTAAGACAGCGATCAGAAAAATGATCGCTTAGCGACAGTGGTGATAGGGGGTGAAAGGGTTACCTGGGGGGCGTTTAAGGGGGTTAAACCTTTATTAGATAATTTATGGGGGTACCTGACGCTATAAAAACCTGCGGCGAATCTAAAAAAAAAATACTGGCTACTGATCTGCATCACCGATGCTAAGACAGCGATCAGAAAAATTATCGCTTAGCGACAGTGGTGATAGGGGGTGAAAGGGTTACCTGGGGGGCGATCAAGGGGGTTAAACCTTTATTAGATCATTTATGGGGGTACCTGACGCTATAAAAACCTGCGGCGAACCTAAAAACAATTACTGGCTACCGATCTGCATCACCGACGCTAAGACAGCGATCAGAAAAATGATCGCTTAGCGACAGTGGTGATAGGGGGTGAAAGGGTTACCTGGGGGGCGATCAAGGGGGTTAAACCTTTATTAGATAATTTATGGGGGTACCCGACGCTATAAAAACCTGCGGCGAACCTAAAAAAAAAATACTGGCTACCGATCTGCATCACCGACGCTAAGACATCGATCAGAAAAATGATCGCTTAGCGACAGTGGTGATAGGGGGTGAAAGGGTTACCTGGGGGGCGATCAAGGGGGTTAAACCTTTATTCGATAATTTATGGGGGTACCCGACGCTATAAAAACCTGCGGCGAACCTAAAAAAAATTACTGGGTACCGATCTGCATCACCGACGCTAAGACAGCCATCAGAAAAATGATCGCTTAGCGACGGCGGTGCTAGGGGGTGAAAGGGTTATCTGGGGGGTGATCAAGGGGTTAAACCTTTATTAGGGGGGGTTAGGGGGCTACACTGGACCTAAAACTAAATGTAGTGACACTTTTACAGTCACAAATGTCACTGATTGCAGTGATCAGTAAATAAATGGTCACTGCTATCAGTGACACTGTGACTGGGGGCTGGGGGGTGATCTGCGGGGGCCTGGGGGGGCGATTTATGTCCCTATGTGTGCTGGTGTTAGTGTAGTGTTTGTGCACTAACCTTGATGTCTTCTCTTGTACGGCGCTCGGTATATGTGAGCACCGCACAGGAGATGACATCACTTCCTCCTGCTTTCTCTGTCTGTGTGTACATTCGACAGACAGAGGGGGCATTTCCATTCGCCGGGAGCGATCGCGGGGGGGTGGCCGGAATCGAACGGCCGTCCCCTCATGTCGGATCGCTCCCCAACGAATTCCGACCGCTCACTGTACAGAAGGGGGGTCCGATTGGACCCCCCAACTGTACAAAGGCAATTACGTACACTCTACGTGATTGTGCCTGTCAGTGCCATTGTGCCGACGTATATATACAGTGAGCGGTCATTAAGTGGTTTAAGGTGAGGAGTACAAAGAAAAATGCATGTGCCTACAGTGAAACATGGTGGTGGCAGTGTCCTTCTGTGGGGCTGCATGAGTGCTGCTGGTGTTGGGGAGCTGCATTTCATTGATGATATCATAAATTCACACATGTACTCCTCTATATTGAAAGAGAAGATGCTTCTATCACTCCGTGCCCTTGGCCGTCGTGCACTTTTCCAACATGACAATGATGCAAAACACACCTAATGCCACTAATGCATTTTCTGAAGAAGAACAGGGTGAAAGTGATTCAGTGGCCAGTATGTCTCCTGATCTGAACCCAATCGAACACCTATGGGGAATTCTGAAGAGACAAGTTGAGCATCACTCTCCATCCAGCATCCAGGCTCTAAAAGAGGTCGTTCTTAACCACTTGCCATCCAGCCGCAGTCATTATATTGCGGCAGGTTGGCAAGATCCTGCGAATCGTCGCAGCTGTACGTCGGTCCCTTTAAGCGGTATAGCAGGCGCGCGGGCTGCATCAAGGGGGTGCCAATGCTCATGACCGGCAGTCGCGATGACCGCTGGCCGCGAGCGATCGTGGGCACGAGAGGCAGAACAGGGATGTGTGTGTGTAAACACACACATCCCTGTTCTGTGAGGAGAGACAGATCATGTGTTCCTTATGCCGCGTACACACGGTCGGAATTCCCGACAGAAAAAGTCAGATGGGAGCTTTTCATCAGGAATTCCGACCGTGTGTAGGCTCCATCGGACTTTTGCTGGCAGAATTGCCGCCAGCAAAAGTTTGAGAGCTGGTTCACAATTTTTCCGACGGAAAAAATTCCTATCGGGAAAACCGATCATCTGTATGCTTTTCCGACGGGAAAAAAAAGCATGCATGCTTGGAAACAATTTGACGCATGCTTAGAAGCATTGGACTTCTATTTCTCGGCTCGTTGTAGTGTTGTACGTTACCGTGTTCCGAGAACTTTTGTGTGACCGTGTGTATGCAAGACAAGCTTGAGCGGAATTCCGTCGGAAAACCCATCCAAGGTTTTTCCGACGGGAAAACCGACCGTGTGTACGTGGCATAATAGCTAGGAACCACGATCTGTCATTTCCTCTAGGTCAGTCCCCTCCCCTCACAGTTAGAATCAAGATAATTTACAACCTTGTATAGAGCTTTCAGTTGTTCAGGCAATGTTTTCACTTAGAGATAGTAGAGGCACATCTGCGGAATTGGATGTTGATACCTGTGTGGTTCCTGATGTTGTTTTTGTTTGATTATCCCATAGCTGTTTGGACAATTGCTGCTGTCTGCCCATTCTGCTGTGCTGCTGCCTCTATCATGCATAATGTTCTTCAGACTTTTATGTTGAAATGTTTCAGTGCTTAGGCAGAGCTGATTATTATCATCAGGATTTCATTGAAGCTGGCTTCAAAGACTCCATTGGAAAATTTAGAACAGAGACTCTCTGCTAAAGAAGGAAAAAAAATGATATAGTTAGCTGCGGTTTCACCATGTTTCCCTTTCATCATTTCTTAATGCCTTGCCCCAGACTGGCAACCTTGGCATATACCAGAATGGCTGCTTTGTACTTTTGGTAGTATCACGCAACCCGCCAGGAGTCTATGGACAACATTTTGAAGTCAGCACAATTCAGCATCAGGACCGAATTAATATGGGGGCTATTGGAGCTATAGCTCCAGGTCCCTGCCTTAAAGGGGTTGTAAAGGTTAGTTTTTTATTTTCTAAATAGGTTCCTTTAAGCTAGTGCATTGTTGGTTCACTTACCTTTTCCTTAGATTTCCCTTCTAAATATTTTTTTTCTTTGTTTTCTTTGTCTGAATTTCTCACTTCCTGTTCCTCCTCCGTAAGCTGTTCAGTAAGCTGTTCTGGCTGACTAAGCACCTCTCGGATGATGGTGTGAAGTTTAGTGAGGAGAAACAGGAAGTGAGAAATTCAGACAAAGAAAAAAAACATTTAAGGTAAATTAAAGGAAAAGGTAAGTGAACCAACAATGCATTAGCTTAAAGGAACCTATTTAGAAAATAAAAAATGAACCTTTACAACCCCTTTAAGATAGGCCCAGCCCAGTGGTCACTAATGCTGCCCAGCCCTGCTTCATGTGTGTACACGTGATTGATATGTAAATAGCATTCTGTATTGATATCTAAATCGCAGGGCAGCAGGCAGCATTGATATGTAAATTGTGGGCGCATTCATAGGTATATCAAATGCCCCAGCCCACCATCAGTTCTGATGAATGCTGCCAACATTGGAGATGTAAACATGCCCTGCCTGCCATCAGCCTGTACTGCAAACTTGAGCAGATGAGGGGGTGTTCAGTCATGAGAGGTATGGCTGCTTGATGAATGTAATTTTGTTGAGTTCTCTGTAATCTTTGCAAGGATATAAGGTACCATCCTTCCTCTGCAAAAAAAAAACCCTTTGCCTGCAGGGGAAGTTGATGATTGAATAAAGCGGTTTCTGAGATTCTCTTCTATATAGCCCCTCATGGATTGGTTCTCTGGCTTAGAAAGAGGATGTACATGACCGTTGAATACCTGGCAGAAGATCATCAGTATAGACTATAGAGTCAGGAAAAGTAATGAATGGTACTCAGAGGATGCAAGGGTGTATTGCTGCAGGCAGGTTTCAAAGCAAGACTCAGACCACGTGAGGCTAGTTACAAAATGCCATAGAAGGAAACTTTTTCTTAACGCAGATCCAAAGTTCTTAGAGTGAGGTCAGGTTTAGTGTAGGGTGTTTGGCTCAGATGACAGTGGAGAATTGTTAAAGGCAACAAAGAAGAATGGAGTCTCCAAAAGGAGAAATGGGATCAAAGCTGGGACAAATAGCTTAAGCCCTGTACACACGATAGTTTTTTCCGATGAAAACAGTCCGATGGACTTTTTTCATCAGACAAACCAATCGTGTATGGGCCCCATCGGTCTTTTTTCCATCAGTGTTTAAAAATAGAACATGTTTTAAATGTATCCGATGGTTAAAAAACCGATAGCAAATTACTATCGTCTGTGGGGAACTCCATCAGATAAAAAACCCATGCATGCTCAGAATCAAGTCGACGCATGCTCAGAAGAATTGAACTTAATTTTTCTCGGCTCATCGGAGTGTTTTACGTCACCGCATTTGGAACGGTCGGTTTTTTGACTGATGGTGTGTAGGCAAGACTGATGAAAGTCAGCTTCATCGGTTTTCCGATGGAAAAATCCATCGGTTAAAAAACCATAGGAAATCCGATCGTGTGTACAGGGCTTTACTCTTTTTGGACCTAAACTGGCTCAGACTAGAGGGACACCAGTTCCCTGTAGACTCTGGCTTTTCCCAGCTTGTGCCCCATGGCAGTAAAGTCAGGGGCCCAGTATACAGTATGTTGACAGAGTTTCATGGGCTAATCTGTACAGGTAGAGGCAGCCCCCGAGGGCAATTCAGTGATTTATTGATGGGCACCAGAGGTACGACAGCGTTGTATTCCAAATATCTTGGAAACAGTCAATACAAATGGTGAGAGCCATGGCTTTCTTTAAGGTAGCAGGAGCAGGGTCATGAACAAACGACTCCTTGGTGCTTTCTGAAAGTCCCAGCCTAAATTGGCTACAGAGGGCTGTGTTGTTGCAGATGGAATTTGGTACCCAATGCTGAATGTCTGAGGAGTTCTGTTCAGCCAGATGGTTCTGAGGTCTGTAGGTTGGTCTGGGATATTGTGGGATTAGATGGAGACGAAATGAAAGCCCAAGCTTGAGGGACCCCATAGAGCAGAGAAATTATTATTCTGACCCTTTGGTTCTTGGTCACTAGGGAGCCAGGATGGAGCTGAAAATATGTATATGATGGCTTGTGTTTAAGTGGGAATTTTTTTTACGGCTTCTTTAGAATATATAAAAAATAAATAAAAAACTGTGTGCATTGTCTAAGCATAGGCTTATTTTAGGAGTTAAGAGGTTTGCTGTGTCTGTGACACCCGGACCAATACCTTATTATGACTAATGCCGCGTACACACGATCTGAAATTCCGACAAGAAAACAGTGTTTTTTTTTCTGACGGAATGTTGGCTCAAACTTGTGTTGCATACACACGGTCACACAAATCTTGTCGGAAATTCCGACCGTCAAGAACGCGGTGACGTACAAGACGTACGACGAACCGAGATCAATGAAGTTCAATAGGCAGTTCGGCTCTTCTGTATAGAAAGAATTGCATACGGCGCCAAAAAATTACCGTAGTTACAAATAAATACAACCAAATGCAGCTCCAAAATTAGTGTAAACTAATAAACTGTAAAGAAAAAAGTACAAAGAGCGCAAAAAGTGTAAAATTGTCCATATACACCACTTGAGTGTACAAACAATGTTCATTAGACAATTGGATATAAATATTTATGTAATAACTGTATTCCAAGTGATAGATTCCAACCACCGTGCTTTCAGAAAGTGCAATGTGCATATAAAGTGCTTCACCCGACGTGACAATCAAAATCTGCTTACCAGATGTAAGCGGCCATCAAAGACCATCAGGCACATACAAATTTCTCTCAGGATCCTTCCTTGTTCAATCTCTCCCATACATATACAGTTCCCCATAAGATTCGCAGAAATGACTTCTTGAGGGGAAGGAATTATATTCCTCCACTCTGCAGAGAATCAAAAGGCTCCACCGGAATGAGCCCCAAAAAAGACCGGGGATAGTGTAATACCCTTTTATTTAAATTAAACAGGGTAAAACAGTGTACATAGGCAGGTACACTCGCAGCTATAGAAAGGAGGCAGCGGCCGGACTATTCACTAAGTGATCTGGAGACCGGCATGCAACAAAGCTGTAGAACTTACAAAATACACGGCTCCAGAGTAATGGCGTGCTGGCATTTCAATGCATTTTGCGAGGTTTGCGTCATCAGGAAATGGAGAGTTTGGCTCTTCTGTTTGACTCTGATGTTTTTTTGTGCGTCGGAATTGCACACAGACAAGCGGATTTTCAGAAAGAAAATTTTTCCGTCGGAAAAATAGAGGACCTGCTCTCAATCTTTTGTTGGAGGAAATTCTGACAGAAAAAGTCAGATGGAGCCTACACACGGTCGAAATTTCCGACAAAAAGCTCACATCGGACTTTTCTTGTCGGAATTTCCGGTCGTGTGTACACGGCATTAGGCTGCATTCACACTACAGTGGTTTGAATCGCTTTCAGATTTGCCGCGGATCTGCCCACGACAGCAACGAGGGTGTGAATGACAAAACATGGGACTCGCATTTAAGATGGCATTCATTTGAATGACACCTCAAATCGTGGTGCAGGTCTGCAATCGTGGCAACCCACATCGTGGGACGCATGTCGCCCAAAAATAGTTCAGGAGCTACTTTGGGGCGACATGCATCCCGCAATGCGGGTTTGCTACGATGGCAGTACATTTTATCATGCGTTAATCACTGCAGACCTCGAATGTAAGTCCCACGTTTTGTCATTCACACCTCTGCACTGTCAAATTGTGGGCAGATCCTTGGCTAATCTGCCCGCGATTCAAAAGGCTGTAGTGTGAATGCAGCCTGAGTAAACCATTTATTCAACCTTATTCATCATTTGAAAGTCTGAATACTGGAGCTTTGTTGACATTATTAATACTTGGCTTGAATACATGAACTGTCGCAAAGGGTCCAGTTTACAAACCAGCAATTGGTCATAGCAGGTCCTAAGTGTACCTGTCATTTCTGCTATTTTGCAGATGTCAGGTAGCCCTCCCTAAACCTCTAAGGACAGAAATGAAACCACAATTAGCATTTGTCTCTGTTTATTTTATCTCTGAGGCTTTAGGTCATTATTTTAATTGCTTTCAATTTTTCTCTCTGGCATTCTCCCCCACCCTGTTTTCTCTTGTAATGAGATTACGTCTACCATGTCAGATGCTCTACGCTAGAGCAATGCAGTAATTAAACGAGTGTCACTTTAAAATACTTACCAACTTTGAAAAAAGACCTTTTATGCTTATGGGTTATAGAAAGTGTTTCATAGATGGCAATTAGAAAGTGTATTTGTACTTTGCCCATACTAAGCAAGTAATGGGTTTTCTGTAAGGGACAACTTTACCTTTTAATGAAGTTGTCTTTTAATTATTTCCCCCCACCTCCATGAGTGAAGCCCACCTGGTAACATACCTACCTTCCTCTCTGATCCAGTGATGTTCACTGTGCGGTCCTGCCCAGTGCTGTACAGTCTTTGCAAAGAAAACCTCCTCTTCATTTGGCACATGAATGCTACAGCCACCATTCATTCCTATGGAACAGCCGTACCTTGCTTGACAGCTGGAGGCTGCTAAGAGTACAGCTGTCCCACAGGAATGAATGGGGACCATGGCACGCATGCGCAGTGTGAAGAGGAGCTGGACCGAGATTTTCTTTACAAGGGCTATGTGGTGCCAGGCATGGCTGCACATCCAATAATACCTTCCACTATTTTAGCAAAACAAAAAGTTTTGGCTTTAGATATATCTTAAAGTTAGATTGTAACGGGTTAGATAAGGTAAAGGAGTCTATTTAGAAAAGCCAAAACCACCAATGAACCATTTAGATTAATTTGCCCTTCTGGCATTCGATTGCACTTGTCTGGCATTTCATGGCCTCATTCATTCTATTTTTATTATGCCCCGTATACACGATCGGACCTTTGTCCGACCAAACTCACAACGGAATTCCATCGGAGTAAAATAGAACATGTTCTATATTTAAACTCCGATGGAATTCATCAGAATTTCTCCGATGGGGCACACATGCGGTAGGAATTTCCGATGGAAAAAGTCCGACAGACTTTTTCCATCAGAAATTCCTACCGTGTGTAGAAGGCATTAGGGTGAATGTGCACTGGGTGAATCAGATAGCTGTCACTTTTTACAGCAAGCAGTCAAAACTCAGCAGGTGAACTTGCCGGATGGAGCTCTCAATAGTTCTTAAACTCTTTCTGAGACTATAAGTCTGAGTAAAAACTAAAAGTAAAAACACGCCTATGTATGGTCCTAATTATATCGGCAAAATATAGGCAATGTACAGCCAAATATGAGCCTTGGTATGGCACAGGTAAAGCTGGGACATCACAGGGAACACTTGGACATCACAGTCATGTATAGGGACCTATACAGTCCTATCTGAATGTAACCGATCATGTGTCATTCCTTATAGGCATATTGTTATCCAGATCTATAACCTATTGAGTATTGATATTGCTAAGGCATGCAAATATTTTCTCCTTCTAAATTCATGAATCTGTGGAAAATCTTTGCTTTCCTCACAGGATTTGGTCCTGTCCTGTGGCTCTCCATCCATTGGAATGCTGTTGCCATAGCAACTAACAGGCTTGCCAGCGAATACTCCTGTATCTCAAAGTTAGTTGAAAGCATTTATTCTATATATAGTACAAGTGGCCACAGGGATACGCAGAGGGCAGCTACCTATAGCAAACAGCCAAATTTGCGGAGGTACATGGATAATTCTAGGGACACTGTACTACTGGGGAGTTTTAATTGTGGAGGCACTGGTTTGTCACAAATGCCACGTGACAGCACGATCATTATGTGCTTTATTATATGTTATAGGAATGATGAGCCTTACGCTGTCCACATTAGACATGTCTTTCACGTTCCTTTTACATAGAAGGTGTCTGGTCCATTCAGCTGGGGATCCGTGAACAAATCCCCTCCTTAAAGCGGAACTTTACCCATAACTTCTTGTTGGAGGCTGCCATTTTGCTGAAGTCCAGAGCCCCCAAACAGCAGTAACTCATAAAGTGGAACTAAACCCATCGATTTAACGGTTTCAAAAAACTGTTAGGGCTAGTTTACATTTGCTTCAAAACATGGCTTCGGACATGCTTTGTTAAAGCTCTCTGAACGCCAGTCAAAGCCCCTGTCACTAAATAAAATGGTTAGCTTACAGTCTTGTTTACACCTGCTTTTGCTTAGTACTTCAATGAGGCTTCGGTGGAGCTTCGATAGGGCTTTGATGAGCCTTTGGTGGGGCTTTGGTGAAGCTTCGTGGGGCTTCAGTGAGGCTTCAAGCAAGCTTTGCCATAGACTTCTATGGAGGCTTTAAAAATGCTTTGAAGCACCACTAAAGTTACATGGGGTATAATTTTTGAAGCTTGCAAAAGGGGCCACCCTGAAGTGATCTAGCAGGACTTCATTTTTCTGACTAAAGTTTCACTTTAATCAGAAGCAGAATGGGATGAGTGTCACTTACGTGACATCCTTGCCTGTTTAATTCTTCTCTGCATTTTGACAGCAAACCTTTCTGGACTTGTGTTCCACAAAGTGTGACTTGCATCTATTTACATCAGGCTGCCAATCTGTCACTTTTAGGTCTGAAAAAAATGTAAAAGGACTTTTTTTTTTCCCGGCCCTGAACAAAGTTGGAGGTAAGCAGATGTAAATGGACGCAGATCCCTGCCAGATTAGAACTGGCATACAGGACCTGGCTTACAGTCACATTTATTATATCGGTAAAAAAAGTGTCATGCTTGAGATGTGATCACAGTATTGAAAACTACTTGGAGAATAAAAAAGAAATGTAAATCTCCTTATAGTTGTGCTAACAATAGCAGGCAGAAAAGTTTAACCCTTTATCCAATGAAGAATTAAACAACTGTAATTGGGTGTTATTGGCAACAACTTATTTTCGGTGCTTGATTTCTTTACTCTAGTCTCATTGAACCATTCTAATTGAAGGAAATTTGAGACATTTAGGCTCCATTCACACTTGTGCGACTTTTCATGCAACTTTAGACATCAAAGTCGTGTGACAAGTCATTCCCCATGATTTCCAGTGTTTCATTAATGTGAGACTTAAAGTTGCAGCAACTTCAAAGTAGTTCATGCACTACTTTGGTCCGACTTTCATGCAAATTGAGGGCTATAGACTTCAATGTTAACCCTCAAAAGTTGCATGAAAGTCATACCTGAATGTTATACAATGCAACAGTTGTCCATTATCATTGGTCAAAGCCAAAGTCGTATCCAAGTTGCACCAAAGTTGCATCAAAGCTGCACTCCAGGCATGAATGGAGCCTAAAAAAAAAACTGGGATGCAGAGAAATTAAAGTACCGTATATACTTGAGTATAAGCCAAGATTTTCAGCCCTTTTTTTTGGGTTGAAAGTCCCCCCCTCGGCTTATACTCGAGTCAGCGAAATTGAACATTGTAAATTGTACCTGAAGGCTGCGGCGTCCATCGTTTAAAACTTGCGGTCTCTTCCTGGTCTCTTCCGTGATAGGCGGAACTGTGTCTGCTGAGAATCGCCTATCACGAACGTTCTCTCATCCTCAGTTTCCCAGCAGACGTCCGTGATTGGTGGAAACTGAACACAGTGTCTGCTGGGATGGGTGAGGATGAGAGAACGTTTGTGATAGGCGATTCTCAGCAGACACAGTTCCACCTATCACGGAAGAGACCAGGAAGAGACCGCAAGTTTTAAACGATGGACGCCGCAGCCTTCAGGTACAATTTACAATGTTCAATTTTAATTCTAGGGGCATAGTGAGGATGGGCACATGTGAGGATGGGCACATGTGAGGATGGGAACAGTGAGGATGGGGACAGTAAGGTGGCAATGGGCTTAGTGAAGTTGCAATGGGCACAGTGAGGCGTGCAAATGGGCATTGTTGACCCTCGGCTTATACTCGAGTCAGTAAGTTTTCCCAGGTTTTTGTGGTAACATTAGGTACCTCGGCTTATACTCAGGTCGGCTTATACTCGAGTATATACGGTAGGTTTAAACCTAATTACTAAAATCTCAAAGAAATGTTGCAAATGGTTTTTTTTCAGGCACTTAAAAGCCTCATTCTTGTGTTTTTTCTGCTAAAACGCTGCTGCTCCTCTAAACACCTATGTGTAAATGGACACATAGGCCAACTTTGCTGCCCCTAAGAGCAGTGCCAAAAACATCCAGTGTGCATGATGCCAAACAACAGTTTTTTTATTGTTTTTCAGCATTGTCACGTGCTCCCCTGGCGAGGGCAAAAAGCGACCATGCCAACACACACTTTTTCCAGACATAATCTACAGTTTTTACTATAAGAAAGACAGTCCAGAGCAATGGAGTTCAGCTGCCATCGCATTGAGTGCACTAAGGCCATACACTGAACAAAATTTGGCCAGTTCAGCAGGGCCTGAATGAATTTTGATCAGTGTGTGGCCGTCCCCGCTCCAAGTCTACTGTTTAAACAACGTCTGTCGAAGGGACATGTTGGAAAAATGTCCTCAGTTAGTGACTGCAGCTGCTAATCTGTGTATTCTGACATAGGAAAATGCCACTGTTGGAATGCAATGTTCTGGCAGGGAGATTCCTCCATTCACCTTGTTTGTGTGGATGAAGGAATCTGTGTGTAGCGCCCATCCCAAAAGGTTGGGACGCTATTTAAAATTTAGAGGGATGTCTGAGCCAGTAGATGGGCTCAGATGGTTGATAATTACACTCAAATTCCCCTTTGTCTCAGTTATGGTTTGCCTGGTAGTGATTTCCCTTTTTGTCTGTAGGTGGCGTTACCACCTCAGGCACTTGTTGGAACACGGGCAGATCATGGTACATTGAGTGGCCTCTCTCGGCAGTGGTATAGTGGGAGTGGTCAACCCGCTGTGCCTGCTGGGAGGGGATACTTAAGGGGCAGACGCCATTGATGGGGGTTCGTTCTCGCCCCGCAGCCCTCCGGGCACGAGGTGTGTGTGGTCCTGGTCTCGGGGCCACGTAAGCTTGAGGCTGCATCGCTACTTAGTAGGCCCCGCTAGTCTGGCTGGGGCCTATATCCAGAGAAGGGATCCCAAGCTGTCCATTCAAATGGAGAGGAATCATCTTAATGAAGAAGTCCGGGGGAGGATCTGCCCCAGAGGAGACCGGCACAACACTGTTGTCTCGGGTGAGGCCTGGCAACTTTATTAAGGAGGGATCCATTACACTACAAGCCCTGCAGTTCGCCGGATTGGCTTAAAGGCTCTTTAACTGTAAGGCTGGAAGTTTGGGACTTTGAAATCCTGTGGCAGAGGGTTCCCGGACTATCCATTGCTCAACTTCAAACAAGTCTGTGGCAGAGACTTTGTACATTTAAACAGGTCTGTGGCAGAGACCGTCTTCACCTTGGGCAGTCTGTGGCAGAGACCGCCCTCTTGCTGATACGTGTGTCATCCCGGCTGCTAGGCCATGTGAGAGGGGACTATCCGGGTGACCAATACCCACAATATCTCTAACATTGAGAGTGGTGAGTGACTTTGAACTTGTACCTGAACCTTCCCCTACTCTTCTATACCTTCTACTTCTCAAAGTTTACTGCATAAGAAAAATAAAGCCTAACTGTTTGAGGTTTTACATCTGTGTGGACATTGCATTACTACAGACTTTCCTACCCGGACAACGCAGCTGAAGAGGTAACGTGCAAAACCCAAAACTAATCAGCGGGCCTGAAGAGGGTATTGCTACATGTGTTTATTTTTTTGTGTATGGCCTGCTATAGGCAGGAAGTGGCTAAAAAAATGATGGGGGACATCAGCAGCACTTGCAAAAAAGGATGACAAAAGATGAAAATCACATTTCTAGATTGTAATCAGGGCCCTCTGATCCCTCCTGTATTGATTTGTATTGTAAAACTGTACTGTCTGCCGTGCCCCCATGTTGTAAAGCGTTGCGCAAACTGCTGGCGCTATATAAATCCTGTATAATAATAATAATAATTTAATGAAAAAAAAAAAGCAATTGTGTAATACACAGTGCTTTGGGAAACCAAATGTCATCCAGTTATGCCGCGTACACACGATCATTATTCACGGCGGTTAAAAAAACGCCGTGAATAATGACAGGAAAAACGAGGGAACCGCTTCGGTTCCAAGGGTTCCCTACACACGGTTGTTTTTCCCGTCATTTTTTCTCTTGACGAGAAAAACGACCGTCTGTGGGCTCCGCGGCAGTGTCTCCCTATGGGAAAACTGCCGCGGAAAAAAATGATGGAAAAAACGATGAGAAAATTTAGAACATGTTCTAATTTTTCTCGTCGTTTTTTATGCCGTTTTTCTCGACGAGAAAAACGACATAAAGCCCACAGACGATCGTTTTTCTCGGCGAAAAAAAAAATGCCGTTTTTCTCGTCGAGAAAAGCGGTCGTGTGTACGCGGCATTAGGGTTTAGATTTACTTTAATAATACACCATAAGGAGTCGATTTGGGTGGGAAAGATGGATAGAAATGTGCTCTATATTGTAATGCTGTCCTCTTAGAGGATTAGTTTCTGCTGTCTTACTGACACATGTTACATTGAAAGAATGAACAGTCAGTCAGCCATTTTGCTTATTCTCTAATTGTTTATGATAAGAAAAAGCAATCATCGAGCAATAGAAAATGCGGTGTAAATGGACATCCTCGTATGACCTGTGACATGACATTTTTATTTTTTTTCTGTATCATAGTTTAAAGAGGATCTTTGTGTTCTCTTTTCATAGTCTGCATATATCAATGTGTAGCAGCTGCTGCATTTGGGGTAAAAATAGGATTTCAGATGAAGTACGAGAGAAAGTGACCTGATTTTTCCTGATCTGTCTCTGATCCACATTAATAGCTGGTCCCATCCACTGCGGCTACCAGTCCACACAAGAGTTCTGTTTAATCACAATGAATGATTCAGACTGTGTTGCTGGCTTTTGATTTATTTGTTGCAATTAAAATAATGAGCTGCAAGTTGTGCAGCAGCAACATGGCTGGTGCCCGTAGCTTTGGGGGCCCTTTCACACGGGCGGACCGTATGTCTGTTTTTTCATCCATCCGTTTACGGATAAAAAAGGGACATACATGTATCCCTGTGATCTCATCGGTCGCCGCTATGCTCCATTTCTGCATACGGAGGAAAATCCTATTTCTTGTTCATACATCACGGGACACAGAGCAGCATAGTCATTACTATGTGGGTTATATAGAATTACCTTCAGGTGCTGGCACTGGCAACTTCCAAAACAGGAAGTACCCTCCCCTATATAAGCCCCTCCCATCCGGGAGTACCTCAGTTTTTTGCCAGTGTCTAAGGTGTTGACCTTTTCACAGTCCCGAAGCCAAACGGGGACATAAGACCCATATTGGTCCTAAAGAGTCTAAACAAATTTCTAAACGTCCGGTCTTTCCGGATGGAGTCGATCCGATCGGTCACCGCTGCCCTACAAGGGGAGGAATGGTTAGCCTCGATCGACATCAAAGATGCTTACTTGCATGTTCCCATCTTTCCAGGTCATCAAAAATTCCTACGCTTTGCAGTAGAAGGGCGCCATTTTCATTTCAGAGCCTTACCATTCGGTCTGGCCACAGCACCACGAGTGTTCACAAAAATTCTGGCCCCACTGTTGGCCGATCTAAGAACACGGGGTGTAACGATAATGGCATACCTAGACGACCTGTTGTTGATGGACCACTCAGTTGCCAAGCTAGAAGTGGTAATTGTCGATACAATCAAGTATCTAGAATCTCACGGTTGGGTCATCAACCTGGACAAGTCAGCCCTACAGCCAGTGAAAAACCTGGTATATCTAGGGCTACGGCTGGATTCAGACCAGAGGAAGATTTTCTTACCTCTAGACAAGGTATCCTCTTTGAGGGGCTTGGTCCGTCTGTTTTGTGCAAAAAGACAGCCGTTCATACGCCTGTGCATGAGGCTGCTAGGAAAGATGGTAGCATCATTCGAAGCTGTGCCATACGCCCAATTCCACTCAAGGAATTTACAAAGGGCCATATTATCAGCCTGGAACGGAAAAGTTCAGGCTCTAGACTTCCCGATGGCTTTGTCCCCTTCCGTTCGGAAGAGTCTCTGCTGGTGGTTGATCCCCCAGAATCTCCAGAAGGGAAAACCCTTCAGCCCGATATCTTGGAAGGTGTCACTACAGATGCCATCCTTACAGGCTGGGGGGCAGTACTGGAGCAATGGTCTCTCCAGGGCAGATGGTCAAATGTAGTAAAAACCCTGCCCATCAATCTCTTAGAGATACGAGCAGCCCGGTACGCCCTAGTAGCCTGGACATCCAGACTCCAAGGGTCCCCTGTCAGAATTCAATCAGACAATGCCACAGCAGTGGCATATATCAATCATCAGGGAGGCACCAGGAGTCGTGCAGCCCAGAGGGAAGTAAGTCACATCCTGGAATGGGCAGAAAAGCATGTCCCATGTATATCAGCTGTCTTCATTCCAGGGGTGGAGAATTGGAAGGCGGACTTTCTGAGTCGCCAACAGTTATGCCCAGGGGAATGGTCCCTTCATCCCGAGGTCTTCCGAGCAATATGTCAGCGGTGGGGAACACCGGATGTAGATCTGCTAGCATCCAGATTCAACGCAAAGGTGGACAGATTTGTCTCCCGGACAAGGGATCCCCTCGCTTGCGGCTCGGATGCTCTGGTGTTCCCTTGGGATCAGTTCAGACTGATATATGCATTCCCTCCGCTACAATTGTTGCCTCGACTCCTTCGCAGAGTCAGGTTGGAGAAGAAGCCGGTGATCCTGGTGGCTCCAGCGTGGCCCCGAAGGGCCTGGTACGCAGAGATCATCAAAATGTCTGTGGGGAGTCCTTGGACCCTTCCACGTCGTCCGGACCTGCTTTCGCAAGGACCGATATACCACCCTTCCTTACTAACTCTAAGTTTAACGGCCTGGCTATTGAGTCCCACATCCTAAAGAAGAGAGGTCTCTCTAACTCTGTGGTATCAACTATAATCAATGCCAGGAAGCCTGTATCCAGGCAGATCTACTATAGAGTTTGGAAGGCGTACATCACTTGGTGCGAGGCCAGAAAATGGCATCCACGTAAGTACGTTATAGGCAGAATTCTGGACTTCCTGCAGTGGGCTGTAGACAGGAAGTTTGCCTTAAGTACTATCAAGGGCCAGGTTTCGGCCTTGTCAATACTATTTCAAAGGCCCCTGGCTATGCATTCACTTGTCAAATCCTTTATGCAAGGTGTGACTCGTATTATTCCACCGATTAAGGCTCCCATATGCCCATGGGATCTAAATTTGGTTCTGTCGGTTCTGCAGAAGCAGCCATTTGAACCTTTGCGGCACATTTCCTTGGTTCTACTCACCAGGAAATTGATATTTTTAGTAGCCATATGCTCGGCTAGAAGAGTGTCGGAATTAGCCGCCATGTCCTGTAAAGAGCCATATCTGGTTATCCATAAGGACAGAGTAGTATTACGTCCTCACCTAGCCTTTCTTCCTAAGGTGGTATCGAGGTTTCACTTGAACCAGGATGTGGTTCTTCCTTCTTTTTTCCCCAAACCAAGCTCGGTAGAGGAAAAGTTATTGCATTCTTTGGATGTAGTAAGAGCAGTTAAAGCTTATCTAAAAGCCACTGCTCAGATTCAAAGAACGGATTCTCTGTTTGTTCTGCCGGAAGGCCCCAGAAAGGGTCAGGCAGCATCAAAATCTACTTTAGCCAAGTGGATTCGACAGGTCATAATACAAGCCTATGGCTTGAAAAGTAGACCGCCTCCGTTCAAAGTTAGGGCGCACTCCACGAGAGCAGTTGGAACTTCATGGGCAGTGCATCACCAGGCCTCCCTGGCGCAAATTTGTAAGGCCGCAACATGGTCTTCAGTACACACGTTTACTAGGTTCTACCAGGTGGACGTGAGAAGTCAGGAGGATGTCGCCTTTGGGCGCAGTGTGTTGCAGGCCGCAAAAGATCCTCATGCCTGATGGCGCCCAGCTTATGTATGGTGTATCCCCCCCCCTCATGTGGCATTGCTTTGGGACGTCCCACATAGTAATGACTATGCTGCTCTGTGTCCCGTGATGTATGAACAAGAAAGTAGGATTTTTAAAACAGCTTACCTGTAAAATCCTTTTCTTGGAGTACATCACGGGACACAGAGCTCCCACCCCTCTTTTGGGGACACGTATTGCTTTGCTACAAAACTGAGGTACTCCCGGATGGGAGGGGCTTATATAGGGGAGGGTACTTCCTGTTTTGGAAGTTGCCAGTGCCAGCACCTGAAGGTAATTCTATATAACCCACATAGTAATGACTATGCTGCTCTGTGTCCCGTGATGTACTCCAAGAAAAGGATTTTACAGGTAAGCTGTTTTAAAAATCCTACTTTTTCCATCCGTCTGCAGAGCGGATCGGATGAACACAGACAGACGGTTCGTGTTCATCCGATCTCCCCCATAGAGGAGAGCGGAGATCTGACAGGGCGGTCCCTACACAGTGTGCAGGGACCGCCCTGTCATCTGCCGGCTCAGCGGGGATCAACGGAGCGATCCCCACTGAGAAAGCGGATATGAAAGGAATGGGTCATCACGGGATCCGCCCGTGTGAAAGGGCCCTTACATTTGGATACGGACATGGGTTGTGAAGAAACTGCAGCGCCTGCTCCCTATACATTATTACTTTATTGCATCCCGCTTATGGTGGACACACAATTTTTTCTCTCTGTCTCTTACTACAGATACATACTCCCAGACAGTCCAGTTCACAATGGCTTGTTTTGTTGTATAGGGGTTATACTTTTAAAGATCAAAGATGCAGCGAGCAGGCCTTTTATTACCATACCCCAATGCTTTTGGACACAGTTGTGAACAGGTCCTTAGGCCCATGACAAAGTGGAGAGCCTGTTGTTAATGACAAGAGAAATTACTCATATGTTTCTATGCATCGCTCCCTTGCTGGCTGGATGAGCGAGGTGTCACTACTTTGGAAAAACTGCAGATTGTCACTCGTTAGTGAGGGAGCAACACTTTGCTCATCTGGCAAGCAGTGGCCTGTATAGTGGTTGGGTCACTGGAGAGTTGTCATCAGCAACAGGATTGCTAGTAGGCCATGGCCCTTAGGTGACACTGTTCCTAATATATAGCTAGAGCCTCCCGACATTTCTCCTTGACATTTGGAAAAGGGCCAAACTGGATTAAATTTGACTATTTACAAGGCAGGCTAGGCGAGGTATTAATTTATGAGAAACATGCACACCGTGACTCTTCTCTCGTTTTATTGTATGTTTCATCCCAGCCATTTGATAACCAAGTGCATATCAGCCTCAAGAGTAGAAGGTAGACTGTAATGGGCAAAGTATCAACAGAGAAGTCATAAACTGACATTTCTCAGTAGCTTATCTGCATGTGTAGGAAAATCTTAAAGTGCACCTCTCAGTGCCATAAAATAGCTTCATAGGTTGCAACATTACAGTCAGGCACCCAGCAGCATCTAATCATGACCTTAAGACTCCTTTCACACTGGGGCGGGAGGTGCGTCGGCGGTATAGCGGTTTGCAGCCGCTATTTTTAGCGCAATAGCGCCTGCAAACCGCCCCAGTGTGAAAGGTGTCTTAATGACTCCTCCAGTGTCCTAAGAGTTCCAAATCCTGCTGCTGCAGTGTAAATAAAATATATTAGATGGTCCCTGTAGTAAATTGTCATTTGGAATAAATAATTTTGGCAGCTATCGGCAAGCAGACTGTGCCGAGCAGAGCTGGGTGTTTGTTTTACTGAGATGATTAAGCCCTGTACACACGGGCAGAATGTCGGGAGACGTTTGCCAGTAAAAAAAATACCAGCCAACATTCTGCCCAAGAGTATGTCGGTTCAACCGGCTTCTGTCAGACATGCATGCTGGAAAACCAGCAGCCGACCGACTCCCGATCAGTGCTCTCAGCTAATGGCAGAGAGTGCTGATTGGAGTGTTCAGGCGGGGGGCCGTCCCCCCTGTCAGAACACAACAGCTCAAATAAACTGTAGTGTGTACTAGGCTTTAGAGCCCAATACTTCCTGGTAGTGGAAACCCAAACCCTCCCTCATGTCCCTGTTAGACCTTGAGTTTCCAAACTTCTCAGTTCAAGGGCCACATAATATATATTTGCAAATATTTGTGGGCCGAAAAAAAATCCCATTAGATTCCCCCCTTCACATCAGGAACCTGTCAGAATTCCCCCCTGATATCAGGGTCCCCATCAGATTCCCCTCTTACATCAGGGTCCCCATCAGAGACCCCCCCCCCGCATCAGGATACCCATCAGGGACCACAGGTAGCCTCTGATGACCATAATCTTCAATCAGAGCACATTCAGATATGCCACTGACCTTAGCTGCAGGCTGGGCAAAATCTTGTAGAGGGCCGGATGTGGCCCACAGGCCATCGTTTGGACACCCCCTGTAGTAGACTAATAGTAATGTGCAGGGAAGGGCTGGGCAGCCGTCTAAGTTACCAAGAAGTGTCAAGAGCTGTATGGCACAGTAGTCCAGGATTCAAGGCACCTGGGACTGAACAAGTCAACCCAGATGTAGGTGAAGGCCCCTAGTGTACCATAGCCTCCTCAGTACCTCTATTGTACTGACAGGTTTACTTAAAAGCTCGACTCAACGTTTGTCATGGCATCATTGAAACCATAAGAAGACTGGCAATGGATCCCAAAGCAGTGAATCAGCGAGAACAACACAAGTGCAAAACTATTTATATTTTTAAATATCAAGCTGGAGTGGGGCTTTAAAGTTGAACTCTAGCAATTCAGCCACTTTCTATAATGTTCAGGGTTACTAATGGTTAATTTATTTAAATGTATTTCTTTGATTTACAATTTAAATTTTATACTGAGCACCGGAAGTACAGATATTGCTATACTTTTGGCGCTCCTATGCTGGACCTTCTGGTCTCAAATTCTACAGATGTAGCATCCTATGCTGCCCCCTCCTCCCCAATCACAGAGTGCTTTGTTTTATGTGAACCCATTCACTAAATACAAAGTCTTCTGTGAATGGACAGTGGCGGGAAGCGGTGGGCAGAAATGCTGTGTGTAAGATTGCGTGGTCTCTTCTGTCAGAGCTCCAGGAATGTAGTGGTAGCTTTACTCCCGCTGCTCAGTAAAACCTTCAGATGCAAATAAAGAGATAAGCCAATGAGGTGGTATGTATCTGGTTGGAATCCATAGTAAGACAGCAGATGTTAGAAAGTGGCTGAATTGATGGAGTTGGGCTTTAAAGTGATTGTAAATTCGCGTTTAAAAAAAAAACAAACATATTATACCTACCTCCTCTGTGCAGTTGGTTTTGTACCGAGCAGCTTGGATCCTCCTCTTCTCGGATCCCTCTTTGCTGCTCATGACCCCTCCCTCTTGTCGAGTGCCCCGACAGTTGTCAGCTTCCTATGGGGGCACCTGAGCCGAGTTACAGCTCAGTGTGTCCATTCAGACACGGAGCCCCGACCCGTCCCCTCTCTCCCCTGATTGGCTGGCTGACTTTGATTGACAGCCGCGGGAGCCAATGGTGCCGCTGCTGTGTCTCAGCCAATCAGGAGGAGTGTCCCATATGGCTTAGACATTCGTGGACATGGCTGGAGAGAGATGGGGCTCAGGTAAGTAATTAGGGGGATGCTGGGAAGGCTGCTACACACAAAAGGTTTTTTATCTTAATGCATCAAATGCATTAAGGAAAAAAAAAAACCTTCTGCCTTTACAACTCCTTTAAAGTGGTTGTAAACCCACTTTTTAAACAAAGACCTACAGGTAAGCCTAGATTAAGGCTTACCTGTAGGTGCATGAAATATCTCCTTAACCTACACGGTTAAGGAGATATTTGTATGTAAATGCGGCGACGCTGACGTCACCCCATTCACAAATTCGGCTAGGTCGCAACATTTGACGACGTAGCCGAATTCGACAGCTCACGCACGCATGCACGGAGTCATGTCTTCGCCGCTCCGGCCAATCACAGCGCCGCAGCGGCGCTATGATTGGCTGCAGCGGCGATACCCGGAAGTAACATTCCGGCTATCGCCGCAGCGATGGATGTGGCTAGAGGAGGGACACGGACGACTTTGGGGGCCCCGATCGAAGGTAAGTGGTACATAATGAGCTAGTATGCTAGTCATACTAGCTCATTATAGCTTTGTCTTGCAGGTTAGAAAAAAAAAAAAAAGATAAAGGGTTTACAACCACTTTAAGGCTTATGTGCTGTAAACATTCGCATTATTTCATTTTTCTACAGTTGTACCGTACTGTTCCTTGTATAAAGAGGACGTAAACCCATTCCGTAAACTTGTACCTACAGGTAAGCCTATAATAAGGCTTACCTGTAGGTACTATGAATATCTCCTAAACCTTTTAGCTCATCTATGTACCAATGTAGAGAGTGGAGAGGATCCGAGTGGTTCTATAACAATACGTACCTCATCCCAGATAAGTATAGGTACAGAAAAAAGGACAGTAGGATTATAACGGTGCTGAGGACAACATAATAGCCTAAAATAATTATTTTAACTTTTTATTAAAAAAATACTGTATAAACATTATAAGGGATCGTGCAGAAATGCTAATTTCTGCACAACCCCGTTTCCCTGGATGGTTCACACACTCCATGTGGGGCCCCACATGTGGATTCCTTCTTTCCTGGCTGGGTTAAGGTGGGTCCCCTTTCAAAGGCTGGCGACCGAGCAGCACACACTTATGTACAGTGGGGTAAAAAAGTATTTAGTCAGCCACCAATTGTGCAAGTTCTCCCACTTGAAAAGATGAGAGAGGCCTGTAATTGTCATCATAGGTATACCTCAACTATGAGAGACAAAATGTGGAAACAAATCCAGACAATCACATTGTCTGATTTGGAAAGAATTTAGAGCCCATTCACACAGGGGCAGCACGACTTGTGCCGCGACTGTGCTGGGCGATCTCCACACGACTTCAAAGCAGACTTCCAAAATGACTTCTGTATTGAAGTTAATGGAAGTCACCTTGAAGTCGTTTTAAAGTAGTACAGGAACCTTTTTCTAAGTCGGAGCGACTTCAGTCAGCCAGAAATCTTGCTTGTTTGTAGGTGACCAAATACTTATTTTCCACCATAATTTGCAAATAAATTCTTTCCAAATCAGACAATGTGATTGTCTGGATTTGTTTCCACATTTTGTCTCTCATAGTTGAGGTATACCTATGATGACAATTACAGGCCTCTCTCATCTTTTTAAGTGGGAGAACTTACACAATTGGTGGCTGACTAAATACTTTTTTGACCCACTGTATATTGGCAATGTATGTTATTTGAAAATGTATCTTATACTCTGTCTTTTGTATTTATGTGTTAGAGCTGACTGTTGAACCTGGTGGTCCTAGTACACTCCCCTGAGGAAGCCAAATTGGCGAAATATATAGGGAAGATGACACCACACATGACCACTACTCCACACAACTTGGGGATTTCAGCAACCCATACAGTCTAAAAACTTGCTTGAATACTGTGTTTTTACTGAATCTTGTCCTGTTTTGTATTTTGTATAATGTTTATATGGTATTTTTTTAATAAAAAGTTAAAATAATTATTTATGTCTATTATGTTGTCCTCAGCACCGTTATAATCCCACTGTCCTTTTTTCTGTATCTATGTACCAATATAGCATTAATCTATCATATATACTCGAGTATAAGCCGAGTTTTTCAGCACATTTTTTTGTGCTGAAAATGCCCCCCTCGGCTTATACTCGAGTCACCTTTTTGCGCCTGATCTCCCGGACTTTGGGGACCCGGTACTGGCCGGCCGTATGTCCCCTGGACGCCAAACTTGGCACACATGTAGCCCCATTTCTCCTCTATAAGTGTGCAAAGTTTTTTGTCTAGGGAACCTACAGCCGGGGAGCACCGATTTTTCAAAGCCGGGCACCTCTTCAATAGACTCCCATGTTAAACGTCAGTCTAGGCATGGACACAGTGAGGCATGGGCACAGTGAGGCATGCACATGGACACAGTGAGGCATGAAGATGGACACCCTAGGCTTATACTCGAGTCAATACGTTTTGCCAGTTTTTTGTGGTAAAATTAGGTGCCTCGGCTTATATTCGGGTCGGCTTATACTCGAGTATATACGGGTACTTCTTTTGCAAAAATAAAACAGCTTTCCATTAATTATACACACACATACCTAACTCTCTTCATAGCTGTTTAAACACACTGCTCGATTACTTCTGCCTTACTTCCTGGACAGACTTTAGGTCATGACACAGGAAGGAGTTGACCAGCTGAGGGTAGATGATGCAGGTGTTTCATCAGATTTGGCATCCCATTTTGTAACGGAAGTGATGCTTCATCGCCGCCATCTTGCTACACCCCGCACGCATCCACAGTAAGGATACAGTGAGAAGGGGGCAAGTGGACATCTTGTTACACCCACCGGAGTCTTGCATTTTACAATTATTTTTAACAGTAAACTGAGCTTATATAGTAAAATTCAATATTTTGAAGTCCGTCTCAGTGTTTTGATGTTACATTTTCAAAGCTTTTGTCCGATTAGCAAACCTGTGAGAACAGCAGGTTTGCTGCTGCTTTTAAAATTCAACATCTAAGCAGTCAGACGGATTTTTAAATACTCTATTTAACTACTGTATTTATTGGCGTATAACACTCACTTTTTTACCCTGAAAATAGAGGGTAAACTGTGCCTGCGTTTTATACGCAGGGGTCCGTGGAAAAAAAAAATCCTGAAACTTTCCTCTTAAAGTTAGGGTGCGTGCTATACGCCGATAAATACGGTATATAAGCTCAGTTTACTGGTAAAAATAAGTGTGAAATGCAAGACACTGGTGGGTGTAACAAGATGTCTGCTTGCCGCCTTCTCACTGTATCCTTACTGTGGTGGATGAGTGTGGGGTGTAGCAAGATGGCGGCGATAAAACGTCACTTCCGTTACAAAATCAGGCGAATCGCCTAATTTGACGAAACAGGGTGTGTACTAATGAGATCAGCTGGTCAACTCCTTCCTGTGTCATGGCCTAAAGTCTGACGAGGAAGTAAGGCAGAAGTATTCGAGCAGTGTGTTTTAAAGCTGACCTTCCGTAATTTTTTAACTTTCCATCCATTAAATTTTCTGCCCTTATTGTTTTAACTTTGGATAGTAAAACCATTTTTTTTTTTTCTGCCAGTAAATCCCTTATACAGTAGGGTGACCAGACATCCCCATTTTCCGGGGACTGTCCCCGGATTGAGGACACTGTCCCCGGACCAAGTCTGTCACCGGTTTTGTCCCCCGGATGGGATTTGAACAGGGGCTGGGGCAATTTCAAAGACAGTCAGTTCAGAATAAAAAAAAAAAAAAAAAATTCTGAATTACACACCCCCGCTCTGCCGCACCTACTAGCTTAGGGGGGTGTATTTTTTCCATTATCTGTGCCCCTTTCTGATGATCATGTGCTGGTCGGAGCGGAGGGACCATTTTTTCAGTTTCGGGCGCATACCCATTCAGTTCCGCTCGCATGTTCTTCTGCCTTGGCTCAAGTCCCGGCCAGCCACCTGCCTGTTTATCTCCTTGCCTTCCCTGGCGGAGTGATCTTCCTCCGCTCCCCACCCAGTAGTAGCCGTGGGGCCTGGAGAGTGAGACTTGAGAGGCTGTGAGGTGGGCGGCAGCAGCGACGGCAGAGAGAGGCAGCTGAGGTCAGCTGACAGTGTCCAACAGCAGAAACAGAGGGGAAGTGGATCCGATGGTGGGGCTGCCAGTGCCTTCAAGGCTTCAACACAGGTGTGTTTTGGGGGTGTCTGTGATTGTGAATAGACTACATTGCACCTTGTCTGTCTCTCTGAAATAATAGATGGTATCATAACTCACAGGCAGCAGGCACTCTATCATGGCTCTGGCTGGCAGTGCACTGTCACTGTGTGTCACATAACATGGCTGCTGGGTGCCAATTTTGTTAACTTATTGGTCATATGTATCAGTACCCAGAAGCCATGTTATGTGACAAACTGTGACAGAGCCAGCCAGAGCCATTATAGAGTGCCTGCTGCCTGTGAGTTATCATAATGCTGATGATATTAACCAGTTGCTGATCGCCTGATAGCAAATTTACTGCTACAGGGCGGTCGCACTGCGCAGGTTCACGTATAAAAGTGATCCTGCATTTCTGGGTATAGGAGCCAATCAGCGGCTCCGGCGGACTCGATGTCCACCGGTACCTGCTGATATTTATGTAGAAAGGCAGAACGGTGGTCTGTCTATGTAAACAAGGCAGATCGCCATTCTGTCAGTATGAAAGACATTGATCCTGTGTTCCTTCAAAGCAGGTACAGGGATCTCTGCCTTCCCTTAGTAAAAGCACCTCCCCCACAGTGAAAAAAAAACTTGTTAGGCACACATTTAACCCCTTGATTGCCCTAGATGTTATCCCCGTCCCAGCCAGTGTCATTAGTATAGTGATAGTGCATATTTTTAGCACTGATCACTGTATTAGTGTCACCGGTTCCCATAAAGTGTCACTTAATGTCTGATTTGTCCGCCGCAATATCGCAGTCCCGCTATGAGTCGCTAATCACCGCCATTACTACTATTAAAAAAAAATATGTCCCCGGATTGCATTTTCAAAATCTGGTCACCTTATTATACAGCCCAATTCCTGTTTCTTGTCTGGTAAAAAGCCTAGGCTTATGACATCATGCACAACTCTCTCTCTCTCACTCTTGTGAGAGTTTGCCGGGAAGGGAGGGGAGATGAGTCATAAGAGGGCCAATGAGAGCTGCAGAGAGGGATGTGTGCCTATTGTGTGTCCGTGTAAATCCAGGAAGTGAACAGGCAGCAGCTTCAGCTGCCCACAGTTAAAATGAATGCAAACTCAGTGGAGGGAGATTTCTGCAGCATATTTGGCAAGTACAGAATCACAGTATATATAAAAATAATATGCAAAGTGGTTTGAGGGAAGCTTCAGAATGGCAAAGATGTTTTTATTACAAATTATGTGAGTAGGCTGCAGGTCCTCTTTAAACATCCATGAAGAGAGTTAGGTAAACGGGCGTAGAATTAATGGAAAGCTGTTTTATTTTTGCAAAATAAGTACATTAATGCTATATTGGTACATAGGGGGGGGGGGGGCTGGAATTTAGAAAAAACGTATCCTTTAACTGGTTAAGGACCGGCTCCTGTACATATTCGTCAGCAGCATGGCACGGCTGGGCAAAGTAACGTATATTTACGTCACTTTGAAATTGTGTCGGGCCCCTGCCGCGAGCTCCGTGACCATGCCCATGGGACCCATGGACTCGATGTCCGCCGGTGTCACGCAATCGGGTCACAGAGCTGCAGAACGGGGAGAGGCAAGTGTAAACATGCATCTCCCCGTTCTGCCTAGTGACACTGTCACTGATCGTATGCTCCCTCTCATCGGGAGCAGCGATCAGTGACATGCCATTCGTAGCCACGCCCCCTAACAGTTAGAATCACTCCCTAGGACACACTTAACCCCTTTAGCGCCACCTAGTGGTTAACCCCTTCACTGCCAGTGTAATTTTCACAGTATCAGTGCATTTTTATAGCACTGATCGCTGTAAAAATGACAATGGTCCAAAAAATGTGTCAAAAGTGTGCGATGTGTCCGCCATAAAGTCGCAGTCACAATAAAAATCGCAGATCGCATCCATTACTAGTAAAAAAAAAAAAAATTATAATAAAAATGCCATAAAACTACCCGTTTTGTAGCTGCTATAACTTTTGCGCAAACCAATCAATATACGCTTATTGCGTTTTTTTTTTTTTTAGCAAAAATATGTAGAAGAATACGTATCGGCCTAAACTGAGGAAAAATTTTGTTTTTTTATAGATTTTGGGGGATATTTATTATAGCAAAAAGTAAAAAAATATTGATTTTTTTCAAAAATGTTGCTCTATTTTTGTTTATAGCGCAAAAAATAAAAACCGCAGAGGTGATCAAATACCACCAAAAGAAAGCTCTATTTGTGGGAAAAAAAGGACGTCAATTTTGTTTGGGAGCCACGTCGCACAACCGTGCAATTAAGTTAAAGCGACACAGTGCCGAATCGCAAAAAAGTGCTCTGGTCTTTGGCCAGCGAAATGGTCCGGGGCTTAAGTGGTTAAACGCGTTTTTTTTTTTTTTTTATAACTAATACTTTCTATAGTTACCTATGTAACTTGTAATTTTGCACTATACTGTGAAACCATTTGTGAATTACGCTTGGATAATTCCCGACAGTACACATTCAGCCTACGTCTTATTACAACTTTCTCATTCACAATTACTGTACATAATCTAGGTATTTCTCTGGGATTTTCTTTATTTCTCTGTTGATAATTGATGTTGACAAGTGCATGTTCTGCTTTGTGACATCCGTGCCTGTCCCAGATACCAGAGCTACCAACCTCCTAGGTTTCTGCATTAATGAGGTTACAGTGGGTAAAGAGTAGATATGTCAATATATTGGTTCCCATAGTAACGGCGCTCCATGAATCCATATGAGATGTTTAATAACCTGAAGCGCTGAATATAGCCCCTTTTCTAACCACCCAAAACAAACAAGGCAAATTAAATTCAAAGAATCTGTTCCCCGGAGTTCACATACCGTGTGCCTCAAAATCTTCGTCTGCTTGCTCGCAATATTACAGTGTACAGAAATTGACTATGGCTGCAAAAGAGCTAATATTAACCCCAATAGGTCCTGTTGCATTAAAAATTTACAATTAAACATTAATCCTGACTGCAATTTGCAAATGTCGTTTCAGTATCAGTCCGAGGCATCTCTAGATGTATAGCCCCTGTATCTGGATACATAAAAATGAATATGGGGTGAAGAACACTAATTACTCAGTAATAATAGATTTCCCTGGGTTTATTTATAAACTTCATCAATCTTCCTTGTCCTTTTATTTTGTTCTTTATCATTAGGGATATACTGTATATGTAGGATAGATTCTAAGTGGAAAAGAAGCATAAAGGGTGCATCTAGTTCACAAGTACAAAAATGCCTTCTGAAAGTGACTGCTCTTAGAGATTAAAAAAAAAAAAAGGGGGTTCCGCTAAGGAAAACATTTAAAGTGATATTAAAGTGTAGCGCCCATCCCAAATGGTTGGGACGCTATTTAAATTTAAAGGGATGTCTGAGCCAGTAGTTGGGCTCAGACGTTTGAATTACAACTTTTTTTGCCTCTTCTTTAGCTGTGGTTTGCCCGATAGTAGTTTTCCCTTATTGCCTGTAGGTGGCGTTACGACCTCAGGCACCTGTTGTAACATGGGCAAGACATGGTGCATTGAGTGGCCCTTCTCGGCAAAGGTACAGGGGGAGTGGTGAACCCGCTGTGCCTGCTGGGAGGGGATACTTAAGGGGCAGATGCCATTGATTGGGGTCCTTCTTTGCCTTGTGGCACTCAGGGCTAGAGGTATGTGTGTGGTTTTGGTCTCGAGGCCACTCTGGCCCGAGGCTGCATCGCTGTCTAGTAGGCCCAGCTAACCTGGCTGGGGCCTACATCCAGAAAAAGGGATCCCAAGCTGTCCATCCAAATGGGGAGAAAGCATCTTAGTGAAGGAGACCAGGGGAGTATCTACCCGGAGGAGACTGGCAACTAACCGCTGTCTCGGGAGAGGCCTGGAAACTTCATTAAGGAGGGATTCACTATATTGCACGCCCTGCAGTTCGCCGATACGGCTTAAAGGCTCTTTGACTGTACGGCTGGAAGTCTGGGGCGGGGAAATCCTGTGGCAGAGGGTTCCTGGACAACCCTTTCATTTAATCCTTCATCTAATTCTAAAGGTCTGAGGCGGAGGTTGTCCCGCTGTTGAATCGTGTGTCATCCCGACTGCTAGGCCCTGTGAGAGAGGACTATCCGATCAATACCGCTCTAACATTGAGAGTGGTGAGTGATTTTGCACTGACACTGTGACATTTCGAGTGCCTGAACCTTCCCCTGCTCTTCTATACCTTCTGCTTTCTCAACGTTAATTGCAAAGGAAAATAAAGCCTAACTGTTTGAGGTTTTACATCTGTGTGGACATTGCCATTACTACAGACTTTCCTATCCAGACAACGCAGCTGAAAGAGGTAACGTGCAAAACCCAAAACTAATCAGCGGCCTTCTAGGGGGCATTGCTACAAAAGTCTTGTGTTTTTTGTTTAACAATAACAAACAGGTTATACTTACCTACTCTGTGCAGTTGATTTGCACAGAGCAGCCCAGATCCTCCTTCTCAGGTCCCTCGCTGGCGCTCCTGGCTCCTCCCTCCTGCCTAGTGCCCCCACAGAAAACAGCTTGCTATAGGGGCACCCGAGCCGAGCCGCTACTCTGTGTGTCCATTCAGGCTTCCTCTCTCTCCTCATTGGCTCACTGACTTTGACAGCAGCGAGAGCCAATGGCACCTGGTGCTGTCTCCTCCAATGAGGAGGGAGGGAGTGTCCCCGGACAGCCAAGGCTCTCGTGCAATATCGCTGGATCAAGATGGGGCTCAGATGATTATTAGGGGGGCTAAGGGGGGCTGCTGCACACAGAAGGTTTTTTATCTTAATGTAGAGAGTACATTAACCACTTAACAACCACCTGCCGACAAATAACGGCGGCAGGGTGGTTGCTTAACTCTGGGAGGACGTTATATAACGTCCTCCCAGAATCGCGCTCCCGCGCGCCCCCTGGGGCGCGCACACGGGAAACTCCGTGACCGCCGGGTCGCGGTAAATCGCGGTAAATCGCGGTAAATCGCCGCTGATAGCGGCCGTTTACCACGTGATCGCTCAGTCAAATGACGGAGCAATCACTTGTAAACAGACCGGCGTCATTTGATGACGCCGGTTCCTCCCTCCCCTCTCTGTACCGATCGGTACAGTGTGAGAGGGGAGGGGGAGGGAGCGGATGGCAGCAGCAGCACTGTGGGCTGGATCTGTGACAATTGCAGTCACAGATCCATCCATCCATCCATCCCTGCTCAGCCATCCCTGTGCTATACCCTGCCAATACTCTGCAATACACCCTGCAAAATACCCTGGTGCAATACTCTGCAATACCCTGGTGCAATACTCTGCAATACCCTGGTGCAATACTCTGCAATACCCTGGTGCAATACTCTGCAATACTCTGCAATACCCTGGTGCAATACTCTGCAATACCCTGCGAAATACTCTGCAATACCCTGGTGCAATACTCTGCAATACCCTGGTGCAATACTCTGCAATACCCTGGTGCAATACTCTGCAATACCCTGGTGCAATACTCTGCAATACCCTGCACAATACTCTGCAATACCCTGCAAAATACTCTGCAATACCCTGCAAAATACTCTGCAATACCCTGCGCAATACTCTGCAAAATACTCTGCAATACCCTGCACAATACTCTGCAATACCCTGCACAATACTCTGCAATACCCTGCACAATACTCTGCAATACCCTGCACAATACTCTGCAATACCCTGCACAATACTCTGCAATACCCTCCACAATACTCTGCAATACCCTCCACAATACTCTGCAATACCCTCCACAATACCCTGTGCAATACCCTCCACAATACCCTGCCATACACCGCAATACCCTGCCATACACCGCAATACTCCGCAATGCCCGGCAATACTCCGCAATACTCCGCAATGCCCGGCAATACTCCGCAATGCCCGGCAATACTCCGCAATGCCCGGCAATACTCTGCAATAACCACTTCCCGCCCTCCGGCCATCATATGACGTCCTTGACTTTGTGCAGGGATATCTGAATGATGCCTGCAGCTACAGGCATCATTCAGATATCGGCTTTTTCAGCCGGCGATTCCCTACACCATAAGAACAATCATAGCGGCTGTTCCGCCGCTTGATCATTCTTACGGGAGGCAAGAGGGGATGTCCCCCCCCCGCCGCCCTCCGGTGCTTCTACCGACTCACCGCTACGATCAAAGCCAGGATTGTTGTTTTTTTTTTTTGTATTTTTTTCAGGCTTCCCAGCCTAGAGGTGAGATGTGGGGTCTTATTGACACCCCCCCCCCTCATATCTCACTGTAAAGAGGACCTGTCATGCCATATTCCTATTACAAGGGATGTTTACGTTCCTTGTAATAGGTATAAAAGTGATCAAAAAAATGTTTAGGGCGGAAAAACATGTCAAACTAAAATAAATAAAGTAAAATGAAGAATACATTTTTTTTTTTTTTTTTAAAGCGCCCCTGTCCCCGTGAGCTCGCATACAGAAGCGAATGCATACGTAAGTCCCGCCCACATATGAAAACGGTTTTCAAACCACACATGTGAGGTATCTCTGCGAACGTTAGAGCGAGAGCAATCATTTTGGCCCTAGACCTCCTCTGTAACTCAAAACATGTAACCAGTAAAAATATTTAAAGCGTCGCCTATGGGGATTTTTTAAGTAGCGAAGTTTGGCGCCATTCCACGAGTGTGTGCAATTTTTAAGGGCGACATGTTAGGTATCTATTTACTCGGCGTAACTTCATCTTTCACATTATGCAAAAACATTGGGCTAACTTTACTGTTTTTTTTTTTTTTAAGCACAAAACATTTTTTTTCCGTAAAAAACGCGTTAAAAAAATTGCTGCGCAAATATCGTGCGAGATAAAAAGTTGCAACAACCACCATTATATTCTCTAAGGTCTTTGCTAAAAAAACATATATAATGTTTTGGGGTTCTATGTAATTTTCTAGCAAATAAATGATGATTTTTACATGTAGGAGAGAAATGTCAGAATTGGCCTTGGTGCTCCAGAACGCCTGAAGGTGCTCCCTGCATGTCGGGCCTCTGTATGTGGCCACGCTGTGTAAAAGTCTCACACATGTGGTATCGCCATACTCGGGAGTAATAGCAGAATGTGTTTTGGGGTGTAATTTGTGGAATGCATATGCTGTGTGTGAGAAATAACCTGCTAATATGACAATTTTGTGAAAAAAAAAAAAGAGAAAAAAAAAATCTTGATTTTGCAAAGAATTGTGGGAAAAAATGACAACTTCAAAAAACTCACAATGCCTCTTTCTGAATACCTTGGAATGTCTTCTTTCCAAAAAGGGGTCATTTGGGGGGTATTTGTACTTTTCTGGCATGTTAGGGTCTCAAGAAATGAGATCGGCCGTCAGTACTTCAGGTGTGATCAATTTTCAGATATTGGCACCATAGCTTGTGGACTCTATAACTTTCACAAAGACCAAATAATATACACCAATTTGTACTTATTTTTACCAAAGATATGTAGCAGTATAAATTTTGGCCAAAATTTATGAAGAAAAAATAGTAATTTGCAAAATTTTATAACAGAAACGAAAAAAAAATCATTTTTTTACAAAATTTTCAGTCTTTTTTCTCTTATAGCGCAAAAAATTAAAAACCCAACAGTGATTAAATACCACCAAAAGAAAGCTCTATTTGTGTGAAAAAAAGGACAAAAATTTCATATGGGTACAGTGTTGTATGACTGAGTAATTGTCATTCAAAATGTGAGAGCACCGAAAGCTGAAAATTGGTCTGGTTATTAAGGGGGTTTAAGTGCCCAGTGGTCAAGTGGTTAAGGTAAAAAAGCCTTCTGCCTTTAGAACCACTTTAAAGTAGAAGTTCAGCCAAAAACAACATAATTCTAAATCTACTGGCAGCCACATTCTAAGGCTAATCTTATCTAGTCCTGTAAAGCAAAAATCGCTATACATACCTTTTCTGCAGCTAGTGTAGACCCACGCTGTGCTGTCAGTGGCGGCTTCTCTGTGTAGGCATGTGCAGAAGAGGCAGCCGACAACGGAAGCCCCGTAGTAAGTCTATGGGTAATGTCACTTCCCAGGCATTTCCCAGCTCTTGTCGGCTGTCTCCTGCACACAGCATCCACCACAGGAGACCGGACCAGATTGGCTTTGAATCAATTTTTCTTTACAGGGTTAGATAGATTAGTCTAAAGCCTCGTACACACGACCGAGTTTCTCGGCAAGAACCAGCAAGAAACTTGCTGGCAGAGATTTCTTGCCGAGAAATTCGTTCGTGTGTATGGTTTCTCGTCAAGAAAACCGACTAGAATCTCGAAGAGAAAATAGGGAACCTGCTCTCTATTTTCTCGTCGAGATTCTCGTCAGCCTGTTTCTCGACGAGAAAATTGTGTGTGTGTACACTTACCTGTCCTCCGGGAAGCCCGCGCATGCTCGAAATGACTTTGATGCATGCGCGGTAGCTTCCTAGGCATAGGTAGGGTGTACCAAGATGGCGGCGATGGCATCGAATGTGACGAGCGCATGCTCGTCGTATTCGATTACGTCACCGCGTTCGCTCCATTCAAAGAGCCGCAGGTTCTTTGAAATGAGCGTGTGTACACTCGGCCGGGACAAGTTTCTTGTCCAAGGATCTCGTCGAAAAAAACTACGTGTTTTTAACGACGAGATTCTCGGCCGTGTGTACGAGGCATTAGAATGTGACTGCCAGTAGATTTAGAGTTAGTTTTGGGCTGAACTTTCACTTTAATACTTATCCATTCCATGTTCCACGCTTCTAATCTTTGCTTTTTACTTGCTGAATGATTTTAATCATCTGACACTTCTGGATGCATCAGAAGCCTGTGATGTGAGGTTTCTTCTTCCAGCTCCTACGTCATTGCAGGACAGAGTAGTGAATATGTGGTCAGGCTATGGACATTCAAATATTTTTTTTTCAAAATTTGTGGACTTTATTGGCACATAATGAGGCTAGAACATAGTATAAAATCAATGACTTTTATTACGTCCAATAAAATTATGTAGTAAAGTTAAAAACCCCATAAGGGAAACATAAGACAGGAATTTTTGCAGGTCACATTCAACACAGTATTTGAAATCAGCACCCATATTGATCTAATGTATATCCACTTTGTGCATAAATATGACAAATAAATAAAATGTGTGTGCCTTTCCAAATCCAACATCAACACGTTTCGCAGTTAATTTATGCTTCCTCGGGATGGTTGGGTCTGTGTGTTGCAATTTCAAATAACGGCATTTCAGAAGCTATGCATGTAAACCGGTCTTGGGGCGGAGGAAAAAAAACGCCCAAAAAAATAAATACCAACTGTGTTTGCATAAAAGTGATGATATCCTTGAGATAGCAATACTTACCTCAATTCGAATGCAAGACAAGTAAATCTCAAAAAAATTATAGTGTTATGCTATCCCTTTAAATCCACAAAGATAATCATTCATATAAAATCATGTACAGTCTTACTCAAACTATTGCCACACATAAAACACTATATTTTTGTTGAAATTTTGAAGATAAATTTCCCCACAGTGTCTGCAGCTACAGAGATCAGTGAGGTCTTGTTTAATTGTATAAACACATACTGTAAATGTCCATAACTTGGCCACAGTTTTACTTTAAGCTTCTGAAACAGTGTTAGTACTGCCATTTAGGTATCATAAGAAGTTTTAAATTGCTCATTCACTAGATAGTAGGGGCATTTTTGGGTGGCTGCAGGTCATTAATTGTTGCCATTTTATGAATGTGCAATGTGTTATATAGAGTATAAATAAAGCCAGAATATTTTTACATTTTTGATTGGATTGACCTCTGTCAGATATTGTTTTACAGTCTTTTTCCTGTTTGGGGAATTGTTTTTCTCCTTTTATTTCAAAGACACAACAAAAATTGTGTGGAATTTTTTCAAAAGTGAAGGGAAATCTCATTTGTCAAAGGAAAATGTGTCTTGTTCTGCTGAGAACTGCAAGATTTTGGTTAGATAGTAGTCACTAGGGAAAGTAAGATGAATCTCCTGAGTGGGAAAACAGACATTGATAAAAACCTGACAAAGGTTTTTCTTTTTTGCAAATCCATCTACAACTAAAGTTTTGCCTTTAGAAACACCTCAGTTTCTATTTTGTGTGTGTATATGTACATGTTATGGAAAAAATGTTACGTTTGATTTGATAATTATTATAGTCAAGAGGCCAGAGAAGGCAACGAGAGCAGAAGATGACTGACAAGTTAGAGGAGCTTTTAAACTAGGAGACGGGGGAGGGTCCAGAGGTAGAGATAGTCAGTGCGGAACAAATTTCAGAGGGTAGTATTGGGGGAATTAGTGGTAGGTTGACTAAAGCACCTAAACCCGAGGTAAGTACAGTAACAAGTCCTATTTGCAACCTCATAACAGCCAATAAGGAGATAGTATGTGACCGGTCTAAACTACGTTGCATGTTCACCAATACCAGGAGTCTGGCGGACAAGATGGGAGGACTGGAGTACTAGGAGGATTTTGATTTTTTACGAATTTGAGAGACTTGGTTCAACAGCTCTCATATTTGGCTGGCAACCATTCAAGGGTATTCCCTATATCGCAGGAATAGAGAGGGTAAAAAAGGGGGAGGGTAATGCCTGTATATCAAAAATGATGTACAAGTGAATGTGAGAGACTAATGGAGCAAGGGAGGAGGTAGAATCCTTATGGGTAGAGCTACAAACGGAGGAAACTAAGGGGAAAGTAATACTGTGGGAGTATGCTATAGGCCCCCTAACCTGGGGGAGGAGGGGGAGGTGGACCTCCTATCACAATTTGGATTAGCGGCAAGGATGGGAAGTGACATTATAATGGGGGATTTTAATTATCCAGACATAGACTGGGTGGAAGGAACCGTGCATTCATCTAAAGCTCGCCATTTCCTAAATGTCTTGCAGGACAATTTCATGGGTCAGATGGTAAATGCACCAACAAGAAACAAAGCGTTTCTAGACCTACTGATTACCAATAATACAGACCTGATCATGGATGTGGAAATACGGGGCAATTTAGGAAACAGCGATCACAGGTCAATTAGTTTCAGTATAAATCACACAAATAGGAAACATAAGGGGAATACAAAGACACTGGATTTCAAACGAGCCAACTTCCCTAAACTACGATCCTTGCTAGAAGATACTAAATGGGATAAAATCTTAGGAACAAAGAACACGGAGGAAAAATGGGTATGCTTTAAGAGCATATTAAATAAGGGTATTCGCCAGTGCTTCCCAATGGGAAATACATTTAAAAGAGCGAATAAAAGTCCTGGGTGGCTTAACTACAACGTAAAAATGTGTATAAAAGCAAAGGAGAAGGCCTTAAAAAAATACAAGACTGAGGGATCATCATCAGTGATTCCAACATTACAAAGAATGCAACAAGAAATGTAAGGGTGCAATCAGGGCAGCTAAGAAAGAACACGAAAGGCACATAGCGGAGGAGAGTAAAAAAAAACATCCCAAAAAATTCCTTAAGTATATAAATAGTAAGAAAGGGAGGTCAGATCATATTGGCCCCACAAATAACGATGAGGGGAATCTGGTTACTAAGGATGGAGAAATGGCGAAGGTATTTAATTTATCCTTCTCCTCAGTCTTCACGAGAGAAACGGGGGGCTTCAGTAACCAAAACTGCAGTGTTTATCCTCATGACACATCACAGGAATCACTGATGGCTAACAGAGGATAGAATTAGAAATAGACTTGAAAAACTTAACATAAATAAGTCCTCGGGACCAGATCGCTTGCACCCGAGGTTCCTTAAGAAATCCAGTCAAGTAATTGCCAGACCATTGTTCCTAATTTTTAGGAACAGTCTACTAACTGGAATGGTACCAGCAGATTGGAGAAAAGCCAATGTAGCTCCAATATTTAAAAAAGGGCCAAGCTACATCCCTGGGAATTACAGACCAGTTAGTCTAACATCAATAGTATGCAAGCTCTTGGAGGGGATGATAAGGGACTATATACAAGATTTTAGTAATAAAAATGGTATCATTAGCAGTAATCAGCGTGGATTCATGAAAAACCGTTCTTGCCAAACCAACTTATTAACCTTCTATGAGGAGGTGAGCTGCCATCTAGATAAAGGAAGGTCCGTAGACGTGGTGTATCTGGATTTTGCAAAGGCATTTGATACAGTTCCCCACAAACGTTTACTGTACAAACTAAGATCTGTTGGCATGGACCATAGGGTGAGTACATGGATTGAAAACTGGCTACAGGGGCGAGTTCAGAGGGTAGTGATAATTGGGGAGTACTCGGAATGGTTCAGTGTCCCCCAGGGTTCTGTCCTGGGACCAATCCTATTTAATTTATTCATAAACCACCTAGACTAGAGGATGGTATAAACAGCTCAGTCTCAGTATTTACAAACAATACTAAGCTAAGCAGGGTAATAATTTCTCTGCAGGATGTGGAAACCTTGCAAGAAGATCTGAACAAATTAATGGGGTGGGCAACTAAATGGCAAATGAGGTTTAATGTAGAAAAATTTAAAATAATGCATTTGGGTGGCAAAAATATGAATGCAATCTACTCATTAGGGGGAGAACCTCTGGGGGATACTAGGATGGAAAAGGACCTGGGGGCCCTAGTAGATGATAGGCTCAGCAATGGCATGCAATGCCAAGCTGCTGTAAGTAAAGCAAACAGAATATTGACGTGCATTAAAAAGGGGATTAACTCCAGAGCTAAAACGATAATTCTCCCACTCTACAAGACTCTGGTCCGGTCCCACCTGGAGTATGCTGTCTATTTCTGGGCACCAGTCCTCAGGAATGTTGTCCTGGAACTGTAGAGAGTCCAGAGAAGGGCAACAAAGCTAATAATAAAGGGACTGGAGGACCTTAGTTATGAGGAAAGGTTACGAGCACTGAACTTATTCTCTCTGGAGAAGAGACGCTTGAGAGGGGATATGATTTCAATGTACAAATACCGTACTGGTGACCCCACAATACCGTACTGGTAACCACCAACAATACAGACCTGATCATGGATGTGGAAATACGGGGCAATTTAGGAAACAGCAATCACAGGTCAATTAGTTTCAGTATAAATCACACAAATAGGAAACATAAGGGGAATACAAAGACACTGGATTTCAAACGAGCCAACTTCCCTAAACTACGATCCTTGCTAGAAGATACTAAATGGGATAAAATCTTAGGAACAAAGAACACGGAGGAAAAATGGGTATGCTTTAAGAGCATATTAAATAAGGGTATTCGCCAGTGCTTCCCAATGGGAAATACATTTAAAAGTGAATAAAAGTCCTGGGTGGCTTAACTACAACGTAAAAATGCGTAAAAAGCAAAGGAGAAGGCCTTCAAAAAATACAAGGCTGAGGGATGATCATCAGTGATTCCAACATTACAAAGAATGCAACAAGAAATGTAAGGGTGCAATCAGGGCAGCTAAGATAGAACACGAAAGGCACATAGTGGAGGAGAGTAAAAAAAAACATCCCAAGAAATTCTTTAAGTATATAAATAGTAAGAAAGGGAGGTCAGATCATATTGGTCCCACATAGAATGATGAGGGGAATTTGGTTACTAGAGATGGAGAAATGACGAAGGTATTTAGTTTATTCTTCTCCTCAGTCTTCACGAGAGAAACGGGGGGCTTCAGTAACCAAAACTGCAGTGTTTATCCTCATGACACATCACAGGAATCACTGATGGCTAACAGAGGATAGAATTAGAAATAGACTTGAAAAACTTAACATAAATAACATAAATAAGTCACCGGGACCAGATGGCTTGCACCAGAGGTTCCTTAAGAAATCCAGTCAAGTAATTGCCAGACCATTGTTCCTAATTTTTAGGAACAGTCTACTGACTGGAATGGTACCAGCAGATTGGAGAAAAGCCAATGTAGCTCCAATATTTAAAAAAGGGCCAAGCTACATCCCTGGGAATTACAGACCAGTTAGTCTAACATCAATAGTATGCAAGCTCTTGGAGGGGATGATAAGGGACTATATACAAGATTTTAGTAATAAAAATGGTATCATTAGCAGTAATCAGCGTGGATTCATGAAAAACCGTTCTTGCCAAACCAACTTATTAACCTTCTATGAGGAGGTGAGCTGCCATCTAGATAAAGGAAGGCCCGTAGACATGGTGTATCTGGATTTTGCAAAGGCATTTGATACAGTTCCCCACAAACGTTTACTGTACAAACTAAGATCTGTTGGCATAGACCATAGGGTGAGTACATGGATTGAAAACTGGCTACAGGGGCGAGTTCAGAGGGTAGTGATAATTGGGGAGTACTCTGAATGGTTCGGTGTCCCCCGGGGTTCTGTCCTGGGACCAATCCTATTTAGTTTATTCATAAACCACCTAGAGGATGGTATAAACAGCTCAGTCTCAGCAGAGGCGGCTCTCTAATTAGGCCAAAAAGGCGGGGGCCTAAGGCCCCGCGCTGCCAGGGGCCTCGCGCAGTCAGTGTCCCCAAGTTGGCGGGGTGAGCGTGCCGGTAAAGGATCGACATCTTCCTTTTACTGCGCTGCGGTGTAGAGGAGGTGGAGGCGGAGCTGCAGGGCCGGCCGCTGCTGAACCCGCCAGGAGGTAGTGGGCGGGGCGGACTGAGCGGGGGGGCAGGGGAGGCTAAAAATGCTGTTTTCTCCGAAGACAGCCGTGACACCTGCCGGCCGCCGGTACACTGTCTGCAGCAGAGCGGTGCGGTGCGAGTATGATGCGAGTGAACCGACCGACCGACCGACGCATTCACTTCCCTGTCAGGCAGAGTGATCTCCGCCCGACAGGAGCTTCCTAGTCCCGCCCGGCGTGATGTCATTCAGACCGGGAGGCGGGAAGAAAGAGGTGAACAGAGAGCTGCTGGGAAGACCTGCGAGGAGCCAGTGAAGCCCCGTGCAAAAGTGCAAGTAAGTTTGCAGAAGCTAAAAAGGCAGTGTTGTCACACTGGCTAAGCTGTGTGTCAACCTGCCTGAAGTATTTAACTCTTTGGGGGGGGTTTACATTAGTATTTGTAATATGCAGCATGGAGGGGGTTATTGCATTACTATACATTAGTGACCACTGGCGGTTAATTAACCCCCTTGTGCTGCATTTGTGGTACCAGTATCAGAGTTAATTAACCCCTATATGGTGCAGCATCAAAGGGTTCACAAACTCTGATACCAGTGCCACTAATGCAGCACACAGGGGTTATTTACTGCCACTGGTCACTAATGCATCAGTGGTCAGTGGTGTATTTGATACTACCCATCTATATACACTTCACACCCCTCTCATGTACATACTACCCCCACCATACACTCCGCACCCCTCTCATGTACATACTACCCCCACCATACACTCTACAACCCTCTCATATACATACTTCCCACCTATATACACTCTGCACCCCTCTCATGTACATACTTCCCACCTAAATACACTCTGCACCCCTCTCATGTACATACTACCCCCACCATACACTCCGCACCCCTCTCATGTACATACTTCCCACCTACTGTATATACACTCTGCACCCCTCTCATGTACATACTTCCCACCTATATACACTCTGCACCCCTCTCATGTACATACTACCCCCACCATACACTCCGCACCCCTCTCATGTACATACTTCCCACCTATATACACTCTGCACCCCTCTCATGTACATACTTCCCACCTATATACACTCTGCACCCCTCTCATGTACAGTACATACTACCCCCACCATACACTCCGCACCCCTCTCATGTACATACTTCCCACCTATATTCACTCTGCACCCCTCTCATGTACATACTACCCCCCCACCATACACTCCGCACCCCTCTCATGTACATACCCCCCACCTATATACACTCTGCACCCCTCTCATGTACATACTACCCCCCCACCATACACTCCGCACCCCTCTCATGTACATAACCCCCACCTATATACACTCTGCACCCCTCTCATGTACATACTACCCCCCCACCATACACTCCGCACCCCTCTCATGTACATACTTCCCACCTATATACACTCTGCACCCCTCTTATGTACATACTACCCCCCCACCATACACTCCGCACCCCTCTCATGTACATACCCCCCACCTATATACACTCTGCACCCCTCTCATGTACATACTACCCCCCCACCATACACTCCGCACCCCTCTCATGTACATACCCCCCACCTATATACACTCTGCACCCCTCTCATGTACATACTTCCCACCTATATACACTCTGCACCCCTCTCATGTACATACTACCCCCACCATACACTCTACAACCCTCTCATGTACATACCCCCCACCTATATACACTCTGCACCCCTCTTATGTACATACCCCCCACCTATATACACTCTGCACCCCTCTCATGTACATACTACCCCCCATCATACACTCCACAACCCTCATGTACATACTTCCCACCTATATACACTCTGCACCCCTCTCATGTACATACTACCCACCACCATACACTCTGCACACCTCTCATGTACATACTACCCCCCACCATACACTCCGCACCCCTCTCATGTACATACTACCCACCTATATACACTCTGCACCCCACTCATGTTCATACTATCGACCTATATACACTCTGCACCCCTCTCATGTTCATACTATCGACCTATATACACGCTGCACCCCTCTCATGTACATACTACCCACCTATATACACTCTGCACCCCTCTCATGTTCATACTACCCACCTATATACACTCTGCACCCCTCTCATGTTCATACTATCGACCTATATACACTCTGCACCCCTCTCATGTACATACTACCCACCTATATACACGCTGCACCCCTCTCATGTACATACTACCCACCTATATACACTCTGCACCCCTCTCATGTACATACTACCCACCTATATACAGTACACTCTGCACCCCTCTCATGTACATACTACCCCCACCATACACTCCACAACCCTCTCATGTACATACTACCCACCTATATACACTCTGCACCCCTCTCATGTACATACTACCCACCTATATACACTCTGCACCCCTCTCATGTACATACTACCCCCACCATACACTCTGCACCCCTCTCATGTAAATACTACCCCCCACCATACACTCCACACCGCTCTCATGTACATACTACCCCCCACCATACACTCCACACCGCTCTCATGTAAATACTACCCACCGCCATACACTCTGCACCCCTCTCATGTATATACTACCCGCCGTCATACCCTCCCCTTTCCTCTCCTACTTAAGTTTACCGCCATTGTACAGTGGGGGCCCCTACTAGGGAGAGGGTGGCCCGTGCCATACAGAAACATTTGTATGTGTGGCTAAATTATGCTACCTATTGGGCATTGCTTTTTAGTTTGATTATAAATTGTAGTCTTCTTTTTTTTTTTTTTTGTTTTTTTTACAATCTTTTTATTTATTTTTTTTGGTGAGTTTTTTGGTTTCTTTGGTGAGATATCAGGGGTCTAAACATACCCCTGAAGTCTCACTTTTGAGACAGAGAAAGAAAATGAGAAAACGCATTCCCCAGTTCCTTTCTTTGTAGCCTCAGCTGCACTGCAGATGAATGAACAGGAGACAGAAGCTCCTGTTAATTCATAAACTAAAGCTTAGTAAACACAAATCAGTTCCAATCACTCACTGTGTTCTTTTAGAAAAGGTAGGGGCCTTTTTCTGGCCTCCATCCTGCAGATCCGCCACAGCTGGCACAGCAGTCAGTGGGAGGGCAGAGAAGGGAAGTCGGCAGCGCTGTAGGGGGGGCACACCGTTATTTTTTATCGCTTGAATTATTTTTCCCATTATGGGCGTGAGTGGGGCCTCATGTCTAAGTTTTGCCTAAGGCCTCACAAAGCCTAGAGCCGCCTCTGAGTCTCAGTATTTGCAAACAATACTAAGCTAAGCAGGGCAATAATTTCTCTGCAGGATGTGGAAACCTTGCAAGAAGATCTGAACAAATTAATGGGGTGGGCAACTAAATAGCAAATGAGGTTTAACCACTTAAGCCCCGGACCATTTCGGGCCATTAGGACCAAGCCTGTTTTTGGGATTCGGCACTGCGCTGCTTTAACTGTAAATTGTGCGGACATGCAATGTTGTACCCAAATGAAATTTGCGTCCTTTTCTTCCCACAAATAGAGCTTTCTTTTAATGGTATTTGATTGCCTCTGCGATTTTTATTTTTTGCGATATAAACAGAAAGACCGAAAATTTTGAAAAAAAATGATATTTTCTACTTTTTGTTATAAGAAAAATCGAATAAACTCAATTTTAGTCATACATTTAGGCCAAAATGTATTCAGCCACATGTCTTTAGTAAAAAAAATGTCAATAAGCGTATATTTATTGGTTTGCGCAAAAGTTATAGCGTTTAGAAACTAGGGTACATTTTCTGAAATTTACACAGCTTTAAATTTATGACTGCCTATCTCATTTCTTGAGGTGCTAAAATGGCAGGGCAGTACAAAACCCCCCCAAATGACCCCATTTTGGAAAGTAGACACCCCAAGGAAATTGCTGAGAGGCATGTTGAGCCCATTGAATATTTTTTTTTTTCGTCCCAAGTGATTGAATAATGACAAAAAAAAAAAAAAATTACAAAAAGTTGTCACTAAATGATATATTGCTCACACATGCCATGGTTATATGTGGAATTGCACCCCAAAATACATTCTGCTGCTTCTCCTGAGTACGGGGATACCACATGTGTGGGACTTTTTAGGAGCCTAGCCACGTACGGGACCCCGGAAACCAAGCACCGCCTTCAGGATTTCTAAGGGCGCAAATTTTTGATTTCACTCCTCACTACCTATCACAGTTTCGAAGGCCATAAAATGCCAAAATAGCACAAACCCCCCCCCAAATGACCCCATTTTGGAAAGTAGACACCCCAAGCTATTTACTGAGAGGCATGTTCAGTCCATGGAATATTTTATATTTTGCCACAAGTTGCGGGAATATGACAAACTTTTTTTTTTTTTCACAAAGTTGTCACTAAATGATATATTGCTCACACATGCCATGGGCATATGTGAAATTACACCCCAAAATACATTCTGCTGCTTCTCCTGAGTACGGGGATACCACATGTGTGGGACTTTTTGGGAGCCTAGCCGCGTACGGGACCCCAAAAACCAAGCACCGCCTTCAAGGTTTCTAAGGGCATAAATTTTTGATTTCACTCCTCACTACCTATCACAGTTTTGAAGGCCATAAAATGCCAAGATGGCACAAAACCCCCCAAATGACCCCATTTTGGAAAGTAGACACCCCAAGCTATTTGCTGAGAGGCATGTTGACCCCATTGAATATTTTTTTTTTTGTCCCAAATGATTGAATAATGACAAAAAGGAAAAAAAAAAAAAAATGTACAAAAAGTTGTCACTAAATGATATATTGCTCACACATGCCATGGTTATATGTGGAATTACACCCCAAAATACATTCTGCTGCTTTTCCTGAGTACGGGGATACCACATGTGTGGGACTTTTTGGGAGCCTAGCCGCGTACAGGGCCCCAAAAACCAAGCACCGCCTTCAGGATTTCTAAGGGCGTAAATTTTTGATTTCACTCCTCACTACCTATCACAGTTTTCAAGGCCATAAAATGCCAAAATAGCACAAAACCCCCCCAAATTACCCCATTTTGGAAAGTAGACACCCCAAGCTATTTGCTGAGAGGCATGTTGAGTCCATGGAATATTTTATATTTTGCCACAGGTTGCGGGAATATGACAAACTGGTTTTTTTTTGCACAAAGTTGTCACTAAATGATATATTGCTCACACATGCCATGGGCATATGTGAAATTACACCCCAAAATACATTCTGCTGCTTCTCCTGAGTACGGGGATACCACATGTGTGGGACTTTTTGGGAGCCTAGCCGCGTACGGGACCCCAAAAACCAAGCACCGCCTTCAAGGTTTCTAAGGGCATAAATTTTTGATTTCGCTCCTCACTACCTATCACAGTTTTGAAGGCCATAAAATGCCAAGATGGCACAAAACCCCCCCAAATGACCCCATTTTGGAAAGTAGACACCCCAAGCTATTTGCTGAGAGGCATGTTGAGCCCATTGAATATTTTTTTTTTTTGTCCCAAATGATTGAATAATGACAAAAAGAAAAAAAAAAAAATGTACAAAAAGTTGTCACTAAATGATATATTGCTCACACATGCCATGGTTATATGTGAAATTACACCCCAAAATACATTCTGCTGCTTCTCCTGAGTACGGGGATACCACATGTGTGGGACTTTTTGGGAGCCTAGCCGCGTACGGGACCCCAAAAACCAAGCACCGCCTTCAAGGTTTCTAAGGGCATAAATTTTTGATTTCACTCCTCACTACCTATCACAGTTTTGAAGGCCATAAAATGTCAAAATAGCCCAAAACCCCCACAAATGACCCCATTTTGGAAAGTAGACACCCCAAGCTATTTGCTGAGAGGCATGGTGAGTATTTTACAGCTCTCATTTGTTTTTGAAAATTAAGAAAGACATTTTTTTTTCTTTTTTTTTTTCTTTTTTTACATTTTCAAAACTTTGTGACAAAAAGCGAGATCTGCAAAATACTCAACATACCTCTCAGCAAATAGCTTGGGGTGTCTACTTTCCAAAATGGGGTCATTTGGGGGGGTTTTGTGCCATCTGGGCATTCCATGGCCTCCGAAACTGTGATAGGCAGTGAGGAGTGAAATCAAAAATTTACACCCATAGAAATCCTGAAGGCGGTGCTTGGTTTTTGGGGTCCCGTACGCGACTAGGCTCCCAAAAAGTCCCACACATGTGGTATCCCCGTACTCAGGAGAAGCAACAGAATGTATTTTGGGGTGTAATTCCACATATGCCCATGGCATGTTTGAGCAATATATAATTTAGTGACAACTTTTTGTACATTTTTTTTTTTTGGTCATTATTCAATCACTTGGGACAAAAAAAAAAAATATTCAATGGGCTCAACATGCCTCTCAGCAAATAGCTTGAGGTGTCTACTTTACAAAATGGTGTCATTTGGGGGGGTTTTGAACTGTCCTGGCATTTTATGCACAACATTAGGAAGCTTATGTCACACATCATCCACTCTTCTAACCACTTGAAGACAAAGCCCTTTCTGACACTTTTTGTTTACATGAAAGAAAATTTTTTTTTGCAAGAAAATTATGTTGAACCCCCAAACATTATATATTTTTTTAAAGCAAAGGCCCTACAGATTAAAATAGTGGGTGTTGCATTTTTTTTTCCACACAGTATTTGCGCAGCGATTTTTCAAACGCATTTTTTGGGGGAAAAACACACTTTTTTTATTTTTAATGCACTAAAAAACACTATATTGCCCAAATGTTTGATGAAATAAAAAAGATGATCATAGGCCGAGTACATGGATACCAAACACGACATGCTTTAAAATTGCGCACAAACGCGCAGTGGCGACAAAACTACATTCATTTTTAAAAGCATTTAAAAGCCTTTACAGGTTACCACGTTAGATTTACAGAGGAGGTCTACTGCTAAAATGACTGCCCTCGATCTGACCTTCGCGGTGATACCTCACATGCATGATGCAATTGCTGTTTACATATGACGCTAGACCGACGCGTGCGTTCGCCTTTGCGCAATAGCAGGGGGGGACAGCGGTGCTTTTTTTTTTTTTTTTTTTTTTTTTTTATTATTTATTTGGCTTTTTTATTTTATTTTTAAACTGTGCCTTCCATATTTTATTTTTTTACCATTTTTATCGTTATCTCAGGGAATGTAAATATCCCCTATGATAGCAATAGGTAGTGACAGGTACTCTTTTTTTGAAAAAAATTGGGGGGTTAGACCCTAGATCTTTCCTCTGCCCTCAAAGCATCTGACCACACCAAGATCGGTGTGATAAAATGCTTTCCCAATTTCCCAATGGCGCTTTTTATATCCGGGGGGGGGACATTCCCTCCCACTGCTTGTAAAAGCAGTCTAGAGGCTAATTATCTGCTAGAATTGCTTTTACATGAAAGCCGGCTGCTGGCTGAAAAGAATGATACCAAGATGATACCTAAACCCGCAGGCATCATTCTGGTATAAACATTCAAAGTCCAGCAACATACCAGTACGTTGCTGGTCCTTGTTGGACATGTATTGTAATCTTTTTTTTCATACAGCCTATTGGCTGAACGAAAAAAAGAGATTGATTGGTGGGTATGCCCACCATTAGAATACCTCCCTTCATCCACCCACTTCTAATGATGGGCATATATGCCGAAGCATGGGGGCATCCTCCCGCAAAAAAGTTATGCCGCGTACACACGGTCAAGCCTTCGTCGGAATTTCGACCGTATGTACGCGGCATAAAAGGTTATGCCGCGTACACACGGTCGGACTTTTCCACGGATAAGCCTCCGTTGGAATTTCGACCGTATATACGCGGCATTAGGAGCAAAATCGCTCCTCCGCCCCTGCTGCCCCCATGCTTCGGCATATATGCTCTTTTTTTTAACTGTGGTGGTGAAATCACCTCCTACAGCGTTGGAGTCACGGCTTTATGTATCGTGGGAGCAAACGCTGTTGCTGTCAAGATAAATAGATCCGCGCTGCAACTGAATGGCGTACCTGCTAAGCAAATGGTGGTTAACATTAAAACAAAGTAACATTACAGTACAACAGTAAGACCTTACCATGCCATACCTGCAAAGCAAATACCAAAACAAAACCTAGTAAAAAATAAAAAAATGTTTTAACGCAACCTGTGCCTAAAATATATATATGCCGAAGCATGGGGGCATCCTCCCGCAAAAAAGTTATGCCGCGTACACACGGTCGGAATTTCGACCGTATGTACGCGGCATTAGGAGCAAAATCGCTCCTCCGCCCCTGCTGCCCCCATGCTTCGGCATATATGCTCTTTTTTTTAACTGTGGTGGTGAAATCACCTCCTACAGCACTGGAGTCACGGCTTTATGTATCGTGGGAGCAAACGCTGTTGCTGTCAAGATAAATAATTCCGCGCTGCAGTTGAATGGCGCACCTGAAAACAAAAAATTACATACCTGAAAAGCAAGCATGATAAAACATTGCAGAATAGAATACAGTAAAAAAAGAGCAGAACAATAGAGAGAAAATAGAGAGAGAGAGAACAATAAAACGACAACTATTTTTGGTTTTTTTATTTTATATTTTTTTTGTGTTTTGTTTTTTACGTTTTTTTTTTCTTTTTTACACTTTTTTTTGTAACTTTACAACTGTAATGGTTCGGGTCTCTCAAAATGTAATGGCATCTTGGGAGACCCTGTGTAAGTGTGTCCTAGTCTGTGAAATGCTGTACCCTACGCTAAAACTTCACTTTTGAGTGGTAGCGTTCAAAACATTCACCTTGGCAAAGACCAGGCTTGTCAGGACAGAGTGGACAAAAACTACGGGTGTCACGCCTAAATCCGCGCTTGCTACAGACACGACATCTTTTTTGGGGGTGGCTTTGGGTAGGGGTACTCAGGAGGACATACGAATAATGCCTCTCATGCAGCCGGCTTACTGCATTTGGTTGGGGATGGTGAGGTGCAGAACCGCCTGGATACAGGAGTTCTGTGACTATCTCATTCTGGAATTTTAGAAGAGATAACGTCCCGCCTGAAGCTCTGTATAGCACATGAGCGTTCAGCAAAGCCAATTTGGAATAATGATAGAGACACTTTTTTGTACCAGCGTCTCGCCTTACGGTCAATTAGATACGGCGCCATCAACTGGTCGTTGAGGTCCACCCCTCCCATATTTTGGTTATATTCGTGGACACAGAGGGGTTTCTCCACAACACCAGTCGCCGTACGAATTTGGACTGTCGTGTCTGCATGAAGGGAGGTAAGAAGGAAAACATTCTTATTGTCCCTCCACTTCATAGCGAGCAAGTTATTACACTTCAAGCAGGCTCTCTCCCCCAGCCTAAGACGGGCATCTACAAGCCGCTGGGGAAAGCCCCGGCGATTAGGTCGCACGGTGCCACATGCTCCAATCTTATGATCAAACAAGTGACTAAACAGTGGCACGCTCGTGTAATAATTGTCCACATACAAGTGGTACCCCTTTCCGAATAAGGGTGACACCAAGTTCCACACTATCTTGCCAGCGCTCCCTATGTAATCCGGGCAGTTGACCGACTCAATCTGACTGTCTTTTCCCTCATAAACCGTAAAGTTCACTACATAGCCTGTTGCCCTGTCACAGAACTTGTAGAGCTTGACCCCGTATCTGGCACGCTTGCTGGGAAGGTACTGCTTGAAAGACAAGCGGCCAGAAAATTTAATCAGGGACTCATCAACGCAGACAACTTGATCGGGAGTAAACAAGGCTGCAAAACGTTCGTTGAAGTGGTTTATGAGGGGCCGAATTTTATAGAGCCGGTCGTATTCAGGGTCCCCACGTGGACGACAAAGTTCATTGTCGTTGAAGTGCATGAACCGCAAAATCTGCTCGTATCGTGCCCTGGACATGGAGGCAGAGAACACGGGCATGTGGTCAATTGGGTGCGTGGACCAATAAGCACGCAATGACGGAAATTTATGTGTGCCCATGTTGAGGGAAAGGCCCAGAAAGGTCTTAAATTCGGAAACCGTAATTGGTTTCCAATTTCTGGCAATTTTAGGCAACTGGGGGTTAGCGGCGATAAATTGACCAGCATATAAATTACTCTGGTCCACAATAGATCTATAGAGATCTTCCGTGAAAAACAGCGAATAAAAATCGATTGGCATAAAATCAGCTGTTTCCACCTGAATACCGGGTTGGGCAGTGAATGGGGGAAGTACGGGTTCTGCAGAAGTGGTGGGGACCCAATCAGGATAGGCGAATTCTGCAGGAAGGGCAGTATGGGCACGACGGGCCTGCCTTTGTCTTCTTGGTGGCAGCGGGACACTACTTGTGCTTGCCACCTCGCCAGCTTGAACTGCACTTATGGGACTCGCCACGTCACCAAGTGTTACTGCAGTGCTGGATGTACGTCCAGGCTGTACTAGGCCGCTGGTGCTTGCCAGTTCACCAGAAGGAATAGCGGCGCTAGTACTACTCTGCTCCATGATACGAGAGACCTGCGGTTCTTGCTCCTCAACAACCTCAGAAGATCGGGATCGGGTACGCCTGACCTTAGAAGGGACCTCAACTTCGTCGTCAGAGCTATCTGACGTGGGGCCGCTGACGTCACTGTCTTCTACGGGAAGATATTCTGAGCCTGAATCTGACAGATACGTGACCTCCTCTTCACTATCTGTCATGCTCAGAATCTCGTAGGCCTCTTTACTAGTGTACCTTCGACTTGCCATTTTGGGCTCTAAATTTAGGGGTACACTAGTAAGATTCACAGGAAAAAAAGCACCTGACTGTCGTCAGCAAATATATCAAACGCTACAAAAAAACTGTTAGCGATCGCAGGGATCAGGCCTGTCTCTGCGAACGCTGCAGTTATGTGTGTTGTGTTTGGTAAGTGACAGTGATCGATCGATACTGCACTTGGGTGGGCTGGGCTGGGCTGGGCGGAGGGGCTAAACGCAGGTACTAGCAGGTATCTGGGCTGATCCCGCTAACACTGCGTTTTTGGGAACCCTAAACCGCTGGGGATGCTAGTATAGATCTGATCAGATACTATACCACTAAGGGGGGTGTATGCTTTGCGCGTGGGTGTTAGCGTTACTGGCACTAACCTAACACTGCCTGGGGCGACGCAGACCCTCTCTGGCGCTAAAACCTAATTGATCTCACCCGCCGGGCGATCAGGGGGGTTAAACCTTTATTGGGTTATATACGGCGGGTGCCCTGATGCTATAAAAAGCAAACTAATCAACCAGCGTCACCCGTAACCTTTATATGGTGATCACTGGTGAAAGGGTTAACTAGGGGCAATCAGGGGGTTAAAACCTTTATTAGGTTAAATATGGGGGTACCTGACACCAATAAAAACCTGCGGCGAACCTAAAAAAAAAATAACTGCCTATCTAAAACACCAGCGACACGAATACAGCGATCGGAAAAACAATCGCTTAGTGACGCTGAAGTTAGGGGGTGAAAGGGTTACCTGGGGGGTGATCAAGGGGTTAAACCTTTATTAGGGGGGGTTAGGGGGCTACCCTGGACCTAAAGGGGCCTAATCCTAACTGCCTTGCAACTTTTTACAATCACAGATGACACTAAATGCAGTGATCAGTAAAATAAATGATCACTGCAATCAGTGACACTGTGATTGGGGGCTTTGGGGTGACCTGGGGGGTGATCTGGGGGTGACTGGGGGGTGATTTGTGTGCCTATGTGTACCTACGTGTCAGTGGACTGTTGGAGCACTAACCTCTGTCTTCACTCCTCGGCGCCGGGAACGAAAAGACCGCGGCGAGGGAGATGACATCACTTCCTCCAGCCTGTGTTTACATCACATGGCGGAGGAAGCAATTTCATTGGCCGGGAGCGATCGCGAGGGGGGGGGCGGAATCGAGCGGCCGCCCCCTCATGCCTGATCGCTCCCGAACACTTAACGGCCGCTCACTGCAGTGAAGGGGGGTCCGGATGGACCCCCCAACTGCACAAAGGCGATCACGTAGATCTACGTGATTCTGCCTGTCCGTGCCATTCTGCCGACGTAAATCGGCGGTGGGCGGTCGTTAAGTGGTTAATGTAGAAATTTAAAAAAAAAAATTGCATTTGGGTGGCAAAAATATGAATGCAATCTACTCATTAGGGGAGAACCTCTGGGGGATACTAGGATGGAAAAGGACCTGGGGGTCCTAGTAGATGATAGGCTCAGCAATGGCATGCAATGCCAAGCTGCTGCAAGTAAAGCAAACAGAATATTGACGTGCATTAAAAAGGGGATTAACTCCAGAGATAAAACGATAATTCTCTCACTCTACAAGACCCTGGTCCGGCCGCACCTGGAGTATGCTGTCCATTTCTGGGCACCAGTCCTCAGGAATGTTGACCTGGAACTGTACAGAGTCCAGAGAAGAGCAACAAAGCTAATAATAAAGGGACTGGAGGACCTTAGTTATGAGGAAAGGTTACGAGCACTGAACTTATTCTCTCTGGAGAAGAGACGCTTGAGAGGGGATATGATTTCAATGTACAAATACCGTACTGGTGACCCCACAATAGGGATAAAACCTTTCCGCAAAAGGGAATTTAAAAAGACACGGGGCCATTCACTAAAATTAGAAGAGAAGCGGTTTAACCTTAAACTGCGTAGAGGGTTCTTTACTGTTAAGCCCTGTACACACGATCGGTTTTACCGATGAAAATAGTCCGATGGACTGTTTTCATCGGACAAACCGATCATGTGTGGGCCCCATCGGACTTATTTCCATCGGTGAAAAAAAATAGAACATGTTTTACATTTTTCCGATGGAAAAAAAACAATAGGAAATTCCGATCGTCTGTGTAGAACTCCATCGGAGAAAAAACCCACGCATGCTCAGACTGAATTAGGAACGCTCGTTCTGGTAAAACTAGCATTCTTAATGTAGATGGCACATTCGTCATGCTGTAACGGACTCAAAAGCACGGAGACTGAAAATCGTCTCTCACCAAACTTTTACTAACACGCGGTAACACAAAATCAGCAAAAGCAGACCAAAAGGTGGCGCCATTGGATTTGAACTTCCCATTTATAGTGCCGTCGTACGTGTTGTACGTCACAGCATTTGGAACGGTCGGAATTTTGTCTGATGGTGTGTGGGTAAGACTGTAGAAGTCAGCTTCATCGGAATTCCGATGGAAAAATCCATCAGATTTGATTCCATCGGAAATCCGATTGTGTGTACAAGGCTGGTAAGGATGTGGAATTTTCTTCCACACGCAGTGGTTCAATAATTTCAAAAAAGATAGGCACCTGCACATCCACAACATACAGGGACATACAATGTAATACTGACATAAAAGCACACACACAGGTTGGACTTGATGGACTTGTGTCTTTTTTTTAACCTTGCCTACTATGTAACTATGACACTAATATCACTAGTCCACTGTGAAGGCAACTTCTTGGGAATAATGGATTGTTTGTCACTAACAGCTGTTCCCAAGTGGTCTGTTATACTACAACAACATGTTACATTGTTAAGCTGCTGAGTCTTTTGATGGTAAAAAATATAACCCAGTGTTCACTAATGTAACCCTGAACTGCAGCAGGATACTGATTAAAAGTGGTTCCCGACTAGAACTTTTCCAGTCCTCAGATGAAGCGTTTACTGTGATTTCATGTGTCAGCGTGCAGCAGGGTCCAGATCAAATAATTTGGTGCTTTCATGCCTGACACTGACTATAGTCGGTAAAAAAAAGTTATGAGGCGTTGTGTGCCATGATTTCAAAGGTATAGGTAATGCTAGCCATACATGGAGCGAATTTCTTTCCTCGATTCCCCATCAACACAGACAAAGTTGATACAAGAAACCCTCCTGCTGGGCCATTGTTTTCTCCCAGTGGGGGAAGCCATCCCCACTGGAAGAAGACAGTGATTATTGCTAGTGGCTATAGCAGCCACTTGTGATCATTGCAAGCGATTCCAGCAGGCTGGTTGTACCCAAGTTGCTCGGTCGATAAATTTGGTACATTCAGCCTGCCCATTAACGGTTCGAATCTCAGCCGGTTCAACAGGATTCGGCCAAGATTCGAACCGTGTATGGCCAGCCTAATGCCGCGTACACACGATTGATTTTCTCGACGGTGAAAACGAGAAACGGCTTGTTCCCCTACACACGGCCGGTTTTCCCAATATTTTTTCTCTTGGTCGAGAAAAACGACCATGTGTAGGCTCCCCGGCAGTGTTTCCCTATGGGAAAACTGCAGCGGAAAAAAATGCCGCGAATCACGACGAGAAAAATTAGAGCATGTTCTAATTTTTCTCGCCGTGATTAATGCCGTTTTTCTCGTCGGGAAAAATGATCAAAAGCCCACACACGGTAGTTTTTCTCGTCAAAGAGAAAAAATGTAATTTTTCCCGACGAGAAAAATGGTCGTGTGTACGCGGCATAAGTCTCTTGTTACCAATGAGAACAATACCAGTTAATGTAGTTGCCAAGGTTCCCTCTTTCTGCAGGAAATTTCCCCAACAGTTCAGCTATCATTCAGAGTGCCCCTTCAAACCGACATAATGCACGTGGTACCCTGTCAGTGAAACACATCCACATCCTTGTGCACAGCCAATTATTAATCTTACACAGGAAGGTCCTCCAGTTTTTTTACAATAATGTTGGCAAATATACAGTAGTATACGTGGGCAAATCTTTCACATAGAATGGACCAGTACCTTTAACAGCTTTTCTCCCAGACTGTGCTTCCCTTTGCATGTGGTATGCACCCATTGAAGAGACCGTTTCTTTCTCTGTGGGAAAAAAAAAACCATGATCATAGAGCCTGCCAACAAAATAGTATCACACATAGATCCTTCCATAGACTGGTTGTCAAAGGTGATGCTCATCTAATATAGAATATTAGCAAGTGTATGGCTACCTTAAGGCTACTTTCACACTGCAGCGCCCGACCGTTAGCGATAAAGTGCAGCTTTTAAAAAAATCCTGTTTTGCGGCGCTTTCAAAGCGCTGCCCATTCATTGCAATGTGCAGGGCGTTTTGAGAGTGCTATTTACAGTGCTCCCAACCCGCCCAAAAGATTCTGCTTGCAGGACTTTTCGTAACGTCATGCAAGCGCACCGCACCAGTGTGAAAAAACACACTGCAATGAATGGGAGGCGGTTTTCAGAAGCTATTTCCAGCGCTAAAGCGCCTCGGTGTGAAAGTAGCCTAAAGCCCTGTACACACGATCGGATTTCCTATGGATTTTAAACCGATGGATTTTTCCATCGGAAATCCGATGAAGCTGACTTCCATCAGTCTTGCCTACACACCATCAGTCAAAAAACCGATCGTCCCAAACGCCGTGACGTAAAACACTCCGATGAGCCAAGAAAAATTAAGTTCTATGATTCTGAGCATGTGTCAACTTGATTCTGAGCATGCGTGGGTTTTTTATCCGATGGAGTTCCCCACAGATGATCGGAATTTGCTATAGTTTTGTTTTTCCATCGGATAAATTTAAAACATGTTCTATTTTTTAACACCAGTGGAAAAAAGACAGATGGGGCCCATACACGATCGATTTGTCTGATGAAAAAAGTCCATCGGACTGTTTTCATTGGTAAAACCGATCGTGTGTACAGGGCTTCAGAGTTGGTATGCATTTGAGTTTTGAGGCCATCAGACTGAAAACCGTATCTACCATGATATAACAGTGTATGACTGTCAGTTGGCATAGAAACAGTGCCCTTCATTCTTGTGTAACAAAGAAATGGGATCACCTCACACTTTTCCTGAAATGAAATCGAGAAAGGACACTCAACAATTCTAGCTCATTTATTCATCCTATACATAATCTGTCATGAAGCAGTGTGAAAAATATTCTGCATTACTCAGGTAATAAGTCATGTTGTGGAAGTGTTCTCAGGACATCCTTCAGCTAGTAGAAGGAGAGCATTCTATTATTCTATTTTTTGAGAACTGCTAACACATCATAGTGAATTTTAAAGGATGTTTCCATTGTAATAATAGAGTTTACACACTGGGGGACATTTACTAGCAAATTAGTGACCCAATTAGTTGCAATTCAGGCTGCATATTCTTCAAAAAATTCTCTGCAACAGGTTTACAGACCTGTGCGTTCAAGTGCGGCAGTTTGCAAAGATCAAAGACAGATTTATGATTGAAGGTAAGACTGATTTCCACTCTAATCAGACATATAATTCGGAAGTGGTCAGGGTCAGGTTCAATACAGTTGCAAATGTGGACTTAAGAGCAGCCAAAGGAAGAATTTATGGCTCAGACTATAACCTTGCAATAAATCTATCTCACAATGCATCTCGCTGCTCCTGTTTAGCATTGTTTTGCCTTGTGACAGGATTAATAAATGTTTCCTAGTGTATGGCAAGCTTTAGAGTGCATTCAACCAACTACGATTACATGCAAGAGCCCCAGTTGGGGTTCCTGGCAATTGGCTGCGGGAGGCAGCCCCATTGAAAGCAATGGGAGGCTGCCAACTACCCCTGCTAAGGCTTTTTTTAAAGCCTTACTTACTTTAAATTGCCACTGCCCCTGTGTGTTTGTTACATATAAACTCCTGTTTCTCTATGCATAGCAAGTAAGGTGATCACGTGTCCCGGGACAGTCCCGCATTTTGCAGGTCTGTCCCAGGTCCCGGGCACCTTCATTCGGGACAATACAGTGTCCCGGAATGAAACCGTCACAGCCACCCTGCGCAGTGCTTTCTGTGCCCTGATTGCCCAATTGGAGCACAGTATAAGCTGCCGCGTACTTAACAACTGATGAGTCATCAGCTGTCAATAGGCTTCCCGGTTGACAGCTTGATAATGAAAAAAAAAAGAAAAAATTGCTGGTAAAAAAAAAAAAAAGTCCATACCTTAGGGACCCCGTACATCTTTTTTTGTGAGGTGGGTGTCCCTGAAATGGCAGTTTGGAAATGTGGTCATCCTAATAGGAAGCGATACTGTAATGTATACAGTGCTTACCTAATTCCTAGTTACTGGCAGTGGCCCCCTATGCACCTATCTATTGTCCCACTGCTGTGACGGATGGACCAGGCTTAAAAGAAATCTCCCCAGATTTGATGCAGACTTGTAGATGTAATCCTTCTTTTAAAGTGTTACTATACTCAACAGTAAAATCAGTCTGTATATGCAGTAAAGCATGCTTGTTATACACACTGTGGAACCTAAGGGGTTAATCCTCTGCATTGTTTAAAAAGGCTGTTTGATCCTGTCTTCTCTCATTCTCCCCTTCTTCCACAGTCCCCAATCCATCTCCTGATAGTACAAAGCCTTGGGGGCACTCTCTGCATGCTCAGTTTGGTGTGTATTGCTAGAACTTTTTGTGCACAGGGCCAATCAACACTGTCCACACAGAGGGTCATGCAGCCTCATAGGACAGTCAGAGGAGAATGACTTCCTACAACCTTTAACCAGTGCTCAGTAAGACACTGATAGAAGTCACAAGACTGCTATATACTGCTAATGAGAAAAGTATTTAGCAAGTTACTTGCTAAAATAATTGCATTTCCATGTTCTGTGTACTGTGGGAGACCAGATACAGTGAATACAGGCTCCTGGGTTTAGTAACACTTTAAGCAAAGTAATGTTGCAGACTGAGAGCAGGCAGCTCTGCTGCTGTATTGTGCCTTTAGAAATCCTGAATGTTCCTCAGTAGCCCATTAAAAACCTGAACTTCTGGTTTTGGGATAAGTGTTTATGCCCCTGTCTTTGTGCCACGATCCCCCATTACCTGATCCAAGCACTGTCACATGGTGAATGGGGAGTGCATAGCCAGAGGGTATAGGATTTTTGTGGTGGCTCAATCAGTGTGGTTACCAGACCTAATAGTACAGCATAGCTTTGCTTATGTTTTGCAGTATTCCGCAGAAATATGCTTGAATGTTTGCTTTAAAGCGACCAGCAGATGGTACCCCAGCATGCAGTCATCTATCACAAAGTTTTGGTTACAAAAAATGTTGTTTTTCATTTTAAGTAGAAAAAGGTAAAACCCCAGTGTTTATAAAGGTATAAAAGTCTTTTTTTACAGTTTTTTTTTTTTCAAAAGTGACAGTGACGCTGTAAAGCGATTTTTCACTTTTATTTCCAGGTATTTCCATCACCTGCTGGTGTTAAACTGAGTAGCAGGATAGAAAATGTGTCCATGAGCCGCACATCACAAAGGGGAGCCGTGTGAAAGACTGAGTGACAGCCTCAGACTTAGTTCCTGGGCTCCTGGTCTTCTGGGATCTTGGACTCCTGGTTTCCTGGGCTCCTGGTCTCCTTGGATCTTGGGCTCCTGGTTTCCTGGGCTCCTGGTCTCCTGGGATCTTGGACTCCTGGTTTCCTGGGCTCCTGGTCTCCTGGGCTCCTGAACTCTTGGGCTCGTGGGTTCCTGGACTCCTGGGCCCAGTCTGAGGCTTCCACTCATTCTTTCAAAGGTCTGCTTTGTGATGTGTGTCTCGTTCATTGACACATTTTCTGCCTTGCTGGAGCTTGGAGCCGGGACAGGCTGCCATGCTGGCCAGCACACACAGAGGTTGGCCTGCACCTCTAACCTGAGCGGCACCTATATTTTTTACTTTTGGGTTACAGTGAGTAGCAGGATGGTTTTGTCCATTGTGTACAGGTGCTTTTAAATAAAAAAAAAAAGAGTTTTTTTAATTATATTATGGAGAGATAGTTGTTAAATACTGTATATATTTGAGTATAAGCCGGCCCGAATATAAGCCGAGGCACCTAATTTTACCAGAAAAAACTGGGAAAACGTATAGACTCGAGTATAAGCCTAGGGTGTCCATCTGCATGCCTCACTTTACCTCACTGTGTCCATGTGCATGCCTCACTGTGTCCATGCTTCACTGTGCCTTACTGTTCCCATGCCTCACTGTGTTCATGCCTCACTGTCACTGTGTCCATGCCTCACTGTGTCCATGCCTCACTGTGTCCATGCCTCACTGTCACTGTATCCATGCCTCACTGTGTCCATGCTTCACTGTGCCTTACTGTTCCCATGCCTCACTGTGTTCATGCCTCACTGTCACTGTGTCCATGCCTCACTGTGTCCATGCCTCACTGTGTCCATGCCTCACTGTCACTGTATCCATGCCTCACTGTGTCCATGCCTCACTGTGTCCATGCCTCACTGTGCCCATGCCTCACTGTGCCCATGCCTCACTGTGCCCATGCCTCACTGTGTCCATGCCTCACTGTGTCCATGCCTCACTGTGTCCATGCCTCACTGTGTCCATGCCTCACTGTGTCCATGCCTCACTGTGCCCATGCCTCACTCTGCCCATGCCTCACTCTGCCCATGCCTCACTCTGCCCATGCCTCACTGTCACTGTGCCCGTGCCTCACTGTGTCCATGCCTCACTGTGCCCAATCTCCCTACCTGATCTCCGGCGCTGTGTGACTAGACTGACGTTTAACATGGGAGTCTATGGAAGGGGTGCCCAGTTTTGAAAAAAACGGTGCTCCCCAACCGTTGGTCCCCTGGACAACAAACTTGTAGATGAAGAGTGGGGGCTATATGTGTGCCAAGTTTGGGGTCCAGGGGACCTAGGTTCGGCCGGTACCGGGTCCCCAAAATCCCCTGGACAACAAACTTTGCACACTTGTAGAGGAGAAATGGGGCTACATGTGGGCCAAGTTTGGGATCCAGGGGACCTACGGCTGGCCAGGATCAGGCACACAAAGGTGAAGATGGACACAGACTCTAGTATAAGCCGAGGGGGGCATTTTCAGCACAAAAAAATGTGCTGAAAAACTCGGCTTATACTCGAGTATATACGGTATGCGTCTTCACATTTCCATTTGTAGTAGAGAAAAAATGCTGTTAGTATGAGAATCAGAGAGAGTGTTTGCTAGCTATATACTTCACATAAATAAAACGGATGTGGTGAAAAAGTGACGTTTCCATTTAGGTAGGTCAAGTACACCTGGGTAGCAGAATGCAATTCAGTTTAGTGGACTCTCAACCAGGAGAATGCAGACGCTGGAGATGCAAATGAACGCAACTCTTATCCTCCCTGTTCCCACTTACTGCCAGGAACTTATTACCAGCTCCTTATGGAGGGCTCTTAACTACGAAATCCTATTAACTTTATCTGTGTAGACGTCCATTATACTCACAGGAAGAATTTCACTCCTGGGAGGTTTGCTCAATCTGCCTATTTCATTCTGTCGCTCATTTTTATTTTCATATTAAGATGATTTACACTCATGTTAGACATTTGGTGCCTTTGTGCAGTTCTCATTGTTAATTCTCTTTTTCAGTTTCATAATGTCTCTGGTGTGTTTTACGAACTCCAGTAAGCAGTGTTTGTATCCTAAATGGCCAGATGACATAACTTCATGAAAGCTTTAGAAAAGAAGAAACTACCTTTTCGGTAGCCTACTTTTTAATGTGTTCTGAAATAGAAGTTTATAATCTTCTTCCTTTTGTGGTCATTTCTTTTCCATGTGACACAAATGGAGGCTTTAAAGCTGAAATCCATGACATTTCCATACAACAATTCTCCTCCATTGCTACCCCTTCAAAACGGCAACCGAAAAACCTAGAAATCATCATCCCTGCAATCTCAGACATTTTCTAGGAGAACTTAGCTCTCAATGGCTGGAATAAAGACACATATACTTGGTTCAATATACACTATATTACCAAAAGTATTGGGACGCCTGCCTATACACGCACATGAACTTTAATGGCATCCCAGTCTTAGTCCGTAGGGTTCAAAACCGAGTTAGCCCACCCTTTGCAGCTATAACAGCTTCAACTCTTATGGGAAGACTGACCACAAGGTTAAGGAGTATGTCTATGGGAATATTTCACCATTCTTCCAGAAGCCCATTTCTGAGGTCAGGCACTGATGTAGACCAGAAGGCCTGGCTCGCAGTCTCCGCTCTAATTCATCCTAAAGGTGTTCTATCAGGTTGAGGTCAGGACTCTGTGCAGGCCAGTCAAGTTCTTCCACCACAAACTCGCTCATCCATGTCTTTATGGACCGTGCTTTTTACACTGGTCCAAATCATTTGGTGAAGGGGGGGTTATGGTGTGGGGTTGTTTTTCAGGGGTTGGGCTTGACCACTTAGTTCCAGTGAAGGGAAGTCTTAAGGAGTCAGCATACCAAGACACTTTGGACAATTTCATGCTCCCAACTTTGTGTGAACAGTTTGGGGATGGCCCCTTCCTGTTCCAACATGACTGCGCACCAGTGCACAAAGCAAGGTCCATAAAGACATTAATGAGCGAGTTTGGGGTGAAGGGACTTGACTGGCCTGTAAAGAATCCTGACCTCAACCAGATAGAACACCTTTGGGATGAATTAGAGTGGAGTCTGCAAGCCAGGCCTTCTCATCTAACATCAGTGCCTGATCTCACAAATGTGCTTCTGGAAGAATGGTCAAACATTCCCATAGACACACTCCTAAACTTTGTGGACAACCTTTCCAGAAGAGTTGAAGCTGTTATAGCTGCAAAGGGTGGGCCAACTCAATGTTAAACCCTACAAACTAAGACTGGAATGCCATTAAAGTTCATGTGCGTGTAAAGGCAGGTGTCACAATACTTTTGACAGTATATTGTAAGTATCCTACTTCATCTGCTGTACCTGCTGCAAACCTTTACCCACTGCAATACCCACTACTTTTCTCCGTTTGTTAAAGGGTGAATTTTTACAGTTGCTATGGGCTCAAAATCTCCCTGCATAGCGTTTTCCATACTCGACTGCCAAAAATGAAAAGGAGACCTGTATATCCAGACATTGTTCACTATTATCAGGCATTACACCTAACCAGATGACTTGATTGGTGCAAGCATGCAAACTTTAAAAGCTGGATAACTATGGGACAGAAAGCTTTTAACATCCCTCTTTAAGCGTTACATTGGATTCATAAAAATCTTTCTAGCGCAATAAAACACCAGCCATCTATAAGTGCGACCATAAAGTAGGCTATAAATGTTTTTCTCTCTCTCTCTCTTATGTACTTCACTTTATTACCTCATTGATGATCTCAATCATTGGGAACCCAGACGTTTCCTATGGTATGTATGACTGCTGGTTTATACCTTCCTTTATGGGGAACAAATACAGACTCTACAACTTCATCTCTCAAGAGATCCCAAAAACCTTTATTAGATAGATACATATACAAACAATGGCTGACACCACAAGCTACCGCGCATGCGTCAAATTCATTTCGAAAATGCGCGGGCTTCCGGGAGGACAGGTAAGTGTACACACACTCACTTTTCTTGTCGAGAAACATGCCAAGGAGAATCTCGACAAGAAAATAGAGAGCAGGTTCTCTATTTTCTCGTCGAGGTTTCTTGTCGGTTTTCTCGACGAGAAACCCGATAGCCGCGTACACACGACCGATTTACTCGGCAAGACCTCTCTGCCAGCAAGTTTCTTGCTGGTTCTTGCCGAGAAAATCGGCCGTGTGTACGAGGCCTTACACTTGGGGACATTGGGAATGATTAGCCTCTTACAGATAGCAAAAAAGACGATTGGTGTCAGCGGGAACTTATCTGAGAGGCAAAAATTGCTCATTGGTCATGGAACCCCTAGCAACCTCTGAAGGAAACCAAGGGTACCATGGAACCCTGGGTGAGAAGCCCTCTCAACCACTTATGCTGCGTACACACGGTCGGAAATTCCGACAACAAATGTTCGATGGGAGCTTTTTGACGGAAATTCCGACCGTGTGTAGGCTCCATTGGACATTTGCTGTCGGAATTTCCGACAACAAAAATTTGAGAGCTGGTTCTCAAATTTTCCGACAACAAAGCTTGTTGTCGGAAATTCCGACCCTGTGTACACAATTTCGACGCACAAAGGTCCACACATGTTCGGAATCAAGCAGAAGAGCCGCACTGGCTATTGAACTTCATGTTCTCGGCTCGTCTAACGTGTTGTACGTCACTGCGTTCTTGACGTTCAGAATTTTCGACAACATTTGTGTGACCGTGTATGCAAGACAAGTTTGAACGAACATCCGTCGGAAAAAAATCCACGGTTTTGTGGGAATGTCCGATCGTGTGTACGCGGCATTAGACATGCGCTATCACATCAAATATATACAGTGTATAATATATATAGATAGATAGATAGATAGATAGATATATATATATATATATATATATATATATATCAGGAGGAAATTGTAGAAATTAATGCAACTCATCTCATTGGCGCTTTTAAAATAAACTATTCCCAAACCAATGTTTCATTGTTTGGTTGGATGCTGACTGGTTTGATCAACTGATGGCTTCATCTGAAGAATTGGACACTTCTTCTTGGTTTCATAAAGTGGAAGTCTCCCCAGTGGAATCCTTAAATATATACTGTATCAGTGGCAGTGCGTCCATAGTAGGCGCAGGAGCGCTGCACCCTCTCTCCTGCACCCGTCAACTATTCAGGTGTCCGGCCCCCTGTTGAGCGCTGGCCATCTGAATTACAGCGGTGAGTGTGTTTTGGAAGTGCCTGATTAGAGCAATAGGCTCTAATAGGCTTCCAAATGGTTAATCAGAGGGCGCACAGGCTGTGCGTTCCCTGTTTAAACAATGCCGTGTTGGGGAATCGCTTCCCTAACACTGACCCGCCTCTCAGCCAATCAGGTGCACCGGGTCTGGTTACCGGTCACCTGATTGGCTGAAGCGTCCAATCATAGCAGAGATGACATCGAGGATGGGAGAAGACATCGAGGACTCAGAGGGAGCGTGGAGGAGGACGGTGCTGACCCCAGAAAGGTAAGTGCCGGGATGGGGGGCAAACTAGCTGCATTTGAGGGGAAACTGGCTGAATTTGAGGGGAAACTGGCTGCATTTGATGGGGAAACTGGCTGCATTTGATGGGGAAACTGGCTGCATTTGATGGGGAAACTGGCTGCATTTGATGGGGAAACTGGCTGCATTTGATGGGGAAACTGGCTGCATTTGATGGGGAAACTGGCTGCATTTGAGGGGAAACTGGTTGCATTTGAGGGGAAACTGGCTGCATTTGAGAGGAAACTGTCTGCATTTGATGGGCAAACTGGCTGCATTTGAGGGGCAAACTGGCTGCATTTGAGGGGCAAACTGGTTGCATTTGAGGGGCAAACTGGTTGCATTTGAGGGGAAACTGGCTGCATTTGAGGGGGCAAACCTGGCTGCATTTGATGGGGAAACTGGCTGCATTTAATGGGGAAACTGGCATCATTTGAGGGGGGAGACTGGTGGCGTTTAATGGGGCAAACTGGCGGCAATTGATGGGCACAGTGGCTGCGTTTGATGGGCACAGTGGCGGCAACTGATGGGCACAGTGGCTGCGTTTAATGGGCACAGTGGTGCCAATTGATGGGCACAGTGGCTGAAATTTATGTTTTTTTTTGTTTTGTTTTTTCAGTTTGTTTGCGCCCCCCCAAAAAAAAAAAATTGAGCACCAGCCGCCACTGTACTGTATAGGCATCCAGGTATCAACCACTTGATTATTCTTCCCACTGTCCAAACAAGACTATAAGTTTATTAAGTTATACGTTTTAGGTTTTACCTATGTAGTTAGCATATACCGTAATTAGCATTTTAGCATTAGTTACTTCTGAACCACAGTACCTGGAATTTCCTATTTCAAGAAAAGGGCATTTGATTTCACTATGCGATTTTCATAGAGCAACACAAAACCTTTTCGTGGGAATATTGCAAGCAATAATTCAGTCTCTGTAATCAAGCTTTTCATGCACACTACAGATTTTGGGATGTCAAGAGTGAAATTAGTGCTGACTTGTTGGATAAGCTCTCATTATTTGCCTATGGATGAGTAGTACAGTAATTAACAAACTACCAAAGAGCAAATACTAGCAGGTACATGACTATAGTGGCTTGAGGGACCCAGAAGCACAGGAACTGATTGGCTACAGTGGGAGTTTCCAGGCAGTAATAAAATATGCAGATAATAACATATTGTTAAGGAAGCAAGGGCTACATTTCTCCCAGGATGCTTTCTTACAGTGCCTTGCAAAAGTATTCACCCCCTTGGCATTTTTCATGTTTTGCTGCCTCACAACCTGGAATTAACATTGATTGAGGATTGCATCATTTAATTTACAGAACATACCCACAACTTTGAAGATTTTTTTTTAATTTCTTGTGAAGCAAACAACAAATAGGACAAAATAACAGAAAAAGTCAATGTACATAACTATTCACCCCCTTAAAGTCAATACATTGTAGAGCCTCCTTTTGCAGCTATCACTGCTCCAAGTCGCTTTGGATAAGTCTCTATGAGCTTGCCACATCTTACCACTGGGATTTTTGCCTATTCCTCCTTGCAAAACTGCTCCAACTCCTTCAAGTTGGTTGGTCTTTAAGTCTGACCACATATTTTCTTTTAGATTGAGGTCTGGGCTTTGACTAGGCCATTCCAACACATTTACATGTTTCCCCTTAAACCACTCAAGTGTTGCTTTAGCAGTATGTTTGGGGTCATTGTTCTGCTGGAAGCTGAACCTCCGGCCTAGCCTCAAATCACACACATAGTCAGGGGAGGGCTGGGGCAGGGTGGCAATTGCCTCCCAGGCCGCCCTAACTTATGTTCAAAATGGCCGGCAGCCACTACCCGCTACCATTTTCTTTTTTATTCTGGTCTAGGAAGTCGGGCCGGGGGCATGGCCATGGCGGCCGACCACTAGCTGTTGCATTCTGGGAGTTGTAGTCCACACTCAAGCTTCTGGTGGGTGGAAAACACAGAGGAAACTACAATTCCCTGGGACCGGATTCTTGAAAGCAGGCAGAGGCAGGGCGTGCCAGGGAGTCAGGATGCAGGGCTGGGCGCTGGCTGCAACTTGACCCCAGGATCAGGAGCTTTACCCCCCCAGGAGACCGTGGCATGCAAGGACCTGCTGAGCTGAGATCGCTGAGGTGAGAGACCCTGACACCCCTAGCTGACCCTCCATCTCCACCCCCCTTACACCCCATGTAACCTGCCCCAGTGATCAGGCTGCATTGATGGGCACTGGAGTTGGCTGCACTGATGGGCACTGGTGAGGCTGCATTGAAAAACCAGGTGGGCCATGGATGGTGAGCTGATTCGGCGGTTCAATGGGCCACTTGACTGGACTTGCCCCCCAGGCCTAAGGCCGCCAGCCCTCCTCTGCACAGAGTGGTACAGGTTTTGCTCAAGAATATCCCTGTATTTAGCACCATCCATCTTTCCCTCGACTCTGACCAGTTTCCCAGTCCCGACTGCTAAAAAACATCCCCACAGCATGATGCTGCCACCACCATGTTTCACTGTGGGGATGGTGTTCTTTGGGTGATGTGATGCATTGGGTTTGTGCCAGACATGGCCAAAAAGTTACATTTTAGTCTCATCAGACCAGAGCACCTTCCTCCATACATTTTAGGAGTCTCCCACATGCCTTTTCGCAAACCCAGAACGTGCCATTTTGTTTTTTGCTGAAAGTAATGGCTATCTTCTGGCCACTATGCCATAAAGCCCAAATCTATAGAGCGTACGGCTTATTGTCATCCTATGTACAGATACTCCAGTCTCTGCTGTGGAACTCTGCAGCTCCTCCAGGGTTACCTTAGGTCTTTGTGCTGCCTCTCTGATTAATGCCCTCCTTGCCCGGTCCATGAGTTTTTCTGTGTGGCCGTCTTTTGGCAGGTTTGCTGTTGTGCCATGTTCTTTCCATTTGGTTATGATAGATTTGATGTTGCTCCTAGGGATCATCAAAGATTTGGATATTTTTTTATAACCTAACCCTGACTTGTACTTCTCAACAACATTGTCCCTTACTTGTTTGGAGAGTTCCTTGGTCTTCATGGCAGTGTTTGGGTAGTGGTGCCTCTTAGGTGTTGCAGCCTCTGGGGCCTTTCAAAAAGGTGTGTATATGTAATGACCGATCATGTGACACTTAGATTGCACACAGGTGGACATCATTTCACTAATTATGTGACTTCTGAAGGTAATTGGTTGCACCAGAGCTTTTAATGGGCTTCATAACAAAGGGGATGAATACATACGCACATGCCAATTATAATTTTTTTTATTTCTGAAAAATAGTTTTATGTATATATTTTTCTAATTTTACTTAACCAACTTAGACTATTGTGTTCTGATCCATCACATATAATTCAGATTAAAAAAACATTGAACTAAAGGATGAACAAAATAGGTAAAAATCCAAGGGGGGGTGAATACTTTTGCAAGGCACTGTATGTCTGTTGCAGGCATCGGGAAAGCCATTTTGACTAGGAAAGGATGCTGTTGGTTCCTGATGAGCTACAGTAACCAGGGGCAACTAGAACACTGCTATGACCAGTCTTTATGAAGGAGGCAGTTGTCTTCAGAAGTGTCTCTTGGAACTTTCACAAACTTAAAGTGTTAGTAAACCCTCCTATCGTTTTCAGCCAAGGAAGCTGCAATCTTTGCCTCTGTTTAATCTCCAACTGCCATGATGCTGCACATGTGATCAGTTATGACACCAGCCATTGGATGGTTTGACAGTTTGGTTGAGAGCACAATTCCGGCACGTGCCGGAAATGAAACTGTTTTATGGATGGGTTTACTTCCGCTTTAAGTTAGGCCTCGTACACACGACCGGTTTTCTCGTCAAGAAACGACAAGAAAACTGCTTTCTTGCCGAGATAACCGTGTGTACGAGGCTTTCAGGTTTCTCGTCAAGAAAACTGCCCAGAATCTCGACGAGAAAAATAGAGAACCTGCTCTCTATTTTCTCGTCGGGATTCTTGTCGGCCTGTTTCCCGACGCGAAACCCGAGAGTGTGTATAATTAACTGTCGCCGTGGAAACCCGCGCATGCTCAAAATGATTTTGACGCATGCGCGGTAGCTTCCTAGGCATAGGTAGGGTGTAACAAGGTGGCGGCGACGGCATTGAATGTGACGAGCGCATGCTCGTCGTAGTCGATGACGTCACCGCATTCATTCCATTCAAAAGAACGACGGTTCTTTTGAACGGAGTGTGTGTACACTTGGCCGGGACAAGATTCTTGTCAAGAATCTCGTCAGGAAAAACAACGGGTTTTTTCCTGACGAGAATCTCTGCCTTGTGTACTAGGCTTTAGAGCAAATTGTTCTGCAGAGAGACACTGGGAGGAGTTCATAAATGGTGGCATAGACACCTTATAGAATTCCATCTGTACACTGCATCCGATTCACAAATCTGTCATGCACGAGGTTGGAGTTTGCATATTGGACACTCATTCATCTGTGATCATGCTGCCTACCCGCTGCCCCCAGCACATTGACAGGCATGTGACCGAGGTGTTTTGTAGTGCAGTACATGGAATCTGATGGGGAAACTGAGAAACTAGAAGGTGGATCCATAGCTGCTGTTTAATCCAATAGCAGCTTTAAAATCCTCCCATTGCCATGAGCTGTCAGACATTAGTAAGGTGGACTTGATGGGGAACTATTCTCTAGTTCCCTATCAAGCTCTGCCCACTGCACTACAAAACTCCTCAGGCATCTCCCTATCAATGTGGCCAGAGAAGGAGAGCATTCACTAAGGAAGGAGTGTCCAGTATGCTCCCCACCAGGCTTTGCCAACTCAATGACCTAAAGTCATTACCCAAATATGACATTGTCATATTTGGGTAATGATTTTACCAGTGTCCCCAGCCCACTTGTTGACATTTAGCTTTCGGCTGCTGACAGCTGAATGTGGCCAGGAATACAGTACTGTGCAGGAAGTTGTCCCATTCATAACAGCTTCCCAACCCAGCCATGTCCCACTCTAAATATTGACATACCCTGGTACTCCAGCTCCGAGCTGGTACTTATTACCTTCACTGCGATAGCTATCTGAGGCTGTCCGCCCCAGCAGAAGGCAAAACAAGTCTGATGTAATCACAGCAAGCCAGGCATCCAGAGTAATATTCCATGAATGTACAGCTCCAAGCTTGGGGGGGCCTTCCGCTATGCAGATACTAACTTGCTTGCACTTTAGCAGTGGGTGGGTGCATGGAGGGTTATTTTTTGCATTTGTTAAACAGATATACCAGAATGATTTCATTGGTATTGTTTAAGATAGTGTTTTTCAACCTTTATTCAGCCAAGGCACCCTTTAGAATTGCGCACAATCCTGGGGCACGCCAGTCTGAGGGCTAGTTCACACCAGGAGGTGCATCTGAGCGCAAGTGTTTTTTTAACATGTTCCTGCACATTATGTTTTTTTAATGAGCTGCGCTATGCTTGTAAAACATGCAAGAAACATGCTGCCATGATTTTTTTTTTAATTACACCCCACCAAAATGCATGGTACTGCGGTACCATGCATTTTAGTGGGCGCAACCGTACATGCATTTGTTAGATGCATGGGGGTGCTATTAAGAATTAATGTCACCTGCATTCATCTGCAAAAGGCAGCACAGTTTTGTGTATGGAAATGTGCAATTTCACATGCGTTACGGCAACGCACCTGGTTTGAACAAGCCTTAAAATGTAGATTGTAAGGCAGAGCTAAGTGGACTATAGGTTGTAAATCCCCCTGATAGCAGACCCCCCCCCCCCCTCCAAAATCTCCCCTCCTAGCAGAACTCTCCTCCTAAATCCGCCCTTCTGGCACAAATCCCCTTCCTCCCAAATTCCTCCTCATTACACAAGTCCCCTTCCCCACCAATCCCCCCCTACCAGCACAAATCATCCCCCCTCCTGGCAAAAAAACTTCCCATCCCACCACATCCCTCTTCTTCTTATTACAGGAGTAGTGACAGCAGCAGAGAGGAGATGAGAGCCCAGAAGAGATGTGGGCTGTGCTCTCCCCCTCCCCCCAGCTCCTCTCCTTTCTGTCTGTATACGGTAGGTGACACAAAACTATCAAATCTGACTTTACAGGGTTTAAGTACCACTCCCACCCGCAATTCTTGCTGCATGAGCAGTCTGGAGGGGAGATAGGAGGAGGTAATCAAGCCCTGTACAGTCTGATCTGAGAGCATCCTGTGTTCTGTATACACTCCTGTGTACAGAGAAGAGAGAGAAAGCACAGCCTGCACCTCCTCCTGGCTCTCTTTTCCTCTCTGCACCTTTCACCACTTCTGTCGGCAACCCAGAAAGCTGTGTGGGCCCCCCGACCTGTCCTTAGCAACTGATGACATCTTTGGTGGATATGATGTGGGTGAGCGGCTCACACAGCATTCTGGATTGCCCACAGAATTAGTGACAGGAGCAGAGAAGAGGAGAGAGCCAGGAGGAGTTGGGGGCTGTGCTCTCTCCCACTTCTCTATACACAGGAGTTAAAGCGGAGCTCCGCCTTAAAAAAAATATTAAAAGCCAGCAGCTACAAATACTGCAGCCGCTGACTTTTAATATTAGGACACTTACCTGTCCTGGAGTCCAGCAACGTCGGCAGCAAAAGACAAGCAATTGCTCGTAAATCAGCTGCCCCCACCACCATCATGGATGAGGGAATCGGGAAGTGAAGCGTTGCGGCTTCACTTCCCAGTTCCCTGGTGCGCATGTGCGAGCAGCGCTGCGCGTCTTTCAATGGTCCCCGCTGTGTTCTGGGAGCCAAGTGTTTCCCAGAACACAACGGGGGGGGGGGGTACCAGAAAGTGACGCACTGCCCACAGTCTACCCGCATTGTGTATTCCCGGAAGTGGGTGCAAATACCTGTCTTAGACAGGTATCTGCACCCCCCTCCCCCCTGAAAGGTGCCAATTGTGGCACCGGAGGGGGGGAGGAGTTCCACTTTAGGGTGGAGCTCCGCTTTACCACAGAATGCTCTCAGATTAGACTGTATCTTCCCCTATCTTCTGTGCTCTTTCCCTCCTCTATGTACACAGGAGTTAACAGAGGGACACTTTCAGATCGGACTGTACAGGGTTTTAGGAATGAGAAAGGGGCGGTGGGACTTTAAATGAAGCACATAGGTACACAAAAATAGTTTAATAATGATAGTAATAACAATAATCTGGTGCATAATAGTAATCATGATGCATAATGGAATAAATGCAGTTTTTTATATATATATATATATATATATATATATATACACATATTTACATGTAATAAAACAGATTATCACATATAGTGAACAATTGATATTGCATCATGCACGTATTATGAAAAGTATGATAAGTAGAAACACGGCATTTGACAGCCCTACGCGTTTCATGGATTGATCTAATCTTCAGGAGCATGCACGTGACTTAGAATATGTAATATAAGATAGTAGAAATATCTGCGTGGTCTGACCCTGCCAAGGAAAAAGTGGTTGGTATTGAAAAATAAGAATAAAGGTTTAAGCCATTAAAATCCCCCACAGTCTAAGGTACTTATAGAGGTAGCTATATGATGAGAGTGTGGCATTGCGAAACGGAGCATGCCACACTCTCATCATATACTGTAGCTACCTCTGAATGAAAATAAATGTATATGTTTACATACACTTTAAACAGGTTTAATTATAATATGTATGATTTTTCCTGAATGAAAACCACTTTTACAGTTAGAATTAAATTCGTACCAGAAAAAAAATTCATCCTGTTCCTTCGAATTTTCTTGTGACGTCAAAAAGAATGTCGATCTGACCCCACTAACCATTAGAAAATCTAATGAATATTCTGAAAAAGAAAATGTTTGAACAAAATTCTACTGGTGTATGGCCAGCTTAAGCTGAAAAGCTCTGCTGCCATAAATAACAAGAGCTTCTACCACTGCTGTGTAATTTCTACTGTCAGTCAACATAAAGTCATGGAGGAAGAAAGCAAAGGTCGGTGCGAATAAGGCAGTTGCTTTAGGTCAGGCTAGGAAGGCCTATGTTCCTATGCATTGCATTATACACTTACAAGCAGAGACTTACAATATATACTGGCACCGTATTCTAGAATTCTATTTCTCCAAAGTATCTGAACCCCTAGTAAACCGCTAAATACACAGATGGATTACATATGTTTTACCTGCCAAATTATTTGGGTTTCTGTTGAACCAGCTCTATGATTTACTGTCTGGCAGGACAGCAGATCTGACTTTTCTTTGCTGTAGCCCTTTAACATTTACAGGTCTCCTCTCCACCCCACTCTCTAACAGGACAGTGAAAGGAGAAGCAACTGACTGAGGTCTTTCTGTCGCTCTGTTCTCTCTGTCACTCTCTTATCAGCATGCTCCTTGCACTGCAGCACAACTGATTGGCTCCTTGTGCTGCTGCTTCCTCCCACAGTGTGAGCTCTGCTGTACAGTAATTGCAAGAGGCTGATACCAAGTGAAATTCAGGTACATACGCGGCTTGCAAAATAAATGAATAAAGGCGTATTGTGTCTGTAAAGGCTCTCATTTATCCAGGTCATGGTATATAGTAGTTAGTACCATTCAGCTGGACTTGTTCTGTTTTGTTTTAAACACTTTGTAGCTCATCTAAGCCACTTCAATTCCAATGAGTGTCACGAAGAAACATTTATGCCCACACCTTAAGGTGGTTCTAAAGGCTGAAGGTTTTTTCCCTTAATGCATACTTAAACCAGCGCTGTGAATGAGAGCACAACTGTCAATCAGAGCCAATGAGAAGGGAGGGGGGAGCGTCATGGCACACACAGTGTGTGGCTCAGAAGCAAGCCTGCAAGAGCGTCCTCATAGCAAGTGGCTTGCTTTAGTGGAAACTCAGCAGGGGGGAGGAGCCAGGATGGCACCTGAAAGTGGGCGAGAGAAATTAGTGAATATGGTGTCCCTGAAGTTGATATGTTGACAGCTAGAGCTGCACAATTCTGGAAAAAATGAGAATCACAATTTTTTTGCTTAGAATAAATATCACGATTCTCGCAGCGTAACATCATCTTTTACATTAGACTAAAAAATTGGGCTAACTTTACTGTTTATTTTTTTTATTTTTTTATTCATTGAAGTGTATTTTATCCCCAAAACATTGTGTTTGAAAGACCGCTGCGCAAATACAGTGTGACATAAAATATTGCAATGACCGCCATTTTATTCTCTAGGGTCTCTGCTAAAAAAAAATATATATATATATATATATATATATATACAGTATATATATATATATATATATATATGTGTAGCACTACCCCCGTATGAGCTGCTGGTTATATTTTTGGGTCTTGCCGTTACCTGTCTGTTCCACCGTATCCGTCATAGGGGTCCCATTGAAGAGTTTTCACAGATGTCAGCACCAACACATACTCTCTTTTTCAATGGTTTTATTAAAGAAATGTCATTTGGAGGGTCGGGGGAGATTCAGGTACCTTGCTTTGCGGATCACGGGTACTTTCTTCAATCCAGAGGACAACCGTTTCCACTGTATATAGTAACCACCGGATAGGCCACTCTCACTGACCTAGCAGCCGGTGCGGTGCTTGGTCAAAAGTCGCTGCCACAGACTTGAAGAATACAAATAGTCTCTGCCACAGACTTGAAGAATACACTTCTCTACCCAATCCTCTGCCACAGGACTGTATGATCCAGAACCTTTTGTAAAGATTAAGTGCAGTCCCACAGTACCAGTTTCTTTCAGCCAACCCGGCGACACTGTGAGGTAGATGGGTCGGGATGCATCCTCCAATTGAGTCTCCAGGCTCTTCCTGAGATACCAGCCCATTTGGCTCAGTCCTCTCCGAGAAAAGTCCTCCCCTGGTTTCTTCAATTGCTCAGCTTCTCCCCGCAGGCAAGACAGCACAGGACCACCCCTGACTAGTAGGGCCCAGAACTCCTGGGTCTACTTCCAGTAACGAGGCCTCGGGCCAGCCGGCCCAGAGGCAGGAAAACTGCTACGGCACACCTTAGGCCAGGATGGCCATCAGGTCAGAGAGACCCGAAAGACGGTGTCTGTCCCTAAGCTACCCTCTCCCAGAATGCACAGCGAGGAGACCAATCCCACTGAGCGGTTTCTGGGCAAGAGGTACTCAATACATCCAGCCTGCTGCATTTCCAACCTTGACCTGTGGTGACAGCGACACACACAGCCAAGTGGAAAAATGCGCAGCACAGCTGGACTGGAACAGAAACCAGAAGTTTACAAAAGTATTCTGAGCTAAACTACAGCTCAGACAACTAAATTTACAAATAGCGCCTACTCGATAAGAGCAGGGAGCTACATATATATATATTGTTTGGGAGTTCTAAGTAATTTTCTAGCAGAAAATACAGATTTTAACTTGTAAGCAACAAATGTCAGAAAAAGGTTTAGTCTTTAACCACTTCAGCCCCAGAAGATTTGGCTGCTCAATGACCAGGCCATTTTTTGCGATACGGCACTGCGTCGCTTTAACTGACTATTGCATGGTTGTGCAACGCTGTACCCAAACAAAATTTCATTTTTTTTCCCACAAATAGAGCTTTCTTTTGGTGGTATTTGATCACCTCTGCGGTTTTTATTTTTTACGCTATAAACAAAAGAAGAGAGACAATTTTGAAAAAAACACAATATCTTTTACATTTTGCTATAATAAATATCCCAATTTAAAAAAATTAAATAATAATAATGTTTTCCTCAGTTTAGGCCGATATGTAGTCTTCTACATATTTTTTGTAAAAAAAAAAATCGCAATAAACTTATATTGATTGGTTTGCTCAAAAGTTATAGCGTATACAAAATAGGGGATAGATTTATGGCATTTTTAATATTTTTTTTTTTTAGTATTTTTTTTTTGTGAGACTGCGATATTGCGGCGGACAGATCAGACGCTTTTGACACATTTTTGGGACCAGTGACAATTATACAGCGATCAGTGCTATAAAAATGCACTGATTACTGTATAAATGTCACTGGAGGGAAGGGATTAACACTAGGGGGCGATCAAGGGGTTAAATGTGTTCCCTAGGTGTGTTCTAACTGTGGGGGGGATGGGACTGACTAGGAGGAGAGAGAGATCGGTGTTCATACATAGTATGAACACACCTTCGGTCTCCTCTCCCCTAAGAGAACCAGGATCTGTGTGTTTACACACACAGATCCCGGTTCCCGCTTTGTCACGAGCAATCGCGAGTGCCCTGCGGTCATCGTGTCCGCCGGGCATTCGCATCGGCTCCGGCGGCGAGCCACGGGCGCGCGCCCCCTAGTGGTCAACAGGCGAAGCGACATAAAGTAACGTCGTTTCGCCCAGGGGAGTTAACCTGCCCCAGTAAAACTGTGGCGGCTGGTCGGGAAGGGGTTAAGTGGTTAAACTGACCTCATTTACAGACCAAAGTTCATTCCTTTGACCTAAAACAACCAAATTATACTTTATTTATAATTATCTCCCAGCGCTGAGCAATGTTGATAAATATTTGCTGGAGGTTCTTTTTATTTATTTTTTGACAGCTGTGAGTGAGCAGAGAATGGCTCTGCACTTGTTACATGAATGAATCGTTAAAATGACGGATAAAGATCGTGAGGGGGGTTGAATCGAGATTTTTTAATGACTATTTGTGCAGCTCTATCGCCAGCAGAAAACATGGGCATTGTAGTTTGTTGTATATTGCGCTGCGTAGTCGCCGACCGGTCAGGGTGCCCATACTAACCTGTGACCACAGCCAAAAGCAACTATAATGGGCACATGAGCATCAGAACCACGGAGCAATGGAAGAAGGTGGCCTGGTCTGATGAATCAAGTTGACTTTTACATCATGTGGATGGCCAGGTGCATGTGTATTGCTTACCTGGGGAAGAAATTGCCCTAGAATACATTATTGAAAGAAGGCAAGCTGGCAGGGGGCAGTGTGACGCTTTGGTCAATGTTTTTGGAGTCTTGCCATTCACATGGAACTTAGTTTGACTTTCTGTGGAATCATGCTCCCTGCCTCTCTGCATCAAATAGTTTGAGGAACACAACAATGAGCTTGGGGGGGTTGACTTGACCTTCTAATTCTCCAGATCACAATCCAACCAAGCATCTGTGAAATGTGCTGGAAAAGCAAGTCTGATCGATGGAGACCTCACCTCACAACTTACAGGGCTTAAAGGGTCTGCTAATGACAGCTTGGTACCACAGATACCGCAGCATACCTTCAGGGGTCTAGTGGCATCCATGCCTTGATGGTCAAGACTGTTTTAGCTGCAAAAGGGGTGCCACCCATTAGTGGGTGGTCATAAAGTTATGGCTGATTGGTGTACTCCATGGTGATTGGATTAAGATGTAGATCTAAATGTTGGGGTATCTACCTGACACTCTTGAAAACTGAAGTAGTGGCTTGGACAAGCTGCGAAGCATCTCACACATTACAAAATAAGTCAAGTTATAGGTGACTAATTATGTGTTAAATATCAAGCTGCATCTTATATAAATCTGCTTGGAGTTCAGCTTTAGGCCTCATGCCCACAGACGTTTTTACAGCCGCGTTTTTGAGGGTTTTTTTATAGCTTAAAAACGCCTGTGCTCAAAAATGCAATCGCTGTGTTTTTGCGCGTCTTTAGCGCTTCACGTTTTTTTATGCCGACGCCGCGGAACGCACTGGTCCTGGGTTTTTTTTTACAGCTTAAAAACGCCTATGCGATTTGCAGCTCAAAAACACCTAGGTGGGCATGAAGCTATAGACTAACATGGACAGACGTTTTTAAGCTGTAAAAAACGCTCAAAAACGCGGCTGTAAAAACGTCCGTGGGCATGAGGCCTTAAAGTGATTGTAAAGTCTTGTTTAAAAAAGATTAAAAAAAATAACAAACATGTTATACTAACCTACTCTGTGCAGTTGGTTTTGCACAGAGCAGCCTGGATCCTCCTCTTTTTGGGTTCCTCTTCACTGCTCCTGGCCCCTCCCTCCTTTTGAGTGCTCCCACAGCAAGCAGCTTGCAATGGGGGCACCCGAGCCGAGTCACAGCTCTGTGTGTCCATTCAGACACAGAGCCCTGACGCGGCCCCAACCCCTCTCTTCTGATTGGCTTACTGACTTTGACAGCCGCAGGATACAATGGCGCCGCTGCTGTGTCTCAGCCAATCAGGAGGAGAGTCCCGGATGACTGAGACACTCGTGGACATCGCTGGACAGAGATGGGGCTCAGGAAAGTAATTAGGGGAGGCTGCTACACACAGAAGGTTTTTTTTATCTTAATGCATAGAATGCATTAAGATAAAAAACCTTCTGCCTTTACAACACCTTTAAAGCGGAGATCCCGCGAAAAAATAATAATATTAAAAGCCGGCAGCTACAAATACTGCATCTGCTGACTTTTAATAAATGGACACTTTCCTGCCCAGGGTGCCCGCGATGTCGGCAGCTGAAGCCGAGCAATTGCTCGTCTCTCGGCTGCCCCCGCCGCCATCCTCGGTGAGGGAATCAGGAAGTGAAGCGTTGCTGCTTCACTGCCCGGTTCCCTACAGCACATGCGCGAGTAGCGCGGCGCGTTCCCAGTGGTCCCCGCTGTCTCCTGGGACCAGTGTGTTTCCCAGAAGGCAGCGGGGGGGACGGGAAGTGGAGTGACTCCCGTGGGAGTCTCTCCCCGGAAGTGGGTGCAAATACCTGTATTATACAGGTATCTGCACCCCCCTCCCCCCTGAAAGGTGCCAAATGTGACACCAGAGGGGGGGAGGGTTCCGAAAAGCGGAAGTTCCATTTTTGGGTGGAACTCCACTTTAAGTTGTAAATGGAGTTTGACAGCCCTTTGTAAGCTTTAGTTGGATCTCCAATGATTACTAATGCTTGGCTGGCTGTCCCCCTGCCGGTTGATTGCAGCAGTGTGTTAGCAGAGAAAAGGTAAGTATGTGCAGTGGGGTGAATCTGTAAAATGTGTAATGACTGTGCTGTCCAGGAAAAAAACATGGCACCTGTAGTGGTGGTTGGGGGTCCTTTTTCCTGCATGGGGATGTCCCAAAAAGGCAGGAGATTCAACTTGACCGTTGCAGCAACAGCTGACCAACCTCAGCTTGTCTATGCCTACGTTTCATTGGGCTCTTTTCTTGCAATGCCCCTTTTTCTCTCTCCAGGTATTCTCATTTGGGAAGTAATTAAAATCCATTCACATCAGAGAATTTAATTTAACTTCCAGGCTGTAAAACCTGACAAGACCCTCCTTCTAGAATAGTGCCTATAGTGCCGGTTGAATTATTTTGTTAACCCCTTTCATCCAGTATCACAAGATTACCCCTGGACCAGCTGTGCCAGTAGCTCTGCATCTTCGAGAGCGATTGTGAAAATATCTCAGGCAATTGTATGGATGTCTTCTGCATCAGATGGGTTTATATAATTAGATTTGCCAGTGCTTGAGAGGACAGGTGAATGGGCTCAGGTAAAATCGCTTTGGATCTACTGTAATTGAGGTCTCTAGGCAGAAATCCAATTATCTTTTCAATCCTTTCCTCACTCTTATTGTAATTGTTTCTGTAACAGGCTTGCAATCTACAGACTTTTTTTTTTTTTTTTATCTGCTCCACAGTCAAGGCTGCTGTCTGACAAGTCATTGTGTGGCCATTTTGGCAGGACCACCTTAGTTGTTGCTTCACTGTTGGCGCACAGTTCAAGTCTTAATGAATACGCCAAAGCCATCATTTACTGAATGCTTGGATGCTTCTATTATTCTTCATGCCATAATAAATGGCCTGCAGCAGGTCAGAGGTGGCCGAGAATTTCTAGCATGGGTTGTGACCTTTGTATAAATTTACAGTCCCAGAGCCACTAATTAGTATCCTGTGAGTTTGAATCAGAGTGTGGCTGGTAAAAATAATTGCGGCACTCCCACGCTATTATTAAATAAGTGTGGGGTCATATTTAATGGCTTATCAGTCAGCAGCTGCCTTGTTCCGTCCTATTACTAATTTTCCTCTCTCTTATTTTTGCTTTTCTTATTGCTGCAGTAATGTGGACACCAGAGAGCTCTGTGGTAAGTTTCTGCTTCTAATGATCTGAACTTACAGTGGGTGACCATTTATTTCTTCTTGCAGCGGACATAAAGATATGCATTTTGGGTCTACTTCACTTTACTTTCTGACTTGACCTTTGTGTTACTAACAAGAATTACCGTGACGCAGGTTGGTTAGCAGTTAGGTAAAAATAAAGTCTCCTACCATTTTTCTCTTTATAGTTCTGTGCCACCCTATATAATGATTATTGTCTGATTTTTTTCTCTTGGACTAGCTTTAAAGTAGAACTGCAGCCACGTTATGGACATTCAAATACATATTTGTAGCATCAGTAAATAAGCTTTTACTAACCTTTTTAGCAGCAGGCACTGTGAAACAATTCATCCTCGAATTTCACAAAAGAAACAGTTAAGTTACTCAAGTTGGGTCTCAACTGTTCTCCCCTTTTTGCTGTGTAGCTGCTCTGTGCTTACATTTAGGATTAGAAGACTGTCAGACTGCAGATTTATTGCTGGCAGAGGATAAAAAAAAGGTACTGAAAGAAAATGTGAGAGAGTGAAGGTATGTTTGCTTTTTACTTTGAGGATTAAAGGAGAAGTCTATGTTTCTGACCTTGTTTCATGTTACACCATTATTTAGGGTATCACATGAAACAAGCCCCCTCCCCCTCTGCTTTTATAAAATTGTGGGGTTTGGTTTCCTCTTGCAAGCTCCTGCCACAGAGATATGTGAAAGAAAAAGTCCCATCTTCCACCACCACAGAGGAACTCTTAAGCCCTGTACACACGATCGGATTTCCTATGGTTTTTAAACCGATGGATTTTTCCATCGGAAAACCGATGAAGCTGACTTCCATCAGTCTTGCCTACACGCCATCAGTCAAAAAACCAACCGTTCCAAACGCGGTGACGTAAAACACTCCGATGAGCCAAGAAAAATGAAGTTCAATGCTTCTGAGCATGCGTCGACGTGATTCTGAGCATGCGTGGGTTTTTTATCCGATGGAGTTCCCCACAGACGGTAGTAATTTGCTATAATTTTTTTTAACCATCGGATAAATTTTAAAACATGTTCTATTTTTAAACACCAATGGAAAAAAGACCGATGGGGCCCATACACGATCGGTTTGTCCGATGAAAAAAGTCCATCGGACTGTTTTCATCGGTAAAACCCATCGTGTGTACACAGCTTTACTTTTCAATAGAGCACAAGTGTGTTGATATCAATGCACTTGTAGTCCATTAAAACTTCCTCCAGCTGTGTAACTAAAAGCCTGTACCCCTGTATGGACCTGAGCTGGAGAAAGGAGCCAGAGGATTGCGGCAGAGGATTGTGGTTGCAGTGGTTTGCATTTTGCAAAATAGGTGCATTTATAATTTTTTTGCAAAAGGGGGACTTAGTCTTTAACATGCAATGGCTGCTACAGCTACCGAGGCCAGTGAGGTCTTTCTTTAGAGCACTGTTGCTGCTGGTTAAGAATATGTACAGTATATAGTTAATTAGTTATTGTCTGGCCAAAGTCCTACTTTAAAATGCTTTTTTTTTGTTTTACTAAAAACACGTTTACTGCCCTCCCACTCCAAGGTTCTATGCTGCTATAAATGAGTAATGACCACGCCCCGTATCGCATATCCTCATGTAGATGTAATGTGGTAATGGAAATAGGGGGTTTGTCTGGCCAGCGATGTAGACTTATGGGGTGCACAGGGCTGAACAGTCAAGCTCTGGTGACTGCTTGACTGCCCAATCATATTTAGGCACACTATTCAACTGCTACAACAGGAAAGCGGATAAAAAAAGGATGCTAGTACAATGTCTATATGAGTGAATATCAATTTCTGTGATTTCAGATAAGGCTTTAGCTAACAGCTGTGTGTTATCCTTGTGCTAGATTATACTATGTCTGGGAAGCCTTCGTAGGGCTCATTTACACCACATGCATTGGGGCTACGCTGGCAACTATTTCTAGCACAGCCCCCTATTTCTAGCACAGTCCCAAAAAAACTGAAACTGCACGATGCATCAAGATCGGCATGTCAGCACTGTGTCTCCAAGATCAGTGGCCAAGCGTTTATCACCGCTCGCTGGTGTAAATAAGCCCTACACTGAAAAATATGATTTTATAACAGCTTACCTGTAAAATCCTTTTCTTGGAGTACATCACGGAACACAGAGCACCATAGTCATTACTATATGGGTTATACGCCACCTTTAGGTGAATGAACACTGGCACACTTAAGACAGGAAGTCCCACCTATATAACCCCTCCCATACAGGGAGTACCTCCGTTTTGTAGCAAAGCAATATATATATATCCCAGTAAAAGGGGAGGGACCTCTGTGTCCGGTGATGTACTCCAAGAAAAGGATTTTACAGGTAAGCTGTTATAAAAATCCTATTTTCTTTATCGTACATCACGGGACACAGAGCACCATAGTAATTTTTATGTGGGATGTCCCAAAGCAATGCCATCTGAGGGGAGGGAGACACAAACAAAGGCAGGCCGGCATCAGGCGCGAGGACCTATACTGCTGCTTGCAGCACACTGCGCCCAAAGGCGGCATCCTCTTGCCTTCTTACATCCACCTGGTAGAATTTTGTGAACGTATGCACTAACGACCAAGTTGGGGCCTTGCAAATCTGAGTCATAGAGGCCTTGTGATGCACTGCCCAAGAAGCACTAACTGCCCTGGTGGAGTGCGCCTTAACTTGAAAGGGAGGAATCTTCCTTTTCAGGCCATAAGCCTGAATAATAACCTGACAAATCCATTTAGAAATAGTCGATTTTGATGCTGCCTGCCCCTTTCTGGGGCCATCCGGCAGTATAAACAAAACGTCAGTTTTCCAAATAAGAGCTGTTGCCTTTAGGCTTCGAGAGAATGTAACAACGAGGTTTTGGAAAAAAGGAAGGCAGGACAACATCTTGATTTAGATGAAAACCTGACACCACCTTGGGCAGAAAGAATGGGTGAGGACGCAACACCACCTTGTCCTTATGAATAATTAAGTATGGCTCTTTACAGGAAAAAGCAGCCAATTCTGATACCCTTCTTGCGGAGGTTACCGCAATTAAGAACACCAATTTCCTTGTCAAAAGAAGCAAAGGAACATTCTGCATCGGAAAAGGCTGTCTCTGTAAAACAGACAGAACCAAATTCAAATCTCATGGGCACAAGGGTGACCTAACCGAAGGCACTATATGTGTTACCCCTTGTATTATAGCCCGGACCAAAGAATGCGAAGCAAGCGGCCTTTGAAAAAACACTGACAGGGCCGAAACCTGACCCTTGATTGTGCCCAAGGCCAGCTTAATTTCTACCCCCAACTGTAGGAAGGCAAGAATTCTACCTATGACATACTTCCGAGGATGCCATCTTTTGGTTTGACACCAAGAAATATAGGCTTTCCAGACCCTATAATAAATGATCCTGGAGGCCGGCTTTCTTGCATTAATCAAGGTAGACACTGAACCTGAAAGCCCCCGATTCTTTAGAATGAGGGCTTTATATAGCCAAACCATAAAATTTAGCGATTGTAAGGCAGGATGGAACACCGGCCCCTACAACAGCAGGTCTGGGCGATATGGAAGAGTCCAAGGACTCCCTACTGCCATCCTTACGATCTCTGCATACCAGGATCTTCTGGGCCATGCCAGGGCAACTAGAATCACCGCCTTCCGTTCCTCTTTGATTCTGCGAAGAAGCCGCGGTAGCAGCTGAACTGGGGGGAACGCATAAATCAGTGAAAACTGATCCCACGAGGTCACTAACGCATCTGTCCCGTATGTGAGTAGATCCCTGGTCCTTGACACAAAGTTGACCAATTTTCTGTGGAACCTGGATGCCAACAGATCTATGTCCGGGGGAACCCCATTTGTGGCATATGGCCAGAAATATTTCGGGATGTAGAGCCCATTCTCCCGGGGAAATTTGTTGACGGCTCAAAAAATCCGCTTGCCAATTCTCCACCCCTGGAATGAAGACCAACACCTTAGACACTGGCGAAAAAACTGAGGTACTCCCTGTATGGGAGGGGTTATATAGGGGGGACTTCCTGTCTTGAGTGTGCCAGTGTCCATTCACCTATAGGTGGCGTATAACCCACATAGTAATGGCTATGGTGCTCTGTGTACCGTGATGTACGATAAAGAAAAGTTCCCTGAACCTGAGCAAATACCATGTGCAAATTTTGACTTGAAGACCAAGTCAGAGCTCTGACATTTCTCCTCCCCATTCTACAAGGCAAGTGTGGACTAAAGTGATATACTAAGACTTATCTCCATGCACAAAGAGCAAAAAGTAGGTAAACCTAGTTTATAAGTCAAAATTGCAAGTGTGTTCTCTGGTACAGCAACTTCCAGGAGTGCAGAAGAGACTTTTCATTAAAAGATTTCTCCAGGAACCCAATGGGTTCACTGTGAAGGTTTTTCTGTCTCGGAAAAATATTGAAGAATATTTCAGCACCATGGATGATGGTGATGATACAGAGGATCTGCCCCTTTCCTGTGGTGCACTGCACTGTGGTATGCCTACTACAGTGATTTCCAGCTTCCACAGGGATCCCACTGGTATGGAATATGCATACCTACATTGGTCCGAACTGGACCAATGTAACTATATAATGCAATTCATACCTGGAATTTAGCTTTAAAAATGAAGTGCAAAATGCAAGTGCTTTGAAAAAAGGGAAATAACCCATATCAGACATTTCAGTTTACTGTAATCTAAAGAATAACATGGAATTCCATACTTTTACTAACTGTGCTTAAATTTGCTCCCACCCCCTTCTAACTCCTTTTCTTACTGGCAGATGCTTATTCTTGCCTATTCTAAAGGGTGATCTGGTCCAATCACATGATCAGGTCCCAGCGGTGGCTTCAGGGGAGAGGAGGGACAGCTGACAACAGATGCCCCATAGTAAGCCTATGGGTGACATCACCGCTCAGTCATATTAGCCGTTGTCAGCAATTTCTCCTGTCCCCTGAAGCCAGCTGCTGGGGAGATCACATGACCGTACCAGAGCTCCCTCAGAATAGGTACATCTTCCTTTCATAAGTTATTTAGAATAGGAGTTAGAAAGGGGATAGGAGCAGGTTTAAAGAGGAGCTCCAGTCTCCCCCAAAAACATTAGAAGTCAGCAGCTACAAATACTGTAGCTGCTGACTTTTAGCATAGGGATACTTACTTGTCCAGGGATCCATCTTAACTAAGGGAAACCGGTCGTGAAGCCTTGCTGCCTCATGGGCGGTTTCCCACTGCGCATGCGCAAGCCACGCTGTGCTTTGTGAATGGTCCTGCAGTCTTCTGAGACCTGTGATGTGTCCAAGAAGGCTGGACCAAACTTCCGCTCGGATCATCGCCGGAAGTGGGAACGGGTACCTGTCAAAACCACTCTCCCAAAAGTGCCACCTGTTAAAGAGGGGGGTGGAGGATGCAAACAAGTGAAACTTTTGGGTGAAGTTCCGTTTTAAACGTAGTTTGCATTAGCCTGCAACTCCACAGCCATTGTGTATTCATTCTTCCACATAAATAAATAAACCTGTCAATGAGCTCTGGGTGCCCCGTTGGAATATATCTGGATTATGGTCATGTTCTTTTTTATAAATACATTTTTTCTATTTTTCACAGACTATTTTGCAAATCATATGGGGGATTATGAAGATGTCCTCTCTTCCTTGGAAACCCTAAATTTGTCAATACTAAAGGCCATGGACTACACTAAGAAGGTGAGTTCTGTAGGCTGTCAATGTCATATATATAACTAGGAAAGTTCTAAAGCAACCTCTTATGCCTGTTACTTAATTCTTCTTTTTATAATATGTATTACTCAAGAACTTTAAAGGCATCCTTATATGGGACAAAATTGTCACACACATGCTATATCCTTAAAGAGGTTCTTCAGTCTTTTTTTTTGCCAGTCTTCAGGTCCCCGGTGCCGGCATGTTTACGGTGGCAAGCCAGTTGCGACTCCTTGCTTTATAGCTGGCTCTCCACTGTGCATGCGTGAGTCTCGCTGTACTTTTTAAAGGGACCCACATCCTCCTGGAACCTGTGATGTGTCCCAGGAGTTTGCAGGCAGGGGGGTTGGAAGTGGAAGCGGGTACCTGACAAAACTAGGTACCCGCTCCCCTCCAAAAAAAAATGTTCCAAAAGGGGAAGAGGAGGGGGGAGGATGACATAACGCAGAACTTCCCTTATTAGGTAAAGTTTCGCTTTAGGATAACATGCAGGTAAGACAAGTTAAGAAATTAATATGAAATGTGATATTACAGTATATATAGTGCACAGGACTGTGTAATATGTAGACTCACAATAATCTCATAACCTAAAGGACAATGATCACTCTTTAAACCACTTGTATCTTAGACCATTAAAGGTCTGATATCTGAGAAACTAACATCTTATATAAAAAAAACAATAGATATTCCCACACTACCTGAGCTAAACAGTATGTACTATTTAGTTGCAGCAAACACCGGCCGGGTCAAACGCCACCCAAAAAAGATAATCAAAATAATCCAATATATGGTGCTGCGCTCCAAAATAAAGTGCTAACGTGACCAGTAACGTGCTAAGTGTATAAGGTCATGAACATAAAAATATGTGTACAAATAATCATAAATTTCATACATACAATTACTGCATAAAAAATATAAAAATATAATGTGCAAGAAAAAAATATACAAAATTCATACATTAAACTTCATTCTGTGAATATACACATAATAAAGTGCAAATATTGAAAAACGTCAAAATTGATTAAAAAGTTCAAAAGTGAATGGTGTCTTCAGAGAGAAGTGCTGGTGATTTAAGGTGCTAGTTTCATCTTTCATCTCTAGTTTAAAGTTTCATCTAGAAGAGGTGACAGTGTGACTTGGGTGATTTCTGTCTTCGGTGCGATTTCACCCGCAGGTGCAGTGGCTCCTTACCTTACTGCTGTAAGGTAAACAGCATAGGAATAACCAGGGATGGTCCAGAGTATTGTGTTCTTCAAACGATCTCTCTAGATATGTATCCTTATTGGTTCCGATCTGTCTGTAACCCAATAATGGCTTCCTATGTGTTTTCTTTCTTTGGGTGTTTTAAAGGGGTTGTAAACCCTCCTGTTTTTTCACCTTAATGCATCCTATGCATTAAGGTGAAAAAACTTCTGGCATACCCCGGCCCCCCAGCCCCCCCCCATTTTACCATTGGCTCCGTTATCTGATGTGGGGAGGAGACGAGAGAGCCGCCGCCCCATAAGACGGCGTTTGGGGCCACTCTGTGCAAAACGAACTGCACAGTGAAGATAAGTATGACCTGTTTGTTATTTTAAAAAAAATAAAAAATTAACCTTTAGTATCACTTTAAGCAACAAAGTTTCCTCTCTTTTTTCTGATCACAAGAACTGGAGCAGATACAGCAGCTACTGGTTAGTTCTAACTATTATATCTGGTCTTCTTTTGGAAGAATATCCAGAACCACAGAATTTAGTCCAACATAGTCTGTGTCATATGTGTTTCTTTATTTTGATAACTGTTATCTGTTTAGGACAGAAGAAAAAGAAAAGGTGTAATGCCTCGTACACACGATCGCGATTTCCGACACAAAAAACGCATTTTTATTTTCAGCAGGAAAACGGCTCAAAATTGTCTTGCATACACACGGTCACACAAATCTTGGCTGAAATTCCGACCGCCAAGAACACGGTGACGTACAACACGTACAACGAGCCGAGATCAATGAAGTTCAATAGGCAGTTTGGCTCGCCTGCTTGATTCTGAGCATGCGTGTTTTTTTGCGCGTCGTAATTGCATACAGACAAACGTGATTCGCGATAGGAATTTTTCCTGTCACGAAAATAGAGAACCTGCTCTCAATCTTTAATTGTCGGAAATTCTGACAAAAAAAGTGCGATGGAGCATACACACGGTCAGAAATGGCGACAAAAAGCTCACATTGCACTTTTCTCTTCGGAAATCGCGATCGTGTGTATGAGGCATAACTATTTTTGCTGCTGTCCATGAAGAGGGTAAAACTGTGCCGTGGAGGTATTGAAATGATAAAGAGTTACATCAAGATAAAGCAACATATATGACACAGGCTATGTTGGACTAAATTCTGTGGTTCTGGATATTCTTCCAAAAGAAGACCGGATATAATAATTAGAACTAAACAGTAGCTGCTGTATCTGCTCCAGTTCTTGTGATCAGAAAAAAAGAGAGGAAGCTTTGTGGCTTAAAACACCCAAAGAAAGAAAACACATAGGAAGCCATTATTGGGTTACAGACAGATCGGAACCAATAAGGATACATATCTAAAGAGATCCTTTGAAAGACACGATATTCTGGACCATCCCTGGTTATTCCTATGCTGTTTACCTTACAGCCACTGCACCTACTGGTGAAATTGCACCGAAGACAGAAATCACCCAAGTCACACTGTCACCTCTGCTAGATGAAACTTAGCACCTTAAATTACCAGCACTCTTCTCTGAAGAAACTATTCACTTTTGAACTTTAAAAAAAAAAAAAAACAGATTCTCAATATTTGCACTTTATTATGTGTAGATTCACAGAATGAAGTTTGATGTATGAATTTTGTATATTTTTTTCTTGCACATTGGATTTTTATATTTTTTATGCAGTAATTTTATGTATGAAATTTATGATTATTTGCACACATTTTTATGTTCATGACCTTATACACTTAGCACTTTACTGGTCACGTTAGCACTTTATTTTGGAGCGCAGCACCATATATTGGTTTATTTTGATTAACATCTTATATAATCCAGGCTTTTTGTTTGTAAGTGTCTTGGTGTCTCCCTTATATCAGGTGCACTTGGAGTAAATACTATTTTTGCCCATTTCGTAATTGGAAGTTGTCATTTCCTGAAAACTGGCAGAAGTCAAAATTGTTAGATTTGTGTGCCGTGAGGCATAACAGTAAACTCTGAATGGAATTACAGTAGGTGCCGCCGACATTGTATATCCATCGCGATCCCCTTGCAGAGATTCTCGGCGACAGGGTGCCGACATCTCGGCGACAGGGTGCCGACATCTCGCACTTGCTGGACGCGACACTGTATTGAACGGGATCCGACGTGGATTCCCCCCAATACCAGGCACTGTGTTTGGTATGAATCCTGAGCGGGAACTCCACGCCAAATTTTTCATAAAAAAACGGCATGGGTTCCCCCTCCAGGAGCATACCAGACCCTTCGGTCTGGTATGGATTTGAAGGGGAATCCCCTAAGCCGAAAAAACTGCGTGGGGTCCCCCTCAAAATCCAAACCAGACCATTATCCGAGCACGCAACCTGGCAGGCCGCAGGAAAAGAGGGGGGGACGAGATAGCGCCCCCCCTCCCTCCTGAACTGTACCAGGCCACATGCCCTCAACATGGGGGGTTTGGTGCTTTGGGGCAGGGGGGCGACCTGCGGCCCCCCCACCCCAAAGCACCCTGTCCCCATGTTGATGGGGACAAGGGCCTCTTCCCGACAACCCTGGCCGTTGGTTGTCGGGGTCTGCGGGCGGGGGCTAATCGGAATCCGGGAGCCCCCTTTAATAAGGGGGCCCCCAGATCCCGGCCCCTCACCCTATGTGAATGAGTTTGGGGTACATCGTACCCCTACCCATTCACCTGGTGGAAAAAAATGTCAATAAAAAAACACACACCGGTTTTTAAAGTAATATATTACACAGCTCCGGGGGTCTTCTTCCAACTCCGGGGGTCTCTTCCGACTTCGGGGGTCTTCTTCTGCTCTCCGGTGCCTTTTTCCTTCTGCCGGGCTTTTCCACTAACTTCTTCCAGCTCTTTTGCTAGCGGAGAGGCCCGGTCTTCCCCGTCGTCTCGTCCGGCTCTCCGTTGTCCTTCTGCCAGCCCCCCCGCTATCTTCTTCCAGCTCTTTTGCTAGCGGAGGGAAGAGGCCCTTGTCCCCATCAACATGGGGACAGGGTGCTTTGGGGTGGGGGGGCCGCAGGTCGCCCCAAAGCACCAAACCCCCCATGTTGAGGGCATGCGGCTTGGTACGGTTCGGGAGGGGGGCCGCTCTCTCACCCCCCCCTCTTTTCCTGCGGCCTGCCAGGTTGCGTGCTCAGATAAGGGTCCGTTTTTTCGGCTTAGGGGATTCCCCTTCAAATCCATACCAGACCGAAGGGCCTGATATGCTCCTGGAGGGGGAACCCATGGCGGTTTTTTATTTAAAATTTGGCGTGGAGATCCTGCTCAGGATTCATACCAAACACAGTGCCTGGTATTGGCGGGAATCCACGTCGGATCCCGTTCACCGGCCTCAATGTCAGCAATGCGTGACGCTCATTGCGAAAGGAAAAACACAATTTTTCCTTTTCCGATGACGAGACAGCTCGGCGCTGGCTCTCGCGACGGGGCTTGTAGGGTGTCAATCTCGCCACTAGAAGAGGCGAGATTGACACAAAATCGGCGGCACCTACTGTACCAGGAAGAACTGAAGTTTTACCTGCCAGAACAGCCCAGTATTCGGCCATGACAGGAATGTTTAGGAGGCAGGGATGTGTAGATTTCTAGGTGCCTGCACTTCATACCTGCAGCATACCACCTCCCCCCCATAGAGTTTTTTTAAGCGTCACTTTTTAGGTGCAGTATCCCATAGCAGCCAGGCATTGTAAATTGTTGATGATTGCTGTGATGGCAATGATTTAAAAGGCCAGCAGAAAATGGTTTCACTTACCGTATATACCCGAGTATAAGACAAGTTTTTCAGCACTTTTTTTGTGCTGAAAATGCCCCCCTCGGCTTATACTCGAGTCACCTTTTTGCGCCTGATTTCCTGGAATTTGGGGACCCGGTACTGACCGGCCATAGGTCCCCTGGACCCCAAACGTAGCACACATATAGGCCCACTCCTCTTCCTCTACAAGTGTGCAGAGTTTGTTGTCCGGGGGACCTACGGCCGGGGAGCACCAATTTTTCAAACCCAGGCACCCCTTCCATAGACTCCCATGTTAAACGGTAATTTCTCCAGTGACTTTGGGGAGCCAGTTCTGGCCGGTCATAGGTCCCGAAACTTGGCACACATGTAGCCCCATTTCCCCTCTATAAGTGTGCTAAGTATTTTGTCTGGGGGACCTACGGCCAGGGAGCACCGATTTTTTAAACCCGGGCACCCCTTCCATAGACTCCCATGTTAAACGTCAGTCTAGTCATGGGCACAGTGAGGCATGGGCACAGTGAGGCATGGGCACCGTGAGGCATGGGCACCGTGAGGCATGGGCACAGTGAGGCATGGGCACAGTGAGGCATGGGCACAGTGAGGCATGGACACAGTGAGGCATGGACACAGTGAGGCATGGGCACAGTGAGGCATGCACATGGACACAGTGAGGCACAGTGAGGCATGCAGATGGACACCCTAGGCTTATACTTGAGTCAATATGTTTTCCCATTTTTTGTGGTAAAATTAGGTGCCTCGGCTTATTTTCGGGTCGGCTTATACTCGAGTATATACGGTACTTTCCTTTCTAGGCAAAAAAAAACAAAAAGCCTCCAGGCAAGTCTGACTTACAGTATATCTAAACCCAAAAGCAAAAATATAATATATTGCAGCTTACCCATCTTTGTTTCAATGATTTTTATTAAGGTTTTTCACAGTACAGATAAAAAATGACCTCGGCATCTCTTTGAACATTGTACAGTATTCATAGTCTGTCATACATACAATATAAGCGAGGAATACAGATCTTGTTTCTTCAAGGCCATTTATCTAGTCCTGATGTAAACCGTACCTTATCTACTTTAGTATTTGTGGTTTATGTACCAAACCATACGGTGGTTCCGCCACCTTACACATTACATAATACTCAATGGCCTTGTGCGTACCCTATAACCCCGCCTGATTGGAAATGCCAGCTCCCCAGCTATCTATTGGGGGAGCCTGGCTTTCCAGACCATGGGGGGGGGGGCACTGTCCAGACCTCATTAGGCCAGTGTCTTGCCGAGGGAGAAAAAAAAATAGATTATACAAGGAAGGAAGCTTGCCAATCTTTAAATGTGATGGGCTGCAGTAGTTTTATTTTTATTTGCTGTGTTTTTACCTTGTGATCCAGCCAGTAAGACCCAGTTCACACAGGGGCGACGTGTCAGGCGACTTAGCTGCCTGACAAGTTGTGCTCCATTCTGTACAATGGAACCGTTCTAATAGGAGCGACTCAAGTCGCTCTGACTTAGAAAAAGGTACCTGTACTACTTTGGGGCGACTTCAGAACGGCTTGCATTGACTTCTATACAGAAGTCGTTTTGGAAGCTGCGCTGGGGTCGCGCTGTACGGGGCAGCTTTAGAGTCAGGCGACTTTGAAGCTACCCCTGTGTGAACCGGGTCTAAGTGTTACTTACTGGCATTGGCATGTTATAATAGTTACATTGTTTCAGCTTGGACCAGTTTAACTATGTACAGTATATGACATACCTGGCCAATAGTGCTGTAAGTTGGAAATCACTAAAGTAGACACTGCTGCGCTACCCTGGTAATCTCCACTTCTGGTCCCGCTCTGAGTGGCCAGCTGGAAGCATTGTGAGGTCGGCCATTCGGCACAGGAGCCATTCAGAAAATGCTTTGCATTTTCTGAATGAATGCAAAGTATTCTTTGATTGGATGAGGTGGAGAGCGTGATGTCACTATCCCCGCCTCTTTACCAGCACTTTGTCGTTGTTTAGAAAATGCAAAGCCTTCTCTGAAAGGCATCCGTGCTGAGTTGTGGACCTCCTGTGTTTACAATGCAGCAGGGCAGCCACCCAGCAGGAGACCTGGAAGCTAGTGGAGATGACTGGATTAATGGTGTCTATTCTGTCAGTTCCTATGTACACTATAACATGCAGATGCCTGGAATTATTCTTTAAGTATTGCTAAGCTATAATAGTCTATGTTTTTGTTTTAAGGTTTAGAGATGCTTTAATACGGCACACATAAATGTCTGGTTTATACTGATAAACTTTGCCAATCTTAGAATAGACTGATATTTGGTAAGATTCTGTTTCTTTTATGGCATTTATTGGCTTAGAATTGTCTGATATATGAAAAACTTCTCAAGAATATGTAAAAAGAAACATACAGAACATTTTCTAGCCTAGAGAAAAAGCAAATATAGAAGTACCAATAAAGAATTCAAATAGAATATGTGTCAGCTCTTGATTTGCCTGTGAACACAGAAAACTCACATGGGACTTGTCATCACATCGGAGTGTATTACATAGCTTGCTAGGCTGAATAAAGACACATGTCCATAGAGTTTAACCCCTGGCAAACACCTGCAGTTTGATCGTTTATTGTGCCCAGTTTATCTTCACAGCGCACACAACAAAAGCTACAGCGTAACAGCGGTGATCACTGAGTTCTCTAGACCGCTTTGTGTTTGCACAAACTGATTACATACAAGTGATCTGTGCCATACAAAATATGAAGTCTGGCATTTCCCTTCAGCTTTTTAAGCGTAATCCTTTTATCATTTTTATCCCTTACGGATTGTGTTTGTGCCATTGCTCTCAGATTTGCACATTGTGCTGCTTCAGAAGAACTTTGTGAGGTTGTTGAAGTAAACACTTTGAGGTCTGCAGAGTCAGCGGGTCATGGCATTGGTATTAATTAGGACTGAGTACATGGCATTCTATTCTTCTAGGCTGGAAGTAAACCCTATTTGCCGTGCATTATTTAGCAGATGATATGCCGCTCTTAGCAAACAACTTGTCAAACCAGCATGTTTTTCTGACGAAGTCCATTAGCCAAAGTGACCTCAAAATCTTCCTGCTGTGAAGATTCTGTCTTGTAAAAAAAAAAAAAAATTGCATTTATTAAGTTGAACTAAACCCACTGATTTAACACTTACTAAAATAGTTTCATTCAACGCGTGCCGCGTATCATAACTGGGACAGTTGCTTGTCCTCTCAACTGAACTCTCAAGCCATCAAATGGCTGGTGTCAATTCTGATCACATGTGCAACACCATGACTAATGCAATTTAAATCAAGGCTAAGATGGCAGCTTCCTTGTCTGTAAATGTCAGGAGGGTTTAGTTCTTCCTTCATGACGATCTCTGGTCTAAAAAACAGCAATATGTTTTCAAATGAGGGGCTGTTGCAGTTATTAAATATAACCAGCTGACAGGTGTATCTACTTTTCTTGTTTTATGGGATGGGGTTAGGACTAGGGATGCACCGAAATTTTGGCCACCGAAACATATCGGTCGATAATGGCTCTTTCGGCAAAAAGCCGAAAGAGAAATTAGGCCGATACCGGTGCCGAAAATGGGGTGGGGACGGTGCCGCCCATTACGGGGGGTGTCGCTGTGGGAGAGGAGAGCCGCTGCCGCCTGGTGATTAGAGCACCGGGAACATAACAGCTTTCATTTAAATAGCTGTGTGTTCCCTGCGGCGCGCCATCGCATACAGCCCCTCCTCTTTGTCCGGGCACTTTGATAGACAGATCACCCGTCCAATTCTGGGATGGGTGATCTGTCTATCAAAGTTCCCCAGACAAGGGGGAGGGGCTGTATGCGATGGCGCGCCGCAGGGAACACACAGCTATTGAAATGAAAGCTGTTATGTTCCCGGCGCTCTAATCACCAGGCGGCAGCGGCTCTCCTCTCTCTTCCCCTGCACAGGTAGGCTGAACTGGGGACACACAGGCTGCTCAACTGGGGACACACAGGCTGCTCAACTGGGGACACACAGGTGAGGCTGCATTGATCTCCTGTACCATGTTTGCAGTCTCTGGCCATCTCCTGTACCATGGCCCCAGTCTCTGGCCATCTCCTGTACCATGGCCCCAGTCTCTGGCCATCTCCTGTACCATGGCCCCAGTCTCTGGCCATCTCCTGTACCATGGCCCCAGTCTCTGGCCATCTCCTGTACCATGGCCCCAGTCTCTGGCCATCTCCTGTACCATGGCCCCAGTCTCTGGCCATCTCCTGTACCATGGCCCCAGTCTCTGGCCATCTCCTGTACCATGACCCCAGTCTCTGGCCATCTCCTGTACCATGGCCCCAGTCTCTGGCCATCTCGGTTTTCGGGATCGATCAAGATTGGTTTTCGGTATCGGTTTCGGTACCAAAAAACCCATTCGGTGCATCCCTAGTTAGGACCCATCCCAAAAAATGTTAGTATTGTATTTTTTTTTTAATTTCCATTAAAACAAAAACATGGTTTTATAATTTTCCCTCAGGTTCTTAAAGTGTATGTACCGTATTTTCCAGCGTATAAGACAACCTTTTCCCCAAAAAACTGCCAAAAAGCAGGGGTCGTCTTATACCCCGGGTCTGGCCGCAATCTAATATGGCCGCCTAATCCCGGAGCTCCGCTCCTCCACAGAGCTACACAAAGCCATCCAGCTGCCCACCCGAGCTCCTCTCCCCTAGAACAGGGAATATCAACCCCGTTCATCCCCCGGATTATGACCCGCGGCCGCTCCCGATCATCAGGAACATGCAGGCCCCTGGATTACTATGCAGCCCCCACAGCTTCTGGCCCAAAATGGTGCCGATCAGGACAGAGACATCCCGCCGCCGAACTCACTGCCTGTGTCTGCCCCACATGACGATCAGGTATCTGACATGGAGGAGACAGAGCAGCAACAACCTCATCTGGACTCCTCTCCCTCTGATAAAGGTAAGAGGTCTGCCATGTCACCTGCACACTCTCCCACAAAGCCTCCCCCTGTGAAGAAACAGCATGGCGCTGAGCCTTGTAGTCCCACAGCTGAAGTTGCTTCTACCCAGCCTCTGGCAACGTTTACAACCACAAGAAGGAAGAAATATGAAGCCTCGGAAGGGGGGTCGTCTTATACAGTGAGTACAGGCAAAAACTCTTGAAAAACTGTAAAATTAGGGGGTCGTCTTATACGCCCGGTCACCTTATTCACCGGAAAATACGGTAAATGGAAAAAAATATCCACTACATGTCTGCAATACATGCACATTTCCACATCTTTTTTTCCTTTAAAGACTCTGCAAGTAATTCAAAATACCAGTTAATCCTGGTAGAAATGCTCTCCAAACCTAATTACCATTACAACTCAGAACCCACAGCGCTGACCTGTTGGGTTGACCATATGTACCCAAGTTCCCTTTGGTTGGCTGGCAATCACAAGGAACAATGTCATCTCTGCATAGTTGTCTTTTGCTGAACTTTAGAACAACCTACCCTCTCCTCTGTTCTACAACATGGGCTGATTTGTTTTATAGTCCAAGGAAAGAGCTAGGAGTTATATGGGCACCAAGGCAAGTGAAGATTGTATGCTAAAGCTGGCCATAAATAGAATAAAATTCAGCCAGTTCAGCAGGGACCGGCCAAATTTTGATCCATCTATGGCTGTTCCCACTTAACAGAAGTTGATCTAACCATTGACTTCTGTTGAACGGGAATGTTGGAAAACTTAAGCCGATCAGCGACTGCAGCCGTTGATCATTGAATTCTAACAGCAAATGACTCACTGCTGTAAGAATACAATGGCACAGTGGGGAGGATTCATTTAGCCACCTCCATTGTGTGGATGGGGGAATCCATTTGTGTTATCTCGTTCGGTCTTCTGGCTGAACGAAGAATAAAAAAAGATTCATCTATGGCCAGCTTTTGCCACACATGCGCAGCTCAATGTACATTCTAATGAAGTGTAGCAGACCTCACTCTCCCTCTCTGTTTCTATCGCCTGGTTGACTGGTGTGGTCTAGGGGTACCTGGGAGAGGAGAGCGCAGGAACACTACGCCAAGCTCTCACCCCTATGTGTATGAGGGTTGAGCAAAGTCACTTGAATTACCTTCGGGTCTGCTCACTGCATACGAAGCTTCCGCTTGTTCCGTGGAGATGTGTCTGCCAGTAACAAAGTCCCACACCAATTAAAAGTCCAACACTCTTTTATTTCTCCATTGCAGGGTGAACATAATAGTTGAACTTTCAGTAACAGACAGACAGGGGTGTGGATACGAGTAGGCCCAGGCACAAATGAACTCTCCTATTCCTTTGCAAGCGAATAGGCCTGGCGCGCGGTCTCTGCCACCGACCGTGAGATTGGTGAACTGTTGAGGCCCCTGCCACAGGCCTAATAGCAAGTCTCTGCCACTGACCTGAGTTGACTAGTTGGACCTCTGCCACCGGTCATAGAACATGAACCACCTTCCTCTATGAACTTGGCCCCTGTTCGGGAAAGATATCCCTCCGGGCGGTCTCCAGAGGTTCACCCGGCACTGGCAATCTGCTGTACCAGGTCTTCGGATGAGTCCCTCCTCCGGTCCCTTATGCCTCTGGATTCGGGTGCCCAACACCCGGGGCACCCTAGGACAATCCCTCCCTTGCGGGACCCAGCGGAAGGTACTGGGCCCCAGGCTTCCGGCTAAGTACCTCACCCCAGACTGAAGGTGTCTGGGATGGAACACGAACTCCAAGTGTCCAGGCCTAGGCCACCTGGACACCGACCGCGAACAGCAGCCCTCAGGCTGAAGGTGCCTGGGACTCGAACCTCGTGGTGAAGATGTCCGCCCCCTTTATACCCTCCCCCAGCAAGCACAGCGGGTTCCCCGCCCCGCCGTACAACCGCTGCGAGAGGTCACAAAGGGTACGGTACTGCAGCGATGGTTCAACCCCGGCCCAAAGTGACAGCGCCACCTGCTGGGCCGCAGGGAACTAGACATCACTGATGTCTTCACCAGATTTAAACACTTTGAAAAGTACATACCCGCTACATGAAGTTAGCAGGAAGATGAGCTTGTATTGCAGAGGGGACATAGTATACATCTTCTGCAATAACAGAAAATTGTTATTATTATTATACAGGATTTATATAGAGCCGACAGTTTGCGCAACACTTTACAATATAAAATAACCCCTGCCATTACTAAATCAAAAACATAAAACCCACGCAGCATAGCAGGTGACAGAACACTGCTGTTATGGCCCTGTATAGTGTTTGCCATGCAGTGGATGGTCGATTTATATTTTAATTTGCCAATTACAAGTTTTTGTGGCTTTTTGAGGCCCAAAAATCAAGCTCTCCATGATGGAAAATTTGCCTTTTCTCCTATTAATATCACAATACTGGTACATAAAATGTATCTAATGGTAAGACTTTTTCATAAATTTTGCGGTGAGGGAGTCATACCCTGACTATGTCCAGGCTAGGGAGATTCACCCTCTATTTGTCCTGGTGACCATTGACACCAAGACAAAAAATAAGGGAAAATACAAAATTTTGAGTAGTCACCAGAAAAGGAATAGAGGGGAAATTGTTCAGTGAGGACACTTGTTCCGGTTACAGCTGAAGAGGACATTTCCCTTTGTAGACTTTGCTTTTACCTCCTGCTGGGCCTATAGAACAGAAAGTGAATGGAAATCTCTCCAATAAGACACATGTAGCGGCCTCACCCCATCTCTTTTGTCTAGGGGTATCACACACGACAGAGTGAGATGCGCTATGGCCCATGTCCTCCCCATAGCTGTGGGTGAGGTGAAGGCCAGTACCAGATATTTCCTCGGGGCTGTGTGCTTTTGTCTAGAACTAAGTCCTGCTGCGCCAACACTTCCCTCTGCTCCCATTAACCAGAGTTCCACACACCGATCAAAGTCCAACTCTTGTTTTGCATATCTCACAATAAACAGTGCTTCAGTAGCCAACTGGTTGCGACTTGATAACATTTTGATACAGGGGATGAGCAGGTCGAGGCACTATCCTGGTTGTCAGCTAAACCACTGCGATCTCGCCAGCGGTTACTATAGCCTTAGCTAGAAAGGACTTAGAACTTGAGAGTCTCTACCAGCGACTCAAGAGAACGTAGATAGGAGTACCTTCGCTGCGCTGCGGCCCCTGTCAGGGGAAGATGTCCCTCCAAGGGAGTTACCAGAGTCCCATCCGTCACTGGGTTGATGCTGCTCCAGACTCTCCGAATGGGTAACCTTCCTGGCCTCCTCACCTCAGACATGGGCCCCATCCACTTCAGGGACCCTCGGACTTCTCCACCCTCGCGGGACCCAGTCGAAGTCACTGGGCCCCAGGCCTCCTGGTTTAGTACCTCACCCCAGGCTGAAGGTGCCTGGGATGGACTCCAACTCCATTCCGGTCAGGCCTAGGGCGCCTAAGCCGGAATCCGGAACCGCCCGCACCCAGGCCTAAGGTGCCTGGGCGCATGAAGAAGATCCTCCCAAAAGACCTCGTGGTTAGGGCGTCTCCCCCTTTTATCTCCTCCCATCGACACCACGGCAGGTTCCCCGCCCTCGCCATACCATCTCTGGAAAGGGACAAAAAGGGTAGCACTGTGACGGCCAATCTACCTTAAGCCTACGGGTACCCCGCCACCCACAGACCAAGGAGATTATTACACCGTCCAATCCTCCACGAACACAAATGGTCAATTACTCCCATACTTACACACCTGAGTGTCCCACCTAAATTTAGAGACCCCGCTACATACTCCCCCCTGTGATTTGACGCTGGTCCCCAGCGTCTGGTGCAAACCCATGTCTCCCATGGAGTGGTGACATAAGCCTGGCCCCAGAGGCCATCCCTAAAATTTTGAACCTTAACCATACCAAGACCTGCTCAAAGGGGAAGGGAACATAAAACAATAAAACTTTTCCATAAAACCATCTAACATGTACACATATACAATCCCTCCCTTCACTGTCTAAGAACCACCCCATCTCAGTAGTCTTGACAGACGAATCTCCTGCAGAAGGGAAACGACAAGAAAAAACACAAGATCCTAACATTTTGTGTTAATTTGGAATGAATGGGTCTATCAGCCAAAAGACCCATTCGCTCCAATGAGTAAAGTGATGCGCGTGTAAAAAAAAAAAAAACAGCCGTTGCACAACACTGCCACCTGGTGACAGTGCCGCGGTAATGACACTTGGTGCAATCTTCATTCTTCCTGCGTCCTTACACTGATTCTACCCCCAAAGTCTGTCTTTGAACTGTGAGGAAGAGAGAACAAACAAAAACTGCTCTCTTTCCTCCAAAGAGTAGAAAACAAAAACCCAAATAAAAAACTAGGGTACAGTTCGGATGCTTCGGCAAGAACACTTCTAGAAGGTTGTCACAGAAGAAAAAACAAGTGAGTCTCTTCTCACAAATAAAACCTCGGGTCAGGCAAAAACAAGGGCTTCAGATGCTTGTCGAAAACCTCAATCGAATAGTCAACGTCCTCTCCATCTTTCCTGCAAATGCGCACCTTGTCTGCGTGGATATGGCGACCCCACATCCAGTCTGTTCTGCAATCTCTAAACTTTTTCGACACCGAGGGTGAACAGGACAAGTATCGTCGTGCATGGAGCACTTTGAGTTTTTCCCAAACAAATTCGTCATACCATCTCTGGCGTATGACCTCCACTTCAAAAAGTAAGTCCCGAGGCAAGTAGGGATATTCCCACCCATACTCACGGGCGACTCTCTGTGAGAAAAGTCGTTGCAATCTGGCCAAAGGAGGCATGGCATCGCGCTCACCTTCTCCGGGTTGAACAATGACTTTTCTCTCGGTGCTCGTAGTGATGCGCGTTGTATCCCCGCCACCAAGACGGGCGATGTTGTAGATTGTGGGAAGGTAATTTGAGGACTAGGCTTCCTCGTAGACTCCGGGGCCTGTACCCGGGGCGTGCTGTCTCCTATCGACATAGGGGAATCCTGCGGTGCACGAAGCATAGGTATTGGGCGTTTGTCCCAGCCCTTCTGGTGAAACAGTTCATCGATCTCACCGTCATCTCCACAATCCGACAGTGACTCTAGGTCGGAAGTGTCATACATCTCGGCGGGAAGGTAGTCTCTGGTAGACGTGGTACTACCCTCCCTTGAGGGCTCCACCGACTGTGGACCCCCGACACCTCCAACCACCACCACAGTCCCAGCCCCTGGCTCACCTTGACCTTTTGTAGAACTGGGATGTCCAGGACTCTTCCAACCGGATCCATCCAGGCCAGGCAAGCGACGGGGTGAAGCTCTTCCACGACCACAGGAGGCCTGCACCAAGCCGACTTTCCTCTTCGGAGGTGGGAGCAGAGAATCTGTGGTGACCGAAGCAGCATCCTCTGATTTTTCCTTCTCAGTCTCTGATTGGGCAGTCACATCGCCCTGGTCAGTGCGTACGGGAACCTCCGCAAAGGCCTCGTAGCGGTACCTGTGAGGCTGTTGAGGCGAAGGGCCCGGGGCCTTACTGTAGATGGCTCCACCTCGAACAAGAACTCTTTGCATGCCTCGCAACGCCCGAGTGGCTTCAGGTGGACCACCAGTCCCGAGCATCCGGGACAGATCACGCCGAGGGCCTCCGTGTCTCTGCATAAGTACAAAGCCAACTGTCCTCGGGGCCTGAGTCTTATCCCTGTGTCTGTAAGGGGAGCAGCGGACGTAGTCATCTTCGTGGGGTAGGGAACCGGAATCCACAGGGAGCTTGAGGCCATCCCGACTGTCTGCTGCTCCATCACGCACTGACCACGCGCCAAAGTCTCCACGTGAGTTCCTCCACATGGCCAGACTCCTCCCACGACTTGCACGTTTTCACGGGCTTCCACCAGCCTCCGCCCACGAACTGCGCAGTCACGGGGTGCCTCGTGGCGCAGTGCAATAAAAGCCCCCACATGTAGTACTTCACACGGCTGGACTCCTCCCTCTTCTCGCTCCTCTGCATGGGCCTTTCCCGTCTTAGGGTCATTTCCACGACTTTGAGCAGGGATGCACTTTGGCCGATCACATGGCCGACCTGCTCAGAACTCCTCCGGGCAGCAAAGTCCAGACACAGCCATTCTTACTTCCAAAGTCAAAACACACATCATCCCGGACTCACGAGCCCCCACGTGTAGCGGCCTCACCCCATTTCTTTTGTCTAGGGGTATCACACACGACAGAGTGAGATGCGCTACGGCCCATGTCCTCACCATAGCTGTGGGTGAGGTGAAGGCCAGTACCAGATATTTCCTCGGGCCTGTGTGCTTTTGTCTAGAACTAAGTCCTGCTGCACCAACATTTCCCTCTGCTCCCATAAACCAGAGTTCCACACACCGATCAAAGTCCAACTCTTGTTTTATTGCATATCTCACAATAAACAGTGCTTCAGTAGCCAACTGGTTGCGACTTGATAACATTTTGATACAGGGGATGAGCAGGTCGAAGCACTATCCTGGTTGTCAGCTAAACCACTGCGATCTCGCCAGCGGTTACTATAGCCTTAGCTAGAAAGGACTTAGAACTTGAGAGTCTCTACCAGCGACTCAAGAGAACATAGATAGGAGTACCTTCGCTGCGCTGCGGCCCCTGTCAGGGGAAGATGTCCCTCCAAGGGAGTTACCAGAGGCCCATCCGTCACTGGGTTGATGCTGCTCCAGACTCTCCGAATGGGTAACCTCCCCGAGCCTCCTCACCTCAGACATGGGCCCCATCCACTTCAGGGACCCTCAAACTTCTCCACCCTCGCGGGACCCAGTCGAAGTCACTGGGCCCCAGGCCTCCTGGTTTAGTACCTCACCCCAGGCTGAAGGTGCCTGGGATGGACTCCAACTCCATTCCAGTCAGGCCTAGGGCGCCTAAGCCGGAATCCGGAACCGCCCGCACCCAGGCCTAAGGTGCCTGGGTGCGTGAAGAAGATCCTCCCAAAAGACCTCGTGGTTAGGGCGTCTCCCCCTTTTATCTCCTCCCATCGACACCATGGCAGGTTCCCCGCCCTCGCCGTACCATCTCCGGAAAGGGACAAAAAGGGTAGCACTGTGACGGCCAATCTACCTTAAGCCTACGGGTACCCCGCCACCCACAGACCAAGGAGATTATTACACCGTCCAATCCTCCACGAACACAAATGGTCCATTACTCCCATACTTACACACCTGAGTGTCCCACCTAAATTTAGAGACCCCGCTACACACACGTGACAATAAAATTTGACAGTAATGTTAACACTTCTGAACGCTGCTGCAAAAGAAAAAAGTTTTAGCTTTCAATAGTATTACAATTTTTTTTTATCTTGCCTCGATTGCCGGGTCATCTTCAAAATACATACTCACCCGCACAGTGAATCCAGCCTTGCCCCCTGCAAAGTGCCATTTGGGTGAAATGGTCCCGCATATCCATCTTGGTCCGCTTCAGCTGACTTCCTCTTCCCGGTTCAGGCAGCCAGCGCTGGTTGATGTTTTGGGCCTGCTCTGTATCAAAGAATATAAAGAAAATCTCGCACCTACTATAATAAAATAAATTAAATGGAAGCTGCTCCCCAAAATTCCAATGTTTGGAACGAAATGTGATGAAAATTGGTATATAAATAACCTATATACTTGTGGAGGCGCTATGTATAAACACTCGTAGTGAATTAATTAAATACAGACATACTACTAAGTATATATGAATTAGTGAACCAAACACCAGCCTACCTAAACACACTAATTGAACAGTGGTGTACTAGATATTGCTATGCAAAATAAGTGCTGTGGTGCACTAATGTTGGTAGGGTAAAAAACCTATATAGCAATACAAAACGATATGTGCCCCTGTGCACAAATAAATTACATTTGATGAAAATAAAGTGCACATAAGTGATTAAAATGTGAACGATAATAAGTGCCAGTCAGGTCCTTAGAATCTGTGAAAAATATTGAATAGTCTAGTGTTGAATCTGGAGAGCATCATGCAAATCAAAATCCAAAAAAGCGACAGCTGTCAGAAGTCCACCTTCACCGACTGTAAACATATCACCCAAATGTGCTCAAATAAGGATGGCAGCTTACCAAATGAAGTTGACCCTTTTAATTAAAAAAGAGGTCAAAAGCGCTTGCAGCAAGCACCCTTGCTTAGGTTAAATGGAGAAGATGATACCGGAACAGAACCACTAACATCATGGAGGCTCAGATCAGGATATGGAAATGAAAGATGAAACGGCAATAGCATAATTCAGTTTATTGAGCCACACATATACAAAAATTAAAAAGCCAAATGCCTGCTTACTTTGAAGGGTGCCACAAACCCGGCACTGAGGCTGGATGGCGTAACCGTGGAGAGAAAAGACGATGTCCCATCTATGAGTAGCTGGCGTGCGTTCCACTTACGATGGTAGTGAGCCAGAGGGACCGGAAGTAGCGTCTGTACGTGACCTAGTACCGCCTCGACGTATGTTTCGTATAACACGTCATCAGGAAGCGTCTGTATCCCTGGTCTTTTAGCTTCATGGGAGATATAATGTGAGTTTCCCAGGTGGCCAAACTAGAAATAATAAAAACACATTTGTGATTACGTAAAGGGAAGAAGGTTTGAAAGGAGCAAGCTCCATTTTTTAAGTTTCGCTTTAGTTGAGAATCCAACAAGGAGAATAAGACCACCTTGTAAGGATCACAACTGGTGGGCATACCTGGAAACAAATGTAGCGATGCTGATGCTAAAGTCCTTGAGGGAGATAAAAACTTTGTGTGATTCAGTACACTGACACCTAACTACCAGTTCTTAGTATTAACTACATCAAGAAAATATTACTAGAATATCTGGGTTTGTAAAAGCATAGTGATGAGACAGGTTAATAAGATTTGCTAATGCTAAATTATTCCTGTAAGGGCTCTAGGGAGCCTTTGGGCAGAAAAATGCTAGACTCGCGTAAACACGTCTAACTGTGCCTAAATGCTAGACGCGTTTAGTGCTTGGGGGGTTCAATAATTCCAGAAAATAAAAATATTCTGGTCAGTGGAATCCATAAATGATTGAAACGCCTAAGGCCTCGTACACACGACCGAGTTTCTCGGCAAGAACCAGCAAGAAACTTGCTGGCAGAGATGTCTTGCCGAGAAACTCGTTTGTGTGTATGGTTTCTCGTCAAGAAAACCGACAAGTAATCTCGATGAGAAAATAGAGAACCTGCTCTCTATTTTCTTGTCGAGATTCTCGTCGGCATGTTTCTCGACGAGAAAAGTGAGTGTGTGTACACTTACCTGTCCTCCGGGAAGCCCGCGCATGTTCGAAATGAATTTGACGCATGCGCGGTAGCTTCCTAGGCATAGGTAGGGTATACCAAGATGGCGGCGACGGCATCGAATTTGACGAGCGCATGCTCGTCGTAGTCGATGACGTCACCGCGTTCGCTCGATTCAAAGAACCGCGGGTTCTTTGAATCGAGCGTGTGTACACTCGGCCAGGACAAGTTTCTTGTCCAAGAATCTCGTCGAAAAAAACGACATGTTTTTTTCGACGAGAATCTCGGCCGTGTGTACGAGGCTTAAACGTTTGTGCAATACACTGTTTTGGGTGCATTTTTCAAAGTGGTTGTAAACCCTTACATATACCCAGTAAAGTGACTGGCTTAAGGTGATACACAGAGATGAAACAAATCCTCCTACATTAATTGTACCAGTTTATCTGCATCCGTCTCTTCTCTACATCCATTTAAAGTCCAGAATTTAAAGGATACGTCCACTTTGAAAAAAAAAATATGCATAGTATATGCAGGTTAAAAAATGTGCATTCACCATTTTTAATTTATTTGTATTTATTTTTTTAGGAGCCTGGAAAGCATTGCACTAGCGATCAGCAGATTGCTGATGCCATGAAGTTCTCCTGCAAATTGTCAGTGTGAGCTGTCTGCCCTGTACATCGTATTTCACACTGACAGGAAGACTCTATGAACTACCGCAGCGCTGAACAGCGCCGTGGTCATTCATTCAGAACTACAAGCCGACAGCTGCTAAAGATGTCAGGGCTTGTAGTTCATTCACACACAGAGCTGTGTGAATGAATGACGTGAACATGTGGAATGCCGCTGTTTTCAAAAAGTGACAGCTAGTAGGGGGAACTTCTCCCTGTACTGCTGTCACAGGGTGGAAGGAACAACGAGCAGCTGCAGCTGTGGGAACGTGTTTCATGTTCCACCCTAAAAACTGGTGGAACAGGTAATAAGGTGAAAAGTGAATTTACAAAATGCTTGTCTGAACGGTCTGAAAAAAGGGGGCAGAGATGTGAAGTTACACTCTGCAGAGCTCGATGAGGAGAGCTCTGAGAGCTGATTGGAGGGAAGGGGCACACCCCCCTTCACACAGGAACAGAGCTGAGGCTGTCAATCAGCTAGAGGTCCCTCCCCTGTCTCTTGGTTTGTTCTCTTGGTGTCAGGAAAAGTTGTCAGAAGTGATTCATGCTGATAGCAGAGAAACAAGGCTTTAAGACTGGGCAACATACATGTACATTATCAGGTCTAAGTGGTTATGCCAGGATGATGCCTGAATCTTTTATTTCAGCAGATTCTGCTTTTTGTAAAAGCAATCCTAGCGGCTAATTTTGTCACTTCCGGTTTCCCCAGCATGTAAACCAGTCATATATGACTTGTAAAAAGCATCTGATCAAACAGATCTTGGGTTGATCAGATGCTTTTGAGGGTAGAGGAGAGATGTGGGGTCTAATAGATAGCAAGGAGGACCTGTCACAGTTTACATTCCTTGTGATAACAATAAAAGTGATCCGAAAAACATTTGGAGACAGTGTAAAAAAAAAAAAAATTCAAATAAAATAAAGTAAAAAAAAAAAATGCTTGTGCGCAAAGGTTGGTCCCGCATGCGTGGGTTAATGGCGATCGCACCACACATGTGGGGCATCACCGCAAACATCAGAGCAAAATCAATAATTCTAGCACCAAACTTTCTGTGTCACTCTAAACTGGTATACTGTAAAGCCTTTTAAAGCGTTACCTATAGGGATTTTAAGGTACCGTAGTTTGGCGCTATTCCACGTGCAATTGTAAAGCCTGACATGTTGGATATTTATTTACTCAGCATAACATCATCTTTTATATTTTACCAAAAATTGGGTATTAGGTTGTGTTTTTTTTTTTTTTTTTTTGCTAAATTACAAAACCTACTATTTTATTTTTTAAGGCCTCTGCTTAAAAAATATATAATGCTTGGGGGTTCAAAGTAACTTTCTAGCAAAAAATAAATAAAAAATACAGATTTTTACATGCAAACAAAAAGTGTCAGAATGAGACAAGTACACACTATAGAAGGATAAAGGATCATATATAAAGGATATGTAGCGGCCTCACCCCATCTCCTTTTTCTAGGGGTATGTCACACGACAGGGTGAGATGCACTACGGCCCATGTCCTCCCCATGGCTGTGGGTGAGGTGAAGGCCAGTATCAGTATCTTCTTCGGGCCAATGTGCTTTAGTTATGAAACTCAGTCCTGCTATGCTGGCACCCTCCTTTGCTCCCATTAACCAGAGTCCACACACCGATCACAGTCCAACTCTTGCTTTATTGTAAGCTCCACAATAAACAGTGCTTCTGTAGCCAACTGGTTGGAACGTTTTAACAGCCTGATACGGTGGGATGAGCAGATCGAGGCACTATCCTAATTTCAATCTAAACCACTGTGATTTCACCAGCGGTTATCATAGCCTTGATTAGCACAGAACATCCTTCCGGCAGATAAGCACCTTGTCTGCATAAATGTGGCGCCCCAACATCCAGTCTGCTCTGCAGTCTTTGAACTTTTTCGACACTGGTGGCGAACAGGACAAGTATCGCCGGGCATGAGGCACTTTGAGTTTTTCCCAAACGAGTTCATCGTACCATCTCTGTCGCAGGACCTCAACTTCGTAAAGTAAGTCCCGAGGCAAGTAGGGATATTCCCATCCGTACTCACGGGCGACTCTCTGGGATAAAAGTCTTTGCAATCTGGCCAAAGGAGGCATGGCATCCCGCTCACCTTCTCCTGGTTGAACGATGGCCTCCGGGTGCCGAGGTACTTTCACTACCTCGGGCAGCTTCGCTCTCGGTGCCCGCAATGAAGCACGCGGCATCCCCGCTACCAAAACGGGTGATGTTGTGGAATGTGGAAAGTTGGCCGGAGGACTAGACTTCCTCGTAAGCTCCGGGACCTGCACCCGGGGCGTGCTGTCTCCTATAGACATAGGGGAATCCTGCGGTTCACGTAGCACGGGTAACGGGCGTTTGTCCCAGCCCTTCCGGTGAAACAGTTCATCTATTTCCCCGTCATCTCCGCAGTCTGACAGCGATTCCAGGTCGGAGGTGTCATACATCTCGGCGGGAAGGTAGTCTCTAGTAGACGTGGAACTACCCTCCCTTACAGGCTCCACCGACTGTGGACTCCCGACACCTCCAACCACCACCACAGTCCCAGCCCCTGGCTCACCTTGACCTTTTGTAGAACTGGGATGTCCAGGACTCTTCCAACCAGATCCATCCAGGCCCGGCAAGCGACGGGGTGAAGCTCTTCCACGACCACAGGAGGCCTGCACCAGGCCAACTTTCCTCTTCGGAGGTGGGAGCAGGGAATCTGTGGTGACCGAAGCAGCATCCTCTGATTTTTCTCTCTCAGTCTCTGGTTGGGCAGTCACGTCGCCCTGGTCAGTGCGTACGGGGACCTCCGCAAAGGCCTGGATCTCCCCTTCCGGAGTAGCGGTACCTGTGAGGCTGTTGAGGCGAAGGGCCCGGGGCCTTACTGTGGATGGCTCCACCTCGAACAAGAACTCTTTGCATGCTTCGCAACGCCCAAATGGCTTCAGGTGGACCACCAGTCCCGAGCATCCGGGACAGATCACGCTGAGGGCCGCCGTGTCTCTGCATGAGTACAAAGCCAACTGCCCTCGGGGCCTGAGTCTTATCCCCGTGTCTGTAAGGGGAGCAGCAAAAGCAGTCATCTTCATGGGGTAGGGAACCGGAATCCATGGGGAGCTGGAGGCCATCCCGACTATCTGCTGCTCCATCACGCACTGACCACGCGCCGGAGTCTCCACGTGTATCTCCTCACATGGCCAGACTCCTCCCATGACTTGCACGTTTTTGCGGGCTTTCTCCAGTCTCCGCCCACGAATTGTGCAGTCACGGGGTACTTCATGGCGCAGTGCAGCAAAAGTCCCCACATGTAGTACTTCACACGGCTGGACTTCTCCCTCTTCCCGCTCTTTCTGCATGGGCCTTTCCCGTCTTGGGGTCATTTCCACGACTTCGAGCACAAGGACGCACTTCGGCCAATCACATGGCCGACCTGCTCGGAACTCCTCCTGTCAGCAAATTCCAGACACAGCCATTTCAAATTTCAAAGTCAATACACATTTCATCCCGGACTCACGAGCCCCCACGTGTAGCGGCCTCACCCCATCTCCTTTTTCTAGGGGTATGTCACACGACAGGGTGAGATGCGCTATGGCTCATGTCCTCCCCATGGCTGTGGGTGAGGTGAAGGCCAGTATCAGTATCTTCCTCGGGCCAATGTGCTTTAGTTATGAAACTCAGTCCTGCTATGCTGGCACCCTCCTTTGCTCCCATTAACCAGAGTCCACACACTGATCACAGTCCAACTCTTGCTTTATTGTAAGCTCCACAATAAACAGTGCTTCTGTAGCCAACTGGTTGGAACGTTTTAACAGCCTGATACGGTGGGATGAGCAGATCGAGGCACTATCCTAATTTCAATCTAAACCACTGTGATTTCACCAGCAGTTATCATAGCCTTGATTAGCACAGAACATGGAACTTGTGAGTCTCTACCAGCAACTCAAGAGAACGTATTTAGGAGTACCTTCGCTGCGCTGTGGCCCCTATCAGGGGAAGATGTCCCTCTAAGGGAGTTACCGGAGGCCCATCCATCACCGGGTTGATGCTGCTCCGGACGGGTGACCTCCCCGGCCTCCTCACCTCAGATGCGGGTCCCGTCCACCTCGGGGACCCTCGGATCACTTCGCCCTTGCGGGACCCAGTCGAAGTTACTGAGCCCCAGGCCTACGATCTAGTACCTCACCCCAGGCTGAAGGTGCCTGGGATGGACTCCAACTCCATTCCGGCCAGGCCTAGGGCGCCTGGGCCAGAACTCCAAACCGCCCGCACCCAGGCCTAAGGTGCCTGGGTGCGTGAAGAGAAGATCCTCGAAGACCTCGTGGCGAGGGCGTCTCCCCCTTTTATCCCCTCCCATCGACACCACGGCAGGTTTCCCGCCCTCGCCGTACCGTCTCCAGAAAGGGACAAAAAGGGTAGCACTGTGGTAGTAATTCTACCTTGAGCCTGCGGGTACACCGCCACCCACAGGCCAAGGAGAATAATACACCACCCAATCCTCCACGAATACAAAGGGGTCCAAAACCTCTCACAATTACACACCTGGGTCATACTACCACCCAGGTGTACCCCAACTAAATTTAAAGACCCCGCTACAGATATAAAAGGCTTTACTCTCAAAAAATTTCGACCCATAATTGGGTCCTCACATTTACGATCCATCTATGTGGTATTTATGAAGTTCTCTTTTTACTCTCCTGTTAGTTTTGATAGAGTTATATACATATAGATATGTCTTTACTTATTATATATGTATCTTATTATATGTTGCTTATTATATTTTGTTTTGTTTTTTGTTTTTTCTTGTAAAACTCAATAAAAAATATTGAATAATGATATAAAAGGCATTCAGAGAAACCTCTAATTATGCATATTTTTCATCAAATGCACAGTTTGAATTCCCAGGTTAGTGACAGGCTTACTTATATAACAACTGAAAGCACACATTTAAGACAGTCTTTACTATAGAAATAAAGACTAATGACTTTTTGGTGACCATCTGTTGTGTAACAGAATCATAGGATTTGCCATTAAATCTTCTACCACCGAGTTTCTCCCAGTAGTCTTCTTTGACAAGATGTTGACGGATTACAAAAAAAGAAAAACGGTGTTAAAAAAGAAAAGTGTCAAACCCCCTTTATCGAACCCAATTACTAAGTGTATATTACATGATTTAACACGTATAGTGATTTTTTTGTCGTTGTGGATAGAATAGGGAAAAAACTATTTCCAGGTTATTATTTTCCTGTCTGTGTACCATTGAGGTCCTTTCCCACAACTTCTTGTCCCAGAAAAGCAACATATGAATTATTTTAGTCCTCGGTCACGCAGGACGTTTTGCAAACTCTCTTAGAAGACTTTCTTCCTTGCAGCAGCGGTTTGGCAGAAAAAAGCCTAAAGCCTAGTACACACGACTGAGAATCTCGTCAGGAAAAAAACAGTAGTTTTTCCCTGATGAGATTCTTGACAAGAATCTTGTCCCGGCCGAGTGTACACGCTTCATTCTAAAGAACCGCCGTTCTTTTGAATGGAACGAACACGGTGACGTCATCGACTACGACGAGCGTGCGCTCGTCACATTCGTTGCCGTCGCCACCATCTTGCTACACCCTATCTATGCCTAGGAAGCTACCACGCATGCGTCAAAGTCATTTCGAGCATGCGCGGGTTTCCACAGCGACAGGTATGTGTACACACTCTTGGGTTTCTCGTTGGGAAACAGGCCAACGTGAATCCCGACGAGAAAATAGAGAGCAGATTCTGGCCAGTTTTCTTGACGAGAAACCTGAAAGCCTCGTACACACTCACGGTTTACTCGGCAAGAAAGCTCTGCCAGCAATTTTCTTGCTGGTTCTTGCAGAAAAAAACAGTCGTGTGTACGAGGCCTGATGCTTGTAAAAGTGTCTAAAGCTGATGGAGAGGGCCAAACCTATGAGATCATTGGTTAGGCCCACACAGTGTCCAAGGTTGTTTTGCTGAACAATTAAAACCTGTGACTTTGTGTAAAAAAAAAAAAAAGGTAGACCTGATCCACTTGCTGGCTTGTTGACAATTTTTGGGCAGATTGAGGCAAATTTTAGGCATTTTGCCAAGGCACCCCTGAAGGAGCCAGAAGGCATTCTGGTTAAAAAAGGCTGTTTGCTCACTACTGGATCTCACCCATCCTCTTTTTTTCTTCTTTGTCCTCTTTTGGACTTTTTATTGCTTTGGATGCGCTTTCCTCCCCATTTTGGACAATGATTCGGCTTTTCCTTGCTCCATCCCCCTTTTATTTGTTTGTTCAGTCTTCCTGTGATGGGCTTTTCTTGGCTCTAGTGTGGTCAGTAAGGCCAAGGCCCACTGAGTGCGATACTGTTCCGATTGCCCTACAGGGATGTGGGAGGTTTGATATTTCTCTCTGCAAACATATGTTCACTATTCCTCCCACAGACATCAAAGATAGGACAACATTCCTCCTATAGACACCAATGATGGGGTACCATTCCTCCCACTGACATCAATGATGGGGTACCATTCCTCCCACTGACACCAAAGATGGGGAACCATTCCTACCACAGACACCAAAGATCGGGCACCATTCCTCCAACTGACACCAAAGATGGGGCATTATTCCTCCCACAGACACCAAAGATGGGGCACTATTCCTACCACAGACACCAATGATGGGGCAATGGAAACAAGAGAAGGGCGCACTGACCTAGTGCAATTCCATTGTAAACATTTATTTAATAAATGTTTATGATGGAATTGCACTAGGTCGGTGCGCCCTTCTCTTGTTTTCATTGTTTGTCAGTATATTTGAATACCCATGGTCCTGAGAGGGCAGCAAGACTCTGTGCTTTGACAGTAAGGATTAGACACACTTCCTCCCCTTGAGCTTTACACCTGAGCGCAGGAGAGTTACTTTCTTGGAACCAATGATGGGGCACCTTCCCCCTGCAAACACTAATGATCGGAATAACTGGGATTGATTTACTAAACCTGGAGCACTCAGAATCTGGTGCAGCTGTGCATAGTAGCCAATCAGCTTCCAACTTCATATTTTTCAATTAAGCTATGACAATAAAACCTGGAAGCTGAATGGTTTCTGTGCAGAACTGCACCAGATTTTGTACTCTCCAGCTTTGGTAAATCACCCCCTATGCCTCCCTTGAATACCAATAATGGGGCATTATTCCTCCCACTAAGACCAATAATGGGCCATTGTTTAGTCTCACTGACACTGGGGCATTTTTTACTCTCACTGGCCACAGTCCGGCCCCCTAAAAGCCTGAAGGACAGTAAACTTGCCCCATGCTTGGAACGTAAACTAAAAAGGCTGGTGCAGAGGATGTTGGTCCCTCACCAGTAGAGATCTATGTTTGCTGCAAAGAGGACTCTAATCCAGCCCTAGGAGTGGTTGGAATTGAACCCTGATGGCGCGTACACACGATCGTAAATTCTGACTACAAATGTCCGATGTGAGCTTTTGGTCGGAAATTCCGACCTTGTGTAGCCTCCATCGTACATTTGCTGTCAGAATTTCCGCCAACACAAGATTGAGAGCAGGTTCTCTATTTTTCAGACGGAAAAAGTTCTTATCGGAAATTCCGACGCACAAAAAAACACGCATGCTCTGAATCAAATAGAAGAGCCGAACTGCCTATTGAACTTCATTGCTCTTGGCTCGTCGTACGTCTTGTACGTCTCCGCGTTCTTGACGTTCGGAATTTCCGACAAGATTTGTGTGACCGTATGTATGCAACACAAGTTTGAGCCAACATTCCGTCGGAAAAAAATCCACAGTTTTGTTGTTGGAATTTCCGATCGTGTGTACGCGGCATTAGGAACCACTTTAGTTCCAACTACCAGTTGCTTCTAGCTAGTTGCTTTTTAGCAAAGTCCTGTTGTTTCTCTAAATTGGAGATCAGCTAAAATCTTATTTTTAAGGTTTATTTTTACAGCTTAATAATGGATTTGGTTCATTAACAGAAAAAAAACTTTTGGCTCTATAACCGTCCATCCTTGATGGTAATTAATTACACAGAAATAGGAGTTGATCCTGTCCACTGGTAAATGGCATTTTTGATCATCGTGTTGCTCTTTGCCCCCTTCATCCCTTTTCTCTCCCCCACAGTGTTCCTGATAGGCAGCCAATTAAATTACAGCACAAAATCTCCTGTCATGGGTCTACTTGTTTTTGCTGCCTGCAGTGCAGCAGCGATAAAAATAGCAGCGACAGAAGCTACTCGTTTGCTGGTAAAGGTGCGTTCTCTGCAAGTCATTTAATAGAATTAAAACAACTCAGAAACTGCCTGTCACTTGCATATTGAGGTCTTATTCGAGATGGCAGGCAGCTGCAGTAATGTGATTTACCTTTAAATGAGGTGCGCTCTTCTATTTTTATTTTATTTATTCGTGGATTATTTAGAAAGAAAGCATGGATCTCATGAATAGATTTATCTATTTATTTGGTGGCATATCAATAGCAATGGTAGTCGAAAAGAATGGCTTTGTAAATCTGTATGGCTTTTCAAGTTCTTATCAAGGCTTCCACCAATTGCGGTTTGCTATTTAATTCCTTGTATACCCTCTCTAGTGTCTATGGACCTGTGGCAGATGAGTTCAAGAAAATAATAGGTCTCGTAATTTTTTATTTTTTTTCATCAGCAGCCAAGATGGTTGGCAATACACAGGCTTTACTGCCTATCTTTTTTAACAAGCTCCTACTGATTTTTTTTCTACTGTTTATCTTATTTAACTTATGTTGGAGCGACTGCAGTGCTTACCAAATTCTCTCTTTGTACTTGCAAAAAAAAAAAGTCCTCCCCTCAATGCTAACACTACATTCACACCTGAGCGTCATATTCTTTGCATTTTTTAATTAGCCAATAGAGAAAATATCATCTGTTTCATCATTTGTTGTTATGTTTTGTAGCTTTTTCATCTGCTTTTATTTATTATTTAATTATTATAATTATACTTTTTTTTTTTTTACTTTTTTTTGTAAGGGGTTAAGAATTAGGGGTTAAAGGTTAGGGTTATGGGTTCATTTATTTATTTTGTTAGGTTAGTGGTTAAGGTTAGGGGTTAGGATTAGGAGTTAATTTTATGGGGTTTAGGATTAGAATTGGGAATTAATATTAGGGGTTAAGGTTAGGGTTATTTTATTTCTTGTTGTTATTATTTATATTTTATTTATGAATTCTTTTATTTTCATTTTAATTGTTATGTAGCGCCCTCCCCAATTTAGGGGGCGCTATGTTCAAATTTAGGGGTTAGTCTGAGCCCATAGTTGGGCTCAGACTATTAATTTCCTAAAAACGTGCTTCTGCTCTGGTGTGATATTGCCTGGCTGCAGTGTTCCCTGTTGCCTGTAGGTGGCGCTGTCATCTCCGGCTCAGGTGGAACCACAGGGAGTATTGCAACACCATTAGGTGTCCTCTCTCGGCAGCTGTGCAGTGGGCGTAGTCAACCCGCTGTGCATGCTGGGAGAGGGTACTTAAGGGGCAGATGCGATTGGGCGAAAAGAGATCCAGGGGACCACTTGGTCCTGCTCGGCACGTACCCCACCTTCGATGGCCCTCATGGCTGGGGGTGCGTGCGTGTGTTTCGGTCTCGGGCACCTTTAGCTCGGGGCTGCATCACTGCAGGTAGGCCCAGCACCTTTGGCTGAGGCCTACACCCGAAGAGGAGTCCCAGGGTACCCAAGTAAGGGGCTACCCGCTCTGAAGGAGAGGAAGCCAGGGGAGGATCGGTCCCAAGGGGATAAGTGAAAGATTCGCTGTCTCAGGAGAGGCCTAGCTACCTGACAAAGGGAAGGATTCCTATCCGCCAAAAGCCTGGTAATGTGCCCCATTGGCACCTATGGTCTTATTGTTACTAGGCCGGGAAGTTCGGGACTTAAGGATTCTGTGGCAGAGGATCTCCTGATCGTATCCCTTGGAAATCGCAAGTAGTTGTTTCGTGCTCCACACCAGCTTCTAGGACCGCTCCTAAATGGACTATCCGGGTGAGCAAAACCCACTCAGGCTTGAGTGGCGACGAGTGCTGATTAAGTGTTGCGTGCCTGAACCAGCCTCCCTGTTCGTGTTCTCTCATTCCAACTTTCCTGTCAAGTTCCTCAAGCAACGTATAAAAATAAACCTTTTTATTAGGGTTTAACCTACTGTGTGGACAATGGCCTTCTGATGCCGCGTACACACGACCGCTTTTCTCGACGAGAAAAACGGCATTTTTTTTTTTCGCCGACAAAAACGATCGTCTGTGGGCTTTATGTCGTTTTTCTCGTCGAGAAAAACGGCATAAAAAACGACGAGAAAAATTAGAACATGTTCTAAATTTTCTCATCGTTTTTTCCATCATTTTTTTCCGCGGCAGTTTTCCCATAGGGAGACACTGCCGCGGAGCCCACAGACGGTCGTTTTTCTCGTCAAGAGAAAAAATGACGGGAAAAACGACCGTGTGTAGGGAACCCTTGGAACCGAAGCGGTTCCCTCATTTTTCCTGTCATTATTCACGGCGGTTTTTTAACCGCCGTGAATAATGATCGTGTGTACGCGGCATTAGAGTAAAGAAAGAAAATAGACTTCTTCCTACACACTAGGGTGAAGACTTCAACGGAGAGAGGTAACTCGCTGCAGGACCCAAGAGAAAGAAATTAGCGGCCCTTACTGTCTGAGGAGAGACATAGAGGTATCGCTACAGTTGCATTTAAAGTGGTTCACTTTAGCTCATTATAATGTACAGGCTGCTGATCGCTGCCTGTGAAATTTCACTTACTTTTAGGGCCAGTTCACACCAGACGCAGTTCCGTGTGCTTTTTTCTGCACAAAATGCATGCACAGTGTTTTCCATGTATTCCAATGGCTCTAGTTGGCTCTAGTTCACACCATGCATCAGTTTCCGGTCAGTTTCTGCACCGGAAACTGACTGTATGGTGTGAGCTAGAGCCAACTAGAGCCATTGGAATACATGGAAAACACTGTGCATGCATTTTTAGTGCAGAAGAAATGCGCACAAAACTGTACGGAACTGCATCTGGTGTGAACTGGCCCGTAAGTATCTTCAGAATCCATCCTGCAATCTGTAATGACATCAACGGCGCATGCGCAGTCCGTAGTATCGTTAACGCCATGCTATGGGGGGGATTTACTAAAACTGGAGCACACAGAATCTGTTGCAGCTATGCATGGCAGCCAATCAGCTCCTAACTTCAGCTTGTTCAATTAAGCTTTGGCAAAAAAACCTGGAAGCTGATTGGTTTCTATGCACAGCTGCACCAGATTTTGCACTCTCCAGTTTTAGTAAATCAACCCCAATGTGTGTCGTTTCACTATCCTCAGCACGCAGGGCGTTTTTCTTATACTGAGAACGTCACAGAAAGGAAGCCTTGCGATACTGTGCCCTCCTCCTCTCCTTCCTGGTTCTACCCTTGTTACACGCGATCACGCATGCGCGAGATTTAGATAGGGAAGGGCGGAAATGAAGTCCACACAAGAGCCAGAAAACAATACTAAAGTTGGCGCAGCCGATTCCCGGAGATATTTTATAAAAGCACAAAAAGGTATTTCCCTAACTCGTTTTAGTGAGCTTTTATGGTGTAAGACTTCAAAATACATTGCTGGATGATAAAAAAAAAAAAAAAAGAAAAGAAAAACAGTCCGGTGTTTTCCTCTTTAAGCCGAAAAACGCAGAACAAAAGGCACTAAAATGCTCAAAAACGAAAGCATTTCCATGCATTTCTATTGAACAAAAAACACTTCCAAAATACACAAATCTGCATGATTTGAGATATTCCCTGGATTAAACTTCTTCCAAAACCAAAACTTTAAGGCTCATTGGTTCACCCTTCTAACCTACCTATCCCTGCCATCTCCTGTAATAAGTGAAAGTCAGCTGGAGGAGCCAGTCAGCATTGTCAGAAGTGTTGTTGGTCTTGGAAGACAATTCAGAGAGGTATTAATATGCTTCTCTGTAGGTACAGAGTCGCTTTAGAAAAGTGATAGTGATCAAACCTATTAATATGATTTACCAACTGAAGTAACAGTTTCTGGGCTTGCTCTATTAAATGTACCTTCTGTATTATATATTAGATTGACTGGTATTAAACAGTATGTGAACCCAAGATTTCATATCCCTGATATGTGCCTTTTGTACCATGTACTTGTATGAAAAAGTATCCTGTTCTTTGTATCACTTCCTATGTGTAAAATCGCTGGTGTTTCTGCCAGTCCCTTTGATTTCCTGTCAAAAAATGACCACACTAGGCATAAGAGCAGAGCATGATCGGTTTTCTAACTGTGCTAGGAACTCAGTCTGTTCTCCAATGAGCAGACTTGTCCTGACCCCCCATAGCCTTCACAGCCATTCACAGTGGAGATTAGTATGCTGCTGTTTCTCCTCCCTGAGCTCCTTATGCAGCTGAGAACAGAGGGTATGTGCTCACATATCTATACTAGAGCTGCACAGTTAATCATTAAAAAATCACCATCTCAATTCAACCCCCCTCATGATCTCTATGCAGCATTTCCCCGATTCATTCATGTAACACGTGCAGAGAGTTCTCTGCTCACTTAGCTGTCAAAACAGAAAAAAACTATAAAAAAGGCAGTCTGCCAAGTTTTTTAACACATCTACAGTTAGTTACAGCTAACTATAAACATTGTAACATTTAGTTCTTTTAGAGATCAAAGGAATGAACTTCGGTCTGTAAATGAGGTCAGTTTAACCACTTAAAGACTAAACCTTTTTCTGACATCTGTACAATCTGTATTTGCTAGAAATTTACTTAGAACCACCAAACATTATATATATTTTTTAGCAGAGACCCTAGAGAATAAAATGGCGGTTGTTGCAATATTTTATGTCACACTGTATTTGCGCAGTGGTCTTTCAAATGCATTTTTTGGGGGGGGGAAAAAACCACTTCAATTAATAAAAAAAAAATAAACAGTAAAGTTAGACAATTTTTTTGTATAATGTGAAAGATGATGTTACGTATGAGAATCAAGAGAGAATCGTGATCTTTATTCTAAGCAAAAAAATGGTGATTCTCATTTTAGCCAGAATCGTGCAGCTCCAATCTATACACAAATGTTTTCCTTTCATTTGTATTTTAAGCTGAATGGGTTGTTTTACAATGCCTTGAAAAAGTATTCATACCCCTTGAAATTTTCCACATTTTGTCATGTTGAAAGCAAAAACGTAAATGTATTTTAATGGGATTTTATGTGATAGACCAACACAAAGTGGCACATAATTTTGAAGTGGAAGGAAAATGATAAATGGTTTTCCAATTTTTTCTTCAAGCAAATATCTGAAAAGTATGGCATGCATTTATATTCAGCCCCCCAGAGTCAATACTTTGTAAAACCGCTTTTTGCTGGAATTACAGCCGCAAGTCTTTTTGGGGATGTCTCTACCAGCTTTGCACATCTAGAGAGTGAAAGTTTTGCTGATTCTTCTTTGCAAAAAAGCTCAAGCTCTGTCAGATTGGATGAAGAGTGTCTGAACAGTAATTTTCAAGTCTTGCCACAGATTCTCAATTGGATTTAGGTCTGGGCTTTGACTGGGCCATTCTAACACAGGAATATGCTTTGATTTAAACCATTCCATTGTAGCTCTGGCTGTATGTTTAGGGTCATTATCCTGCTGGAAGGTGACCCTGTCTCAAGTCTTTTGCAGACTCTAACAGGCTTTCTTCTAAACTTGACCTGTATTTGGCTCTGTCCATCTTCCCATCAATTCTGTCCAACTTCCCTATCCCTGCTAAAGAAAGGCATCCCCACAACATGATGCTGATTCCCGTCTCATACTTGATTCTGAGCATGCGCGATTTTTTAAGACTCGGAAAAGCATACACACGAACGGTTTTCTCGTCAACGAGAATCCAGACGAGAAAAACGAGAATCCTGACGAGAAAATAGAGAGCAGGTTCTCTATTTTTCTCGTCGAGATTCCCGGCAGTTTTCTGGACGAGAAACCATACACACAAACGGTTTTCTCTGCAAAAAAGCTCTCCCAACAGTTTTCTTGTTGTTTCTTGCCGAAAAAACCGGTCGTGTGTACGAGGCCTTACACTTGTGGTCATTGGGAAGAATTTCCCCCTTACAGATAGCTAAAAAGTGTCAATGGTGTCAATGGGAAATTATCCTAGAGGTAGAAATTGCTCATTGCTATAGGAACGCCCAGCAACCTCTGGATGAACCCTAGGGTTCCATGGAACCCTGGTTGAGAAATTATGCTTTGGAGTATAAAAAGAATAAAAGTATGATAGCCATTTAAAATTGCCATAGAAGGTGTTTGGACCTTGGTAATCAAGCACAGAGATCTTAACACTGGAGTTTCTGAACGATATAAGAGATATTTAGGTGGTTTCAAAGGCCCATTTACATTTATGCATACCTGTGCTTCGTGTTATTGCACACGTATTAATGGTTATGAATATTACCACAGCATGCTAATGCATTGAATGCAAATTTCATTACCAAACGTGTTAACATGCAAGTTACCACCATGTACTGACTCAAGCCTCGTACACACGGCCAAGATTCTCGTCGAAAAAAACATGTCGTTTTTTTAGACGAGATTCTTGGACAAGAAACTTGTCCCGGCTGAGTGTACACACGCTCATTTCAAAGAACCCGCGGTTCTTTGAATGGAGCGAACGCGGTGACGTCATCGAATACGACGAGCATGCGCTCGTCACATTCGATGCCGTCGCCGCCATCTTGGTTCACCCTACCTATGCCTAGGAAGCTACCGCGCATGCGTCAAAGTAATTTCGAACATGCGCGGGCTTCCCGGCGAAAAGGTAAGTGTACACACACACAATTTTCTCGTCGAGAAACAGGCTGACGAGAATCTCGACGAGAAAATAGAGAGCAGGATCTCTATTTTCTCGTCGAGATTCTTGTCGCTTTTCTTGACGAGAAACCATACATACGAACAAATTTCTCGGCAAAAAATCTCTGCCAGCAAGTTTCTTGCTGGTTTTTGCAGAGAAACTTGTTCGTGTGTGCGAGGCTTTAGATGTAGGAATGGGCCCTGAAGTACTGAGAAAACTATTGAGTCCGCTGTTGTTGACCTCCTTCTAGCTGCCCGACTTTCCTGGCTTCAATATGTGAGTCACTGACCTATAACTAGCATGCACACTAATAATGTCCGTGGAGAGACTGTACTCCTGATTTTCATAGTTTCAGGTCAGAGACTAGGTATTGAAGGCTTTCCTTAACAGAACAGCCAGGCAACTAGCATTTTTAAGGCGAGTTCTAAATTTTCTCTGCACAGGTTTTCCTTAAGGGATCATTCACATGGTCAGAAAAAAAACGCTGCATTTAGATGCGCATTGCACATTGTTTTGTGCACATCTAAACACAGCACTTTAGTAATCAGTGAGCCGCATATCTGTGAAAATGTGTGCTGCGTATCGCTGTGTACAAAAAAAAGTAGGACACCTCTGCGCCAAGGGCCACACAGATCTGCAGATTGTACGTGCCTACATGCATAAACACGCCTAAACACAAGGACGCGTACAGATATAGTCATTCAGTTGAAAGAAGGAAGTATTGTACGTACCTAAACGCTGTACGCTTCTAAACATGTCTAAACTTGTGGGTGGGGCCATTCGCCCTGCATGTGGGTGTACCTTTCACCGTGCACGCGCTCACCAATGCCTGGGACCAGGCAGGGACTCCGATCATGTGAGAATCAAACATTATGGCGGTTCCCCAGCTTAGAGATGAGTCCTAGGCAGAATGCGTTACTGGCATCTTCCAGAGCTTGGCAGATTTCTGGCTTTCCGGTGTCTTCCACTGGACTACTAGGTGCAGCAATCCCTCTTAGTGTTCCATGTTGGTTACAGGCATGTGCTTTGGAACCCGGCCTTTACCCTCTATTTATATCCCAGGGTAGACAGGCAGGGCCCAAAAAGCCCGGGAAAGGAGCCTAAAGCCGGTTAACCCCTTTCCTACCTGGACAGGCTAACTCACTAACTATAACAAGACCCACAACTATAGGCAACCTGCCTACAAATGCAAGTACTTTAGGTATGCATTTTATGCATGATTCTCTGCCAGTTATGCCAGCAAGAACCTGCAGTCATGCAGAAAATATGCATATGGCCGTGGGAATGAACCCTAATGCCACGTACACGCGATCGGAATTTCCAACAACAAGTGTTCGATGCGAGCTTTTGGTCGGATGTTCCGACCGTGTGTGTGCTCCATCGGACATTTTCTGTCGGAATTTCGGACAACAAATGTTTGAGAGCTGGTTCTCAATTTTTCCGACTACAAAAGTTGTGGTCGGAAATTCCGATTGTGTGTATCCAATTCCGATGCACAAAAATCCTACGCATTCTCAGAATCAATTTGACGCACGCTCGGAATCATTGAACTTCATTTTTCTCAGGCTCGTTGTAGTGTTGTGCGTCACCGCGTTCTTGGCGATCGGAATTTCCGACAACATTTGTGTGACCGTGTGTATGCAAGACAAGTTTGAGGCGAACATCCATCGGAAAAAAAAATCCACGTTTTTGTTGTCGGAATGTCCGATCGTGTGTACGCGGCATAATTGTAGATCTTCCACAAAACACTAAAGATACAGTATCACTGTTCAGATATTCAGGCAGCCTTGGGGGTCACAGCTGCATGAATACAATAGCCAGCAGTGGAGATTCCTCCATCCATGCTATTGGCATAGATGGTGAAATAATTTAAATCTCTTGCTCAGAGCTTGGGACTGAATGAGAAAAAATAAACGGTGTATGGTCAGCCTTATTTATCAGTGTTAAGCAGACTGACGCTTTCAATTAAGAGTCTCTGATAAAGTGAAGAACTTGTTTTTTTTGTTCTTTTTAAAATGCTTCCCTCAAACTGCTCCATTGGCTAGAACATCTTGCTCTTAAGCGGTCATTTTATGAATAGCTAACATGTTCTGTTAAATCACAGTGACATCTCTGCTGTCTAACCAGAAGCTCACCCAGAATATATATACCGTACAGCATGTTACTGAACAGTTTTTTAAGTCCTGCCGCTTTAGAGAAAAATCAATAGTCCTGTGAACATTTTTTTTTTTTGTGGGATTTGATGTTATCTCGTTATTTCACAGAGTTTCTGGAATGGAAGCAAAATCCCTCTTAGTTACGAAACTGCAATATACAGTACTGTATATGATTGACCATACTCTACATTGGTATTTCAGCCTTGTTTTCTTCTAAATCGTCCAACAATACTGGATATTGCTGTTTCAAGCATTAGGCAATTCTATGTAATTCTATTCTATGATCCTTGCCCATCTGCAAGTTGACCTGAGAATCCTGTTTATAATAATTTGTTATTGCAGAATGTATGAAATCAGCAATGCTGTTGTTAAATTAGAAGAAAAAAAAAGTAAAAATCTTTAGGTAACATATTTAAATGATTTCTTATAATTGGCCATTTGCATCAATCATTTGGTTAAAGCGACCCTGTTGACAGACTATTATTTCAACAAAATATTCCGATAGGATATGTATATTTAACATATGCTTGTTATTTATCTGTAAAAGCTCCTCTTATTTTGACATTTAAAAGCCCGAAGACTGCTTCTGGGTGCCACCATCTTGAATGCAATATCCGTAGCCCCAGCAGACTCAAAGCTGGACACTGTAGTAGTCCACTTCTATCCACGCCCAGCAGCTACATTAAAGCGGAGCTCTATCCAAAAGGGAATCTTCCGCTTTAAGCATCCCCCCCCCGCCACATTTGGCATATCATTTTTTTGGGGGGTAACTTAAGCAAGTACCTAGTTTATACAGGTACCCATTCCCACTTCCTGCTCAGGTTGCATAGGCCAGTGGTTCTCAGAAAACTGCAGGGAGGGAAAGGGAAGAGGAGAACTTCCGCTCGAGTCGCCTAGGCCAGTGGTTCTCAACGTCAGTCCTCAAGTACCCCCAACGGGCCATGTTTTGGGAACTTACCTTAGATAAAATAGCTATTATCAATACCATGTCATTGATATTGATTTAAAGCAGCTGTGCAAAGTGAAGAAAAAACTGAAAACATGGCCCTTTGGGGGTACTTGAGGACTGAGGTTGAGAACCACTGGCCTAGGCGACCCGAGCGGAAGTTCTCCTCTTCCCTTTCCCTCCTTGCAGTTTTTTGGGACATGTCACGGGTCCCAGAAGACTGGCAGGCCATTCAGCAGGCGTGACTCGTACCCACAGTTGAAATTCCGGCGCCAAGGAGAGGAGAGGGAGAGAATTGACGGTTTGGGTGAGCACATTGCTGGATCCTGGGACAGGTGACTGTGTGTTTATTAAAAGTCAGCCGCTACACTTTTTGTAGCTGCTGACTTTAAATAAACACAAAAACTACCGGAACTCCACTTTAAGGGCCCATTCACACAAGTCCAGTCTACTTCAGAGCATTTATCGCACTTGCATTATTACATCTTGTGTAACGACCACACATTCATTTGAATTGGCTGCCTAGTGTACCACGACAGACAAAAAAACTTGCATCCAACAATTTTAGTAGTACAGTGCAAAGCATTTTTGAGGGGCGAGGCCAAGAGGTGTGTGGCCAAGATTCCTTAACTATAGCTGAAGCCTCTGTTAGCTTATCTGTGGATGAGGTTGATCTATGTGGTGTGCGCCCCCTAATTTTGCAATTGTACGATGCCCTGCGTCCCAGCATGCTGCAGTGAACAAAAGTACCGCATGTCTCAACTGACCTAATTGTAAACAAGGCAAGCCGCCTTCTCTGTGTGATGGGACTGCACTGGGAAAGGCTGCCCAGTGCAGACCAATGCACCTGGTGTAAATGGGCCCTAAAGGTTATGCAGGGAGGCTACAGGTTGAAATCTACACATGTATGGCCAGATTAAAGTATAACTAAAGGCAAAAGTTTAGTGCAGAAGGATTAGAATGCCTGTCAGTTTTTATTGATTAGACCTCTCTGTTTGTCCTGTTTACCTTTATCATTGAGAGTGAAAGTAAAAGAAAATCCCAAATTATGGGTTGTCCCCATAAAGGTAATAGAGGGGAAATCTTCCAATGGGGACACAAGTTTTGGTGACCTGGAGGTTATGGGATAAGAAGTGAAGGAAAATCTCTGCAATGGGACACAGATGGCGAAGAGAAATCTAATAGGGGTTTAAGCCTCGTACACACAACGTAAAACGTTCGTGTGTATGGTTTCTCGTCGAGAAAACTGCCGGGAATCTCAACGAGAAAAATAGAGAACCTGCTCTCTATTTTCTCGTCAGGATTCTCGTTTTTCTCGCCGGCCTGTTTCCAGACGAGAAAACCGGTTGTGTGTATGCGTTTCCGAGTCTTAAATAACCGTGCATGCTCAGAATCAAGTATGAGACGGGAGCGCTCCTTCTGGTAAAACTAGCGTTCGTAATGGAGATAGCACATTCGTCACGCTGTAAATTATTGCATCGTTTAAATGGTGCACGAAGACTAAAAAGCGTGAATCGTCTCTCCCCAAACTTTTATTAACACGCAGTAACACGAGATCAACAAAAGCAGCCCAAGGGGTGGCGCCATTGGAATCAAACTTCCCCTTTATACTGCCGTCGTACGTGTTGTACGTCACCGCGCTTTACAACGACAAGATTTTTGATTGACAGTGTGTATGCAAGGAAAGCTTGGCAAGAATCCCGTCACGTTTTTTTTTTACGACGGGGTTCTTGGTCATGTGTACAGGGCTTAAGACCCTCCCTTGCTCTATCTATATATATAAAAAAAAAGTTTGACTATAGTTCTGCTTTAAGACCTTACTGGTGAACTTGCATCTCCAAGTGGGGTAAAACCTACATCCTCAATAAAGAGTCTAGCCACTTAAGCCCCGGACCATTTGGTAGCTAAAGGACCAGAGGTGAATTCAGAATTTTGCACTGGGCTGCTTTAACTGTAAATTGTGCGGACATGCAATGTTGTACCCAAGCGAAATTTGCGTCCTTTTCTTCCCACAAATAGAGCTTTCTTTTAATGGTATTTGATTGCCTCTGCGATTTTTATTTTTTGCGATATAAACGGAAAAAGACCGAAAATTTTGAAAAAAAATGATATTTTCTACTTTTTGTTAAAAGAAAAATCTAATAAACTCAATTTTAGTCATACATTTAGGCCAAAATGTATTCAGCCACATGTCTTTAGTAAAAAAAATGTCAATAAGTGTATATTTATTGGTTTGCGCAAAAGTTATAGCGTTTACAAACTAGGGTACATTTTCTGGAATTTACACAGCTTTAAATTTATGACTGCCTATCTCATTTCTTGAGGTGCTAAAATGGCAGGGCAGTACAAAACCCCCCCAAATGACCCCATTTTGGAAAGTAGACACCCCAAGGAAATTGCTGAGAGGCATGTTGAGCCCATTGAATATTTTTTTTTTGTCCCAAGTGATTGAATAATGACAAAAAAAAAAATTACAAAAAGTTGTCACTAAATGATATATTGCTCACACATGCCATGGTTATATGTGGAATAGCACCCCAAAATACATTTTGCTGCTTCTCCTGAGTACGGGGATACCACATGTGTGGGACTTTTTAGGAGCCTAGCCACGTACGGGACCCCGGAAACCAAGCACCGCCTTCAGGATTTCTAAGGGCGCAAATTTTTGATTTCACTCCTCACTACCTATCACAGTTTTGAAGGCCATAAAATGCCAAAATAGCACAAAACCCCCCCAAATGACCCCATTTTAGAAAGTAGACACCCCAAGGAAATTGCTGAGAGGCCTGTTGAGCCCATTGAATATTTTTTTTTGTCCCAAGTGATTGAATAATGACAAAAAAAAAAAAATTACAAAAAGTTGTCACTAAATGATATATTGCTCACACATGCCATGGTTATATGTGGAATTGCACCCCAAAATACATTTTGCTGCTTCTCCTGAGTACGGGGATACCACATGTGTGGGACTTTTTAGGAGCCTAGCCGCGTACGGGACCCCGAAAACCAATCACCGCCTTCAGGCTTTCTAGGCACAAATTTTTGATTTGACTCCTCACTACCTATCACAGTTTCGAAGGCCATAAAATGCCAAAATAGCACAAAACCCCCCCAAATGACCCCATTTTGGAAAGTAGACACCCCAAGCTGTTTGCTGAGAGGCATGGTGAGTATTTTACAGCTCTCATTTGTTTTTGAAAATGAAGAAAGACATTTTTTTTTTTTCCTTTTTTTTTTTCAATTTTCAAAACTTTGTGACAAAAAGCGAGATCTGCAAAATACTCAACATACCTCTCAGCAAATAGCTTGGGGTGTCTACTTTCCAAAATGGGGTCATTTGGGGGGGTTTGTGCCATCTGGGCATTCCATGGCCTCTGAAACTGTGATAGGCAGTGAGAAGTGAAATCAAAAATTTACACCCTTAGAAAGCCTGAAGGCGGTGCTTGGATTTTGGGGTCCCGTACGCGGCTAGGCTCCCAAAAAGTCTCACACATGTGGTATCCCCGTACTCAGGAGAAGCAACAGAATGTATTTTGGGGTGTAATTCCACATATGCCCATGGCATGTTTGAGCAATATATCATTTAGTGCCAACTTTGTGCAAAACAAAAAAAAAAATGTATTTTTTCCGCAACTTGTGTCAACATATAAAATATTCCATGGACTCGACATGCCTCTCAGTATATAGCTTGGGGTGTCTACTTTCCAAAATGGGGTCATTTGGGGGGGTTTTGAACTGTTCTGGCATTTTATACACAGCATTAGGAAGCTTACATCCACTCTTCTAGCCACTTAAAGACAAAGCCCTTTTTGACACTTTTTGTTTACATGAAAACATATTTTTTTTTGCAGGAAAATTATGTTGAACCCCCAAACATTATATATATTTTTAAAAGCAAAGGCCCTACAGAATAAAATGGTGGGTGTTGCATTTTTTTTCTACACAGTATTTGTGCAGCGATTTTTCAAACGAATTTTTTGGGGAAAAAATACACTTTTTTTAATGCACTAAAACACACTATATTGCCCAAATGTTTGATGAAATAAAAAAGATGATCTTAGGCCGAGTACATAGATACCAAACACGACATGCTTTAAAATTTCGCACAAACGCGCATTGGCGACAAACTACATACATTTTTAAAAGCCTTTACAGGTTACCCCGTTAGATTTACAGAGGAGGTCTACTTCTAAAATTACTGCCCTCGATCTGACCTTCGCAGTGATACCTCACATGCATGGTGCAATTGCTGTTTACATATGACGCCAGACCGACGCTTGCGTTCGCCATTGGGCAAGAGCAGGGCAGGACAGGGGTGCTTTTTTTTTTTTTTTATTATTATTAATTTTGCTTTTTTTATTTTATTTTTAAATTGTTCCTTCCATATTTTTTTTTTTTTTTATAATTTTTATTGTTATCTCAGGGAATGTAAATATCCCCTATGATAGCAATAGGTAGTGACAGGTACTCTTTTTTTGAAAAAACTGGGGTCTAGACCCTAGATCTTTCCTCTGCCCTCAAAGCATCTGACCACACCAAGATCGGTGTGATAAAATGCTTTCCCAATTTCCCAATGTCGCTTTTTATATCCGGGGGGGGGGACATTCCCTCCCACTGCTTGTAAAAGCAGTCCAGAGGCTAATTAGCCACTAGGATTGCTTTTACATGAAAGCCGGCCGCTGGCTGAAAAGAATGATACCAAGATGATACCTAAACCCGCAGACATCAATCTGGTATAACCATTCAAAGTCCAGCAACATACCAGTACGTTGCTGGTCCTTGTTGGACATGTATTGTAATCTTTTTTTTTCATGCAGCCAGGTGGCTGAACGAAAAAAGAGATTGATCAGTGGGTATGCCCACCATTAGAATACCGCCCTTCATTCACCCACTTCTCTAATGATGGGCATACATGCACCATTTATATATGCCGAAGCATGGGGGAATCCTCCCGCAAAAAAGTTATGCCGCACACACATGGTCGGACTTTTCCACGGGCAAGCCTCCGTCGGAATTTCGACCGTATGTACGCGGCATTAGGAGCAAAATCGCTCCTCCGCCCCTGCTGCCCCAATGCTTCGGCATATTTGCTTTTTTTTTTTAACTGTGGTGGTGAAATCACCTCCTACAGCACTGGAGTCGCAGGGATCAGGCCTGTCTCTGCGAACGCTGCAGTTATGTGTGTTGTGTTTTGTAAGTGACAGTGATCGATCGATACTGCACTTGGGTGGCCTGGGCTGGACGGAGGGGCAAAACGCAGGTGCTAGCAGGTATCTGGGCTGATCCCGCTAACACTGCGTTTTTGGGAACCCTAAACTGCTGGGGACGCTAGTATAGATCTGATCAGATCAGATATTGATCTGATCAGATACTATACCACTAAGGGGGGTGTGCGCTTCACGCGTGGGTGTTAGCGTTACTGGCACTAACCTGACGCTGCCTGGGGTGTGACGCAGACCCTCTCTGACGCTAAAACCTAATTGATATCACCCGCCGGGCGATCAGGGGTTAAACCTTTATTGGGTTATATATACGGCGGGTGCCCTGACACTATAAAAAGCAAACTAACTAACCAGCGTCACCCGTAACACTTATATGGTGATCACTGGTGAAAGGGTTAACTAGGGGCAATTAGGGGGTTAAAACCTTTATTAGATAATATATGGGGGTACCTGACGCTATAAAAACCTGCGGCGAACCTAAAAAAAATTACTGACTACCGATCTGCGTCACCGACGCTAAGACAGCGATCAGAAAAATGATCGCTTAGCGACAGTGGTGATAGGGGGTGAAAGGTTTACCTGGGGGGCGATCAAGGGGGTTAAACCTTTATTAGATAATTTATGGGGGTACCTGAAGCTATAAAAACCTGCGGCGAACATAAAAAAAATTACTGGCTACCGATCTGCATCACCGACGCTAAGACAGCGATCAGAAAAATGATCGCTTAGCGACAGTGGTGATAGGGGGTGAAAGGGTTACCTGGGGGGCGATCAAGGGGGTTAAACCTTTATTAGATAATTTATGGGGGTACCTGACGCTATAAAAACCTGCGGCGAACCTAAAAAAAAAATACTGGCTACTGATCTACATCACCGACGCTAAGACATCGATCAGAAAAATGATCGCTTAGCGACATTGGTGATAGGGGGTGAAAGGGTTACCTGGGGGGCGATCAAGGGGGTTAAACCTTTATTAGATAATTTATGGGGGTACCTGACGCTATAAAAACCTGCGGCGAACCTAAAAAAAAAATACTGGCTACTGATCTGCATCACCGACGCTAAGACATCGATCAGAAAAATGATCGCTTAGCGACAGTGGTGATAGGGGGTGAAAGGGTTACCTGGGGGGCGATCAAGGGGGTTAAAGCTTTATTAGATAATTTATGGGGGTACCCGACGCTATAAAAACCTGCGGCGAACCTAAAAAAAATTACTGGGTACCGATCTGCATCACCGACGCTAAGACAGCGATCAGAAAAATGATCGCTTAGCGACGGCGGTGCTAGGGGGTGAAAGGGTTATCTGGGGGGTGATCAAGGGGTTAAACCTTTATTAGGGGGGGTTAGGGGGCTACACTGGACCTAAAACTAAATGTAGTGACACTTTTACAGTCACAAATGTCACTGATTGCAGTGATCAGTAAATAAATGGTGACACTGTGACTGGGGGCTGGGCGGTGATCTGGGGGGGGGGGCGATTTATGTGCCTATGTGTGCTGGTGTTAGTGTAGTGTTTGTGCACTAACCTTGATGTCTTCTCTTGTACGGCGCTCGGTATATGTGAGCGCCGCACAGGAGATGACATCACTTCCTCCTGCTTTCTCTGTCTGTGTGTACATTCCACAGACAGAGGGGATATTTCTATTCGACCGGGAGCGATCGCGGGGGGGTGTCCGGAATCGAACGGCCGTCCCCTCATGTCGGATCGCTCCCCAACGAATTCCGACCGCTCACTGTACAGAAGGGGGGTCCGATTGGACCCCCCAACTGTACAAAGGCAATCACGTACACTCTACGTAATTGTGCCTGTCGGTGCCATTGTGCCGACGTATATATACAGTGAGCGGTCGTTAAGTGGCTAGATACTGTTCCAGGCTGCTGCCTTGCAACTACAGGTATACTCTGTATTTTGTAAAATAAATAATACCCAAACCCCAGGTGTAGTCTTCTAGGTAAAATCACACTTTATGCTTGGTCAAAGAAACCCTCTTGCCTTGTGCTACCAGATCGAGCCGATTTCAAGGTAACATTAGGCTGAAATATCCTCAATAGCAAGAATAAAGTAATATTGAATTTGTTTTCTGTTAAATATATGACGGATCATGTCCTCTTTTTGCACGTGAAATTCCTCAATTTAAAGATATTCCGTTCCCACTTTATACCATCTTTCATGTTGTTCTATTTTTCATGTGCGCTAAGCCTAAAAATAATAAAATGTAGAGTGGTTCGGGTTATGTTATTGAGTTTTATCCTTTGTGATATAAAAATATACCATGTTTTTAATAGGCAAAATGACTTAGAAAAAGTCCTGTGTTTTTGTCTGTACGTCTTTATTGGCTACAGTATAGAATTCTATCTTGTAGCAAAGCAGCTTCAAGGCAATGTTGGAGACAGAGTAATGAGGTTCAGGAGTTGGTGTCTCTGGAGACACCTCAAGCTGAGGGTTTATTAGGCTCTTCCTCTCTCACCCCAAAATAGAGTAGTCTGTGTTAGCTGGAGTTTTTTTTTTAACTTTGTTCCATCTCTAGCTCTTGTAGAGAAGATACCTCTTCAATGTTTAAAATTAAGTTGCCAACTGGCTTTTCGGAACACTCAGCAGTGGTCTTCAAGCTGCCGCCCACGGGCCGGATGTGGCCTTTTGCTTGCCTTTACCTGGCTCTTGGGGCACTATTTTACCAACTGACCCCAATGATGGAGTATCATTCCCTCTAATGACACCATTAATGGTGCAGTATCCCTTTGATACCAACAATGGGGCACTATTTCTCCTATTAAAACCAATGATGGAACACTGATGTTGGGGCGTTTTTTCTACTCCCACTGGCCACAGTCTGCCCCCCCCTCCAAAGCCTTAAGGACAGAAAACTGAACCTTTGCTTAGCAGGGATAGCCCTGATATGATGTAGATGACTGTCTTGAGGCAACAATAAACAAATGAGATGGTATTAATACCTTGGAAATACCTCTGAAAAACATCTAACCTCCAGATATAATAAGGCCACTGGGATATATACCTTTTCAGCTGTTACACTTTTGTGGTGTTGTCTCCCATGGGCCAGTAGACGCAAAAATATTTATCCGGAGTTCGATAGCACACGTATATACTATTTACATCACCTCTTGTTTTTATTGTAATCTTGCAAGTGTGAACTGCACAGATACATTAAAGTCACCTTTAATACTTGCTTGTATGGTCTTCGAAGAAGCGGAAGTCCGCAAAACGCGTCACCAGGTCAAGCATTCCCATGATAAATATATGTAAACGGGGCTGCAAAGTTTGTATGATACTATACACCCTTTTAGGATGTTTTTTTACGTGATTTGTTTTTATCTACGTATTAAATAAATATGTACCTTTTTTTACATTTTCTGGCATTTCATGTTCTTTGAGGCATATATAAAATACAAGGCATTCTCTTATTGGACAGTGTGGAGATCTTGATGTCATCTGCCACTTTACTCCACTTTGTCTAATCAGAGATTTCATTGTATCCATTTTATAAGATAAAACAGATAGGAGTTGATTTACTAAAATTGGAGAGTGCAAAACCTGTGCATGGTAGCCAGTCAGCTTCTAACTTCAGCTTGTTCAATTAAGCTTTGACAAAAAAAATGGAAGTTGATTGGTTTCTATGCAGAGCTTCATCAGATTTTGCACTCTCCAGGTTTAGTAAATAAATCCCAAGATGTTCTCTGAATGGCAGTGGTGCCAAGCAACCCACCCCGTGAGGTTAGGGTGACCACATTTCCAAACTGCCATTCAGGGACACCCCCCCCCTTCCTAAAAAAAGAGAATTTTGTATACTTTTCTTTGTGACCCCCACAGATTTCACTGGTTCATCCTGGGACCTGTAGTTCTTCACTGGTTGGGGGGCGGGGGGTCACATCTTCAGCTCTGAGGGGTTCATGGTGGGACCTGTAGTCCTTCACTTTTGGGGGTCACATCCCCCCAAAAGTGAAGGACTACAAGTCCCAGTATGAACTCCTAATATCTAAAGATGTGACCCCCCCAAATTTGAAGGACTACAACACCCAGCATGAACCCCTAAAATCTAAGGGTGTGATCCCATAGATTTCACGGGTTCATGCTGGGACCTGTAGTTCGTCACTATTTGGGGGGGTGTCACATCTTAAGCTGTGAGGGGTTCATGCTGGGACCTGTGCCAGTTTCATTCCCGGACACTGTATTGTCCCAGAGTGAAGGTGCCCGGGACAGACCTGCAAAATGCAGAACTGTCCCGGGACATGTGGTCACCCTATGGTGTGGTCGGTGTGCAGGGATGAAGCTGCTGGAGCCAGTGGTGTATTTAGGTTTTGTGCTGCCCTAGGCCTGACGAAACTCGCGCACCCCCTACTTTATATATGACGCACTCCTTCCTGTCAAGACTACTCCCCTTCCTTTTTAAGACCCGTCCTGTCATTTTCATGGGAGGACAGAGGGACAGGGTGGGATGAGGAAAGGGGGACAGGGTGGGACGGGAACAGAGGGACAGGGTGGGATGAGGACATGGGGACAGGGTGGGATGAGGACAGAGGGACAGGGTGGGATGAGGACAGAGGGACAGGGTGGGATGAGGACAGAGGGACAGGGTGGGATGAGGACAGAGGGACAGGGTGAGATGAGGACAGAGGGACAGGGTGGGATGAGGACATGGGGACAGGGTGGGATGAGGACATGGGGACAGGGTGGGATGAGGAAAGGGGGACAGGGTGGGATGAGGACAGAGGGACAGGGTGGGATGAGGACATGGGGACAGGGTGGGATGAGGAAAGGGTGACAGGGTGGGATGAGGACAGAGGGACAGGGTGGGATGAGGAAAGGGGGACAGGGTGGGATGGGGACAGAGGGACAGGGTGGGATGAGGAAAGGGGGGCAGGGCGGGATGGGGACAGAGGGACAGGGCGGGATGAGGAAAGGGGGACAGGGCGGGATGAGGAAAGGGGGACAGGGCGGGATGAGGAAAGGGGGACAGGGTAGGATGAGGAAAGGGGGACAGGGTGGGATGGGGACAGAGGGACAGGGTGGGATGAGGAAAGGGGGACAGGGTGGGATGAGGAAAGGGGGACAGGGTGGGATGAGGACAGAGGGACAGGGTGGGATGAGGACAGAGGGACAGGGTGGGATGAGGAAAGGGGGACAGGGTGGGATGGGGACAGGGGGACAGAGTGGGATGAGGACAGAGGGACAGGGCGGGATGAGGACAGGGGGACAGGGTGGGGAGGGGCAGAGCATCTTTTAATTTGGGGGAGAGGGGGGTGTGGGGATATGTGCTGGGGAGTGATTTGGGAGGGGAAAGGATATGTGCTAGTGGGGGGGGAATCAGACCCCCACTAGCACATATCTTCTTCCCTCTTAAATCACTTCCCAGCACATATCCCCACACCCCCCTCTCCCCCACAACACTTCATTAGTTCCCCTCTTATCTTCCCCCCTGCCTGTGTCCTCTCTCACTGATGTTGTCTCCCATACCAGCAGCACGGCTCTCGGCTCTCTCACTGACTGAAGTTGTGTCTCTCCTTGGCTCCTCCTCCTGGCTGTGTACACAGGAACATTGATCCAAGAGGGGGGAGGAGCCAGAGACTGACTGTGCGATGTCAGTGGAGAGAGAGAGGGACGGCTGCTCGTAAAGCTGATCGATGCTGCGGGACCCCGGGCGGCAGATGTCCTGGGTGACCGCGCCAGCGCATCTTAGACTGACCAATTACCAGAGCTCAGTGCCGAAACTTGTCGTGGCACTGAGCTCCGGGATTCAGCTGTGCGGCTCTCCGTGCGGGAGGAGGGGGGTTCGCGCAGGGGGGCGGCGCTCCGCCGCCCCCCGCAAAGTGCCGCCCTAGGCCTGGGCCTTGTCGGCCTAGGCCATAATACAGCACTGGCTGGAGCATCACCCAGAAGATCACACCTATTACTGTATGTAGCGTTCACTACTATAGTGATTTTCAGCATCTCCAGTGGCCATTTGGACATCGGGTATGGATACTTATCAGAGCAGGGAAGGGTTTGTACCACTGTCAAGCTTTTAATGCTGTCCGTATGTGTCTATTGAAAGTGATGAACAAGAAGTGATTGGGGATCTCGCTGCAAAGGACAAAAACCCATTTTGTTTGCTATCCAAGTCCCGGGGACAGCCACACTCGCTCCTCTCCTATTTCCTGTACAAGACTCACAAGCACAGGAAGTGAGGGAAAATCTACCCCACTGGGGTTATATGCAAAAATAGGAAAATACGGAAAATTTTAATTTGAAATGTTTTGGTCTTAATTTGAGTTGACTTTGGCAAAGATACAGTGGCTGTTGGGGAGCTTTAGCTGTTCCCTGTTAGATTTTACTGGTTGCCTGAAGTTGCTCTTCAAACATTTTCATAACATGTAGGAAAACCCCTTATGAATTTAGAGGCAAATTCTTTGCCTTTGTGTAAAGCTCCAGCATAATAAATGCTCAGTTTCAGTGCTTGCGGCAGGTGTTTGCATTGATCTTTCTGGGCAGTGATCCAGAATAGCAGACTGCAGAGAAGCCCATCTCCATCGTGCAGTGCTCATCTAACACTTTCATACTGGCTCGGTTTGTGTTGTAGTGTTTTGTATCACTTGTAATCATGTAAGGGTCACCCATGGGATAACATCAGTCACATTCTGCTTTTTATTGCACTGTAAACACAGCTCATCTAGTCTCTATTACATATCCATGGAATGCAGGTGTGTAAACTGGAATAAATGACATTGGGGCCAACTTGTTTAAGTGATATTAAAGGCTTCTATTTTTCCTAAAATAAAAAAGAGGTTTATACTTACCTGCTCTGTGCAAGAATATTGCACAGAGTGATTCCTTATCTCCTCTTCTGGGGTCCCCCACCGACACTGTCTGCTTCTTTTCTTCTTCGTGTGCTATGGAGGCCCGCCCAAACCCTGAAGGACAGTAAACTAGCCCTTTGCTTAGAAAATTTGGAGACCCCTGTCCTATTGTAACAGGACATGTCTGCCTTCCAGTCATAGTTCCTACAGGTAGGTGTGCTGCCAGAACAGGCTTGGCTATTAGTGACATGTGCCTCCCCAGAATACATTACATAGGCTTGCGTATTATAGGGAAATTTTAAGCCACATCTCACAGTCCTTGGCACCACCAGCACCTACGATGATGGAGAGACTCCTTTTGGGTATATATCTGGCACCCAGGGGTATCTCACCCCCTCCTTAAAGTGGTTGTAAACCCACTCTTGCAACTTGTTACTCTACAGGTAAGCCTAGATTTAAGCCGTGTACACACGATAGGTTTTTTTCATCGAACAAACCGATCGTGTATGGGCCCCATCGGTCTTTTTTCCATCAATGTTTAAAAATAGAACATGTTTTAAATGTATCCGATAGTTAAAAAAACGATAGCAAATTACTATCGTCTGTAGGGAACTCCATCGGAGAAAAAACCCATGCATGCTCGGAATCAAGTCGACGCATGCTCAAAAGCATTGAACTTCATTTTTCTCGGCTCATCGGAGTGTTTTACGTCACCGCGTTTGGGACGGTCGGTTTTTTGACTGATGATGTGTAGGCAAGACTGATGAAAGTCAGCTTCATCGGTTTTCCGATGGAAAAATCCATCGGTTTAAAAACCATAGGAAATTCGATCGTGTGTACAGGGCGTAAGGCTTACCTGTAGGTGTTTGTAATATCTCCTAAACCTACAAGGTTTAGGAGATATTTGCAAAAAAAGAGTACACCGATGTGTACGGCGCCTGCGCGCCGTACACATTGGCGCAGGCGCACTGTAAATGCCGGTTTTATGAATGATAACGCCGGCATTTAAGGCTCCCGTGCGCATGCGCAGAGTGACGTTATCGCCACTCCGGCCAATCACAGCGCTGGAGCGCCGATACCCGGAAGTAACCTCGAGGAGAGATGGCTGCGGCTGGAGGGGGAGACGAGGACGAATTCGGGTGCTTCGATCTAAGGTAAGTAATGCATAATGAGCTAGTATGCTAGTCAAACTAGCTCATTATGCCTTTGTCTTGCAGGTTTTTAAAAATAAAATTAAATATGGGTTTACAACCACTTTAAGAGCCCATTTTTATTTTTTAGATTAAGGAATAGTCTTACTAGAGGTTGATATTTTTCTGTTTGCAGGGGTTACTAGCTTGGAGATAGTCCCTTTTAGAAGCAAGTCATTCCACAATGAGCACCAGTAGATCCACACGCTTGGTGTCTGTATGACTAATGTGCCTCTATAATTTAAAGGGTATGTAAAGGCAATTTTTTTTTTTTTTAAAATAACAAACATGTTATACTTACCTCCATTGTGCAGCTCGTTTTGCACAGAGTGGCCCCGAACCTGGTCTTCTGGGGTCCCTCGGCGGCTGTCTCGGCTCCTCCCCGCAAGAACTAACCACCTTCATGCGAGCTCTCTCGCATGGTGTTTAGTTCTTGCGGGCGCGCTCCCGTGATACAGCTATAGCTGCTCACTGTATCACTCTGCCCCGCCCCCCGACGCACCGCGTCATTGGATGTGATTGGCAGCAGTGTGAGCTAATGGCTGCGCTGCTTTCAATCCATCCACTCTAGCCAATCAACGGCCAGGCTGAGCGGCGAAGAGGACGTCGGGGGCGAGCGCAGCAGGTAAACGGGCTCAGGTAAGTAAAACGGGGGGTTGTAGGGGCCGGTATTGTCGGGGGTGAGTCTTAAGAGGGACAATGAGAGCTGCAGAGCTGGAGGTGTGCCTCTGTTTGTGTAAATCCAGGGAGTGAACATGCAGCAGCTTCAGCTGCCCACAGTTAAAATGGCTGCAGCCAGACTTAGTGGTGGGAGATTTCTGCAACATTTTTGGCAAGTCCAGATTAACAGTATGTATAAAATAATATGCTAAGTGGTTGGAGGGTAGCCTCATAATGGCAAACATGTTTTTATTACAAATTATGTGAGCAGACTGCAGTTCCTCTTTAACAAACACATCTCTAATGGAGCTGACGCCAAAGTCTGTACAGGTTTGTAAAGGGGACAAAAGTGGACTTGTAAAGTGGACACATCTGATACTTAGCAGATATTCCAGAGTCATATTTCTATATGAACAATTGCTGCACTCGGAAAGCCATAGTAACCCTGAATCTGGCTAGAGTGTCATCTACGGTGTCCGGAGGTGGTGAGACTCTTCATTCTATCACCAAACTAGCCATTTCTTTTGATATGTGCACAGGTGACTTTCTACATTTTAGTAACTTTCTACCTTTTAACCACTTAACGACCGCTCACTGTATATGTACGTCGGCAGAATGGCACCGACAGGCACAATCACGTACAGTGTACGTGATTGCCTTTGTACAGTTGGGGGGTCCGATCGGACCCCCCTCCTATACAGTGAGCGGTCGGTATTCGTTGGGGAGCGATCCGACATGAGGGGGCGGCCATTCGATTCCGGCCACCCCCCAGCGATCGCTCCCGGCGAATGAAAATGCTCCCTCTGCTGTGTAATGTTTACACAGGCAGAGGAAGCAGGAGGAAGTGATGTCATCTCTCATGCGGCGCTCACATATACCGAGCGCCGTACAAGAGAAGACACACAGGTCAGTGCACTAACACTACACTGACACCAGGACACATAGGCACACAAATCGCCCCCCCAGGCCCCCCCAGATCACCCCCCAGCCCCCAGTCACAGTGTCACTGATTGCAGTGACCATTTATTTACTGATCACTACAATCAGTGACATTTGTGACTGTAAAAGTGTCACTACATTTAGTTTTAGGTCCAGTGTAGCCCCCTAACCCCCCCTAATAAAGGTTTAACCCCCTGATCACCCCCCAGATAACCCTTTCACCCCCTAGCACCGCCGTCGCTAAGCGATCATTTTTCTGATCGCTGTCTTAGCGTCGGTGATGCAGATCGGTAGCCAGTAATTTTTTTTAGGTTCGCCGCAGGTTTTTATAGCATCGGGTACCCCCATAAATTATCTAATAAAGGTTTAACCCCCTTGATCGCCCCCCAGATAACCCTTTCACCCCCTATCACCACTGTCGCTAAGCAATCATTTTTCTGATCGCTGTCTTAGCGTCGGTGATGCAGATCGGTAGCCAGTAATTTTTTTTAGGTTCGCCGCAGGTTTTTATAGCGTCAGGTACCCCCATAAATTATCTAATAAAGGTTTAACCCCCTTGATCGCCCCCCAGATAACCCTTTCACCCCCTATCACCACTGTCGCTAAGCGATCATTTTTCTGATCGCTGTCTTAGCGTCGGTGATGCAGATCGGTAGCCAGTAATTTTTTTTAGGTTCGCCGCAGGTTTTTATATCGTCAGGTACCCCCATAAATTATCTAATAAAGGTTTAACCCTCTTGATCGCCCCCCAGGTAACCCTTTCACCAGTGATCACCATATAAGTGTTACGGGTGACGCTGGTTAGTTAGTTTGCTTTTTATAGTGTCAGGGCACCCGCCGTATATATAACCCAATAAAGGTTTAACCCCCTGATCGCCCGGCGGGTGATATCAATTAGGTTTTAGCGTCAGAGAGGGTCTGCGTCACACCCCAGGCAGCGTCAGGTTAGTGCCAGTTACGCTAACACCCACGCGTGAAGCATACACCCCCATTAGAGGTATAGTATCTGATCAGAAAAATATCTGATCTGATCAGATCTATACTAGCGTCCCCAGCAGTTTAGGGTTCCCAAAAACGCAGTGTTAGCGGGATCAGCCCAGATACCTGCTAGCACCTGCGTTTTGCCCCTCCGTCCAGCCCAGGCCACCCAAGTGCAGTATCGATCGATCACTGTCACTTACAAAACACAACACACATAACTGCAGCGTTCGCAGAGACAGGCCTGATCCCTGCGACTCCAGTGCTGTAGGAGGTGATTTCACCACCACAGTTAAAAAAAAAAAAGCAAATATGCCGAAGCATTGGGGCAGCAGGGGCGGAGGAGCGATTTTGCTCCTAATGCCGCGTACATACGGTCGAAATTCCGACGGAGGCTTGCCCGTGGAAAAGTCCGACCATGTGTGTGCGGCATAACTTTTTTGCGGGAGGATGCCCCCATGCTTCGGCATATATAAATGGTGCATGTATGCCCATCATTAGAAGTGGGTGGATGAAGGGCGGTATTCTAATGGTGGGCATACCCACCGATCAATCTCTTTTTTCGTTCAGCCAACTGGCTGCATGAAAAAAAAAAGATTACAATACATGTCCAACAAGGACCAGCAACGTACTGGTATGTTGCTGGACTTTGAATGTTTATACCAGAATGATGCCTGCGGGTTTAGGTATCATCTTGGTATTATTCTTTTCAGCCAGCGGCCGGCTTTCATGTAAAAGCAATCCTAGTGGCTAATTAGCCTCTGGACTGCTTTTACAAGCAGTGGGAGGGAATGTCCCCCCCCCCCCAGATATAAAAAGCGCCATTGGGAAAGCATTTTATCACACCGATCTTGGTGTGGTCAGATGCTTTGAGGGCAGAGGAAAGATCTAGGGTCTAGAAGACCCCAGTTTTTTCAAAAAAGAGTACCTGTCATTACCTATTGCTATCATAGGGGATATTTACATTCCCTGAGATAACAATAAAAATGATAAAAAAATAAAAAAATATGAAAGGAACAATTTAAAAATAAAATAAAAAAGAAAAATTAATAATAATTTTTTTTTTTTTTTTTTTAAAAAAGCACCCCTGTCCTGCCCTGCTCTTGCCCAATGGCGAACGCAAGCGTCGGTCTGGCGTCATATGTAAACAGCAATTGCACCATGCATGTGAGGTATCACCGCGAAGGTCAGATCGAGGGCAGTAATTTTAGCAGTAGACCTCCTCTGTAAATCTAACGGGGTAACCTGTAAAGGCTTTTAAAGGCTTTTAAAAATGTATGTAGTTTGTCGCCAATGCGCGTTTGTGTGAAATTTTAAAGCTTGTCGTGTTCGGTATCTATGTACTCGGCCTAAGATCATCTTTTTTATTTCATCAAACATTTGGGCAATATAGTGTGTTTTAGTGCATTAAAATTAAAAAAAGTGTATTTTTTCCCAAAAAAATGCGTTTGAAAAATCGCTGCGCAAATACTGTGTAGAAAAAAAAATGAAACACCCACCATTTTATTCTGTAGGGCCTTTGCTTTAAAAATATATATAATGTTTGGGGGTTCAACATAATTTTCCTGCAAAAAAAAATATGTTTTCATGTAAACAAAAAGTGTCAAAAAGGGCTTTGTCTTCAAGTGGCTAGAAGAGTGGATGTAAGCTTCCTAATGTTGTGTATAAAATGCCAGAACAGTTCAAAACCCCCCCAAATGACCCCATTTTGGAAAGTAGACACCCCAAGCTATATACTGAGAGGCATGTCGAGTCCATGGAATATTTTATATGTTGACACAAGTTGCGGAAAAAAGACAATTTATTTTTTTATTTTAATTTTTTTGCACAAAGTTGTCACTAAATGATATATTGCTCAAACATGCCATGGGCATATGTGGAATTACACCCCAAAATACATTCTGCTGCTTCTCCTGAGTACGGGGATACCACATGTGTGAGACTTTTTGGGAGCCTAGCCGCGTACGGGACCCCAAAAACCAAGCACCGCCTTCAGGCTTTCTAAGGGTGTAAATTTTTGATTTCACTTCTCACTGCCTATCACAGTTTCGGAGGCCATGGAATGCCCAGATGGCACAAAACCCCCCCAAATGACCCCATTTTGGAAAGTAGACACCCCAAGCTATTTGCTGAGAGGTATGGTGAGTATTTTGCAGATCTCGCTTTTTGTCACAAAGTTTTGAAAATTGAGAAAAAAAAGAAATATATATTTTCTTTTTTCATTTTCAAAAACAAATGAGAGCTGTAAAATACTCCCCATGCCTCTCAGCAAATAGCTTGGGGTGTCTACTTTCTAAAATGGGGTCATTTGGGGGGGTTTTGTGCTATTTTGGCATTTTATGGCCTTCAAAACTGTGATAGGTAGTGAGGAGTGAAATCAAAAATTTGCGCCCTTAGAAATCCTGAAGGCGGTGCTTGGTTTCCGGGGGCCCGTACGCGGCTAGGCTCCCAAAAAGTCCCACAAAATGGGGTCATTTGGGGGGGTTTTGTACTGCCCTGCCATTTTAGCACCTCAAGAAATGAGATAGGCAGTCATAAACTAAAAGCTGTGTAAATTCCAGAAAATGTACCCTAGTTTGTAGACGCTATAACTTTTGCGCAAACCAATAAATATACGCTTATTGACATTTTTTTTACTAAAGACATGTGGCTGAATACATTTTGGCCTAAATGTATGACTAAAATTGAGTTTATTCGATTTTTCTTATAACAACAAAAAGTAGAAAATATCATTTTTTTCAAAATTTTCGGTCTATTTCCGTTTATATCGCAAAAAATAAAAATCGCAGAGGCAATCAAATACCATTAAAAGAAAGCTCTATTTGTGGGAAGAAAAGGACGCAAATTTCGTTTGGGTACAACATTGCATGTCCGCACAATTTACAGTTAAAACAGCGCAGTGCAAAATTCTGAAATCACCTCTGGTCCTTTAGCTACAAAATGGTCCGGGGCTTAAGTGGTTAAAGAAATGTCCATTTGATTGGTTACTGTACTATTGAAGGCATTTTTCTTCTTTTCTCATATGTGAATGGCCATTCATGAGCTTTATGGCAATACATGGTGATTTTCACAAAATCTGACAGCTGATATTCTATTACACAAGCGAGCCATGAAAATGGGAGGCATGGGTTTCTGGTGAGTGCCTTTTATGTAGGGGAGAGGGATCACTCGTGCACTCGCTCATTCATGTCTTTATGGACCTTGCTTTGTGCACTGGTGCGCAGTCATGTTGGAACAGGGAGGAGCCATCCCCAAACTGTTCCCACAAAGTTGGAAGCATAAATTAGTCCAAAATGTCTTGGTATGCTGACGCCTTAAGAGTTTCCTTCACTGGAACTAAGGGGGCAAGCTCAACCCCTGAAAAACAATCCCACACCATACTCCCCCCCCCTCCTCCACCAAATGATTTGGACCAGTGCAGAAAGCAAGGTCCATAAAGACATGGATGAGCGAGTTTAGGGTGGAGGAACTTGACTGGCCTGCACAGAATTATGACCTCAACCCGATAGAACACATTTGGGATGAATTAGAGCGGAGGCTGCGAGCCAGGCTTTCTCGTCCAACATCAGTGCCTGACCTCACAAATGCGCTTCTGGAAGAATGGTCAAACATTCCCATAGACACACTCCTAAACCTTATGGACAGCCTTCCCAGAAGAGTTGAAGCTATTATAGCTGCAAAGGGTTTGCCAGCTCAATATTGAAACCTACGGACTAAGGCTGCGGTGCCATTAATGTTTGCTTGTAAAGGCAGGCATCGCAATACTTTTGACAATTTAGTGTGTATGGAACAGCTGTTATAGTGGGCGGGAACAGCTGGTTTAGGCTCTCAGTGGCTCGTTGACAGGCTGAGCCAGCTGCCGGTCCAAGCTTCTGAGTGGATCCTGACCATATGGTCTGGATCTTTGCAGAGCCTGGACCGGGTCTGTGACGTCAGCCGCCAGCAGGCTTTAGCCCGCTGTCGGCTGCAAACGGGTCCCAGGAGTTCCGAACTCACCGCACTCCTGTGACCCCCAGGAGATGTATAGCCAAAAAGGCTTTGCCCATACTTCTCCTTTAATAGGCAAGCTTTTGCTCTCATAAATCTTACAAGGTGTTGCAGAATCTCATGGATTCTCTATCTCTCTTTATATTATATATAGTTCCTCTTTATAAACACATGTATAAAAAATTATAAAATGTGTTTTTATTATAGCTCATTTCAAGTATGAATAAAATTATCTTTCAGCATTTTGTAGGATTTTATTTCATTGTTATTTAGCAAGCCATCCTTATGCTCTTGTGCACGGTTTAATTGTACTAAAGAAAGTGATCCCGGTAATAGGCAGCTAATTATCACACCTGTGATTCACTTTTTACACATTTTTTTTTTCTTGTTGTAATTAAGTAAGTGGCTAGATTCCAGGTATGTTTGAGACCATTTTGTTGTAGCGAAGGTAGAACATCTGTATCTGTGTGAAAGCACAAAGTAATTGGTTGAAAGCTTTAAAAAGACTCTTGATTATTTGCTATTTTAAGTTCTATAAATACAAGCAGGAGTGAGGCGCCGAGCACGTGCGCCCCCTACCCAGAAGAGCTGGATTACGTACAGTGGGGCAAAAAAGTATTTAGTCAGCCACCAATTGTGCAAGTTCTCCCACTTAAAAAGATGAGAGAGGCCTGTAATTGTCATCATAGGTATACCTCAACTATGAGAGATAAAATGTGGAAACAAATCCAGACAATCACATTGTCTGGTTTGGAAATATTTTTTTTTGCAAATTATGGTGGAAAATAAGTATTTGGTCAATATCAAAAGTTCATCTCAATACTTTGTTATATATCCTTTGTTGGCCATGACAGAGGTCAAACGTTTTCTGTAAGTCTTCACAAGGTTGTCACACACTGATGCTGGTATGTTGGCCCATTCCTCCATGCAGATCTCCTCTAGAGCAGTGATGTTTTGGGGCTGTCGCTGGGCAACACGGACTTTCAACTCCCTCCAAAGGTTTTCTATGGGGTTGAGATCTGGAGACTGGCTAGGCCACTCCAGGACCTTAAAATGCTTCTTACGAAGCCACTCCTTCGTTGCCCGGGTGGTGTGTCGGGCGGTGTGTTTGGGATCATTGTCATGCTGAAAGACCAGGCCAAGTTTCATCTTCAATGCCCTTGCTGATGGGAGGAGGTTTGCACTCGAAATCTCACGCTACATGGCCCCATTCATTCTTTCGTGTACACGGATCAGTCGTCCTGTTCCCTTTACAGAGAAACAGCCCCAAAGCATGATGTTGCCACCCCCATGCTTCACAGTAGGTATGGTGTTCTTTGGTTGCAACTCGGCATTCTCTCTCCTCCAAACATGACGAGTTGTGTTTCTACCAAACAGTTCTACTTTGGTTTCATCTGACCATATGACATTCTCCCAATCCTCTTCTGGATCATCCAAATGCTCTCTAGCAAACCTCAGACGGGCCTGGACATGTACTGGATTAAGCAGGGGGACACGTCTAGCACTGCAGGATCTGAGTCCCTGGCGGCGTAGTGTGTTACTGATGGTAGCCTTTGTTACGTTGGTCCCAGCTCTCTGCAGGTCATTTACTAGGTCCCCCCGTGTGGTTCTGGGATTTTTGCTCACCGTTCTTGTGATCATTTTGACCCCACTGGGTGAGATCTTGCTTGGAGCCCCAGATCGAGGGAGATTATCAGTGGTCTTGTATGTCTTCCATTTTCTAATTATTGCTCCCACAGTTGATTTCTTGCTGCTTGCCTATTGCAGATTCAGTCTTCCCAGCCTGGTGCAGGTCTACAATTTTGTTTCTGGTGTCCTTCGACAGCTCTTTGGTCTTCACCATAGTGGAGTTTGGAGTGTGACTGTTTGAGGTTGTGGACAGGTGTCTTTTATACTGATAACAAGTTCAAACAGGTGCCATTAATACAGGTAATGAGTGGAGGACAGAGGAGCCTCTTAAAGAAGAAGATACAGGTCTGTGAGAGCCAGAAATCTTGCTTGTTTGTAGGTGACCAAATACTTATTTTCCACCATAATTTGCAAAAAAAATTCTTTCCAAATCAGACAATGTGATTGTCTGGATTTGTTTCCACATTTTGTCTCTCATAGTTGAGGTATACCTATGATGACAATTACAGGCCTCTCTCATCTTTTTAAGTGGGAGAACTTGCACAATTGGTGGCTGACTAAATACTTTTTTGCCCCACTGTATATACGTGATCCGGCACAGAGGTGCCGCCCTGTAGCAGTAAAACTTCTATAGGGCAGACCTTAAGCGGTTAAAATAGTTAGTTTAGACTATGCTGCTTTAAACAAACTATTGCCTTCATTAACAGATGCATCCGCTGTGAATGTTGTACAAACTGTATGTAGCACCAGCTATATAGAGTATACAGCAATGTGTTCCGGCAGCGGGACAGACACTTTTCAGCCATTCACAGGAACTTTAGCTTCTGAATGAATACAAAGCATCCTCTGCTTAGCTGAGGTTTAGAATGGTGTCATGATCTTCACCTTAGCCAATCAGAGGAAGCCTTGTACAGTATTCAGAAAATACAAAGCTTCCTCTGAATGGCTGAGCAGCGCTCAGCCCAACTTGAGAGTGGGACAGGAAGGCTAAGTTCACAAAGCTAAAGTACAAGGATAAGGAGCTTTATGTTCCAAAAAGTGATCGTTATTTTTAACTGCGTCCAATGAGATTTAAAAATATCACATGGATGTAAAAAAAAGATCCTTATCCATATGGAAAACCTTGGAACTGAGCCTATTGTGTTTCATGTGTCTCTACACATTTATAAATAATACACTCTTTGCCGTTTTCTAATCCAATCTATATATTTTTTTCTTCTTCATTGAATGTACATTTATATAAAATATGGCACAGCCTGCATATATTTTGCAAGTGGCTAATACTTTATTTTCTTGGCAGAGCGGCGTAGTCATATATCTCCGTAATTGTGTGTCATTATCTATTTATGCTCTTGCTGCATTAGAGGAAATAGCGTTTCATTTGTGCATACATTTTGTGTAATAAATGTTATCAACATGTTATAATAGAACCTGGTCAATCTTTACATTCTTACAAATTCAGGGCCTAAAAACTTGTTTTGTATCCTTTTCTTGCTTAGCTATAGGTGGTCAAAGGTACTGTATGAGCTCTTTAGGGGAACAAACTCAATTTTATGTTTAATCTCTTTTTATTAATTTTTTAAAAGAAATACACAAGGTATCTATACAATGAAGACATGCAAAATCATTTCAAAGAATACAGAGATAAAAATATTATTAAAAATACTATATCTGTATCAGAGCTTCCAGGCAGTGCAATAGACGTGGAAAAGTATACAGCCATAACTTTATGACCACTGTGTCAGAAACCATGAATCAGACAGAGACAGGAGTGCAGTAAAAATCACACTTGTTTAATAATGATAATAGTAAAAGATAAACAGAGCAACGTAGTCAAAACATAGCCAGAGTTCGGCAACCGGAATGGATAGTCAGACAAGCCAGGACGTCAGGGAGCCAGGGATCAGCGTACTTCAGCACAAGCCAGGAAATCAGGTAATCGGAGAATCAGCATAGTTGAAGAGCAAGCAAGATCGGGAACCAGAAGGGACGTCAGCCAAGCAAGTCTTTAACAGGTACACAGGAGAGAGTCTCTGGATGTGTTGACAAGGCGAAGGCAGAGAGGATCTGGACTGAAAATCAGCAATGCTTGACTAGCAGGATATCATCATCAGGTGAGTCACTGTGGAAAGATTGGCGCTGGCAATTAACTGACAGCTGAGCGGCCTGCTCTGAGAAGAAAGGGCTGAGCCCAGCCCTGACACACTGACAGTGAATAACATTGATTATCTTGTTATAGGGGCATCTGAAAGTCGGTGGGATATATTAGCCAGCTAGTAAACATGTTGTCCTTGAAGTTGATGTGTTTAAAAGCAGAAAAAATTTGCATCATATTTTGTGTGTGGGGCCGTGTAGCCACAGACCGATCAGGGTGCCCATGCAGACCCGTGCCCACAGTCAAAAGTGTATGCAGTGGGCACATACGTTTCAGAACTGGACTACAGAGCAGTGTGAGAATGTGGCTGGGTGCATGTGCATTGCTTCCCTGAGAAAGAGATGGTACCAGGATGCAGTATGGAAAGAAGTCAACCTGGCGGAGGCAGTGTGATGCTTTGGGCGATGTTCTGCTGGGAAACTTTGGGTCCTGCCATTCATGTGGATGTTACTTGATACATAACACCCACATAAACATTGTGGCTGACCAAGTACACCTCATCATGGAAACAGTATTTCCTGATGGCAGTGGCCTCTTTCAGCAACATTATGCACCCTGCAAAAATGGTTCAATAATGGCTTGAGGAGCACAACATTGTGTTTGAGGTGTTGACATGGTGTTGACAAATTCTCCAGATCTCAATCAAATTGAACATCTGTGGGATGTGCTGGAAAAACAAGTCTGATCCGTAGAGGCACCACCTCGCAACATACAGGACTTCAAGAATCTGCTACTAATGGCTTGGTGCCATATACTGCAGCATACCTTCAGAGGTTTAGTGACGTCCATGCCACGTCGTGTCAGGGCTGTTTTGGCAGCAAACAGGGGACATTATACAAATTTCTTGTACAACTTTCCTTTAGATTTACTAAAACCATATAATATGAGGTCAAACGTAAAACACTTTCAATATGTATGCAACCAGGCAGGCCCTTGTACTACATACTTGAAGGTAAATCTAAAAAAAAAATTGAATAAGAAAATTGTATGGTGTATGGCCAGCTTTAAGCCCCTTTCACACGGACGGATAGAATGGTGCTTTTAGCTGTGGATTTTCTAGTTTTCTACCGCAGCTAAAATCACACAATGCTTTCCTATGGCCCCATTCACACACAGCGTTTAGCTGCGATTTCGTTACATGCGGTTCCGGTGCGAATAGAAAAAATAGAATTGAATGCGTTCTGGTGCGATGTAGCGCAGCTATCTGCACATAACTGCAGGTAATCGCAGTGCACTCTGTCAGCTGCAGATAGTAGCGTTAACAAGAGAAAAAAACAGGAAGCACATCAAAATAAAAATGGTTGCTATGGGGATGACAATAATAGCTAAACGCAGCCGCATGTAAACGCAGCTAATCGCAGTGTACAAATGCAGCTGATCACTGTGCCTGGGGTCTTGAATTTCAAAAGAAAGAAACATGCTTTTAACTGCGGAAGAACAGCTGCCCGTGTGAAAGGGGCCTTAGAGTATAGTGATGATCCACAGAGGACAGTGGATCTCTGTCTCAAAGGGTGGATTTTGCTCATTTCCGGAGTCAGGCTTTAGGGGCTACATTCACACTGGCGATATAGGCCGGTGCAAATTGCAATGGCAGGAATCTTCAGATTCCTGTTGCTGTGAGCTTGTAGGTGCAACCACTAGCCTCGTTTACTATAAGCTATTCGCGGCTCCGCAGAGCCAGCGATTACCTGCAGCTGTGTGGATAGCCGAGAATAGTTGCGGCCGCACCTAGCCGCTCACAACATTCGCACCAGCCTAAATCGTCAGTGTGAATGTAGCCTAAAGCTGAACTTCAAAAGATTTGCTACATAAATAGTTCCTATACACATTTGTTGGCTGTCTTATCTCCCAAAGGATTTGTTATTTAGTCCAGCCATTTTTATGATTTATATGCCAGCAGAGCCCAGATGGTAAAGTCACTTTCTGTTTTAGAGTTGGGTAATACAGTGTCACCAGTATCATTCATTGAATACTGATTGGACATTAAAGGAGCAGAAACACAATGATCAGTCATCAACTTTGCTCCCTGTCCTCCCACCTACTGTCTGAATGTTTCCTGTGCTGTCCTGTCCTAGTGCACCTTTGCTGTTGTGTATGGAATAAAATTTGTATCAATTTACGGTAGTATTGTCAAAAGGATATACAAACTGCTTTAAATGGTGTTTTTTCAGCCTAGAGCTTTTCTTAACCATTTTTTAGTTACGGCATCGTTTAAAAATTATGCACAGTCTCGAGGCACCCAATTCTAAAAAACTAAACTAGTAATTTTACAAATCGCAGCAACATCCACACATATAGGACACCCAGCATTAGATGTGATTTATTCTTCCAAAGCAAATATACCTTTGCATGTGTATTTGTCTTGGCTGTGTACTTAGGATCATTGTTGGAAGGTGAACTCTTGGCCCAGTCTGAGATCCTGAGCGCTGTGGAACAGGTTTTCATTGAGGATTTCTCTGCACTTTGCTCATTTCAGCTTTCCCTCAATCCTGACCAGTCTCCCAGTCCCTGCTGCTGAAAAACACGCCCACTGCATGATGCTGTCACCACCATGCTTCACTGTTGGGATGGTATTGGGCAGGTGATGAGAGGTGCCTGGTTTTCTCCAGACATAGCGTTTAGAATTAAGGCCAAACCATTCAATCTTGGTTTCATCAGACCAAAAAAACCTTGTTCCTCATAGTGGGCTTTCATGTGTTTTGCACTCAGGAGAGGCTTCTGTTTAACCACTCTGCCATAAAGCTCAGATCGGTGGAGGGCTGCAGTGATGGTTGTGATTCTGAAACTTTGTCCCATCTCCACACAGGATCTCTGGAGCTCAGTGAGAGTGATCTCTCTAACTAAGGTCCTTCTCCCCTGACTGCTCAGTTCAGTTTAGCCAGGCGACCAGCACTTGGAAGAGTTTGGTTGTGCCAAACTTCTTTCATTTGAGAATTATGCCGCGTACACACGATCAGTCATTCCGACAACAAAACCGTGGATAATTTTCCCATGGATGTTCGCTCAAACTTGTCTTGCATACACACGGTCGCACAAATGTTGTCGGAAATTGCGAACGTCAAGAACGCGGTCACGTACAGCACGTACGACGGCGCAATAAAACGGAAGTTCCATAGCAAGTGTGCCACCCTTTGGGCTCCTTCTGCTAATTTCATGTTAGTTGAAGTTTGGTGAGAGACGATTCGTGTTTTTCAGCTTCGTGCTTTTCAGTCCGTTACAGCGTGACAAATGTGCTATCTCCATTACAAACGCTAGTTTTACCAGACCGATCGCTTCCTTCTCGTACTTGATTCAGAGCATGCGTGGAATTATGTGCGTCAGAATTGTCTACACACGCTCGGAATTTACGAGAATTGATTTTGTTGTCGGAAAATTTGAGAACCAGCTCTCAAATTTTTGTTGTCGGAAATTCCGACAGCAAATGTCCGATAAGGCCTACAAACGGTTGGAATTTCCGACCAAAAGCTCCCGTCGAACATTTGTTGTCGGAAATTCAGAGCGTGTGTACACGGCATTAGGGAGGCCACTGTGCTCTTGGAAACATTCAGTGTAGCAGAATTTGTTTAACCACTTAAGGACCGCCACCTGTATATTTACGTCGGCAGTGCATCACGGACAGGCATAACCACGTACCTGTACGTCCCCTTTAAGATGCCACCGTGTGGTCGCGCGCCGCTGACGGCACGCTCACGACCCTGCCGCTTTCCTTGTTAGCCCGACCGTGGGTCCCGCGGACTCGATCGCCGCGGGGATACCCACGATAGTGTCACGGAGAGAGAGAGCGGGGAGGTGCTAGTGTAAACAAGCATCTCCCCGCTCTGCCTAGTGACAATGACACTGATCTCCACTCCGTGTAGTCGGAGTGGAGATCAGTGTCATGTCGCACACAGCCCATCCCCCCTACAGTAAAAGCACTCTCTAGGAAACACAACCCCTACAGCGCCACCTAGTGGTTAACCCCTTCACTGCCCGTGTCATTTTCACAGTAATCAGCGCATTTTTATAGCACTGATCGCTGTAAAAATTACAATGGTCCCAAAATTGTCCAATGTGTCCGCCATAATGTCGCAGTCATGATAAAAATCGCTGATCGCCGCCATAACTAGTAAAAAAAAATTATTAATAAAAATGCCATAAAACAGTCCCCATTTTGTAGAAGCTATAACTTTTGCGCAAACCAATCAATAAACGCTTATTGCGATTTTTTTTACCAAAAATGTGTAGAAGAATACATATCAGCCTAAACTGTGGAAAAAAAAATGTATAGATTTTTTGGGGATATTTATTATAGCAAAAAGTTAAAAAATATTGAATTTTTTTTCAAAATTGTCGCTCTATTTTTGTTTATAGCGCAAAAAATTAAAACCGCAGAGGTCATCAAATACCACCAAAAGAAAGCTCCTTTTTTTGTAAAAGAAGGACGTCAATTTTGTTTGGGAGCCACGTCACACGACCGCGCAATTGTCAGTTAAAGCGACGCAGTGCCGAATCGCAAAAAGTGGCCTGGTCTTTGACCAGCAAAATGGTCCGGGGCTGAAGTGGTTAAAGGCTTCTGTGCCTTGCAATAATCTGGTCTCTGAGCTCTGCAGGCAGTTCCTTTTACATAATGTCTTTTGCTCTGATACAGTATGCATTGTCAGCTGTGAGGCCTTCTATAGAGAGGTGTGTGCCCTTCCAAATCATATCCAATCAATTTAATTTACCACAGGTGGACTCCAATCAAAGTGTATAAACATCTCGGCAATGATCAAGAGAGATAGGAGACACCTGAGCTCAATTTTAACTTTTGTTGCAAATGGTCTGAACACGTATGCCATTGTCGTCATATTTAATACTTTCCTTTTTAATTAAATTCACAGACATTTCTGTTTTCAAGATGTCATTATGGGGTACTGAGTGTAGATTAATGAGAAAAAAAAATATTTAATCAACTATAGTATTAGGCTGCAACCTTACAAAATTGAAAACCGTGAAGGGGGTCTAAATACTTTATGAATACACTGTAAATATTTTTTTAAAGGTGATCACATAATCTCTGTTCTCAGCTGCATAAGGGGGTCAGAGAGATGGGAGGGGGGGGGGAGCAGTACACTGATCTTCCCAGGGAATAGCTTGCAGGGGTGGGTAGGTCAGCATAAGTCTGATCACTGGAGGAGAGGCAGGTTGTTCTCCCAGCACAGCCAGAAAAACTGACCACACTGAGATAGATGTGATCTCATGACTAGTGTGGTCAGTTTGAAATAGGAGATCAGAGGTACTGGCAGGACCACCAGGAATTTCACACACAGGAAGCAAAACAAAGAGAACATGATACTTTTTAACACAAGTACATGGTGCAGCAGACACATATCAGAAATATGAAATGTTGAGGTAACATATTCTTTAATTTGAATGTTTTCACCTTCTTACCTGGTCTGCTAGTGTGAGAAGAAATTATATACTCAACTGCCCAGCAAATTCAGCAATCTCAACAAAAACCACTGTACCCACACCACCATCTTGCCGGTGACATCATCCAGAGGCCGGCTGACTCTCCCCAAAGCCTCTTGGGATTTTTATTGTAGGCATCCCAGAAGGCTTTGAGTGAGGGCAGGGGCAATTATGGAATCATCCAGGTCTAGGCCAAGGGTGGAAGCACTGGCTGCGCTCTGCTGAGAAAAAGGAATCTCCCACCACCAAACAGAATTTTTTTAAATTTTTATAAGGTTTATGTCATGGCAGATATTAAAAAGCCTTCCCAGTACACTGGGAATACAGAAAAATTAAGTAAATTTGCTAGGGAAAAAAAATCCATGTGTTTCTAATTTGCAGTCTGACCATCAAATTGCTCTGCTGCTCTGAAATCCTCAGCAGTGTTGTAACGGCCTCCAAGGTGACTAATCACATGATCTAAAAGCAAAACAATAAGGCAGAGAGCGCATTGATGTGTAGTAGAGGTGCAACGGATCAAAAAACTCACGGTTCGGATCGTTTCTCGGATCAGAGTCACGGATCGGATAATTTTTCGGATCAGCAAAAAAAAAAAGACAAGACAAATAAACATAAGTTTTGTCTTTTTGTTTATTAATACTGTCACGGTTTTATCCACTAACCTCTTTCCTTCATCATTAAAGCTCACCTAGGCCACCGCCGGGTGGAGCAAGATGGCCGCCGCTCCAGGAGGTAGGCCGACGCCGTGGCATCTCCCAAGGCAGGTGTAGGCTGCGGATGTGCTGCGGGAGCGCTCTCAGGCACTCCGGAGGCTGATCCAGGAGGGGAGCGAACTCCAGGCAATCAGGAAGGCCAGGAAAGCTTGTTGCGGCCGCCGCGGGGTGGACCAAGATGGCCACTTCTATGGCCGATGCAGGACCAAGAGGCTGCACGTCCGCGGCCACGGGTGGCGTTCTAGCAGGCTGACAAGCTCCAAAGGCAGCGGAGGAGACCGGACGGAACCCCGGATGAAGTGGATGGCAAAAATCTACCAGGATGCTGACAGGATGGTAGGAATAGGAGTAACGGCAGCGGAGCTCACACTTCCTGCGTCCTACTCCATTGCTCTCCAGGCCACGCCCCGTCAATCCGCGGATCACGTGTTTGCCGAACCGAGGATGTTGATCCGTACAGATCACGGATCAATGACGATCCGTTGCACCACTAATGTGTAGTAATAACTTTAATTCAAGGCAAGGAAGCAATGAAAATACACCCGTAAGTGAATATAAAATTGCATATCTGTGGTCCAAGATTGCTTCCCGTTTACGATAAAAGAAAGACCCCCAGCTGTGGATAGAGGGGTTGTAACTGTAAAGTGTCCAAAGAGCAGATTTGCTAATGCCCCATACACACGATCGGATTTTCCGACAGCAAAAGTCCGATGTGAGCTTTTGAACGAAAATTCTGAGCGTGTGTATGCTCCATCAGACTTTTGCTGTCGGAATTTCCGCCAACAAAAGATTGAGAGCTGCGGAAAATCCAATCGGCTGTAGCAATTCAGACGCGCAAAATTCCGACGCATGCTCGGAAACAATTCGACGGAAGCATTGAACTTAATTTTCTCGGCTCATCGTAGTGTTGTACGTCACTGCGTTCTTGACGGACGAAAGTTCAGAAAACTTTTGTGTGACCGTGTGTATGCAAGCCAAGCTTGAGCGGAATTCCGATCGTGTGTATGGGGCATAAGGCTTTGTGAACACACAGCCTAATTTGACCGCCAGCCGCGGGTCAAAACGTTTCTATCCTGAATGCGATTCTTCCGCGTTAAGGAGAGGGAGGTTGAAGCTCCCCTAACCGCAGCAGCTACTAAACTCTGGTAAAAGATGGTGTACATTGACACACAGGCTTTTATGGAGTTGCGTTTAAGCGCTTTGGCAAAAAAACACCAAACACTCCTAATCTCAAGTTTAGGAGCTGTAGTGTACATGAAGCCTAACACAGCATGTTAAGTGCAGTGCCCAATGGCCAAAAGGAGGTGGAGTTCCTCACACTCCAGGGTCAAGGCTGCAATGGTAACTTTGACTACCGTTGAACTTTCTAACTTATTGTTTTGCTTTTAGATAAATGGTGGAATATTTCAGATGTTTTTTACTGAGAGCTGCAAGATGGTTATAGTGACCTTGATAGGTTTATAATTGGAGCCATATCTTATCCTTTGACATAAAGTTGGGATGTTTAATTGTGCTCTGAACATCTCTTTTTGACTAATCACATGATGCCCCGCTATTGGTTACATCAGCTCAGCTGAAAGGGCTTGTGGAATAATATTGAGGCAGGCCCGGCCAATCAGCAGCACTGTTTGAACTCTGAACTCTGATCCTTCCCCCCTACCTGAAATCACATGACTAAATGCTGCACAGGTAAGTATTACAGTACAATTTTAGGGGGCAGTATGGTCAGTTTAAGGGCTTGTTTGTTGACATACATAAATATAAAAACCTAGTTACAATAACGTTTAGCAAGTATATTATAGGAAAACATGCTCCAGTAATCATGGGATCCTCTATTGTAGAGTCATGTGAGCTTTGCTTCAAGCGCTCTTCTGCTGCTTGGAATTCAATTGCTAGATCATCTGGCTACAGGCATGTGGCCAGTGCCTAAGCACAGAAGGGGACAATGATTCAACATATCTTATAGTTTCCTGGCTCCATTTTATATGCATTTATATCTTATTGGTCATCTTTAAAGTAAGCCTTCCCAAGCAGGGAATAGGTTTAATTGAATGGTGGATCCTCTAGATGTGGATACTCGCCACCCCTTTGCTCTTCTGCTCATCCACTGGAAGTGAAGAAAAGTACCCAGTTTCCCAGTTCCTTTGGTCATGAAGGAGCATGTGAGAAATATTAGTAAGCCCTGGCGCCAACCAAAAATATGCTGAAAAATGTGAAGCTGCCCCTCATCGGTGAGCTTCCTGATGATGCTGACAAGCAAAATGCATTGAGGCTGCACGTCCACCATGTGTCGTCATTTACGTTTTTTGATCTGGTTCGAACATTCGGCCGTTTGGAACACATGCCGGCTCAGACCGAGCGGTGTGCAGAACAATCGAACAGGCTGGTTGTGTTGGTGCTGACTATAGCACCTTGAAATGTGAGTGGCAAATTTATATTTTTAATCCTTGTTTTGATTTTTAATAAAATTCTATCATACTATCCTGGATTATTATCTCTCCCTGTGTCTCGGTTATTGATGTTTGAAGAGATCAGCTGGTGGGGGTTTCCCATATACCATTCTTAAGGTGAAACATTGTGAAAACAACGTGCAAAAAGGGTGGTGCCCTATGACACCAAAGGCGCATATTAGAGCTGCACGATTCTGGCCAAAATGAGAATCACAATTTTTTTGCTTAGAATAAAGATCACAATTCTCGCAGCATAACATCATCTTTCACATGATACAAAAAAAATTGGGCTAATTAGATTCATTAAAGTGTGTTTTTTTCCCCAAAAAAATTATGTTTGAAAGACCGCTGCGCTGCGCAAATACAGTGTTACATAAAAAATTGCAACAACTGTCATTGTATTCTCCAGACTCAGAGTCTCTGCTAAAAAAAAAATATATACAATGTTTGGGGGTTCCAAGTAATTTTCTAGCAAAAAATACTGATTTAACTTGTAAGCAACAAATGTCAAAAAAAGGATTAGTCTTTAGGTGGTTAAACTTCCCTCATTTACAGACCGCAATTCATTCCTTTGATCTAAAAAGACTGAGATACAATGTATCTCTTTATCTATCTCCATCTAAGCGATGTTGTCATAAACTTGGCAGGCTGCCTGGATTTTTTACACTTGTTACATAGAACCAGGAAAATTATTGGTTAAGATCGCAAGGGGGGAAGAATCACGATCTGATTCTTTTAATGATTAATTGTGCAGCTTTAACGCATATCATAGATGCTGTTGGTAACCGTGCATGTTGTACACTTTGTGGTGGAGCACGGTGATTAGAGCTTTCTTTAGCAAAATTTAGGAAAATGTTTTGGACTGTGCAATATTTATTAATAATTCTTAGGGCTCATGCACACTGGACGTTTTTTGACGTTTTTACAGTAGCCGTATTTGGCAGTAGACATTTTTTTCTACAGTCCTTAAACTCTCCATCATGTTATCCTACGTGTCCATGCACACATAGGCTGTTATCAGCAGTTTTGGGCAGTGGCGTTTTTGAGCAGTAAATAAAACCCATAACTAGTGGGTTCTGAGAGAGGTTTTTCAGCTGTAAAAACACTCTAACGCTGATAAACGTCGACAAACGCTCTAAAACGTCACTCACCAGCGTTTTTTTAAAGTTTTTGATCCATTGAAAAATAAATAATTTTTTTTTTCTTCAAGCAAAAAAACGCTAACGCGGAAAACCACTAAAAACTGCTATTGCAAAAACGTTGAAAAAAGTTGTAAAACTCACTGCAAAGCTACTGGCGTTTTTATAACGTTATTTTAACATCCAGTGTGCATGAGGCCTAATAAATAAATAAAAAATCACCTTTGGACAAGTATATTTGGATTTTTTTTTATCCTTTGTTCACATGCAATTATCACATATGTGTTAGCGCCTTGCTTTTCATTGGTTCGCTTATAAAGGAGCATGTGACTCTCTACCCTTCCTCCCATGTGCTGGTGCTTGGCATCTCTGCCACCCCACACTGTCACATGGGTAGGCAGGGAGAAAGTCCTTAGCTCCAAGTTGAATTTTGGAGCTTACATTTGGGGCAATATCTTTTTGCTGATGGCAGCTAAATGGAGAAACAAAGGGGAAGGCACATATGTGTCTGGTATTGAAATTAACTTGCTGCTTTGCCCTTTGTGCGCTCAGATGGTGCTCTTTTTGCTTAAAAATTCATATTCAGATCTAAAAATTTGGTAAAGCTATTTATTATATTCCCTAATACTTAAAAAAACGAGAATCTTCCATTTGCCTCCTCTGTATTAACAGAATACAGTGAGCAGAATTACTTTGTCCCTGTAGTAAATTGTCATTTGGAATAAAAGGAACAAAAGAATCTCATTTTGGCAGCTATCGGCAAGCAGACTGTGCCGAGCAGAGTTCAGCTGGGTGTTTGTTTTACAGAGATGATTAGTGAGGAGAGGTTTGTTTCATCCAGATAACGAGCACCGCAATTTTTACTTCTTAATTATAAATTGGAAACAGTATGGCATCTTTTTCTCTCGCTTATTAAGATAACTCTTTCTTTGCCTGAACAGCTAAAAATACATAATTGTATTACTCTCTGCACACAAAGAATTATAGGCTTTTTATATGCCTAGCATAAATGTCCTTTTGCTGTTCTCTTCCCAGAGGGCCACAGTATATGGCTGTACATAGTTATATAGTTGGTAAGGTTGAATAAAGACAACAGTCCACCCAGTTCAACCTGTGTAGGTGTGTAGAAAAATCATTTCCCATATCTCCGTATGATGTTTTCACTAAGATGCTCATCCAAGAGTCTTTTAAAACTATCCATACTTTGTGTTAGCACCACAGATCCTAGCACACCATTTAAATTTCTAAAAGTATATAACTCTTCGTTTCCATGTAGTACATTGATCTTTAAAAAATAAAATTCTTTCATATGCATATTACTGTTTTATCATGGTTATGTGATAGTTTACGCTTTTGGGGCTTTATTCGAGATGTGCATGTATAACATTTCATTAAGCAATGACAGATACAGATAACAGATGAAATAATATTAGGACATGTAACAGGAATTCTTGGCTATAGATGCCTTTTTCGCCAAGGAGTCCCCCGTTTTTATGGTGTGGCATAGATGATCAAACCAGACACATGCATAATGCAGCTCTGATACAAGACTCACTATTCCAAGTTTTGGCTGTAGTATATACAGGACTAGTGAGTACGATTTGACCAATCGTAAGCAACATTACCTTCTAAGGAGATAGCACATTCCTGTGATTTTCTATAGTATGAAGTCAGCTAAGTTAACCATCATATGTCCTTGTATGGCCCCTGAACCAGGTTTAAAATGTATTCTTGGATATTGTAAGCCAATAATAATAAGGAAATATGACATTTCCTTATCAATTCCCAACCATATCAGTAAGGCAATCCTTTACAAAGGAGATAAATTCCTTGGAGTGGGAAATCACCAGCAGGAACATGCCGCAACTTTAAGGCCTCGTACACACGACTGGTTTTCCCGGCAGGAAAACTGCCAGGAGAGCATTTGGCCGGGAATCCCGGCCGTGTGTATGCTCCCTAGCAGTTTTCCCGACAGGAAAACTGCCCGGGAAAAATAGAGAACCTGCTCTCTATTTTCCCGTCGGGATTCCCGGCAGAGTGTTTCCTGCCAAGAAAACCGGTCGTCTGTATGCTTACCTGTCAGAGGTAAACCCACGCATACTTGATAAGACTTCGACGCATGCGCGGTAGCATACAAGGTTAGTGTGGGGTGTAGCAAGATGGCGGCGACAGCATCGAATGTGACGAGCGCCGGCTCGTCATAGTCGATGACGTCACTGCGTTCTTGCCATTCAAAAGAACGGCGGTTCTTTTGGGTGGCCGTCTGTACACAGGGCTTGGCAAGGCAAGCTTGCCAGGAATCCCATCAGAAAAACCAACGGTATTCAAATAGACGGCATTCCCGCCCGTGTGTACAGGGCTTTAGGCTGGCTTCCCACTTTTGTGAACTGTGTTGCCTAAAGTGCAGTAAGTAGTATTTTTGCTTTAATAATTGTGACAGGTCCACTTTAGAGAAGGATTTGATAGTACATACTATTAAAACAAGAAATAGAATTAAATGTACAGTATGTGTGTAGCAATACCCCCGAAGGGGCCGCTGGTTTAGATTTAGGCCTGCCGTTACCTTTCTGTTCACCACACTTGTCTTAGGGGTCCCTCTTGAAGAGCCTTCATAAATGTCCACACCAACACTTGGTTACTTTTTCTTCAAGAGTTTTATTAAACAGTTACAACAGAGGGGTGGAGGGATAGGGGAGGTTCAGGTACCTTGCTTTGCGGATCACAGGCACAATCTTAGATCCAGAGGACAAATCGGTTCCACACTGGATTCAGCAACCACCGGATAGGCCTACTCTCACCGGCCTAGCTCCCGGTGCAAAGCTCGTTCAAAGTCTCTGCCACAGACTTGATGAGTGCCGTTGAGTTGTTTCACAATCTTCTGCCACAAGATCGTGCAACCACACTGACACATTGCAAAAGTTCCTTCAGAAAGTACACAGCTCACTGTGCCAGAATCTTTCAGCCAGCCGGCAGCACCGTGAGGTAAATTGGCCAGGATGCGTCCTTCAATTGAATCCCCAATTGTTCCGTTTCTTCCCGCAGGCAAGACCACGTAGGACCATCCCTGGACTAGTAGGCCCCAAAAACTCCTGGGCCTACTCTCAGTTGCAGAGCCTCGGGCCAGCAGGCCCCGAGGCCGAGAAACAGCTCGCACATCCCTGAGGCCAGGAGGGCCCTCAGGTCAGGATCCGGCAAACGAACCCCAATCGCACGGGCTCTGTCCCTTAGGTACCCCTTCCCAGCATGCACAGCGGGTTGACCACGCCTCCTGAGCCACTTCTGAGAAAGGAATACCCAATACACCTAGCCCGCTGCATTTCCAACCTTGACCCGTGGTGACAGTGACACCTACTGTCAAGGGGGAAAACCATGCAACCCAGCTGGACTGAATCAGAGGCAAAAATTTAGCTCAATCCTTCTGAGCTAAATTACAGCTCAGATAACTAAATTTAACGCATAGCGCCTACCCAACAGGAGCAGGGCGCTACATGTGATTTTTTAAAGTTCTTTTTGTCTAGCGTGTATACGGTGTAATGTGTTTGTTCCTTTGGTGTAATTGTAAATTACCGTATTTATCGGTTTTTATTAATTTTAAAAGGGAAGTTTCAGGAAAAAAACATATTTTTTAAATAAAAAACTTTGAAGCAAATTAACGGTCAGTGCCCATCAATGTCCATCTGCAGCCTGATCACTGTCCTCAGTGCAGCTCAAATAAAGTCCTCAATGCAGCCTGATCAATGCATCAATGCAGCCTGATCAATGCATCAATGCAGCCTTATCAATGCAGCCTGATTATTGTCTCCAATGCAGCCTGATTATTGTCTCCAATGCAGCCTGATTATTGTCCCCAATGCAGCCTGAATATTGTCCCCAATGCAGCCTGATTATTGTCCCCAATGCAGCCTGATTATTGTCCCCAATGCAGCCTGATTATTCTCCTCAATGCAGCCTAAATATTGTCCTCAATGCAGCCTGATTAATGCCTTCATTTGCAGCCTCACCATCACCCTCACCAGCAGCCTGAATCAGGAAATCACCGAGCCGCCATCGCCTCTCCACTCAGCTCTCACGTTACACACACAGTCCCGCCTCCGCCATCGGCATTGGACCAGCTACTGTGATAGGCAGAACACTAGTCCAATGCCGGTGGTGGAGGCGGGACTGTGTGTGTGTGATGTGGGAACCGAGGAGCCGAGTGGAGAGGAGATGACGGCTTGGTGAGGTACACTGTCGGCGTATAACACGCACCTCTGCTTTCCCCCCGATTTTCAGTGGAAAAAAGTGTGTGGTATACGCCGATAAATACGGTATATGGTGTTACTGATGGTTAAGTGTTGCCTGCAGCTTAAATCCGTGCTAACAAGCACATTTATAGACCTTGCCAAGGTTTTTACTACTGTGACGTGTTACGAAAAGGAATCTTTGATTCATTGACTAGATAATCCAGATAAGTACCATTAATCAAATACCCGAGTATATGTATTGGATACAGGCAAGTTACTGCTTATTCTAATTGCTGTAACACTCTTGATTATTTAGGACTTTTTCTTTCTCAGGTGTATGAAAAAGGTACCAATGTTGATCAGTTTGTAACAAGATTTCTGCTGAAGGAGACAGCCAATCAGATCCAGTCACTTCTCAGTTCCGTGGAGAGTGCTGTTGATGCCATAGATGAGCAGACCAATCAAATCAGGTCAGTTAATTTAAATCTGTTCCTAAACACCTTTGAAAATCCACTGATCAAATTAACTTTTATATTTACGAACTGCGGATTTCCAAGCCAAAGCTCCATCACATTGGAAACGTATAAGCAGTTCCAAAGATACACCTCACAGACTTTTCAAAAAATGTTGTACATAAAATTATATTAAAGGAGAAAAATACTTTTGACTTGAAATTCAGTAATCAAACCAGTTCAGGTGCAAATTATTATTTTTTTTTTTAGTGGAAAAATAATTAGTATCTCTCAGGTTTTTATTGGTGTCTAAGCTCCTGTTAGTAATACTTCACACTAAAGAAAAAGGGAATGGACATGTGAACTCGTATGTATAAACCTATGCAAAGCGGTACCAACACCCCGGCTAACGTAAATAAACTGAAAATTGTATCAAATATTTACCGCAATTTTCCTTTCCTGGCGCCAATCTATGGTAGCGTACATATGATATAACTCCGCCCCTATATCCACCGGCAGGACCTGTATAAATGAAAGCAAGAGCAACCTCTCACATTCTCCATAAAAATAACAGGATCAAAAAAAAGGGAGGGTTCATATGCTGCCATGGATTGGCATCAGGAAAGGAAAATTACGGTAAGTTTTTGATATAATTTTCTGTTTTCCTGACGCCAGCATGGCAGCATACATGTGATAAATAATGAGCTACACAGGGAGGGCTGAAAATGTATAATCAAACTTTATTACAATGGACATGGAAGCCTAGACCCTCATGCCGTTGAAGTACATTAACGTACGAGAATGTGGGAGGTTGCTCTTGCTTTCCTTTCATAGATTTAAACAGGTCCTGTGGATGGATATAGGGGCAGAGCTATATCACATGTATGTTGGCATCAGGAAAACTCATTTACATAATTAGGATTTTTAAACGGTGCCATATGTAGAGGATCCAAGAGATGATGTCCTTCATGAGACAAAATTTTCAACACATTTAGTTGATTACACAACTTCGTCAGGAGTAAAGGGGGAAATATGTATTTTACAATATATGCAAAAAGACAATTATGACAAAACATTCATGATTCTTTATACAAATGGGTCGATTTTCACCAGGAAAATGAGGGAACACTGTCAGTGGGGGTACAGGAGGCTGAAGGAGATTTTAGCTTTTTTGCAGTTTACAAAAAAAAAAAAAAGTTTTATTGCTACTTCAGGCATGTTAAGCTGGCCGTAAACAATTACAACAAAAAAGAATGAACGAAAAAAATCAATCCAGATTCCTCCATCTATGCTATACAGCTCAGATGGATGACTCTCTCGCTGCCGCTATGGTATTCTGACTGCCAGCACCACTTCCTGTCAGAATACTCGAACAAGCAGCTGCATCAGAATGGATGCAGCCACTGTTAGACCAACAACTTTGCATCTAGCTCCTCCAATATTTCAATCAAAGGATAATGGTCTGGAGGGTGGTGACCCTGCAAACCACAGAGTAAATTTCAGCTGGTTTTCCGTAACCAGCCCAAAAAAGAGACTTCAGTTTCTATTTATTGTCTCTGGTCTTTATGGAGAGGTCTCACTTCTTGTCCCAGTGACAGTGATGCATAAAATGAAGAGGAACTTCCGAAGTAAGTCAACAATTAAAAGACGCATATGGCCAAAGCTTTTTTGGCCATGCTTCTCCGGGGGATCCCAGGAGTGAACTTATTTCTGCACTCCTGTGTCCCAGATTCAGCCGACAACGCACCCCTGTCCTGCCCAGACCTGACCTCTTCCGTCTACAACAACATACTGTCATCCTCCCTGGACACACTCCCTCTTTCTACACGCAGAACCAGGTCTCGTCTGCTACAACCCTGGCAAGCAGACAACACCAGAAGTCTCAAGAGATGCAGACGTCAACACTTTTCTCCCCCTAATTCCTTACTTCACCCCCCACTACCTCCACCCACCAACTTACTTACTGCCCAGGAGATTGCCAATCATTTAAAAAACAAAATCGACACAATTCGTGATGAGATATCCAGCACAGCTTTTTCCCCAAAATCGACATATCAGGTCCAACATAGCACTCAATACATTCCTCCTTCAGCCCTATTACCACTGAGGAAGTTGCCAAACTCCTTTCCACCGCCAACATCACCACTTGTCCCCTCACAGTTACTGCGACCACCTTCCTGCTCTATCCTTAACTCTCTAACCCACATCTTCAACCTCTCCCTCTCCTCTGGCACTTTTCCCTCTCTGCTCAAACATGCACTGGTTACCCCCATACCTAAAAAAAACCATCACTTGACCCCACCTGTTTGATTATACTTAAGACCTATCTCCCTGCTCCTGTTTTCCTCCAAGCTTCCTGAAATGCCTTGTCCACAACCGTATGAGCTCCTACCTCACTGACAGCAACCTTCTTGATCCCCTATGGTCCAGCTTCCGTGCACAACATTCCACTAAAACTGCCATACTAAAACTCACCAACGACCTACTAACTGCTAAAACCAAAGGCCAGTACTCCATACTCATACTCTTGTACCTTTCTGCTGCCTTCGAAACAGTTGACCACCCACTCCTCGTCAACAAACTATACTCCCTTGGCCTCCGTGATTCTGCTCTTTCCTGGTTCTCCTTCTACCGATCTTCGTGCACTTTCAGCCTCACATACAACACCATCTCCTCCACTCCTCTTCCTCTTTCTGTTGGGGTACCCCAAGGCTCTGAACTTGGGCCCCTCCTATTCTCTCTCTATACCTCTTCTCTGGTCCAGTTGATGAACATTGCTTTGGCACTGAAGAAGAGGGTCCTCCCTCGAAACGTGATAGCCACTCCGCAATACTGTCTGGTCATCTGGCATTACCAGTTCCTACTACAGACTTGAGAGAAACTGATCGTATTGCTTTTGCCGTGATATGCTCATTTACCACATTTGTATGTGAGTACAACTGCTGTTTTTACTTAAAAATAAAATAATTTTTGGTAATGCACTAGGACGGAACGCCCTCCCTTTTTTCTCATATTTTCCAGTTGATAACCTCCCATGGCTTCCAATACCACCTCTATGCTGATGACACCTCTATCTCTATACTCAACTCGCCCTTTCAAACTCCTCATGTATTACAAACTTACTGAGCAACATATCAGTATGGATGTCACAAAACTTCTAAAACTGAGCTTGTAATATTTCCTCCTCCCCGATCCCCATCCCCATGACTTTACCATTGAGATCAAGGGCACAACCATTGGTTCCTCCACACACACCAAGTTGCTGGGTGTAATTCTGTACTCTGACCTCTCAGATTCCTGCTCTATAGCTCCCTTGTTACCTCATCCCATTCTCACATCCAGGATTCTCCAGAGCCTCTCCCATCCTCTGGAACTCCCTTCCCCAGTATGTCCAGTCAGCCCCTTCCCTGTCCACCTTTAGGTGATTCCTAAAAACTCACTTATTCAGGGAAACCTACCCCGACTCCACCTAAGAACTATACCCAAGTCACCTCCATCGGATCATCCCCCGCAGCTATTACCTTTTGTATCACCTCCCCCTCCCTTTTAGATTGTAAGCTCCATGAGCAGGGCCCTCCTATTCCTTCTGTGTTGAACTGTCCCCCGTCTCCATTATACAGTGCTGCATAAACTGTTGGTGTTATATAAATCATGTATAATATTAATTCCCACCCCCTCCAAAGCCCAGCACTCCACTGAGCATTGGAGGGGCAGAGCAGAGAGTCGGACTGACATTCACCGGCTCTGTGCCCACCGATGATTAGAACTGAGCAGTCAGCGGTCCTTGATCACTCAGTTTGAGGTGTAGAGCCGGGGGGGGGGGGCAGCTGCAGCATCGGATTGATGCTGCAGCCATCCAGGCGAATATGTATGTTTGTTTTTTGGTAAACACACACTTCTCTTTTAAACCTGACAGTGGTCTCAGCATTGCTACAAACTATCCAAAATTTTTGAAAAAAGAGTATGTTAAATCAACATTTAGAACTATCATTACAGCTTGGGGACAGAATACAGTATTTTAGTTATTTCTCATTATTAATACATTGGCGGGAGGGTTTACAAAGGAAGTTGCTGCTGAAGCAGATTAAATAAATGAAGAGTATGATATTGTGAAAACATAAGCTGTTCAGTTGTTCATATTGTTGAAATATTAAATAGAATTAGGCATGGTTGACTAGATCTTTATGAGGACAGAAAGATAAAATGTGTGGTTTTCATCCAAGGTGACTCGTATGTTTTCGAAATCCCCAAATCACATTAAATGTTTGCCCAAAAAAATGCAAGTTAACGTCTCATTGACCATTATTTTGTTTAATTTGTTTCATGACCTGGAAACAATATTTTGCAGAAATGAGCCAAGATTTGTCTGTAATGCCCTGTACACACGATCGGAATTTCCGATGGGATAAAATCCGATGGAATTTTCAATCGGAATTCCGTTCAAGCTGTCTTGCATACACACTGTCAGACCAAATTCCGACCGTCCAAAACGCGGTGACGTAAAACACTACGACGAGCCGAGAAAAATTAAGTTAAATTCTTCCGAGCATGCATCGACTTGATTCTGAGCATGCATGGTTTTTTCTCCGTTGGAGTTCCACACAGACGATCAGAATTTCCGATAGGATTTTTTGCCATCGGCAAAAAATAAAGCATGTTCTATTTCTAAACTCTGATGGAAAAAAGTCAGATGGGGCCCAAACACAGTCGGAATATCCGATGAAAAAATTCCATCTGACTTTTTTTATCAGAAATTCCGATCGTGTGTACAAGGCATTACAGTTTTAGCTGCTAGCAGATGTAATTGGTTAATTTTCTTGGCAGAGGTATTGTGTATTGGGGTAAGTGTCTATGAAGGGGACCGTCCCATGGGATTTTTTTCCAAATTGGTTTGTGTGACAGAAGAGGTTCTATAGTCTGCAACAGAAGAATTTCCACCAAAAAGACCCCATGTTCTCCTTGTGACACTAAGGAGAGAGATGTTAGGTTGAATTTTATACAGTATTCTTACAGTACCATAAGCCAATGTGACACAACTTTATGGACTGTACGTGTTCCCCGTGTGAGTACAGTGCGAAATGCATACCTTTTGTTTCTACAAAAAATGTCCAACTTTACTTGCTTTGTCTTTGATAAACAGTAATATCCTGCGGTAATTCACCTGCCTCTGCCCAGTCCCAGTCCTGGTCAGTTATGTTCAGGGTAAGGTCAGGGCACATAAAGCTCTGATCTCCCGCCACTGTCTGGGTGGGCCATAGTAGAGGGTGGAGTTCATGTGGTGATGTATATATTACTAAATATATAAATCCAAGGTAGTGTGTTAGTCAGCATGCTTTCATGGTGAAATCTCTACAAACTGCATGCTTGTGGTATACAGAGGCTTAAATGGTAGAATGAGGTAGCATTGAGGTTTTGTTTATGGGATATATTTGTGTTAGGGCTTGGTTTTTAGGTGTTACGTGTTGGGGGGGAATTTAAGTATTTTATGGTTTAGGGGTCAGGTTTTAAAACAGAACTCCTATTTACTAAACCAGCCATTGCTGAAATATTCACCTTCACCAATCCAGAGATTTCCCCCACAGTTTTTTTTCTGTCGCTAGAGGTCCTCAGTTTGATGGTCAGTATCATTCAACTTCCTCTAAACCAAGGTTATCGATACTCCACCCGCCCCAAATGGCGACTGGACAGGGAAAAGAGAAAGAACAAATGAGCTCATCTGTCTTTCATGCTTTTACTCAGATAGCAAGGATAACTTGCCACAAATTTGTGGCAGTGTTGAATTGTAAAGCTTTGTACACACGCGCGGTTTTCTCGGCAAGAAAGCTGCCGGCAGAGCTTTTTGCTGTGAAAACCGTGCGTGTGTATGCTTTCTCGGCGAGAAAACTGCCGGGAATCCCGACGAGAAAAATGGAGAACCTGCTCTCTATTTTCTCGTTGGGATTCTCGGCAGAGTGTTTCCTGCCGAGAAAACCGTGAGTGGGTATGCTTACCTGTCCCCAGGTAAACCCGCACAAGCTCGAAAAGTCTTTGACGCATGCGCAGTAGCATACAAGGCTAGTGTAGGGTGTAGCAAGATGGCAACGACAGCATCGAATGTGATGAGTCCAGGCTCGTCGTAGTTGATGACGTCACCGCGTTCTTGCCATTCAAAAGAACGGCGGTTCTTTTGAATGGTCGTCTGTATGCACGGCTTGGCAAGGAAAGCTTGCCAGGAATCCCGTCAGGAAAACCAACGTTTTTTTCCTGATGGGATTCCCGGCCATGTGTACGAGGCTTTAGTCTGTTAATTTGCTGCACATTTTTACTGGCAAGTTGTACACTTGCAGAGTACTTGAAGCAAAAGTTCTAGTTGACACTTTTCCAATTTGTAGCAAATTTGCATGGCAAGTCTCTAGCAAGAGCAAAGTTACAGTGGTGAGTCTACAGCATGAGTGCTTAACCTGCGGCCCTCCAGCTGTTTCCAAACTACAAGTCCCATCATGCCTCTGCCTTTGGGAATCATGCTTGTACCTGTCAGCCTTGCAATGAATCATTTCACAATAGCTGGAGGGCCACAGATTGCGCGCCCATGGTCTACAGCATGAAAATTCAGCCACAGTGACCCCTGTGGTGGGTGGACTATTGTAAAACATAACTGAAACACAACTTGCAGCAGACTTGCAGAATGCTTGCAAAGAAAGTTGATCTGGAGTCATGCAATGCGGACTTGCTGCAATTGTGCAACAAACTTGTGAAGCCTGGCAAGTCTAACAATAGCTTAGCAAGTAATTTTAAAACTTGCAGCACAATTGCTTGCTATCTGGGTACCTTTGACAAGAAAAGAGTTTCTTGGTCAGTCAAAATTCCCTTAGGATTTCTGGAGTGGAAAAAAAAACATGTGGAACAACTTTTTTGCTCTAACCTTAAGGCTTGGTTCACACTGGAACTGGCTGCGGATCGCACAGGAATGCTGTGCATCCCCATTCTCCGGGTTCAGGGACGAATCAGGGCCGAATCTTTGCCTGAATTCGGCCCTGAAACTGAGCTAAAGATGCACAGCGTTTCTGTGCAGTGCACTCCGCAGCCTCCCCAGAGATATGTGAACCGGCTCAATAGAGAGCCGGTCACATTCTCCTGCTATGCGAATTGGATGTGAAGAAACTCGCATCCAATTCGCATAGGTGTGATCCTAGCCTAAAGTGATTGTAAAGTCTCTTTTTTTCCAATAAAAATAACAAACATGTTATACTTACCTGCCCTGTTGCAGTGGATTTGCACAGAGCAGCTTGGATCCTCCTCTTCTCGGGCCCCCTTCTTTGATCCTGGTCCCTCCCTCCTGTTCAGTGCCCCCACAGCAAGCAACTTGCTATGGGGGCACCCGAGCTGAGTCACAGCTCCCTGTGTCAATTCAGACAAGGATCCCGACTTGGTCCCGCCCCTCTCTCTCCTAATTGATTGACAGCAGTGGCAGACAATGACACCACTGCTGTGTCCCAGTCAATCAGGGAGGGAGAATCTCGGACGACTGAGACACTCGTGGACATCACTGGACAGAAAGGGTCCTTGGGTAAGTATTAGGGGGGCTGCTGCACACAGAAGGCTTTATATCTTAATTCACAGAATGCATTAGGATAAAAAAAAACTTCTGCCTTTATAACTTCTTTAAAGGATATGTTTCTGAGGGAAAATGCTTCTGGATACAGAATGACATAGTCAAGAACTACCAATATGGGCGGGTTCCCCATGGCAGACTTTTGGTAATGGCCCAATCAGATTCACATCAAACCTCTCAAAAAGACCCACATTATAGGCAATGGTACCAGTGGATTTCAAAAAAGCAGTTGAGGTGCAATAATTTGACCCTCAGGGCAAGTTTTTCAATACCCATCAACTGCTTTGTATATGGCTTTTGTAAAATTACTAATATGTGCTGGTGTCTCGTGGTGGACTTCAGCAGTGGCCAGGCAGAGCCACAGAAATCCTTTCAAAAGGCACATTAATTATAGGCAATGGTACCAGCAGACTTTAAAATTGTGGTTTTCTTAATTGACAATCACGATAGGACAGTACTCCTCAACTGCTTTGTAAATAATGGGTCATAAAAAAAACATTGCTTAATCCTCTATCTTGTTTTTTTTACCTCTAAATGACCACCCAACATTTGGGATTAGTCCAAATCCAGCTCTTTTCTTGTGTGAGACTAGCTGCCACCAGCTGCTCCACAACCTGTTTCTCCTTTACACGATATAGGAAGTCATGGTATACTGCAAAATTATGTCACAGATAACATTAATCACTTGCTGACCAGCCGCCGCAGTTTTACTGCGGCAACATGGCTCGGCTGGGCGAAATGATGTTATGTCGATGCGCACGTGCCCACTGCTCGCCCCCGGAGCCGATGCGAGTGCGCCATGACCGCCGGGCATCCGCTATTGCTCATGACAGAGCGAGAACCGGAAGCTGTGTGTGTAAACACACAACTCTTTGTTCTTTGAAGGGAAAAATGACTGATCGTCTGTTCATACAAACTATGAACAGCGATCTGTCATTTCCCCTAGTAAGTCCCATCCCCCCACAGTTAGAATGACTCCCTAGGACACACTTAACCCCTTGATTTCCCCCTAGTGTTAACCCCTTCCCTGTGACATTTTTACAGTAATCAGTGAATTTTTTACCACTGATCGCTGTAAAATTGTCAATGGTCCCAAAAATGTGTCAAAAGTGTCCGATCTGTCTGCCATAATGTCGCAGTCCCGATAAAAATTGCAGATCGCCGCCAGTACTAGTTAAAAATAGAATAATAATAAAAATGCCATAATTCTATCCCCTATTTTGTAGACGCTATAACTTTTGCGCAAACCAATCAATATACGTTTATTGCGATTTTTTTATATATAGAAGAATACATATCGGCCTAAACTGAGGACATTTTTTTTTTTTTTTAAATTTAATTAGGGGTATTTATTATAGCAAAAAGTAAAAAATATGTTGGGGGTTATTTACTAAAGGCAAATCCACTTTGCACTACAAGTGAAAACTACAAGTGCAAAGTGCACTTGAAATTGATTGCACTGAAAGTGCACTTGGAAGTGCAATCGCTGTAGGTTCGAGGGGGATATGCAAGGAAAATAAAAAACAGCATTTTTGCTTGCACATGATTGGATGATAAAATCAGCAGAGCTTCCCCTAATTTCAGATCTACCCCTCAGATTTACAGCGACTGCACATCCAAGTGCACTTTCAGTGCAATTTAATGTGCACTTTGCACTTGTAGTGCAAAGTGGATTTGCCTTTCGTAAATAACCCCCCATTGTGTTTTTTTTTTCAAAATTGTCGCTGTTCTTTTGTCTATAGCGCAAAATATAAAAACCACAGAGGTGATTAAATACCACCAAAAGAATGCTCTATTTCTGGGGAAAAAAGGACGCAAATTTTGTTTGGGTACAGCATCGCACAACCACGCAATTGTCAGTTAAAGCGACATCGCAAAAAATAGCCCGGTCATTGGGCAGCCAATTCTTCCGGAGCTGAAGTGGTTAAAGAGTCACAGTGTAATAGTCAAAACAGCTTTAGTAAGTCTCCAACGTTTCGGTGAGACAGAGCTTTCCATTCTAATGGCAAATCATATACCTAGACTGTATATAATATCAGCTAAGCAAACAGTATCGCTGTAATTGTTGGGTATATGCAAGCTAGTTAAACAAAACTGTCAGACAGCTAAAGACATAAAAATGCATTTGATTTGGCTTTTTTGACATTTTCAACACGTGTAATAAAGATAGACATTTACATTATTTGTCAGGAAGAATTTAGTATATCATCTATAACAGGGGTCTCCAAACTTTCTAAACAAAGGGCCAGTTTACTGTCCTTCTGACTTTAGGGGGGCCGGACTGTGGCCAGTAGGAGTAGAAAAGATGTCAGTGGGAAAAACAAAGCCCCATCTTTGGTGTCAGTGGGAGAAATTATGTCCCATCATTGGTGTCATTGGGCCTCATCATTGGTGTCATTGAGAGGAATTGTGTCCCATCATTGGTGTCATTGGGAGAAATTGTGCCCCATCGTTGGTGTCATTGGGAGTATACGTGCCCCATTGCTGTTGTCATTAGGAGGAATTGTGTTCTTTCATTGGTGTCAGTGGGGGGCATTATCCCCCATTGTTGGTATCAGTTTATGAAATAGTGCCCCAAGGGCCTGATAAAAGGAAGCAAGGGGTCGCATCTGGCCCCCGGGCCACAGTTTGGAGACCACTGATATAAGGTTAAATGACAGACATTTTAGAGAAAATTATACATTGTAAAATAGAACGCACTTTATCCTGAATTATACGTTGCATAATTCATCTTGGAACGCAAGGAGCGTTAGCTGAAATATTTTAATAGTAATTGTGATTTATTCTAAAGCAACAATAAATAATGCATTAAGTGATGCTAGAGGCTTTATATTATCATTATGTATTTTAAGAAAACTGAAGACGGTGTAACTAGGTGTTTGTGTGAGACAACGGCCTCAACCTGCCTGCCTGGTTATGTGGATAGAAAACATCACCAAGTTTGCAGCAGCCCAAGGTGACTTCCCTGCAGCCTGGTTCGGTTTCTCAGCATACACAAAGATACTTTCCACTCTTAATCAAACTCAGAATTTTATTCTGAGGGGCTTCCACATCCTTACATGATCATCTTATTGTTCTGCCTGCTCCCAATGGTACCCATCAAGTCAGATTCTATGTTGCAGATTACAGACAAGAGTCATAAGCCTCAGGCTGGACTGAACCTGGCTGTAGAAAAGGAACACTTTTCTGCAACAGGGGAGACCTCTAACATCTGATAGTGATGAAATAAAAAATAAACTTTTCTATAAAACTTACACAAGGTCTTTCTTATGTTATCTGCAGACTGATGATTTTTGCAGACTGTAGTCGTATAGAAATGTGGCGCCCTGCTCCCAATGAGTGTGCGCTATATGTTAAATTATAGTTGTGTGAGCAATAGTTTGGCTCAGAAGGATTGTGTTACAAATTGCATTCTGTTTCTGTTCAGCTGGTTGTGTGATTTCCCTCCTGACGGTGGGTGTCGCTGTCACCTCTGGTCAAGATTGGAAATGCTACAGACTGGATGTATTGGGTACCTCTTTCCCAGCAAGCAACCCAGGGGGCGTGGTGAACATGCTGGGAGGGGGTATTTAAGTGACAGACGCCATTAAGGTGAGAGATTTTCTTTGGGGTTGTGCCTTCGGTCCCCACCTGAGGGCCCTCATGGCCTCAGGGAAAAGTTAGTAGTTTGCACCTCGGGGCCACGTTGGCCTGAGGCTCCGTTACTGAAAGGTAGGCCCAGGACTTGCTGGGGCCTACTGATCTAGGGATGATCCTGTGTCGCCTTACCTACTGGAAGGGAACAAGGAATTGAGGACTCAATTGGAGGATGCATCTGGATCGTGATTTACCTCACAGTGCTGCCGAAACGGCTGGAAGCTCCTGGCACTGAGAGCTGTGTTCTTCATTCAGAAGGTAACCCAAGTAAAGGTTACACCAAGTCTGTGGCAGAGACTGTTCTAGTTTACACCAAGTCTGTGGCAGAGACTGTTTTATTTGCACCAAGTCTGTGGCAGAGACTATACGTGATCGAGCTGTACATTGACTGCTAGGCTGGTGAGAGTGGGCCTATCCGGTGTTTGCTGAGTCCAGTGTGGAGACAGTTGTTCCTCTGGACCTGGGAAAATTCCTGTGATCCGAAACTAAGGTACCTGAGTCCTCCCCATCTCTTCATCCCTTCTGTTGTGGAAACGTTTATTCAAATAAACCTTGAAAGAGATTTTGTGTTGGTGAAAACTTCTTCTAGACAACTCTTCAAGGAGAACCCCTGAGACGAGCATACGGAACAGTGAGGTAACGTGCAAGGCCCAAGATTAAACCAGCGGCCCGCTACGGGGGTAGTGCTATAGAAAGAAAAAAAAAATGGCAATATTGTAACAGATGAACACAAAAGAGCTTGGAAGCCCAAAGACAGAAAAAATGAAGAGCTAGTGCTCACCCTGCAGTGTAAGATGAAGCTAAATATTCAGCATTGCCACATGATTTTACTTGTGCAAAAGAAACACAGAATGGAACTCCAGGACCACCAAATTATCTGGTATTCCTGGCAACTGAAGTCTCAAAATGTATAGGGGTTATGCCGCGTACACACGATCGGAAATTCCGACAAGAAAAGTCCGATGTGAGCTTTTGGTCGGAAATTCCGACCGTGTGTAGGCTCCATCGGAATTTTTTTGTCGGAATTTCCGGCAAGAAAAATTTGAGAGCTGGTTCTCAAATTTTCCGACAAGAAAAATTCTTGGAGGAAATTCCGATCGTCTGTATGCAATTCCGATGCACCAAAAACCACGCATGCTCGGAATCAAGTTGATGCATGCTCGGAATCATTGAACTTAATTTTTCTCGTCTCGTCGTAGTGTTGTACGTCACCGCGTTCTTGACGGTCGGAATTTGGTGTGACCGTGTGTATGCAAGACAAGTTTGAGCCAAGATTCCGTCTGAAAAAAATCCACGGTTTTCTTGTCGGAATTTCCGATCGTGTGTACGGGGCATTAGATGTATCTGCAGTCCCACCAAGGTATGGAAGTAGGCCTGGTCTTTCTGGCCCACAATTGCCATCTGGATTTCTATGTCTAATGCCGCGTACACACGATCATTTTTCCCGTCGAGAAAAATTAAATTTTTTCCTTTGGACGAGAAAAACGATTGTGTGTGGGCTTTTTGTCGTTTTTCTCGACGGGGAAAAACGGCATTAATCACGGCGAGAAAAATTAGAACATGCTCTAATTTTTCTCGCCGTGATTCCCGTCGTTTTTTTCTGCGGCAGTTTTCCCATAGGAAAACACTGCCGGGGAGCCCACACACGGTCGTTTTTTTCGACCAAAAAAAAAATGTCATTTAAAACGACCGTGTGTGGGGGGAACAAGCTGTTCCTCGTTTTTCATGTCGATTTTCTCGACAGTGTTTTCACCGTCGAAAAAATCGATCGTGTGTACGCGGCATTAAAGTGGTTGTAAACAAACACCTACAGGTAAGCCTAGATTAAGGCTTACCTGTAGGTGCATAAAATATCTCCTTAACCTACACGGTTAAGGAGATATTTGCATTTAAAAGCGGCGCCGCTGACGTCACGCGCATGCGCATGGGGCTAATCCCATTCACAAATTCGGCTAGGTCGCAGCATTCGACGATGTAGCCGAATTCGACGGCTCATGCGCGGAGTCACGTCTTCGCCGCTCCGGCCAATCACAGCGCCAGAGGGGCGCTGTGATTGGCTGGAGCGGCGATACCCAGAAGTAACCTTCCGGCTATCGCCGCAGAGATGGCTGCGGCTGAAGAGGGAGACGAGGACGGCTTCGGGGGCACCGATCTAAGGTAAGTGATGCATAATGAGCTATTATGCTAGTCATATTAGCTCATTATGCCTTTCTCTTACAGGTAGTTTAAAAAAAAAATATGTTTATAAGGGTTTACAACCACTTTAAGAGCCTGTTCCTCAAGGACAAAATGTAATGCAGTACTGACAGTAACAAAATGTGTTAAAATTAAAAATAATTGAAAAAATTCACCATGCTCCTAAAGTGATAATACTCAAAACCTAGTGTATAATACTATCAATGCTGCTATTTTACTTTTGTATTCGAAAACATAACCACAAAAGTTAAAAATCGTCAGTAAAGACCAATGATATTCTATACTGTGCGCTGGTTTGAATCCCCACTACGACACCATCTGCCTGGAGTTTGCATGTTCTCTCTGTGCCTGTATGGGTTTCCTCCAGGTACTCCGGTTTCCTCCCACACTCTAAAGACATGCCTGTCTAAAATTGGCCCTAGTATATGTATGAATGTGAGTTAGGGACCTTAGGTTGTAAGCTCCTTTCGGGTAGGGACTGATGTGAATTTACAATGTATATGTAAAGCGCTGCATAAATTGACGGCGCTATATAAGTACCTGAAATAAATAATACTGTGGAATATTATTGGTCTTTTACTGATGATTTTACACTTTTGTGAGTATTGACAGTAAGACTGGGGTCTCTTAGGATACCTGTACCAAAAGGATCCAGGGGGAAAAAAAAGAAAGTAAAACCCAGAGTAACTTCAAATTCAAGTAGTCGACCAGAAAAGCAACAAGATATTGGTCCATCAGTGGTGAAATAAAATAATAGAGATTGCATATGTAGTGGCCTCACCCCATCTCTTTTGTCTAGGGGTATCACATACGACAGGGTGAGATGCGCTACAGCCCATGTCCTCCCCATAGCTGTGGGTGAGGTGAAGGCCAGTACCAGATATTTTCCTCGGGCCTGTGTGTTTTAGTCAAGGATCAAGTCCTGCCGGGCCAACACTTCCCTTTGCTCCCATTAACCAGAGTTCCACACACCGATCACCGTCCAACTCTTGTTTTATTGCATAACTCACAATAAACAGTGCTTCAGTAGCCAACTGGTTGAGACCCAATAACAGTTTGATACGGTGGAATAAGCAGGTCGAGGCACTATCCTGATTGTCAGCTAAACCACTGTGATTTCACCAGCGGTTACTATAGCCTTGGCTAGAGAGAACTTAGAACTTGAGAGTCTCTACCAGCGACTCAAAAGAATGTAGATAGGAGTACCTTCGCCTCGTTGTGGCCCCTGTCAGGGGAAGATGTCCCTCCAAGGGAGTTACCAGAGGCCCATCCGTCACTGGGTTGATGCTGCTCCAGACTCTCCGAATGGGTAACCTCCCCGGCCTCCTCGCCTCAGACATGGGCCCCATCCACTTCAGGGACCCTCGGACTTCTCCACCCTCGCGGGACCCAGTCGAAGTCACTGAGCCCCAGGCCTCCTGGTTTAGTACCTCACCCCAGGCTGAAGGTGCCTGGGATGGACTCCAACTCCATTCCGGTCAGGCCTAGGGCACCTGGGCCGGAACTCAGAACCGCCAGCACCCAGGCCTAAGGTGCCTGGGCGCGTGATGAAGACACTCCAAAAGAGCAAGACCCCGTGACCAGGGCGTCTCCCCCTTTTATCCCCTCCATTGACGCCACGGCAGGTTCCCCGCCCTCGCCGTACCATCTCCGGGAAGGGACAAAAAGGACAGCACTATGGCAGCAAATCTACCTTGAGCCTGCGGGCACCTGCCACCCACAGGCCAAGGAGACTATTACACCGCCCAATCCTCCACGAATACAAATGGTCCAATTACTCCCATTACACACACACCTGGATCATACTACCACCCAGGTGTAACCCACCTAAATTTAGAGACCCCGCTACACATACAAAAGCAGGGGCAAGACAGATTTGTGAACAAATCATAAATTAGCAGATTTATAGACTGTTGAACTGGATTCCTGATCATTTTTGCTCTAGTTACATTCTGTCCAGGGCCTCCTGGTCCCCATGTCAGAGTTGATAACAGAAGTGAATATACACAAATGTCAGGATTGCCAGAAACACTTCACACTGAAAGATCACCTGGATAAAGGTGTTCCAGGAGAAAGAGGAGCACCAGATAACCCTAATGCCGCGTACACATGACCGTTTTTCATGACGAGAAAAATGCCATTTTTAAAAATGGTCGTGAAAAACAGTGGTGTGTATGCTCCAGAGCATTTTTCTCGACGAATTAGAACCTGCTCTATTTTTTCTCGTCGTTTTTAACTGTCGTTCTTTTTAACGTCGTGAAAAACGGTCGTGTGTATGATTTAACAAGGGGAAAAAATTGCACATGCTCAGAATCAAGTATGAGACGGGAGCGCTTGTTCTGGTAAAACTAACGTTCGTAATGGTGATAGCACATTCGTCACGCTGTAACGGACTGAAAATAACGAATCATCTCTCACCAAACTTTATTAACACGAGGATCAGCAAAAGCGTCCCAAATGGTGGCGCCATTCGAATGGAACTTCCCCTTTATAGTGCCGTCGTACGTGTTGTACGTCACCGCGCTTTGCTCGAGCATTTTTTTTTCACGAGCATGTGTATGCAAGGCAGGCTTGAGAGGAAACACGAAAAATCACGTCGAGAAAAACGTGTTTTTTTTTCCATGACATGAATAACGGTCGTGTGTACGCGGCATAAGGCCCCTTTCACACTGGGGCGGGAGGTGCGCTGGCTGTATAGCGGCACTATTTTTAGCGGCGCTATACTGTTGGAATTGCGGCGGTATTCGGCCTCTAGTTGTGCGGTTTTACCCCCGCTATCGGCCGATAAAGGGTTAAAACTGCCCGCAATGCGCTGCTGCAGCAGCGGTTTGCGGGCAGTATAGCCGCGGTGTCCCATTGATTTCAATGGGCAGAAGCAGTGAAGGAGCGGTATACACACCGTTCCTTCACCGCTCCACATATGCAGCTAGCAGGACTTTTGGAGCGGTCCTGCTAGCGCACCGCTCCAGTGTGAAAGCCCACACTGGAGAAACAGCAGCCGCTGTTTCAGGTCGGTTTGCAGGCGCTATTTTTAGAGCAATAGCGCCTGCAAACCACCCCAGTGTGAAAGGGGTCTTAAACTGGATTTAAAGGACACAGAGCTCTCTCTGAACCACTAGACTGTACAGTGATTCATGTCTAACTGAATTACCCAGCAATTAGAGGTCTTGCTCACCACCAGCATAAAGCAGTTCCACAAAAAGTTCAGAGGTCCAGAAAAAGGGTCACAGGATCCCTGGCAGAGTCTCACCAGATAAACAGCCCACAGCCCTCTCACAGCTGTGTGCTCTTCCATACAACCTGCTGGCTGCTCTTGCCCTTTTCAGCCCTCTCTCCCTACAGAACCAAGATACCCGTAGCCAGGGTTGGAGGCTCTTTCCCACCCAAGATTAATCTGAACCTTCAGATTCTAAGTCATAGGACTTGGTAATCCTGGAAAAACTGTAAATCAGTTTTCCCTCTCTAATGGATCACCCCAGAACCCCTTGCCATTATATCTTCATTATTGAATAACTTTTATTGTTATTTATTATATTATAATGTAGGATTTAGGCCTCATGCCCACGGACGTTTTTACAGCCGCGTTTTTGAGCGTTTTTTACAGCTTAAAAACGCCTGTCCATGTTAGTCTATAGCTTCATGCCCACCTCGACGTTTTTGAGCTGCAAATAGCATAGACGTTTTTAAGCTGTAAAAAAAAACCCAGGACCAGTGCGTTCCTCAGCGTCGGAGTTAGGCAGAAAAAAACGCGAGCGTCAAAAACCGTGCAAAAACTTGTTTTTTAGCTCCGACTTTTTTTTTTTTTTGTTTACATTTACAATAACATGGACAGGCGTTTTTAAGCTGTAAAAAACGCAGCTGTAAAAACGTCAGTGGGCATGAAGCCTTAGTGTTTCAAATTTTATCATACCCGGGATGTCTACTAGACTCGTTTGGCCATATTTAAGTGAGTTATTCCTAAGGCTTCATGCCCACTGACGTTTTTACAGCTGCGTTTTTTACAGCTTAAAAACGCCTGTCCATGTTATTGTAAATTTTTTATTTTTTTTTCTTGGAAAAAAAAACAAGCTTCGGAGCTAAAAAACGCGACTGCGCGTTAGTGCGCATTTTTGAGAATTTTTGGGCGTTTTTGAGCGTTTTTTGACGCTCACGTTTTTTTCTGCCTAACTCCGATGCTGAGGAACGCACTGGTCCTGGGTTTTTTTTACAGCTTAAAAACGTCTATGCTATTTGCAGCTCAAAAACGTCTAGGTGGGCATGAAGCTATAGACTAACATGGACAGGCGTTTTTAAGCTGTAAAAAACGCTCAAAAACGCGGCTGTAAAAATGTCCGTGGGCATGAGGCCTAAAAATTACAGGCCTACAATATAAAACGCCAAATCTCCATGCAAAACAATGTACCGCTTTCAGCATCAAAAATCAGCCATAATCATACCTCCATGGAGGTTGAAGTTGAATTCCAGGCAAACCACTTAATACATAGGATACATATATTGAAAATGTTTTACCTGTTAAAAGTCTTGTATTTATGTCTATACAGACCTGATATTTGCACAACTCTGCTATACAAAACAGCCCTGTCTCTTGTTAGCACAACATGTCTCACACAGGTATCGTCCCGGGCGCTCTGAAGTGGGCCGTGGTCGTGGTCCTGCTGAAGAAACCGACCTTGGACCCAGACATATTGGGCAACTACAGGCCGATTTCCATCTTGCCTTTTGTGGCAAAGGTGATGGAGCGCCTGGCGGTTATCCAGCTACAGGCTTACCTTGAGTCTTTCCATCTTTTGGACGAATTCCAGTCCGGGTTTCGACCTGGACATGGAACAGAGACGAGCCTCATCTGTGTTTATGATGATGTCTTTCACAGCTTGGACAGGGGTGACTCAGTAGCTCTGGTTCTCTTGGATCTGTCGGCCGCATTTGATACCATATATCATGGAATCTTACTGGAGTGGATGAGATCTGTTTTGGGTATGAGCGGGTCGGCTTTGGCATGGGTGGCCTCTTTTTTAGAGGGTAGAGTTCAGGGAGTCAAGACTGGCCCCTTTTACTCTAAGTACACCACCCTGGACTGCGGAGTGCCACAGGGCTCTGCCTTGTCACCCCTGTTGTTTAATATCTATATGAGGCCACTTGCCGACCTGCTAAAGTCCCACGCCGTCCAGTACCATGTTTATGCGGACGACACCCAGGTCTACCTGAAGATTCCTAGGAACCAGACGGCTGATGCCAGCCTTGCCAGCTGTTTGGAGGCCATCAACTCATGGATGTCTGCCAACTTCCTGAAACTTAATGCGGGAAAAACTGAAGTGATCATCTTCAGCGATCTGGCCACCCCCCCAGATATCCCACCTTGGCCTCCCTCATTTGGTCCTGCTCCAGAGGTGGCCCCCCAGGTCCGTGATCTGGGATTTGTCCTAGATTCAGGTTTAACCCTGGCTCCTCAGGTAAAAAAGGTCATCAGTGCATGTCACTGGCAGCTAAAACTCCTGAGGGGGCTGTTTAAATATCTGGATATCTCGGACAGAAAAACTGACATCTGTGCCACGATAGGTAGCTGCCTAGACTGCTTCAACTTATTCAAAATGCTGCGGCAAGGTAACTCATGGATGTCCCGTTGAGGGATCATATCACCCCTGTCCTCTACGCCTTGCATTGGCTGCCGGTCCACTATCGCACCTTATTTAAGGCAGGATGTATTATGTTTAAGATTATGAGAGGCCTGGCCCCAAGCTATCTCTGCTCTCGTTTTCATAAACGAGCTCTTGTCAGATCACTCAGATCTACCGACAGAGATCTCCTCTACATCTTGGTGCACAAGAAGATCCGGCGTGGTGGTCGGGCCTTCTCCAACCAGGGTGCCGTATTATGGATTAGCCTCCCTGTCGAGCTCCAGGAGGCCCCTACTATCCCGGTCTTCCGTGAATTTCTGAAGATTTGGCTTTTCACGCAAGCCTTTCCTGCGTAGCCTCTCTCTTCCACCCTTCCTGCCGCTCTCTGCTGCTTTTGGTTCCTGGGTCCTCTTTTCCCAGGAACTCTGCTATGCGCGTCGGGACCCTTCTGGGTAAGACCGCGTTATATTAAGATACTTCTCAACTCAGCTCAACTCTTCTTAGCACATGAGCACTGCAGCACAACTGATTTGCTCCCTCTCCCAGCTCTGTACATTAGATTACAAAAGGCCAATACCAAGTCACATTTGGGTACTTGCGCTGCTTGCATTTAGAAATTATATGTAAATCTAAACTCCAGGCAGGTACCTAGGTTAGGTAAGTAGAAAGAAGGCTTCAGAAGATTCTGTGTGCAGTCATGTTGGAACAAGAAGGGGCCATCCCACAAAGTTGGGAGCATGAAATTGTCCAAAATGTCTTCGTATACTGACGCCTTAAGTTTCCTTTACTAGAACTAAGGGGCCAGGCCCAACCCCTGAAAAACAACCCCACACCATAATCCCCCCTCCACCAAATGATTTGCACCAGTGCACAAAGCAAGGTCCATAAAGACATATATGAACGAGTTATGGGTGGAGGAACTTGACTGGCCTGCACAGAGTCCTGACTTTAACCTGATAGAACACCTTTGGGATGAATTAAAGCGGAGACTGCAAGCCAAGCCTTCTTGTCCACATCAGTGCCCGACCTCACAAATGTGCTTTTCGAAGATTGGTCAAACATTCCCATAGACACACTCCTGAACCTTATGGGGAGCTTTCCCAGAAGAGTTGAAGCTGTTATAGCTGCAAAGGGTGGGCCAACTCAATCTTGAACCCTACAGACTAAGACTGGGATGCCATTAAAGTTCATGTGCGTGTAAAGGTTGGCCTCCCCATACTTTTGCTAATATAGTGTATTTGCTTATATGCAAAGTCCTTTTTAACTGATGTGATCCAAAGATATTGCACCCCTAGCAGCCCAGTTAAAGTGTGAATCAGCCTCAACCTAGACTCCTCCTTGGCCACGCCTCTGAGACATTTTGTCCAGTCCACAGGGTTTAGTCATAGAGGTCTCCAGACTAAGCCCTATGGGCAGGGTGAAATATGTCAGAAGTTTGTGGCCTTAGAGGAGCCTAGGCTGAGGCTGCTTCACGCTTTAAATTGGGCTGCTAGGAGTGCGGCATATTATATGGCACCCTTTTGTAACTGATATACATCAGTAAGACCTCTTTCACACTGAGGTGCTTTGCAGGCGCTAAAATGCTAAAAATAGCACCTGCAAAGCGCCCTGAAAGAGCGACTCCATTCACTCCTGTGTGAAAACCCCGAGGGCTTTCACACTGGAGTGGTGCGATGGCAAGACGTTACAAAATGTCCTGCAAGCAACATCTTTGTAGCGGTGAAGGAGCGGTGTGTATACCGTGCCTCCTCCGCTCTTGCCCATTGAAATGAATGGGCACTACGGCCGTACCGCCGGCAAAGCGCTGCTGCAGCAGCGCTTTGCGGGTGGTTTTAACACTTTTTCAGCCACTAGCGAGGGTTAAAAGTGCCCCGCTAGCGGCCGAATACCTCTGCAAAAATGTCTGTAAAGCGCCGCCAAAAAAAAAAATGGCTGTAAAGCGCCGCCCGCGCCCCAGTGTGGAAGGGGCCTTAGTGATATGTAAAAATGTGGTCACTCAATTTGCAAATGTACTTCTTTTGTTCATGAAAATAAGCATTTTTTCTGGTGAGACCTTTTCTGTTCATCATCATGAGTTGTTCCACAAAAATTCTGTCTGTTTGGTAGGATTTAAATGCAGTAAACATTATGTGGGACAGACTACTAAGGACCAAATGAACCTATTAGCATATTAATACTATGGCCTCTAAATGTTTGGGATGTTGACTGATTTTTTTAACATCCCATACTTTATACTTTTAGTTTTAATGGGTATATGGAGAGTGCTTTCAGTAAAGCGGGCTGGTACTTCACATAAGCATTTAAACCACAATGAATTTATGTGGATGTTTAAACTTAAAGCTTAATACCATATAGGATTATGACAATGTATATACCATTTTTAATGCGCATATCGGGGGGGATTTATCAGGAAAGATGCAGAAGGAATTAGGTGCAAATCCAGCTGCCTTTCATTTAGTAAAGGATTTGCAATGGTTTCTGTGTATTTATGACCCCTGCATCCTACAATCCTGGATAGCCCCACTGCAAGTTTTCCTCACATCTGTGACAGATTTGGCTTTGTATATGTAACAGTTTTTTGCTTAAAATATGTGCAGTTAAAGAGGAGTTCTGCCCACCATGAAAAAATTCAAGGTCAGCAGCTACAATTTCTGTAGATGTTGACTTTTAATATTGGGACACTTATCTGTCCAGGGTTCCCGCGATGTCGGCACTCCAGCCGATTTTCGGATCAGCTCTCGGGTGCTGGCACCGCCATTCATAGTAAGGGAACCCTACTACGCATGCGCAAAGTGTGCTGCGCTATCTAACTGGCCTGGCGGCGGAGGAAGGAGGGGGGCTAAACTTCCTGAGGGAAGTCTTCCGCGGCAGAGCCTTTCGGAAGTGGGGAAGGGTACCTGTCAAAAATAGGTACCCGTTCCCCCCTCCCCCCCCCCCCTGAAAGGTGCCAAATGTGGCACTGAAGGAGGGGGGGAAGCAGATAAGCGGAGGTTCCACTTTTGGATGGAACTTCGATATAAGTAGAGGTCAGGTTGTGTTTTATTTTGGTGACGTGCCTCAGTCCTACAGTAAAGCCTCGTACACACGGCCGGTTTTCTCAGCAAGAACCGGCAAGAAAACTGCCCAGATTCTCGACGAGAAAAAAAGAAGACCTGCTTTCTTTTTTCTCGTCATGATTCTCATCGGCCTGTTTCCCGACGAGAAACCTGAGTGTGTGCACACTTACCTGTCGCCGTGGAAACCCGCGCATGCTCGAAATGACTTTGACGCATGCGCTTCCTAGGCATAGGTAGGGTGTAGCAAGATGACGGCGACGGCATCGAATGTAACGAGCGCACGCTCGTCGTAGTCGATGACGTCACCGCGTTCGTGTCATTCAAAAGAACAGAGGTTCTTTTGAAAGGTACGTGTGTACACTCGGCCGGGACAAGATTCTTGTCCAAGAATCTCATCAGGAAAAACGACAAGTTTTTTCCTGACGAGATTCTTGGCCGTGTGTACAAGGCTTCAGGCCCCCTTGCACATGGGGGCATGTAACTGTTGTATGCATTTTAGGGTGCCCAGGAGGGATAGGTGCATCATCCAGCCCAGCTGCCTGCAGCCTGTCAAAGTCTTCACCAGGCTGTGGCTGGATGGGGCTAAGCGCTGTACTGAGTGGTAGTCACATTTAGGGCCCTTATGCATTCAGGGACGAATGCCTGGTGAGAATTGGCAAAAGATTTGAGGAAGACTTGAAAAGGAAGTTGACTGCCCGCCCCCCCCCCCTCTTTATGTGTTATTCAGGGTTACACTCCGTTCACATACTCACCTATGCAGTGGATCCAGCATTGTGCCGTTTTGATCCACTGTGCCGTTACCATATGCCTTGTCCCATTCCACCACCTTTGCTCCTGAAGTCAGCCTGATGACACGCCCACCTTCTTTGAGCCACCGTGAATGGAAAAGTGAAGCATCCTGGGATATATGACAAGCTTGGCCCTGTTTGGATGTGGATCCAGACTTGTGTGTGCGAGCCAGCCAGGAAGTACAGGTCATCTGTACCGGGCAAAACATCTGCCTGGAAATTCCCTGCCCTGCAGTCGCACATGTCCAGTTATATAGCTTTATGGAAATAGCAGGACTCTTACACTTCTGGATTGTACATCTATAGCATGAATGCAGCACATAAAAGGCTCTGATTTGAGCTTGTTGAGAGAAGCCAAGATTGTTACATAGAGTTACACAAGTCATGGCAATGTGCAGGACCAGAGTTTAGATTTTTGTCTGGGTCATGTGTCTCCATGGAAATGAAAATCACTTAGTGTAACTATGGTAACTACCTTGGTATAACGGCAGAGTTATTAAAAATGCCACTTTTATTTAGTATAAAAGATATTTTTTGCTACAAGCTCCAAAAATAGGTAGAACTGGGGTCACCTGTATTCTGTGAAGCAGTGTTGTGTCATCCTGACCTATGACCACCTTAAATGAATTATATATTGCCCCTTTCTATGATATTAGATGATCAGCAACTTGATTTTATAACTTGACAAAAACATACATAATGTACATAAGACTTCTAGATGATGATTATGCAATATATCTGGAAATTGCTGTTTTGAATTGATGAATGATGAAAATAAAGTCACACTTCTTGGAATGAACAAAATGCAAGCTCTAGAAATGCCTCCTGAAACTGAATAAACAAATCATGGCATTTAAATTGTACCCTGATCCACCAAAACTCCAATCTGTATTTACATATATAATATATAATATATAATGGGATTACTGTGCTTGATTGGCCAGCAAACTCACCTGACCTGAACCCCATAGCGAATCTATGAGGCATTGCCAAGAGAAAGATGAGAGACATGAGACCGAACAATACAGAAGAGCTGAAGGCCGCTATTGAAGCATCCTGGTCTTCCATAACACCTCAGCAAAGCCACAGGCTGATGGCTTCCATGCCACGCCGCATTGAGGCAGTAATTGCTGCAAAAGGGGCCCAAAAGTACTGAGTACATATGCATGCTTATACTTTTCACAGGTCCGATATTCTTCTATGTACAATCCTTGTTTTATTGATTGCATGTAATATTCTAATTTTCTGAGATTGTGGATTTGGGGTTTTCATGAGCTGTAAAGCCCTGTACACACGATAGGATTTTCGATGGAATAAAATCTGATTGATTTTTCCATCGGATTTCCAATGAAGCTGACTTCCATCAGTCTTGCCTACACACCATCAGTCGAAAATACAACCGTCCCAAACGCTGTGATGTAAAACACTCCGACGAGCCGAGAAAAATGAAAAAATGAAGTTCAGTGCTTCTGAGCATGCGTCGACTTGATTCTGAGCATGCATGGGTTTTTACTCCGATGGAGTTCCACACAGACGATCGGAATTTGCTATCGTTTTTTTGCCCGGGGGACCTACGGCCGGGGAGCACTGATTTTTCAAATTCGGGCACCCCTTCCATAGACTCCCATGTTAAATGGTAATTTCTTTGGTGTATTTGGGGAGCCGGTACCGGCCGGTCGTAGGTCCCCTGGACCCGACGAATCTTGGTACACACGTAGCCCCATTTCTCCTCTACAAGTGTGCAATAATTGTTGTCTGGGGGACCTACGGCCGGGGAGCACCGATTTTTCAAAGCTGGGCACCCCTTTCATAGACTCCCATGTTAAACGTCAGTCTAGTTATGGGCACAGTGAGGCATGCACATGGACAAAGTGAGGCACAGTGAGGCATGCAGATGGACACCCTAAGCTTATACTCGAGTCAATAGGTTTTCCCATTTTTTTGTGGTAAAATTAGGTGCCTCGGCTTATATTCGGGTCGGCCTATACTCGAGTATATACGGTACCTTTCCTCTGGCTTCCCTTGTGCAGGGAATAATATCACCGTCCTTCCGACAAGATTCCAGTGAATGCTAAGTACTCCAATATTGCAAGAAGATGCTGCAGCACAATACAGAATCATCTTCTTGGCAAGATTTGGGCTACTCAACATTCCTATAGATATTGCCATAATGTTGCCGCCCTCATCCAGGTACCTTGGACGAAGCCAGGGGAAACGTAAGTATATTATTCAATTTTTCCCACAGGTGTCTTTTAAAATGTACTGTGGTTCAGCAAGAGAGAGGGGTGTTGCACTAAGGCTACATGCACATGGATGTTTGGAGGTCTAAAAATATGCCTAGCATAAAATCCCAGCATTTTTCCATGCCAAGGTGGCAACAGCTTGCCATAAAAGTGAATCGCTGTGTGCAACTATGCTACACCATAAACGGATAAAATGTATTAAAAATAAATGTGTGCAGCGCTACACAAGTGCAAATAATAAATGCTAACTTAGTGTTCAAAATAAGCAATAAGTGCTATAAATCATTTCATACAATGCTGTGAAAAAAAATTTGCTCCCTTTCTTATTTTTTATTTTTTATTATATTGCATATTTGTCACACTTAAATTACTCAGATCATCAAACAAATGTTATTATTATACAAAAAAAAAAAACAGTAATTACAAAATGCAGTTTTTAAATGATAGTTTAATTTATTCAAGCCTCGTACACACGGGAAAAAAAACGTGGGTTTTCCCGACGGGATTCCCGGCAAGCTTGCCTTGCACGCCGAGTGTACACACGGCCATTCAAAAGAACTGCCGTTCTTTTGAATGGCAAGAAGGCGGTGACGTCAGCGACTACGACGAGCCTGCGCTTGTCACATTCGATGCCGTCGCCGCCATCTTGCTACAACCTACACTGCCCTTGTATGCTACCGCACATGCGTCAAAGTCTTTTCGAGCATGCGCGGGTTTACTGTGGAACAGGTAAGCATACAGACGACCGGTTTTCTCGGCAGGAAAACTCTGCCGAGAATCCCGACGAGAAAAATAGAGAGCAGGTTGTCTATTTTTCTCGTTGAGATTCCAGGCAGTTTTCCCGACGAGAAACCATACACACGAACGGTTTCTCGGCAAAAAGCTCTCCCAGCAGTTTTCTTGCCAAGAAAAACGGTCGTGTGTACGAGGCTTAAGGCAAAAAAGCTGTCCAAACCTGCCAGGCTTTATGTGAAAAATAATTGCCCCCTAAACCTAATAACTGGTTGTAACTGCAATCTAGTGTTTGTTATAACTGGCAATGAGTCTGTTATATTGCTGTGAAGCAATTTTGGCCCACTCTTCTTTGCAGAATTGTTTTAATTCAGCCACATTGGAGGGTTTTCTAGCATGAACGGGCCTATGTAAGGTCATGATACAGCATCTCAATTAGATTTAAGTCCAGGCTTTGACTAGGCCGCTCCAAAACCTAAATTTTGCTTTGTTTGAACCATTTAGAGGGGGACTTGCTGTTGTGTTTCAGATCATAGTCCTGCTGCATAACCCAATCCCTTTAGGATTTTCTGGTAGAGCTCAGAATTCATGGTTCCATCAATTATGGTAAGTCGTCCAGGTCCCGAAGCTTCAAAGCAGCCCCAGACCATCACGCTACCAGAACCATTTCTGACTGTTGGTATGATGATCTTGTTATAAAATGCTGTATTCATTTTATGCCAGATGTAACGGGACGCACACCTTCCAAAAAGTAACATTTTTGTCTCATCAGTCCACAGAATATTTTCCTTAAAGTCTTGGGGATAATCAAGATGTTTTTTGGTAAATGTGAGATGAGCCTTTGTGTTCTTTTTAGTCAGCAGTGGCTTTGGCCTTGGAACTCTCCCATGGATGCCATTTTTGCCCAGTCTCTATCTTATTGTTGAATCATGAACACTGATCTTACCTGAGACAAGTGAGGCCTGCAGTTCTTTAGATGTTGTTTTGGGTTCTTTTATGACCTCCTGGATGAGTCGTCGTCATGCTCTTGGAGTAATTTTTGTAGGCCGCCCACTCCTGGGAAGGTTCACCACTGTTCCAAGTTATCTCCATTTGTGAATAATGGCTCTCCCTGGGGTTCACTGGAGTTCCAAAGCCTTAGAAATGTCTTTGAAACCCTTCCTAGACTGATACATGTACATTACGTTGTTTCTAATCTGTTCTTTAATTTTTTTAGATTGTGGCATGATGTGTGTTTTTTTTTTGTGATCTGTTGGCATGCTTCACTTTGTCAGACAGCTTCTATTTATGTGATTTCTTGATTCAACAGGTCTGGCAGTAATCAGGCCTGGGTGTGGCAAGGGAATTTTAACTCAGCTTTCCAAAAAATTTTGGTTAATCACAGTTCATTGATGATTCAGCATGGGAGGGGGCAATCACTTTTTCACATAGGGCCAGGCAGGTTTGAACAGCTTTTTTCCCTTAATAAATTAAATATTAATTAAAAAAACTGCATCTTGGATTTACTGTACTTGGGTTATCTTTGTGAGCATTAAAATTTGTTACAGGAAGGGGCCAAATGCTTTTTCACAGCACTGTATATGTAACGCCGAGCGCTCCGGGTGTACCATCCATCCCGGAGCGCCCGCGGCGTCTGTCCCCCTGCAGCGCTCCGGTCGGCTCCTCTGACCGTGAGCGCTGCTCTGATGCTGGCGGGGATGCGATCCATGCGGCGGCACCTGTCCGCCCGCGGATCGCATCCCATCCTGCTCACCGGCCTCCTCCCCCTGCTCCGTCCTGGCGCGCGCGGTCCCGCTGCTCTCTAGGGCGCGCGAGCGCCGGTCTTCTTAAATTTAAAGGGCCAGTGCACCATTGATTGGTGCCTGGTCCAATTACTGTGTCACACTCCAAAACACTTAAAAACCCACTCCCCCTTCCTGTCCTTGCCGGATCTTGTTGCCTTAGTGCCCTGAGAAAGCGTTTTGTACTTGCCTTTCCAGTGTATCTGACCTTCTGCCGTTGCCCCTGACTACGTACCATTGCCGCCTGCCCTGACCTTCCGCTACGTCTGACCTTGCCTCTGCCTAGTCCCAGTGTACCGTGCCTATCTCAGCTGCCAGAGAAGTGGAGCCACTACTGGGGGACACGACTTGGTTGCTACCGCCGCAGCAAGTCCATCCCGCCTTGCGGCGGGCTCTGGTGAAAACCGGTAGCCGCTTAGAACCGGTCCTCCAGTGCGACCCGTGCCTTCGCCTCTCTGGCACAGAGGATCCACCTCCTGTGTCCTCACTAGCCGTCAGTCCGGGCCCTGACAGTAGATCCGGCCATGGATCCCGCTGAGGTACCGCTGCCAAATCTCGCTGACCTCACTACCGTGGTTGCCCAGCAGTCGCAACAGATCGCCCAACAAGGACAGCAGCTGTCGCAGTTGACCGCCATGGTCCAGCAGCTTCTGCCGCCGCAGCCTCCAGCATCTTCCCCTCTCCAAGCTGCCGCTACTACCTCGAGAATTCTCCTGTCTCTTCCGGAGAAATTTGACGGGGATTCTAGGATGTGCCGGGGATTCTTGTCCCAATGTTCCCTGCATCTTGAGATGATGTCTGACCAGTTTTCCACAGAACGGTCTAAAGTGGCATTCGTGGTCTCTCTGTTGTCTGGAAAGGCCTTGGCCTGGGCCACGCCACTCTGGGACCGCAACGACCCTGCTACAGCCACCGTTCAGTCCTTCTTTGCTGAGGTTCGCAGCGTTTTTGAGGAACCAGCCCGAGCCTCATCCGCTGAAACCGCCCTGCTTAACCTTGTCCAAGGAAACTCTTCTGTGGGCGAATATGCCATACAGTTCCGCACACTGGCCTCAGAGTTAGCTTGGAATAATGAGGCTCTCGGCGCGACCTTCAAGAAGGGTTTATCCGGCCACATCAAGGATTGTCTGGCCGCACGAGAGATACCCTCTTCCTTGACGGAACTCATCCATTTAGCTACCCGCATCGATATGCGTTACGTCGAAAGACGCCAAGAGCTTCGCCAGGAGAAAGATCTCGTTCACACCAGGCGTTATCCGCGCCTGGCTCCTCTCTTTCTGAATCCAATGCATCCTGTTACCGTGCCTCCCGCCGAGGAGGCCATGCAAGTGGACCGGTCTCGCCTGACCCTACAAGAGAGGTCTCGCCGTAGGAACGAGAACTTATGCCTTTATTGTGCGAGCTCTGATCACTTCCTAAAAGACTGCCCTATTCGTCCTCCGCGTCAGAGAAACGCCCGCACCTAGTGAACGTGGGAGAGGCGTTACTGGGTGTGAATTCTTCCTCTCCACGTCTGACTATTCCTGTGCGGATTTCTCCTTCTGCTGGCTCCCTCTTCCCTGCGGTGGCCTTCCTGGACTCTGGTTCTGCAGGAAACTTTATTGAAGCCTCTTTCATCAACAGGTTCAACATTCCTGTTACCCGTCTCATCAAACCCTTTTTCATTTCCTCTGTAAATGGAGAGAATTTGGATTGTACCGTGCGTTACCGCACCGAACCCCTGCTCATGTCCGTTGGTGTTCTTCACCAAGAAAAGATTGAATTCTTTGTTTTGCCGAACTGTACTTCTGACATCCTTCTTGGCCTACCCTGGCTCCAGCGTCACACTCCTACCCTCGACTGGACCACTGGGGACATCAAATCCTGGGGTGACTCCTGTCACAAGCATTGCCTTAAGTCTGTACCGACCTGTCAAGTCCCCATCACTACTCCTTTGCCTGGCCTTCCAAAGGCCTATCAGGACTTTTCTGATGTCTTTTGCAAAAAACAGGCGGAGGTCTTACCACCACATAGACCCTACGACTGCCCCATTGACTTGCTCCCAGGTACTACACCACCCCGTGGCAGAATTTACCCTCTCTCCTCTCCTGAAACCAAGGCCATGACTGAATACATTCAGGAGAACCTCGAGAGGTTTTATTAGGAAATCATCTTCTCCAGCCGGAGCAGGCTTCTTCTTCGTGGCCAAGAAGGACGGATCTCTACGCCCTTGCATAGACTATCGTGGTCTCAATAAAATCACTATTAAAAACCGCTACCCTCTGCCTCTCATCTCGGAGCTCTTTGACCGTCTGCGCGGAGCAAAAGTTTTTTCTAAATTGGACCTCAGGGGCACTTATAACCTCATCAGAATCCGTAAAGGAGATGAATGGAAAACCGCATTTAACACCAGAGACGGTCACTTTGAATATCTTGTCATGCCGTTCGGACTTTGCAACGCCCCTGCAGTCTTTCAAGATTTTGTCAACGAAATCTTCCGGGACCTACTGTATACCTGTGTGGTTGTCTATCTTGACGACATCCTAATCTTCTCTGCCAACCTTAAGGAACATCGGCTCCATGTCCGTCAAGTGCTCCAGCGCCTCCGCGTAAATCATCTTTACACTAAATTTGAAAGATGCCTTTTTGAGCGCAGCAGTCTTCCTTTCCTAGGTTATCTGGTCTCTGGACAAGGTCTTCAAATGGACCCTGACAAACTCTCCGCAGTCTTGGGTTGGCCACGCCCCTCTGGACTTCGTGCTATCCAACGCTTCCTTGGTTTCGCCAACTACTATCGTCAGTTCATACCCCACTTCTCCACCATCGTTGCTCCTATAGGGGCACTGACCAAAAAAAGACGCAAATCCTAGGTCCTGGCCGCCTCAAGCGGAGGAAGCCTTTACTCGCCTTAAGACAGCCTTCTCCTCTGCACCTGTCCTGTCTCGGCCAGATACTCTAAAGCCGTTCTTCCTTGAAGTCGACGCCTCCTCGGTAGGAGCCGGAGCTGTGCTTCTTCAAAAAAAGGCTAAAGGGAAAAACGTCACTTGTGGTTTTTTCTCTAAAACTTTCTCCCCTCCGGAAAAAAACTATTCCATAGGTGACCGTGAACTGTTGGCCATCAAGTTGGCATTAGAAGAGTGGAGACATCTCCTGGAAGGATCCCTTCACCCTATCTCCATCTACACTGACCATAAAAATTTGTCCTACCTTCAGTCCGCTCAGCGCCTAAATCCTCGCCAGGCCAGGTGGTCATTGTTCTTTGCCCGCTTCAACTTCCAGATCCATTTTCGGCCCGCAGACAAAAATGTCAGGGCTGATGCTTTGTCCCGTTTCTCCAATACCTCTGAAACCGAGACTCCTCCTCAACACATCATACCCCCTGAGTGTCTGATTTCCTCTGCTCCCGCTTCTCTCGTGCCAATTCCTCCTGGAAAGACTTTCGTTCCTCCACGCCTTCGGCTTCAGATACTCAAGTGGGGCCATTCCTCCCATCTAGTCGGTCACGCTGGGATCAAAAAATCCATAAAATTGATTGCCAGACACTATTGGTGGCCTACCCAGGAGGAAGATGTGACTGACTTTGTACAGGCCTGCACTATGTGTGCACGTGACAAGACGCCTCGCCAGAAGCCTGCAGGTCTTCTCCTTCCCCTACCTGTGCCTGAACAACCATGGTCCCACATCGCCATGGATTTCATCACGGACCTCCCTTTGTCTCGTAGTAACACTGTCATCTGGGTGGTCGTTGACCGCTTTTCTAAAATGGCTCATTTTGTCCCGCTCCCTGGTCTGCCTTCTGCACCTCAGTTGGCGAAGCATTTTTTTCTTCAAATTTTCCGCCTCCATGGGCTGCCCTCACATATCGTCTCGGATAGAGGTGTTCAATTCATCTCAAAATTTTGGAGAGCTCTCTGTACTCAACTAAAAATTAAGTTGAATTTTTCTTCCGCTTATCACCCGCAGTCCAATGGACAGGTGGAGAGAGTTAACCAGGTCCTTGGCGACTACCTACGACATTTTGTCTCCGCCCGTCAAGACGATTGGGTCGACCTATTGCCCTGGGCAGAATTCTCATACAATTTCAAGAACTCTGAATCTTCCTCCAAGTCGCCTTTCTTTGTGGTCTACGGCCGTCACCCATTGCCCCCCCTCCCCATTCCCACGTCTTCTGGAGTTCCGGCCGTGGATGAATTTACTCAGGACTTTGCCTCTATCTGGAAAGAGACTCAAAAGTCGCTCTCACTGGCCTCTGCCCGCATGAAGAGACATGCAGATAAAAAAAGAAGAATCCCTCCTGTCTATGCCCCTGGTGACAAAGTGTGGCTCTCCTCCAAATATGTTCGGTTTTGGGTACCTAGCTACAAGCTGGGCCCTCGTTACCTCGGGCCATTTAAAATCAAAAACCAAATCAATTCTGTTTCTTACAAGCTCCACCTTCCTCCTTCTCTTCGTATTCCCAACTCTTTTCATGTGTCTCTTCTTAAACCCCTCATTCTTAACCGATTTTCCCCTAAGGTCACTGCTCCTGCTCCTGTCTCTGGTTCTTTTGATGTCTTCTCGGTGAAAGAGATCCTCGCCTCCAAGGTCATCCGAGGTAAAAAAATGTTTTTTAGTTGATTGGGAGAACTGTGGTCCTGAGGAAAGGTCCTGGGAACCTGAGGCCAACATTTTAGATAAAGAGCTCATCCGAAGATTCTTGGGTTCCAAGAAGAGGGGGAGACCTAAGGGGGGGGTACTGTAACGCCGAGCGCTCCGGGTGTCCCATCCATCCCGGAGCGCCTGCGGCGTCTGTCCCCCTGCAGCGCTCCGGTCGGCTCCTCTGACCGTGAGCGCTGCTCTGATGCTGGCGGGGATGCGATCCATGCGGCGGCACCTGTCCGCCCACGGATCGCATCCCATCCTGCTCACCGGCCTCCTCCCCCTGCTCCGTCCCGGCGCGCGCGGTCCCGCTGCTCTCTAGGGCGCGCACGCACCGGTCTTCTTAAATTTAAAGGGCCAGTGCACCATTGATTGGTGCCTGGTCCAATTACTGTGCCACACTCCAAAACACTTAAAAACCCACTCCCCCTTCCTGTCCTTGCCGGATCTTGTTGCCTTAGTGCCCTGAGAAAGCGTTTTGTACTTGCCTTTCCAGTGTATCTGACCTTCTGCCGTTGCCCCTGACTACGTACCATTGCCGCCTGCCCTGACCTTCCGCTACGTCTGACCTTGCCTCTGCCTAGTCCCAGTGTACCGTGCCTATCTCAGCTGCCAGAGAAGTCGAGCCGCTACTGGGGGACACGACCTGGTTGCTACCGCCGCAGCAAGTCCATCCCGCCTTGCAGCGGGCTCTGGTGAAAACCGGTAGCCGCTTAGAACCGGTCCTCCAGTGCGACCCGTGCCTTCGCCTCTCTGGCACAGAGGATCCACCTCCTGTGTCCTCACTAGCCGTCAGTCCGGGCCCTGACAGTATATCATAAAGTGCTAAAGAGTCCATCCAAATCCTAAAATTTGTCCTCATATATATGAAAAATCAGTTGTGCTTCAAAGTGCTCTGTGCAGCAAACTTCGAAAACATTCAGTGTTTTGTGTGCAGGTTATCACTCTGTGCTCTCCTTCTTTGCCTGCACACTCACCAGACCAAGATGTTGTACTCGCTTTGTATATACCTACAGCCTCTGCTCTGGCTATCTCCACTGCTATGGATTTCGATGGATAGATGTTCCCCTATGTTATCCCATTATGCATTACTGCCCATGATCTGACGTTCACGGCGATACCTCACATGTGCAGGACGATATTTGTGTGAATCCAGGACTGACGCCTGCGTTCGCCTTTGTGCGCAAATACAGGGAGGGGGGGCAGGGGAACTCAGGAAGGTAAATGATCCATATCAGAGATCTGTCCTGTATTGCCTGAACACAGCAATTCTGCATTTTGAGGAAGTATCTCATGCGCTCATGTTTACACTGATACACAAATGCATTGGCATTTACTCAAGTATGAGTAAAGAGCCATGCACTTCTATGGCTATTTGTATGCACCACCTGCAGCTCCCCGGGCATAGAAAAACACTGCAATTTTATTCTAAGCATATTTTTAGACCTCAAAACATATGTTTGCATGTAGCCTAAAAGAAGCAGACTTTGCTATTTAGGTGTAACATCTAAATTTAATATTGTATAGCATACTTAGAAAAATTGCAGCTCAACCCTATCCAGTCTATGTGGTTAACATGTATAAGTTGGCCCCAGCCTTGCACCACTTTACTTGCCACATCCTTTGACATGTTTAGCCCCACCCAACGGGGCTTAGTCATAGAGGTCACTTCTATGACTAAGCCCCGTTGGGTGGGACGAAACATGTCAGAGGACGTGGCACCTCTGACTAAGCCCTGTTTGGTGGGACGAAACATGTCAGAGGACGTGGCACCTCCTATGACCAAGCCCCGTTGGGTGGGACGAAACATGTCAGAGGACGTGGCGTGTGGAGTGGTGCAAGGCTGAGGCCAACTTATACATGTTAACCACATAGACTGGATAGGGTTGTGCGGTGATTTTTCTAAGTATGCTCTACACTACTGGATGGGGAAATTTTTTGACAGGACCCCGTTCCTGAGTACCAACGGGACTACATATACTTTCCTTTTTTGCTAAGAGCAGCACTTCAAGCATTATCGCTTCATCTGATTTAATATACTCGAAATATCGGCAAAGCTGTAGATGTAGCTGCATAATTGTTTCTTCTAATCACTGTGTGCCAAGAAAGGGAAAATAGTTTAGACAACATAATACATTTCTCAGACCTCCTCTGGCTACTCTGCTTCACTTCTGACATTTATAGTTGCAACAGTTTGACACACGAACTCCTCTGTGGGCTGTTTGGCCTCATCCACCTTTGGTCTTATACTTCTGTTCCCTTCTGTGTTGGTATTCTCAGTTTCCCTTTAGCACATCTTTATATGACACTCTTGCTACCCCTGTTGAACTCCCCCTTTATATCTTCATAAGCTCAGTATACACAACATCGACTTAAGGCATGCAGCCAGCATACATTTGTTTCTGGTTTGAAGTCAATTAAAGCGATATTAAACCCAAAAGCAAACATTTATTATATTGCAGCTTACTAGTTCTTAGATGTGATGATTGCATTAGTTTTTCATAGAAAATTCGGCTGCGTCATTGGAATTGATTGACAGCAGCGGGAGCCAATGGCTGCACTGCTATCAATCTATCCAATCAACGCCGAGAAGCAGTGGAGAGGGGGACGCGCACAGCAGGTAACAAGGCCGTTTTACTTACACAGGATGCATTAACCACTTCCTACCAGATGGACGTCCCTGGATGTCCTTGACTTTGAGCCAGGATATCTGAATGATGCCTGCAGCTACAGGCATCATTCAGATATCGTTTTTTAGAGCCGGCGATTCTGTACACCGTAAGTATGATCATAGCGGCTGTTCCGCCGCTTGATCATTCTTACAGGCGGCGAGAGAGAATGCTCCCCGCCACCCTCCGGTGCTTCTACCGACTCACCTGTGCGATCGGTGAGTCAGTGACAGGATCCGTCGGCCCCGGCTTCTTACCATAGAGATTTCCGGCGGACCAGATGGTCGCCGGAGTCTCTATGATCGTTCGGAGGCTGGGCGCGATGTTATGACGTCACGCCCGGCCTCTGCATTCAAAAAAACGGCGCCGCCTCGGCTAGAAAGCTGTGATCTTTTTTTTTATTTTTTTTTTATTTCAGGCTTCCCAGCCTAGAGATGAGATGTGGGGTCTTATTGACCCCATATCTCACTGTAAAGAGGACCTGTCATGCTTATTCCTATTACAAGGGATGTTTACATTCCTTGTAATAGGAATAAAAGTGATCAAATTATTATAATTTTTTTAAAGTGTCAAAGTAAAAATTAACAATAAAAAAAAAATGTCTTTTAAAGTGCCCCTGTCCCCTGTAGCTCGTACGCAGAAGCGAACGCATACGTAAGTCCGGCCCACATATGAAAAAGGTGTTTAGAACACACATGTGAGGTATCGCAGCGAACGTTAGAGCGAGAGCAATAATTCTAGCCCTAGACCTCCTCTGTAACTTAAAACATGTAACCAGTAAAAAAAATTAAAGCATGAGGATTTTTAAGTACTGAAGTTTGGCGCCATTCCACGAGCCTGTGCAATTTTGAAGGGTGACATGTTAGGTATCTATTTACTCAGCATAACTTCATCTTTCACATTATGCAAAAAAATTGGGCTAACTTTAATGTTTTAATATTTTTTAATTCATGAAACCGTTTTTTTATTGCGCAAATATCGTGTGAGATAAAAAGTTGCAATGACCGCCATTTTATTCCCTAGGGTGTCTGCTAAAAAAACATATCGTTTTTGGGGGTTCTGAGTAATTTTCTAGAAAAAAAATGAGGATTTTTACATGTAGGAGCGAAGTATCAGAATTGGCCCGGATGGGAAGTGGTTAAGGTAAAAAAACACAAACCTTTACAACCTCTTTAGAGTGCAAGCCTCAGCAATGCATATTGCACAGGGTGCTAGGGTGCAGGGCTCAGGAGTGCGTAATGCACAAGGTGCAGGGCTCAGAAGTGCGTAATGCACAACGTGCAGGGCTCAGGAGTGCATAATGCACAGGGTGCAGGGCTCAGGAGTGCATAATGCACCTTGTGCAGGGCTCAGGAGTGCATAATGCACCTTGTGCAGGGCTCAGGAGTGCATAATGCACAGGGTGCAGGGCTCAGGAGTGCATAATTGCACAAGGTGTAGGGAACAGTGCATATCATGCAGGGATCACGATTGCATATCGCACAGGGTGCAGGGATCAAGAGTACATATTGAGCAGGGAGCAGGGCTCAGGAGTGTGTATTCTGCAAGGCTCAGTAGTATATATTGTGCAGAGCTCAGGAGCTAAGGTCTCAGATGTAGGCAACACACAGGTCAGGTTACAACCACAAATGACCTTCTCCCAACCACTTCCCCAAACCCCATCCCCCTGTAAAAAAAGCTCCATAACCAACTCCCACCCCCGCCACCTGCCCATCCCCCGACTATAAGAACTGAGAATAGAGAAGCCCTCAGTGCTGGCTGGGTGAAGGGCTGCTGGAGGAGCCGCTGTTGCAAGACTGGTACATCTGTGTAAAGCCCCCTACCTTCACCTCTGATGTCTTACGAATGGTGCAGAGCAGGGAAGGTTCTGTTTGAGCTGCCAGGGGTGTAGGGATGAGCTCGGTGTTCGAGTCGAACATACGTTCGACTCGAACATCGGCTGTTCGATCGTTCGACGAAGATCGAACGATTTGGGCCGTTCGCGCCTAATTCGAGTGACGCGAACGGCCCACAATGCACTACGCCATCGCAGTGTCATCCAGGCGCTGTGATTGGCCAAGCATGCACTGTGACCCCGCATGCTTGGCCAATCACAGCGCCGGCAGCGAGGAGAGCAATGATTGGCCACAGGCAGGATGCCTGTGGCCAATTATTGCTGATGGTGTTTAGTACACGCCCCACACTATAAAAGGCCACCAGCACGGCGGCCTAGTGTAGTGTGTTCCGGAGCAGGGAAAGAGAAGCATAGGCAGGGACAGTGACATTTTTTTTTCTTGCTTAACCTGGATTCCTTTAGTTTAGGGAAAGAGAAGGATAGGTAGGGAGAGTGTCAGTGTGTTTTACTGTGCGAATCCTTGTTTCTAGGGACAGGGAAGGACAGTGAGGGAAATTCTCCTTGTGCTATAGTGTGCTAAAGCATTGATCATCAACCATCTTTAAAAAATCATTTTTTCTAGGGACAGAAAACTATAGGTAGGGAGAGTGTCAGTGTGTTTTACTGTGATAATCCTTGTTTCTAGGGACAGGGAAGGACAGTGAGGGAAATTCTCCTTGTGCTATAGTGTGCTAAAGCATTGATCATCAACCATCTTTAAAAAAACATTTTTTCTAGGGACAGAAAACCATAGGTAGGGAGAGTGTCAGTTTCTTTCACTGTGATAATCCTTGTTTCTAGGGACAGGGAAGGACAGTGAGGTAAATTCTCCTTGTGCTATACTGTGCTAAAGCATTGATCATCAACCATCTTTAAAAAAACATTTTTTCTAGGGACAGAAAACTATAGGTAGGGAGAGTGTCAGTTTCTTTCACTGTGATAATCCTTGTTTCTAGGGACAGGGAAGGACAGTGAGGGAAATTCTCCTTGTGCTATACTGTGCTAAAGCATTGATCATCAACCATCTTTAAAAAAACATTTTTTCTAGGGACAGAAAACTATAGGTAGGGAGAGTGTCAGTTTCTTTCACTGTGATAATCCTTGTTTCTAGGGACAGGGAAGGACAGTGAGGGAAATTCTCCTTGTGCTATACTGTGCTAAAGCATTGATCATCAACCATCTTTAAAAAAACATTTTTTCTAGGGACAGAAAACTATAGGTAGGGAGAGTGTCAGTTTCTTTCACTGTGATAATCCTTGTTTCTAGGGACAGGGAAGGACAGTGAGGGAAATTCTCCTTGTGCTATACTGTGCTAAAGCATTGATCATCAACCATCTTTAAAAAAACATTTTTTCTAGGGACAGAAAACTATAGGTAGGGAGAGTGTCAGTTCCTTTCACTGTGATAATCCTTGTTTCTAGGGACAGGGAAGGACAGTGAGGGAAATTCTCCTTGTGCTATACTGTGCTAAAGCATTGATCATCAACCATCTTTAAAAAAACATTTTTTCTAGGGACAGAAAACTATAGGTAGAGAGAGTGTCAGTTTCTTTCACTGTGATAATCCTTGTTTCTAGGGACAGGGAAGGACAGTGAGGGAAATTCTCCTTGTGCTATACTGTGCTAAAGCATTGATCATCAACCATCTTTAAAAAAACATTTTTTCTAGGGACAGAAAACTATAGGTAGGGAGAGTGTCAGTTTCTTTCACTGTGATAATCCTTGTTTCTAGGGACAGGGAAGGACAGTGAGGGAAATTCTCCTTGTGCTATAGTGTGCTAAAGCATTGATCATCAACCATCTTTAAAAAAACATTTTTTCTAGGGACAGAAAACTATAGGTAGGGAGAGTGTCAGTTTCTTTCACTGTGATAATCCTTGTTTCTAGGGACAGGGAAGGACAGTGAGGTAAATTCTCCTTGTGCTATACTGTGCTAAAGCATTGATCATCAACCATCTTTAAAAAAACATTTTTTCTAGGGACAGAAAACTATAGGTAGGGAGAGTGTCAGTTTCTTTCACTGTGATAATCCTTGTTTCTAGGGACAGGGAAGGACAGTGAGGGAAATTCTCCTTGTGCTATACTGTGCTAAAGCATTGATCATCAACCATCTTTAAAAAAACATTTTTTCTAGGGACAGAAAACTATAGGTAGGGAGAGTGTCAGTTTCTTTCACTGTGATAATCCTTGTTTCTAGGGACAGGGAAGGACAGTGAGGGAAATTCTCCTTGTGCTATACTGTGCTAAAGCATTCCTCATCAACCATCTTTGAAATCCTTGTTTTTTGGACAGTCAGGGAATTGTCGTTGTGCTATTCTGTGCGAAAGCAATCATCCTCAACCATATTTAGAAATCCTTAAGTAAAGGGACAGAGAAGGACACCTGAAGGTAGCCCTTATTGCTTTTTTCCCATCTCCCTGCAGGCCATCTATTAGAATGTCTGGAAGGCAAACAAGGAGAGGCAGACAGTCAGGAGGCAATAAAAGAGGGCAAGCAGGCTCTGTGTCTGGGGGCAACAGTGCTGGTCGTGGACGCGGTGCATTGTCATCAGCACATGGCCATGGGACACGCTTGTCCTTTTTTTCGGCAGCTGGACATGTTGAGCCACATCATGCCGAAGACTTGGTAGAGTGGATGACCAAGCCCTCCTCCTCCTCCTCCTCATCCTCTCTCACCCAGGCTCAGGGTACTGGCAAAGCAGCTGCCAAAGCGTCCTCTTCCCTGGTATCAATGTCAGACTCATCATCAGTCACTCCTTCCCTAGACCCACCATGTCCTCCTCCTGAGGAGTCCCCCGAACTGTTTGAGCACAGTGTTGGGTACATGCTCCAGGAGGATGCCCAGCGTTTCGAAGGGTCTGATGATGAAACCCAGCTACAGGAAGGCAGTAGCGTGAGAGCAGACAGAGGGGATGCTCAAGAAGGACACCAATCTGGCAGTCATGTTCCAGCAGCTGCAGCATACTGCCAGATTGGCTCCAGTGATGAGGAGGGAGGGGATGATGAGGTCACTGACTCCACGTGGGTGCCTAATAGGAGAGAGGAGGAGGAGGAGGATGAGGAGGAGGCACATCTCCAACGAGGCAGAGCTCCGCCTGTGCAGGGCACTGCCTCTGCCCGTCATTCAAAAAGTTCTTTGGTGTGGGCCTTTTTTGAGGCTAGTGCATCAGATCGCACAGCTGCTGTTTGCAACATATGTCTCAAGCGTATATCGCGTGGCCAAAACATCAGCCGCTTGGGTACCACATGCCTGACCAGACATATGTTGACCTGCCATGCAGCTCGTTGGCAAGCCTACCTCAAAGACCCACACCAAAGAACAAAGCGGACCTCTCCTTGCACCGCATCAGCTGGGATCTCCAACCCCACTATAACTTCAGTCCTCTCTGAAACATGCACTGAGAGGAATGAAGGTGTAGAATTAGGTGTGTCACAGCCAAGTACTTGCGGCCACTCTGCTAGCAGTACACCGACGTCCGATTCTAGCAGGCAAATTTCCCTGCCCTAGCTGCTGGACCGTCGAAAGAAGTTCACTCCCAGCCATCCACATGCCCAGCGGTTGAATGCTAGCTTGGCTAAATTGCTAGCGCTTCAACTGCTGCCTTTTCAGTTGGTAGACTCGGCCCCCTTCCGTGAGTTTGTGCAATGTGCGGTTCCTCAGTGGCAGGTTCCCAAACGCCACTTTTTCTCACGGAAGGCTATTCCGGCTCTCTACCGGCATGTGGAAGGCAATGTCTTGGCCTCGCTGGACAGGGCGGTCAGCGGTAAGGTGCATATTACCGCTGACTCATGGTCCAGCAGGCATGGACAGGGACGTTACCTTTCTTTCACGGCCCATTGGGTCACTCTTTTGGCAGCTGGGAAGGATGCAGGACAAGGTGCAGTAGTGTTGGAGGTTGTTCCACCGCCACGCCTCCAAAATGCTACTACTGGTTGTGACACACCTCTCTCCTCCACCCCCTCCTCTTCTTCTTCCTCCATGGCCTCTTCCTGTGCTTTGTCCTCTGAACCAGCGGTGCTCCGTAGCCGTTCAAGGGGCTACGCAAGTACGCAGGCAAAAAGATGCCATGCCGTGCTTGCGCTGGTGTGTTTGGGGGACAGAAGCCACACTGGGGCAGAGGTCCTGTCTGCTCTGCAGGGCCAGGCCGAGAGGTGGTTGACGCCACGCCAGCTTAAGCCAGGAATGGTGGTTTGCGACAATGGCACCAACCTCCTCTCCGCCCTCCGACAGGGACAACTGACCCATGTGCCCTGTGTGGCTCACGTCCTTAACCTGGTGGTGCAGCGGTTCTTGGGCAGGTACCCGGGCTTACAGGATGTCCTGAGGCAGGCCAGGAAAGTCTGTGTGCATTTCCGCAGATCTTATAATGCCAGTGCTCGCCTGGCTGAGCTGCAAAAGGAGTTGAACCTGCCCAAGAACCGCCTTATATGTGACATGCCCACCAGGTGGAACTCAACGTTGGCCATGCTGCAGCGGCTGCACACGCAGCAGAGGGCCATCAATGAGTACCTGTGTGACTACGGCACCAGGACAGGGTCAGGGGAGCTTGGTTTTTTTTCTCCACGCCAGTGGGGCATGATCAGGGATGCATGCACTATCCTGGCACCATTTGAGGAGGCCACGAGGATGGTGAGCAGTGACAGTGCATGCATCAGTGACACTGTACCTCTTGTCCACCTGTTGGAGCACACGCTGCGTGGAATAATGGACAGGGCACTTGAGGCAGAACAGAGGCAGGAAGAGGAGGACTTCCTTGCCTCTCAAGGCCCCCTTTACCCAGACAGTGTTCCTTCTGTCCCACCCATCGCACAGGAGGAGGAGGAGGAGGATTGTGTCAGCATGGAGGTGGAGGCTGGCACTCAGTATCATCAGCAGCAGTCTTTTAGGGATTATTTACAGTCCCAAGAAACCAGTGGACTTGTACGTGGCTGGGAGGAGGTGACTGCGGATCATGTCGTCCTTAGTGACCCAGAGGACTCCGGAGCGAATGCCTCAGCAAACCTACGCTGCATGGCCTCCCTGATCCTGCAAAGTCTGCGGAAGGATCCTCGTATTCTTCGGATCAAGGAGAGGGACCATTACTGGCTGGCCACTCTCCTTGATCCACGGTACAAGGGTAAGGTTGCGGACCTTATGTTACCGTCGCAGAGGGAGCAGAGGATGAGACAACTCCGGGAGGCCTTGCAAAAAGGTCTGTGCAACGCGTTCCCTGAGGCTTCGGCCAGTCAAAGAAGGAGCGGTGGGGAAGGTGGCCGTCTGACCGATGCGTTCAGACAATTCTTTAGTCCGCAGCCCCAAAGTATGATCGGTTCCAGCAACCATCGCCAGCGTCTGATAAACATGGTGCAGGAATATCTAGGGGCAAGGTCAGACTTGGACACCTTCCCCACCGAAAATCCTCTGGCTTACTGGGTCTTGAGGATGGATCACTGGCCAGAGCTTGCACAGTATGCAATTGAGCTACTGGCCTGTCCTGCATCCAGCGTTCTTTCGGAACACACATTCAGTGCTGCTGGAGGATTTGTCACGGATCACAGGGTGCGCCTGTCCACCGACTCGGTTGATCGACTGACTTTCATCAAGATGAACCAGTCTTGGATCACCACCAGCTACCACACACCTGATGCTGATATAACAGACTAATTGATTTTAACATGTCACATCCCTTCAAGACTGATGCTGATGCTGAGTGCCTGTGCTGTTATGTTGACTGGCTATCCTCCTCCTCCGAGTCCTCAATGATACGATTGATGATGATAGCTTGGAAGATCATTTTTGTTTATGGGTGCCGCCACCAGTGGCTAAGGCCCAATTTTTCAGCCCCTGTTTAACAGGGGCGTGTAATTACAATTTTTGAAGCAATAATTTGCCATAGGGCTCATTGCTGTGCTCCAAGTACAGTATCTGTGAGGGGTTGGAGTGTTGTGGCACCAGTGCCTAAGGCCAAATTTTTCAGCCCCTGTTTAACAGGGGCGTGTCATTACAATTTTTGAAGCAATACTTTGCAACAGGGCTCATTGCTGTGCTCCAAGTACAGTATCTGTTGAGGGGTTGTAGTGTTGTGCCACCAGTGCCTAAGGCCCAATTTTTCAGCCCCTGTTCAACAGGGGCATGTAATTACAATTCTTGATCTAATAATTCACAGCAGGGCCCATTGCTGCACCCACCAAGAGTAACTCTGAGGGCTTACAGTATTGTGGCAACGCCACCACCACCACCACCACGAAAGGCCCAATTTTTCAGCCCCTGTTCAAAAGGGGCATGTAATTACAATTCTTGATCTAATAATTCACAGCAGGGCCCATTGCTGCACCCACCAAGAGTAACTGTCAGGGCTTACAGTGTTGTGGCACCAGCACCACCATCAAAGGCCCAATTTTTACTACCACTGTTCAACAATTATATGTAATTAAAATTCCTGATATAATAGTTGACAGCAGGGCGTTCCAGCACCAACCAAGAGTAACTGTGAGTGCTTACAGTGTTGTGCCAACACCAACAACTAAGGGGCCTATTTCTGCTGAGTATATACGGCAGGTCCCTACTTTCAAACATCCAACTTACAAACGACTCCTACTTGCAAACGCAAGAAGACAACAGGAAGTGAGAGGAAATCTACCCCTTGGAAGGAAAATTCTCTCCTGTAAGAATTAATATGGGAGAAAGGTGTCTCCTCTGTACTGATGCTTTATCACCAATCCTTGTTTCAAGAAAAACACCACATTTCAAAAACAGTTGTCATTGGGACGGAAAGTGAGGTGAAATGTTCTGAACAGGGGCACAGACAGCAAAACAAATGTTACAGGGGTGATAACCCTTACCTATGTTTTCCAAAAAGTTTAAAAATAGATTTTTGGGCTGGAGCTACACTTAAACAATGTACCTGTTCAAAATTACAAACAGATTCTACATAAGAACAAACCTACAGTCCCTGTCTTGTATGCACCGCCTGTATACGGCTGTTCAGAGTATATAGGGCCTTTTTTATTTTATGTGCGGGGTTCCCCTTAATATCCATACAAGACCCAAAGGGGCTGGTAATGGGCTGGGGTAGGGGGGGGGGGTCATGGGGTAGCTATGCCATTTTTCTTAAAGATTTTCATCCATATTACCGGGACCAGACATTACATTAAAGCCGCAAGCAGTTTTAAATGGCTTTTTTTTCCTTTAGAAGTGTCATTTTGTGCAGGGACAGTTCTAAACACGGGAAACACGTGGCACTTCACAGGCATACTTTAGACACCCCCCAGGTACGATATTTAAAGGAATATTTGACTTTTTTTTTTTCACTTTATGCATCATTAAAATGACTGCTCCCGAAAAACGACCGTTTTTAAAACTTCTTTTTGCATTGATACATGTCCCCTGGTGCAGAACCCGGGTTCCCAAACCCTTTTTAGGACAATAACATGCATAATAGTCGTTATAATTAGCACTTTAGAATTCGAACGTTCGCATCCATTGTATTTAATAGGGTTCTAATGTTCGTACGAACTTTCGGTCCGTTCGCGGGTTCTGGTGCGAACCGAACCCGGGGGTGTTCGGCTCATCACTACAGGGGTGGCGCACAGCCACTTGTAAACACAGAAGCCAACAGGGGAAGTGATTGAGCACAGGGTCAGGGCCAAGGGTGCCCATACCGAGTACTGCTGCATTCTAGCCAAAACAAATCCTGGTTGTACAACTTATGTTAAATTACCGTGATCAACAAGTTGTAGAAAGTTTTGTGTGAAAGCATAAAGATCCTAGGATAATTGACACCCAGGACAGATCTTTTTTTTTTTAACACACTCGCTACTATACATGAGAAAAATATTATGAAGGCCCCTTGAACCTCTTTTAGGGAAAGGGAGCCTTGACTGCTGGAAGCATGGCATCACTGTGGGTTTGAACATAAAATGGACGTTAAATAGCTCCATTAGGATTGGCTACAAAGATCTGAGGTGACTGGGTGGCACCTGAACTCTAGGAAAAGGCCTACACTGGGGCACGTCCAACTGCTTTGAGGAGATTCAGCTGTCACAAGAGTTGGCCACCCTCCCGCCTGTTGTGATGTTTTGTCACAGCTTTATTGGCGGTTTTGACCTTGCCAGCACTTGATGTTGCTTTATGGGCTATGCCCTCAAGTTAAATTCTGGGGTCAGTCTAATGATTGTCTGGCACTGATGGTAAGGAAAGTCCTCTTAGACTATGTGAGTTTATGTTTTATGGGTGCTCACAGTATAACTGTGACTGGCATTGTTGTTTGGTACATTTGGAAAGTTTTTACTTTTGGAAAGTTCAATAAAGCTGTGCCCTTGCCCTATTTCCAACTTAATCAGCTTCCGTGTCTTTTTGGGGGGCAAGGTATTGGTTTATTAATTGGTCATAAATGAGCCTATGCTTCTCAGCAGTCATGAGTACTATTCATGAAATGGAATGAACAATAATATTAATAATGGGCAAGAAATCTCACAGAAATTAAAAATTGTAGTGTCCCCGTAGTCTGTGTATTGTTCCCTTGCATCAAAGGTTATTACATTGGTGGCCGGTGTAGACAGGAGATCAGTTCACAAATGCTCACCTGTCAAGGAACCCATAATAACCTCTGAAAGTAATGGCTGAGACAGGGTACTCTAGTAAATATCCTATAGGGATTATAGGTGTTACTAATCCAACAACCGTAAATTCAGCACGCTTGTTATACTCACTGTCCCCAATCTATCTGCTGATAGAACAGAGCCTTGGGGACAAGCTGCACGTGCTCAGTTTGGTGTGTATTGCTAGAAAGTTTTTATTTTTTTGGGAGAGTGCATGTGATCAGCACAGGGCCAATCAGCACTGTCCAGACAGAGGGCCAGGGGTCCTGCAGCCTCAAAAGACTATCAGAGGAGAATGAAAACTCCTCCTACAAGCTTTAACTAGACACTGATAGAAGTCACAAGTGCTATATACTGCTGATGAGAAAAAGTATGAAGCAGTTTATATTTATGAAAATAATTGCAATTCCATGTTCTGTGTACTGTGGGAGACCAGATATAGTGAATGCAGGGTCCTGGGTTTAGCAACACTTTAAGGAAGATGCACAGGTAGCACAAGAAGCTCAGCTGAAAAGTCTGGCTGTTCCTGTCACTAAAATAAAAATTATTATTTCTCCCTAAATGTGATACAAATGACCAGTGTTCTTTCCTTTTCATTATTAAATATGCCCAGAGCATCCACTGACTCCCTGCCCGCAGATTTTACACTTGCACATACAAGTACACAGCGACACATTTTCTGAGGTTCTAGAAGCAGCAGCTGTTGGGTTAAGAGGCTACTTACTTGAAGCAAGCTCTGTCTGCCATTGCCTCATTTGCTGACAAATTGCTTAGATTTTGTGCTCAGTAGGACGTTAGAATATCGTTGCTAACTGCAATAAGATCATTTGAATTAGAGTTTACGGTGATCCATCTCAGTCTCCATAAAGGAAGAAGAGTGATGTTCTTGCATGAAGGTTGATATCTGGGAGACAAAACTAACCCAAGGAAAATAAAATGTTGATGGAATAGAGGTGATCTCCAGATATGAGGCTCACATACATGTATTATATTTTTTCCGTTTCAGACACTGCCATGGTAAGGGACCAGGGATAATGGATGGATGGTATGACGAACCTGTGCCCGCTTACCCTGCAAGTAGAAGCTCCACTAAGGAACTGAGGAAGAGTGCCAAAAGCAGTGAGCAGAACATTAATATGTATTCATACTTTCTGTGTAAATACTTTTGTAAATGTGTGTTTCAGTTATACAGTATGGTAAAGAGATTACTACACCGGGGAGAAACTGTTCTCCTTCCTTTTGATCCTGCCAGTGAAATTCATCTAATGCAGGTGTGGCAACAATGCTGCACTGCTCCTGATTTCAGAGCACAGATCCATTCTCATGTAGCCTGTGCCTGCTTGCACTACAGTGGGATGTTGCTGGGATGTGGATATCGACTTTGTCACTGCTGATTAAATAGCCTGTAGCTTGTCAATCAGCACCTTGCCACACCTAGTCCTGCCCAGTGCTTTCTGGATTGACAGAACTGACTGTGCTGATGAAATTCTCCCACTGTGAGCTGCAGTATTTGGGAAGGAACGTGTGTGAAGCACAAAAAAAAGGGACTCAGGGAATGTGAAATATGTTTTTTGTTCACTTTATGAGGGTTGTGTACACATAGTAACTATAGCCTTTGTTGTCCTTTAACTGCTTCCCATCCACCCACTGCATATAAATGGTGGGATAGGAGCAGTACCTGTACGTCACCCTGCATCGCTGGCTCGTGCACACTTACAGAGCGCGCACCCAGAAGCCTGGTGATTGTTGTGACCCTGTCTAATCACAACAATCACATGGTAAACATAGCAAACCGAAAGAAAACATCAATTCTCTCTGCTCTCTCAAAGATCGGCTGTGAAAGCAGAGAGAACTGCCGTTGCAGCCTGTCACACTGCATGTACACTCACAGACAGTGCCAGCTTGCCTCAGTGTCTCTGATCATTGCCCCCAGGATCATACTAATAAAGAGTGTAGCCAACCCCTGTCACCTATCCCACTGTCACCAGTGCTCACAGTAATGCCACCACACACAATACCAACATCCTGGTCACTGCCATATGCAATACCAGCGTTCTAATCACTGCCATACACTGTACCAGCATTCTGATCACCGCCATGCCAGTATCCTGATCACTGCCATTCCCCATACCAGCGTCCTGATCACCGCCATAACCAATAACCCATACCAGTGTTCTGATCACCGCCATTTCCTATACCAGTGTCCTGATCACCGCTATTCCCTATACCAGTGTCCTGATCACTGCCATACCCTATACCAATGTCGTGATCACCGCTATACCCCTACCATCATCCTCATCATTGCCATACCAACGTCCTGATCACTGCCATATCCCATACCATCGTCCTTGTCATCGCCATATCCCAAACCAATGTCCTGACCACCATCATACCCCATACCAGCACCCTGATCACTGCCATACCCCATATCATTGTCCTGATAATTGCCATACCGGTGTCCTGATCACTGCCATACCAGTACCATTGTCAACAAAGTCAGTTTCCCCAATTGTTTCCACTTTCTAACAAGTGCAGAGAGTTCTCACACCTGGAAAAACTAAATCCAGGCAGTGTGCCAAGTTTTATTACAACACTTGAATAAGTAGAAACAAAGTACCTTTTCGTTCTTTTATCAAAGGAAAGGACTAATGTAAATGAAGGAAGTTTAACCATTTAAAGACCAAACCTTTTTTGACATTTGTTGCTTACAAGTAAAAATACTTATTTTCTGCTAGAAAATTACTTGGAAACACCCAAACATGATATATATATATATATATATATATATATATATATATATATATATATATATTTTTTTTTTTTGCAGAGACCCTAGAGAATAAAATAGTGGTTGTTGCAATATCTTATGTCACACCATATTTGCGCAGCGGTTTTTCGAACGCAATTTTGAAAAAAAAATACACTTTAATGAATAAAAAAAAAAAAGAAACAGTAAAGTTAGCCCAATTTTTTTTGTATAATGTGAAAGAAGATGTTACACCGCGAGAATCGTGATCTTTATTCTGGGCAAAAAAGATTCTCATTTTAGCCAGAATCGTGCAGCTCTAGAAAGTAAGCAGATGGAGTCACATTCTTTAATTACCAGGTAATGAAAAAAAAATCTGTGGGAAGAGGGGGCAGGGGAGAACAGGGATAGTAAGTATCAGCAGCAAAGAGGTTGGGTGTTAAGTGAGCCTGTGTGAGTGAGATGCCCAATTCTTAACATTGCAAACTGTTTTAGATCTTTTTTTGTTCTTTTTTTTGTTTGTTTTTTGTGCACCACTGACTGTAGTCTTAGTATATGGTAAAGGTCAGTAACTAGTGACTATCCTCGTGAGATGTTTAGAATGTGAGAATTTAAAGGAGAACTCCAGACAAGACACAACATTTCAAAAAATACATATATATGGGGTCTGCCTCAGCATTCAAACAGCCATCAGGAATAATACGTGTAATGTGTCTAATATTTGTATTTTCTGTGATCTTCAGCTCCATCTAGTGGCCTTAATACAGTATTTTCCTAATTGTGGTATTTCTTAAAAAATACAGAATTATGGCCACTTGATGGAGCTGGTGATCATACGAAATACAAATATTATACGCATTATGGGTATTATTTCCGACAGTTGTGTAAATGTTTGAGACATTCACACGGCCATTTTATTTCTATAAATAGGTCCCAAAATAAATAGTATTTTTTATTTGTCCATAATTTTTTTTGTCTTTAATGTGTTGCAAGGCCAAAAAAGTAATGTTCGATTTAAATTTCTGAGCCCAGTTTCACCAAAAACCTTCTGTTCCAACATCTGGCCTGTTTTTTTGTCATTTTGTTTAATTATTATTTGTTTCCAGGTCAAAGATTAGTAGACATCTAAAGTGGGCTGATCAGTTTAAGTGCAACTGACAGTACCTACCATGGACAGGTTGTGTTGTCAAGCCTGGAGCTTTCCTTCTATTATAGTTAGATTTAGTTTCTAGTTAGTTTGTGTTGTGAATTGTGTATTTCAGTGTCTATAATCCTGTCCTCTAAGCCCCTGACTGATGTACAACCTTAGAGATGCTGATCCCCATTTTCAATGGGGTTTTCCAATAATCCTGTTGAGAAGTAGGCTGTAAATTTCATGTTTCTGTGCATGCAGGTTGCTCAGATGTGAAGGAAGAGGGTCTGGAGGCGCAGATTAACCGACTGGCCGAGCTGATCGGGAGACTGGAAAACAAGGTGATTCATTCTGCTGTGAATAAAGTGCTGTGTGCGGTGATAGATCTTTGCACATTGGCTCATGCTCTTTCACAAGCTATAGCAGTGTGTGATGAGATATGACACAGAGTCGCAGGGCCACTGGGGTTGTGCATTAGACTTACATATCCAAATCCATGTATTTATCCCAATATTTTTAATGACCTGGGGACCGCTACATACGTTTCTCTGTATCTGGCAACCTATGTTGATTTAATTGATTTAATTATAACCTAGTTTTCTTATTCCTCCTAAAGGAGAAGTGCACATTTCATCTAGAAAAAGGAGCACATCCAGTCCTCAACCTGCCTCTGCTGCAATAAAGCAGTTAGAAGGTGTAGTTCAGAGCCTGGCAAAGCAATGCTGGCCTCTCCATATGAAAATGCCAGTTGCCAATTTGTCATACTGATGGTTGGCTTTCTGCTTTTTGGATCCATTGCCTGAAACAAATAAAAAGAGACGTAGTTCTGACTTTTATTTGAAGAATTATTATTCCAGGACTGCAATGGTTGCCCATCCATAAGGAGCGCCACCCCCCTAATCTCGATGCGGGGCACCGGACGCATAGAGTTCTACTCGTTTTTTTTTTTGTGAAGCACGTGATTAGAGCCGGAGGCTCTAATTGGCTTAAAAAAGGGTGAGCTCGGAGCGCAGAGCACTGCACCCTGAGCCCACCCACTTGTGTGACATTAGCAAATTAATATTCGCTAATGTCTTCCTGCTTCTCCTCTCGGCAAATCAGGAAGCGGGTCCTGAGACCCGATTGGCCAGGAGGGGAAGCGATCCGATTGCCCAGGAGGAGAAGCCGCCCGCGACCTGGATGGGCTAAGTGTGGGGCTGGCGGGCTTGCAAAGGGGTGAGCAGGCGCGGGGGTGGGGGGTTTGTTTGCTACCCCCCTCCAATATATGGAGCCACTGGTCACCTTAGTATTTCTTAAAGCCAAAACTTTTTCGTAGCTTTGGATGGAGTATGGAATGGTTAAGGTTGTTCTAAATGATATATTTTTTTTTACTTTCATTCTCTCCTTTAAAGAGGATCTTCAGGCCAGCCTAAAAAAAATAAGTCAGCAGCTGTAAATACCGGTTCTTGATCAGTCTTCAGGTTCCTGGCGCCACAATATCTAGTGTGGGAAACCAGCTGTGACTCCTTCTGGCTTTACAGCCGGTTTCCCACTGCGCATGTGCGATCCACACTGCAGTTTGTGAATGGTCCTGCAGCCTTGTGGGACCTGTAACGTGAACCTGAAGACTGCGGGCAATGGGGAAGAAGGGTACCCACTCCCCCCCCCCCCAAAAAGTGTCCAAGAGTGATAGAGGAGAGGGAAAGGAGTTCAGCTTTAAGATAAAAAAAAACACGACCCTAAACACTTAAGCCGGTCATACATGGATCTAAATTCGGCCAGTTAAACAAGGACTGGCTGAATTCCAATGTATGGGCACCCTGGTTGTACAGAAATTAATCTATCGATTGCAGGGCCACTGATACGGGGGGGACCACCAGCCCTCCTGTAGGGGGCCTGGGCACACAGGGGGACCCGGACAGCAGGAGGAGCGAAGGAGCAGAGAATAAAGAATGACAGCGTCTCTCACCCAGCAACTCAAAGCCGGTTTCTCTCCATCTCGCTCCCGCCGGCTTTCAGCTGCTAGGTGAGAGGCACAGGGCTGGATTTAGGGGATGCCGGGGTGGGTTGTTATGCCCCCCCTGGCCGGCCACAGCTGAGCTCCTTCCCCCGCCCCCTCCCCGCCCGCACTCACACCTGGGATGAGGAGACGGCAGCTTGGAGCCTGGAGCGGTGAGAGAAGAAGTGCCAGCGGAAGGTGTGCTGTGTTTTGTTCTCCCCTCCTGTCAGAAGAGCGCTGGTCTTTACAGTACATGAGACCAGATCGCTCTTACTGTAGATCGCATGGCACTGTACACACACCGCCCCCTATCCACATTTGTTGCTGCCGGGAGGTGAGCACTGAGCAGCCTTTGGAGGAGATGGGGGCGCTGTGTGTGTGTGTACAGTGCAATGCAATCTACAGTAAGAGCGATCCGGTCTCATGTACTATAAAGACCAGCACTCTTCTGACAGGAGGGGAGAACAAAACACAGCACACCTCTTCCTGGCTGTGTTGGCATTGGCAAATGTAATGGGGATTTGGGGAGGGTGATATGTGTGAGGAGGAAGAATGGGGGGATATGTGCTGGGAGGAGAGATTGGGGGGGCAGGGGGGTCATTTAGAGGAGGTTGGGCTAGGAGGGGGGATTTTTGTTTGGAAATTTGTGCACGGGGACCCTGTCAGGTAGGCTGTACGGGGCCCCGTGATTTCTATAAGTGGTCCTGATCGATTGACTTGTGTGCAATCAGCCTGTCGGGTTTTTCCAGAATGATTAGTGCCCCCGGCTATGGCCGGCAACACTGATCATTGTATTCTACTGGCAGGGAAGGCTCCCCTCCAGCAGAATACAATAGCGCTGCAGGTGGGATTTGAGTAGTTTTCTTTCCTTCCACTTGTTCTGGTGGAAAAAGTCAATCACTTGGCAACCGAGATACAAATTGCTGCAATTGCTGCGACACAGACCTTGCATTGACCGCAGCTGATTTTTTTCCAAGCAACAAGAACACTAAGGGGATCGATTCTGTGGCTGTTACAAATGCCTGCTACAAAATCATGTCCCTGGGGCTGTGAAAAATGCAGTAATACTGTAGAAGACTAGGAGGTGGCAGCTATGCCTGAGCCCCTTTTCACTCCCGGTAATGGTATACAGCCCTATTTTCATGATCAGATATAACTACAGAACAATATAAGATCTGAACAAGAATCAGACTCGGCAAAGTTTTTCTTTGATAAAATGAATAGGCTGCTGTATATATCCTTGGGAGCTCATTGATAGCAAATAAAGCAAGGTTCATCTTTGCAGACGGGAAGAGCTCTGGGTAATAAAGCTTTCGCTGAAGGCTGCATTAGGCTCTGGCCTTTTGCTCTGTGCAGTCAGTGCATCCAGCAGAATGAGAGCCCAGCTGGAATCTGAAGTATTGGAGGGCGGAGGGCAATGGCCCATACATTAAACTTCTGTATAATGAAAGTGATAAAAGCTCTGGGTGTTTCACCTGTTCACCTTATGCTTCTTATATAATATACATTATAATAATATATGTATATTTTCTGCTTCTTTATGATCGTTTTTCTGGAAATCCTTCTTTATTTCCCCTTTTATTCCTCTTCTGTAGAAATCCTGCTTATCTACATGACTTCACCCCTTTTGTTCACTGTTTTACACATACAGTACATGCAAGAGGGGTAACACAGTATATCAGAATGGCAGGTTCCAAATACTAATGGCTCATTTACATTTGTGGCTGAGTTTGTCGCCCCTCTGAAAAGTGATCCCTGGTGGAACGCTTTTCAGAGGCACTTGACATGCAGCTTGGAGGTAATATGCTGCCTCCTGAACGCCTGTTTTAACCAGCACCGGTATTATGTTCTGCTGTGACTGATTAGGAAGTCACTGTTAGCACAATGTTGACGCAGGACCAAAGATAGCGCTGAAGATTTCTAGGTGAAGAAAGACTTCTTGGGTTGGTAAGTTCTATATGTGTTTTGTAAAAGTCAGCAGCTACAGTATTTTTCAGACCCTGCTAAAGTTCTGCTTCCAGAAGCACTTATAGGGTCCCCCCTTCCTAAGTTAGGTTGGAGAGTATAAGGAGAAGCAGCAGACTGATAAACTCATCTCTCTGTCACTCTGCTCTCTCTTCCTATCAGCATGTTTGTACTGCAGCACAACTGATTTCTCTCTCTTGCCCTGCTGTATAGAAGCTAAATACCAACTCAAATTCACAAGCTTAGCATGCTTGCATTAAAAAACACCTTTCATAATGTATCCATGAATACAGAACTGCATTAATCTTAAAAGAGAAGTATGGGGGGGGGGGGGTTTCATTCATACTTACCTAGGTGGATGCAGCATCAGTCCCCCGGTGCCTCTAACACTGAAAACCAAGCGATCGAACACCGCTCCGTGAGCAGAGAGCTGCTAATGGTCAGTCACAGCTCTCTGCTCTGCCCCCCCCCCCCTCGCTCACTGTAGCGCTGGGCTGTGAAGGGGGCGGGAGCGGCCGACTCAGGCTCTCAGCGTCGCGCTGAGAGCCTGAGCCGGGTGCCGGTCCAGGGATCTGGGTGGATCCCGACTCCATGGTCGTGATGGCGCCCGAGCCTGGACCGCCTTCTGTGACGTCAGCAGAGAGCGGACTTCAGCCCGCTGTCTGCTGAAAACGGGTCACAGGAGTGCAAAACGAACTGCAGTCCTATGATCCAGGACAGCCAAGCAAGCTCTGGTTGTACTTCTCCTTTAAAAAGTCTGGCTGGAGGTCAGCTTAAAAAAACTGAGATATATAAGTAATGTGGATTTATTCTACAACCTGCAATTTTGGAAGAAATGTAATGTTCAGTGGAGTTCTTCTTTTGTGATATACCCCAAGAAGACTTCACGCGTCTCCGTTTCCTTTCAGGCGCTGTCCTTTGATTTGCACCAGAGACTTTCTGACAGCGAGAATACTGCTTCTGCGGTGAGTATTGGATATGACAGGAGGAATGCTCTGATTTAACGCTAATCCTATTTCTTTGCAGTAAAACACAGGCTGAGGTATAATTATACAATGGCCCTGATGTCATTTGTAGATTTTCTCTCTTAGGCTGCAAATGCACCTGTTTTCTGTGACATTTTAGTGAAATGAAGATGTCACAAACGGTTTAGCATGTGTCATTATTTATTTCTTAGGACACTTGCTGCCTGCAGGCTTTGTTTGGATAGTCAGATCTGCCTAGGAATTACATTAGATATTTCAGCCATTCTCTTCCACACTGCACCACTGATCTTCAGATATGGCTGTCATGTTCCTAAATGCTTTCCAAACTGTCCGCCGCAATGGCAGGATGGATTAACAACCACCTTCGTCCCAGAATTTTGTCTTTTAAAGGGAACCTGGGAGTTCAGTTGTTGGGGGCACTTCCATGGTAGACTTGTTTTTTTTTTTTTTATTATTATTTGACTTAGCCCAAATATAGATTTAGGCATTGCAAAGGGAATATTTTCAATCTGGTGATATGGGGTTTAAATATGGGTCTAATGTCTGCCACATACACCGATCAGCTGCCACATACACCGATCAGCTATAACATTATGACCACTGACAGGTAAAGTGAATCACATTAATTATCTCATTACAAAGGCATCTGAAAGTGGGTGGGATATACTGTATTAGGCAGCTAATGAACATGTTGTCCCTGAAGTTGATGTGTTGAAAGCAGAAGAAATGGGCAAGGGTAAGGATTTTAGCAACGCTAAGGACCAAATTGTAATGGCTGGATGACCAAGTCAGAGCATCTCCAAAACGGCATCAAGTGGTCAAGGCTGGCCCATGTAGTCTGAGCCAATAGAAGAGCTACTGTAGCTCAAATTGCTGAAAAAGTTATTGTTGTTTCTACTAGAAAGGTGTCAGAACACACAGTGCATCTCAGTTTGTTGCGTGCCAACTGGTCAGGTTACCCATGCTGACCCATATCCACAGCTAAAAGTGCCTACAAGGGCATGTGACCATCAGAACTGGACCACAGAGGAATGGCAGAAGGTGACCAGATCTGATGAATTCAAAAATGGTTTGAGTAACACAACAACAAGTTTGAGGCCTCCAAATTCTCCAGATCTCAACCCAATCGAGCATCTGTGGAATGTGTTGGAAAAACAAGGCCCCACCTGGCAGCTTACAGGACTTAAAGGTTTTAGGTAAAAATAACAAACGTGTTATACTTACCTGCCCTGTGCAGTGGATTTGAACAGAGCAGCCCAGATCCCCCTCTTGTCGGGTCCCTCTTTGGTGCTCCTGGCCCCTCTCTCCTTTCGAGTGCCCCCACAGCAAGCAGCTTGCTATGGGGGCACCCGAGCCGAGTCACAGCTCCCTGTGTCCATTCAGACACAGAGCCGCGACCTGGCCCCGCCCCCTCTCTCTTCTCATTGGTGGATTGACTTTGATTGACAACAGCGGGAGCCAATGGCACCGTGCTGCTGTCTCAGACAATGGGGAGGGGAGTCCCAGGCAGCCGAGACATTCCTACAACATCGCTGGGTCTAGAAGGGGCTCAGGTAAGTATTAGGGGGGCTGAGGGGGGCTTCAGCACACATAAGGCTTTTTATCATAATGCATAGAATGCATTAAGATAAAAAAAAAAGTCAGACTTTACAATCACTTTAAAGGATCTGCTACTGGCGGCTTGGTGCCAGTTACCACAGCATACCTGCAGAAATCTAGTGGAGTATATGCCTCAATGGGTTATGGTGGGCGGTCATAATGTTATCGCTGTTCGGTGTATGGCTTGAATGAGTCCTGGGTGGCTTGGAAACATTGTACCTATAAATTGGACCTATCTGAAGAATTAAGTAGTTGTTAAAGCAGAGGTCCACCCTGAAATTTTTTTTACACTAAAATACATAAAAAAAAAAAAAAATTATAGAATTTTTTTTTTTTTATATATATACTCACCTAAAATGCCCGTTGCTGAGCGGAAGTCCCCTAATCTGCCTCTAATGTGCCTCTTTCTTATCCTCGGATTGAGAACTTCCGCTTCCTCTTCTTGTGAATGGGGCGTGCTGCCTTCTGGGAACTGTGTGTATCCCAGGAGGCAGCCGCCCATTCACAAAGCGCCGTGCGAGTGGCGCATGCGCAGTAGGAAACGGGCAGTGAAGCCGTAAGGCTTCACTGCCTGTTTCCCTTAGTCAGGATGGAGGAGCCGGGACCTGCCAGCAGCGATCGATCGCCGTCGGGGGACCAACATCACGGGCGAGTAGGACAGGTAAGTGTCCTTATTAAAAGTCAGCAGCTACACTGTTAGTAGCTGCTGACTTTAAAAAAGAAAAAATCTGGGCGGACCTCCGCTTTAAGGAGTAAGTTCTGGCAACATATTCTAGCTATATTCTATTCACAATGGCAATAGTTTATTGCAGCGCACTACCATAAATGTTCTGAATAATTATGATGTCCAATTGGAATATAATAACTACTGTATAGCATGGCTGCAGTATATACTTTCATATAGAAAAAACCTGTCCGAAAGCAAATAACAATGGCTTTGCTCTTGGTATACAAAGTCTAAAATGCTCTGTGAATCGGAAGCACTCAAATTTAAATGTTTGTTTCTAAAAAAGGATTTTTATAAAACTGATAAAAAAGATATAAAGCATCGACTGAAAAAAATTAACTCAAAAACAAACATTTTATGTTTGCAGCTTACCAGTCTGTAAATGTGGTGGCTTCTTAAATTTATAATTTTTTTAAGGCTTTTTTTTCTTAAAGGGGTTGTAAAGGTTTGTTTTTTATTTTCTAAATAGGTTCCTTTAAGCTAGTGCATTGTTGGTTCACTTACCTTTTCCTTAGATTTCCCTTCTAAATATTTTTTTTCTTTGTTTTCTTTGTCTGAATTTCTCACTTCCTGTTCCTCCTCAGTAAGCTGTTCATGAAGCTGTTCTGGCTGACTAAACACCACTCAGATGATGGTGTGAAGTTTAGTGAGGAGAAACAGGAAGTGAGAAATTCAGACAAAGAAAAAAAATATTTAGAAGGTAAATCAAAGGAAAAGGCAAGTGAACCAACAATGCACTAGCTTAAAGGAACCTATTTAGAAAATAAAAAACAAACCTTTACAACCCCTTTAAAGCCCTGTACACACGTTCAGATTTCCTATGGATTTTAAACCGATGGATTTTTCCATCGGAAATCCGATGAAGCAAACTTCCATCAGTCTTGCCTACACACCATCAGCCAAAAAACTGATCGTCCCAAACGCCGTGGCGTAAAACACTCCGACGAGCCAAGAAAAATTAAGTTCTATGCTTCTGAGCATGCGTCGACTTGATTCTGAGCATGCGTGGGTTTTTTATCCGATGGAGTTCCCCACAGACGATAGTAATTTGCTATTGTTTTTTTTTCCATCGGATAAATTTAAAACATGTTCTATTTTTTAACACTGAAGGCAAAAAGACCGATGGGGCCCATACACGATCGGTTTGTCCGAAGAAAAAAGTCCATCGGACTGTTTTCATCGGTAAAACCGATCGTGTGTACAGAGCTTTAGTTTCCCCTGGTCAGTTAAGTCTGTTATTGTTCATATTCCTTTAACAGACCGAGCTGTCTAAACAAAAGTAGCAGTTACGCAGAATCTCTTGGACAGTATGGGATACCCTTGCTTCAGCTTCCCCAATGCCTCTTATGTGTCAACCACCCTGTGTCTCCCTTAGGGGCACAGGGTGAATGAAAACCCCCACTATAATCTGTGATTGTGTGACAGGGGGTCACTTTGGACACAGGGTGAGCCAGGAAATAATGGACATTAAGAATATGGCTTGGATTGCTTGAAATTGAAATGGTAATATTAATCCCCAAAATGTACTGGTGTTCGACTCTGAACTGAACAGGTTAATTGAGAGATGCTGATGTGTCACCTATCTTCTTGTGTAATACTAATGAACCTCACCTATGCTACAGGTCCTTTCATTGTGATGATGTGGATTGGAGCTAAGTAGACCGTCTGGCTGCCTATTATTATGGGATGTTTAAGTGTCTTCTGTGAGGAGGGGGGGGGGATCACTCCTCCTGCTAAGACTGGTTATCAAAGGAGAAGTTTGAACACACCTGACCTGTATCACCATTGTCATAGGACAGTTTAACCCACCCTGTTCCCCCAAGGATGGGAGGGAAGGGTTTTGAAGAGAAATGTGTTACCATGTGTTTTGAAAATAAAGTCATTCCCTGTTTTGGAACTTGAAATACAGAGCGTTGTCTCGTATCTCTGGAAGGATTAATCCTATGGGAAGTGGTCGTCTGGCTGTGGAGGGTCGATAGTGGTTGTGTGTTCAGAGAGGGAATATTCTAAACGGCGTTAACCCCTTTCATATTAGGGGGTGTCGTTACATTGGTTGGCAGCAGTGGGATCTTCCCTCCAGTTACTGGGACACTCCAAACCACTGCAGTGAATGACCAGCTATGCAGCCTGCAGGAGAGCCACGCTGAAAGACTTACTTGAGAGCCATGGAGGCACCAGTGGGACAAAGAACAAGGCCACCTTGATCAGGGAACTAGCAGAGATGGATCAGAGGGATGGTGATGCAGGACCCCGGTCAGTTGAAGACTTGTTTCAACAACGAGTTCGACAGCGGTTGGCATTATATGGTGCTAGCCCATCAGAGACCGCCATACGGGAAGCCATTAGAGACATCCAGCGGCAGGATGAGCGGCAACATGAGCAGAGAATGGCGGAAATACGGCAATCGGAGACAACACCTAAAGAAGCAGCACCAACTGAAAGGAAAGGAGAGATACAGATACCAGCCGCCATGGAAGAGGAATTCAGAAGGAGGTTGCGAGAGATGCAGATACAGCATAGAGGACCAGTATCAGAGGAGGTCCTGCTGGGATGGTCTGATTCGATCCGCTGCGAACTCTGGAAGAAAGCGCTAGCTCTCGAGCAGCAACACCAGGGAAAGGTTCTTCCCTCCATCCATGTAAGGTACTGGTCGCAGTATGAAGTACGAATGCTGTTATTGGGAGAACAACCGAAGCAGGAGTGGACAGCTGAGTTAAGCAGGCTGATCCGGGCAGAGATGCAGTTGGACGAGAGCTACAGAGACCTCCGGTGGTATGTAGCCCAAGAGTGCCCATGGTCAGCGGATGACAGCCCCATGGAAGGCTTTGACTATGATGGCCTGGGATTGTTGTATTGGAGGCTGTCCAGTGACCCTGACTTTGGGAGTGATCAGGAGTGGCGTTTGAAGGAAATAATGAAGCACAGAGAGCGAAAACTGAATGTCTTGGAAGGGCACTGGGCAGAGGAAGATTTGGAGTTTCTGGCCGTTCAGGAATGGGAGCTGGAGATCGCCTACAGACAGCTGCTAGAATCTGCTCAGCAGCAGGGTGGTGCTACCTTTGCCTGGGACTATCAGGAAATACCAGTTGGCAACTATGAAATCCTGGCTGAAGAATCGGCAGTGGAAAATCTGAAGATTGCCATCCCTAAAGCCGAAGTGGATGATGTGGAGTTCCAGGGAGCTAGGGCAGTTGGCTCATCTCCCCAGCCACAGATTACAGAAGGTATGGACTTAATGGGCTGTTCAGAGGGTGTTATGGATTATGCATCGCCTGCTCAAGTGCTGGCAGCAGGACAAAGTACTGCAGACCCCTGCTCTACACCCGTGGCAGTTTTGGAGGCCCGAGTTGAGAAGGTGATGGTTCCTCTTTCCCAGGGGATTTCAGAGATGCAGGGAGGAGAAGCAGCCATTTTCCCTCTCCAACAGTTAGCCAGAGCAGATGGTGTGGAGTCCCCAGCAGAAGTGCTGGCAACAGGGCAGGGTGCTAGCAACCTCTGCCCAGCACCGGAAACAACTGTGGAGTTTCAGGGAGTCGGGGCAGTTGGCCCCTCTCTCCAGCAACAAGCTGAGGTAGTAAAGCTTTTAACCCCAACTGAATCACTGGCAGTAGGGCAGAATGCTACTGGCCTCTGCACACAATGGCAGCTTGAGCTGATATCGGTGGATGGGACTGCGGTCTCCACTCACAGCAGCCCAGCAGAAGAGCTGGAAACAGAGCAGAGTGCCGCGGGCCTCTGCTCTCAACTAACAGAAGAGGGAGTTCCTGTGGTACTGGATGGGACTTTGGTCTTCACTGACCCAACCCCAGAAAATGATGTGACACTGAGACCGGAGGATGTCAGCCTTGCTTTGCAAACACTGGGGGATTTTCACCTACTACAAGTGGATGGGACTTCAGTCTCCACTTGTATACTCCAGGGAGGCTGGGCAGTCGGCCCAGATCCCCAACAGCATGACGGACTGAGCCCAGTCACCCTGTCTTCTCCCCAGCGGCGGGTATGTTCTCTGAGAGAGGCAGAGGTTGGCTGGGTAAGTAATGCTCTGCTTGGAGCAATTGATTTGGGGTACTGTGGGGATACCGGCATTAGAAGAATGGAACTATGGACTAACTTCGGAGTCAACCCGTCTGGGGTCCCCTCCTGTGTTCGTCCCCTGCCGAAAGGGGAGAGATGTAACGGGAGCGCCAGGGGAACCCAGAATCTCTTGGACAGTATGGGATACCCTTGCTTCAGCTTCCCCAATGCCTCTTATGTGTCAACCACCCTGTGTCTCCCTTAGGGGCACAGGGTGAATGAAAACCCCCACTATAATCTGTGATTGTGTGACAGGGGGTCACTTTGGACACAGGGTGAGCCAGGAAATAATGGACATTAAGAATATGGCTTGGATTGCTTGAAATTTAAATGGTAATATTAATCCCCAAAATGTACTGGTGTTCGACTCTGAACTGAACAGGTTAATTGAGAGATGCTGATGTGTCACCTATCTGCTTGTGTAATGCTAATGAACCTCACCTATGCTACAGGTCCTTTCATTGTGATGATGTGGATTGGAGCTAAGTAGACCATCTGGCTGCCTATTATTATGGGATGTTTAAGTGTCTTCTGTGAGGAGGGGGGGGGGGAATCACCCCTCCTTCTAAGACTGGTTATCAAAGGAGAAGTTTGAACACACCTGACCTGTATCACCATTGTCATTGGACAGTTTAACCCGCCCTGTTCCCCCAAGGATGGGAGGGAAGGGTTTTGAAGAGAAATGTGTTACCATGTGTTTTGAAAATAAAGTCATTCCCTGTTTTGGAACTTGAAATACAGAGCGTTGTCTCATATCTCTGGAAGGATTAATCCTATGGGAAGTGGTTGTCTGGCTGTGGAGGATCGGCAGTGAATTTGTGTCCAGGAGAGGGAAGGGATCTAAACGGCGTTACCCCCTTTCGTATTTGGGGGTGCCGTTACAGAGGGCTGAGACAAACCATTTATCACTGACAGGGGTGCTTACAAGGGTTGATTTTTATTTATTTATTTAAACCTTTGTCCTAAAAGGGGAAAAAAACTGCAGCTGTAACTGCTTAAAAAGTGTTGGCTGAAGTTTTGGCTAATTTGTTAGTCACCTATGTAAATCCATCTAAAGCTAATAGTCCATCTAACACCACCCTCTCTACAGATTGACAATGCTGCTGTTCAAGAGTGGCTACAATGCTCCTCCATAGATAGAGTGGAGGAATTAATGTAGCCACCCTATTACAGGAGGTGTGTTACTGTTCGGATGGCCAGGTGAGAATAAATGCAAAAAAACGAATGCAGCCACCACATCTAATGCCGCCTACACACGGCCGTTTTTAATGTCATTGAAAAAAACAATGTTTTTCTCGATGTGATTCTTCTCAAGCCTGCCTTGCCTACACACTATTGTGAAAAAAAATGCACGAGCAAAGCGCGGTGACGTACAACACGTTCGACAACACGCACGATGGCACTATAAAGGGGAAGTTCCATTCGGATGGCGCCACCCTTTGGGCTGCTTTTGCTGATCCTCGTGTTAGTAAAGTTTGGTGAGAGACGATTTGCGCTTTTCAGCCTCGTGCTCTTCAGTCCGTTACATCGTGACGAATGTGCTATCTCTATTCAGAACGCTAGTTTTACCAGAACGAGCACTCCCGTCTCATAACTTGCTTCTGAGCATGCGCGTTTTTTTTCCAGTCATTAAAGCGTACACACAATCGTTTTTCACGACGAGAAAGACGACGAGAAAAAATAGAGCATGTTCTAAATTTTTAATGGCCATTTTTCTCATCGAGAAAAATGCTCTGGAGCCCACACATGATCGTTTTTAATGACCAATTTAAAAAATGGCATTTTTCTCGTCATGAAAAACGGTCGTGTGTACCCGGCATCAGGATTGGTAATCTGCAGTGTACTACATTTTTGATTGTGGCTTTATATACGCTTTGAATTAAAATAAACCAAAGCCATTATAGTTTTTTTTTAATGTTGCATCTCACGTAAATGTAGAAAGTTATCCCTTTTTCTCTACGTTTCATCTGTATATTTTCTGTTTAAATCATTTCAATCAGCTACTTGTACTGGTCTCGACATATTCTCTTTATTCTTGAGAGAATTCACATCCTTCGATTCCAAACTCGGAACATGGAGAGACCAGAAGCTGGAATGTTATAGTTACATTGATGTTGATTTTTTTTTTCCTTTTATGTTTCTCTACTTTATGTTTTGTATGATGAAAATGATGAAAGCTATGATACGGTATAGTTCTATCGCAACTAGAATGTTCTGAATTTGATCATTCTCATTGTAACACCATGGTTTTATATATACTTGTACTATTTTGTATCTCATTATCTACCTATATATTTTTTTCAATAAAAATTATTGGAAAAGAAAATGTAAAATATAGATTGCTTAAAAAATCAAACAAAAGAAAAGTAGAAAGTTATGTATGACGTTCCACCATTGGATATGGTCAGCAGATTATTGGCTTGGTCATTGTAGGCCACCAACAGAGATCAGCATGACTACAGTATATGCTGTCAACTTGTACAGTGCATTGGACATGACTTGATCTTACACAATGACCCCGTCACAGAGCTATTTACATATTTAAATATGCCTGACCGTGCTATAATCATGTTTTTTATTTTTTTTGCACTGGGTGTTGAGTGAATATGGAGTATTGGTAGGTGTTCCTATACAGTATGTGTGTGTATGTATGCAACGCTGTATCCTGGCCTAGGCCAACAAGGCCCAGGACTAGGGCAGCACTTTGCAGGGGGGCAGCACGGAAAGAGTCCCCACCGGCTTGCGCTACACTGTTAGCGTAACGCAAGCTGCTTCTAATTTTGACTGTCCTATCATCCTGGACCACAAACCTTCATCACTGTGCTATATATTTTCTGATGCACCATTGGCATGGTTATATCTTCTTAGTCCTCTCCATAAAATGATCAGAAAATTGTGCTTAAAGTAGAACTATAGGCAACACTTTTTTTTTCATTTTGGATAGAGTAAGGGAGGGTTATAGCCTCTGTCAGTTTATTTTATACCATCCCTGTCCAATTGCAGAGATTTCCCTTCACTCCCTGCTCCATAGCCAAACAGGAAGTGAGAGGAATTCTATGCAAATTAAGGGAATCCAATGCCCCCCCCGGCCCTAAGAACTAGTGTCCCCACTCGAAAATGTCAGGGCGGGTCTTAAACAGAAAGGGGTGCGGCCTTGACAGGAAGGGGTGGTCATATTTAAATTAGGGGGTGCACGAGTTCAGTCAGGCCTAGGGCAGCACAAAACCTAAATACACTACTGTATGTATGTAGGGGTATGTATTATGTTGCACCCCAAAGGCACCATTAGTGCTTTATGAACCATCATGATTTTGTGATACCACCTCATTGCTCCTCTCCTCTCCTCAGTATCTAATCCTGGTGAGACATGAGATGAAGGTTTCCCAGAAGTCTGTGGGTGAATTCTGCAGCTCTCTGAAGCAATATCTGAAGAATGTATCCGGCCAGGGAGAATGCTTTCAGTAAGTCACAAGATGTAAATGGTTTTTCAATTTGTATTTCTTCTTCACCAAGTGAAAATGCCAGTAGTGGAGGTGTAATTAGCATGCAAACTACATCCAGCCAGGGCCCCGTCTTGGCAGTTCAACAAACTTGGAAATTGCCAGAGATACTGAATGTCAGGGCTGACCTAAACTATGTGGACATAATTGTCAGACAGTAAGCTCCCTGTGCAGATTTAGCATGTTTCTCCTGTTACATATGTCAGTAATAGTGTCACTCGAAGTTCCACGCAAACAGCTAAAAATATATTTGAAATACATATGTGAATTTTTTTGCCTGCTAATGAATTTGTTATTCTTGTCAGGCTTGTGATCCAAGCATGTCTGCCAAGCACCACAACCAGTTCTTTGACCTCCATGCAAACTACACTGCAGTTAAGCAATTCAGCCTGGTCTGTGACCCAGTCCCTGATTATCATAGAAAGGGCAGCAGTACACTAATGAGGTCATCCTTCTGCCCTCCCCTCCTGTATGCGTGCTCAAACTCAACCATGTGCAATTAAAAGAGCCCTAATTGACTTACGGTGCTATTGCCCATCTCTTCCAATGCAAGTGTTTCATTAGAAAGATTGTAAAATGATTAGTCAGATGCTTGTGCTACTTCTATGTAAAAACACATTTAGGCTGGATTCAAATCTTTGCATTGCGCTAACACATGGTAAATACTAGTGTTACTGCAGCACACAGTAATAAATAATCTATTTCAACAACAAACCTGTTTTTTTGTGCACTACAACTCACAGATGTGCATTGAGATGCACTAAAACAAAGATATAGACACAAATGTAACTAATACTTTGTGCTAACGCCAGAGATAACCTGCCCAATGAGTTCACAAAACACAAATCAATAGTAGCAATGTTCATGTCAAGGTTGCTGTGACCTGGGAAGCCTTGCTGTTCTCTACCAGTGGGACACCAGACACTGTAATTAGACAAATGAGAGAAAGAGAGCGCACAGACTCCTAGAGTTAAAATTGCACTCACAAAAATAATCTATCTACCATATCATCAGCTCCATGTGAATATCAACGCCACCAACATCCTCTAGCAGCCACCATCAGAATGACACCTAGGCAGCTGGCTGTGGCTCCAGAGACTAAACACACGCTCTCCTCATAGACACACTGCCCATGCCGACAGGTAACCAAGCCAGCAGCAGGGTGAAGGAGCGCTCGCAGTACGTAACCAAGCTAGCTCAGTGTGCAGCGCTACATGAGAGGAAGGGGCAGCACCAGGATTCTGATGGTGGCTGCTAGTGGGTGTTGGTGGAGGCATTAGTCACATGGAGCTGATGATATGCCTGACAGAGGTTTGATTTTGTGAGTGCAACTTTAATTGTTTTTAGTCATTTAATAGAGTTTTCTGCACTAGGAGCCTGTGCGCTCTCTCTCCCCTTTGTCTAATTGAGAAGCACTACATTAAAAAGACAAACAGTAAAAAAAGGAGTTCCCTAGAACACTTTCAAGCTAGCTAGCAAAAAACTAATTTGTTTCAACCACTCAGGTTAAAAAATTAGCTTTTAGGCCTCGTTCACACGGGCATACTACAGCTTGCATCCGTGCGGGGCCATGTTTGTCTGGACGGGGTTTCACAGGTGTTACTTGCATCCCTGTGCAGGCTGCCCCAATTATGTCAGTTGGCCCACAGAGGCTGCACGGGCATAGCTGCTGTTCCCAATGTGACAGCCATGCAGGTGCAGACAGTGTGCGTTTGGGGCACTGATTGCGCAGCTATCAAATTGGGAGCAGCAGCAGTGCCCAGTTGATATGAATAGAACTGCCTGCAAGGGGATGCGTGGAACACCTGTGCATCCCTGTATGGGTAAACACGGCCCTTTCACAGGCATACGCTGTAGTAAGCCCATGTGAGCAAGGCCTTAATTGCATACATTTGCAAATACATGTGAAAGCCACACTGCCGCATCAAGGCACCTCTAACACGTGGTCCCTAACTCTAAACTTGCTGGGTTTCCCAACTATGGGAACATATATAGCAATACAGAAACAGAGAGCAGGCTTACCTGGAAATAGCCCATCCCTCCTTAAAGGTACAGCAACCTATGAAAAAGGGGCAATTTGGTTAAGGAATATGTCAACCCAAAACGTCATATTCTTAAAATGTGCCTGCTGTACCATGAATAAAAAAGTATCCTGTTTTCTTTGTATAAAAATATCTGGTGTTCCTGCCAGTCGCTCTGTTTTCCTATTAAAAACTGACCACATTGGCATGAGAGCAGACCATGGTTAGTTTTCAAAATGCACTGAAAACTCAGCATCTCTGTGCACAGCTATTCACTGGGAAGACCAGTGTGCTGCTGCTTCACCTCCCCCAGCTTTCTAAGTTCCTTATGCAGCTGAGAACAGAGAATATGTGATCACCTATAAAAAGGTATTTATAATGATATACTGTATATATATAGATATATACCCACACATACAGTATCTCACGAAAGTGAGTACACCCCTCTCATTTCTGTAAATATTTTATTATACCTTTTCATGTGACAACACTGAAGAAATGGCACTTTGCTACAATGTAAAGTAGTGAGTGTACAGCTTGTATAACAGTTTAAATTTGCACCTACACATATGCTCCCTGTGTTCCTGTTGGACCCTATTACCACAGCTTCCGGACCAGGCATTCTCTCCGGCCCTAGCACCCTGGTGGTGTGTTGCTTCACACTAAGCAGATATGTGAATCCTACAGGGATGGCTATCTTATCCACCCTGTATGTATATTTATTTTTTCTGAAAGTACATGGAAGGGGAGAAAAGAGCGCACACACCATAGTGTAACACTGTATTTATTGTAAAGGCTTAGTAGAAATAAAAAGGATTGCACTCACAAACATGAACTTGTTAATTCGCATGTAGACAGGTCTCTTGGCTCCAACCTCCTCTCCTGACCTATGCAGGGCGATTGGCTCGTATGACGGCGGCAGTGTTAAAAGGATAAGCAATCCTTTGGATTGACTGTTTTGGCAATTGTTTTTTTTTTGTATATTTATTTTTTCCAATTTTTGTCTATGAATGGTTTATTTTGATATACTTACCTCTCTTTATAGATGTATCTTGCATCCGCCCCTGATGATTAGATAGATCCCATGAAACGCGTCGGGCTTAACCTAGATGCAACGTATACATACTTAGATAGTCTTTGGATCCAGGCAATACTGTTGATTATAACTGTAATATTATAGTGATCTTTTATTATTGAGGACAATACCATTGTATAATCTATTTATGTTTTTAATATGTAAATGATTTGGATACATGATTTTCTATATTATGTGCCATTATTGCATGTATTGTCTGCCATGTACCTACTCAATCATGGCAAACAAATAAATATTTGTTCATGTTTCATATTGACTCCTTTGATTAGCCACAATATACACACCTCATTCAAAGTCCCGACCCTCTTTCTTTGTGTAAATTTGCTGTCCCCTCAAAATAACTCAACACACAGTCATTAAGGTCTAAACCTCTGGCAACAAAAGTGAGTACACCCCTAAGTGAAAATGTCAAAATTGGGCCCAATTAGCAATTTTTCCTCCCCGGTGTCATGTGACTCGTTAGTGGTACAAGGTCTCAGGTGTGAATGGGGAACAGGTGTGTTAAATTTGGTGTTATCGCTCTCACTCTCTCATACTGGTCACTGGAAGTTCAATTTGGCACCTTATGGCAAAGAACTCTCTGAGGATCTGAATAAAAGAATTGTCGCTCTACATAAAGATGGCCTAGGCTATAAGAAGATTGCCAAGACCGTGAAACTGAGCTGCAGCATGATGGCCAAGACCATACAGTGGTTTAACAGGACAGGTTCCACTCAGAACAGGCCACGCCATGGTCGACCAAAGAAGTTGAGTGCACGTGCTCAGCGTCATATCCAGAGGTTGTCTTTGGGAAATAGACGTATGAGTGATGCCAGCATTGCTGCAGAGGTTGAAGGGGTGGGGGGTCAGCCTGTCAGTGCTCAGACCATACGCCGCACACTGCATCAAATTGGTCTGCATGGCTGTTGCCCAGAAGGAAGCCTCTTTTAAAGATGATGCACAAGAAAGCCTGCAGTTTGCTGAAGACAAGCAGACTAAGGACATGGGTTACGGGAACCATGTCCTGTGGTCTGATGAGACCAAGATAAACTTATTTGGTTCAGATTGTGTCAAGCATGTGTGGCGGCAACCAGGTGAGGAGTACAAAGACAAGAGCTAAAGTTCATTAAGGGAACCATGAATGCCAACATGTACTGTAACATACTGAAGCAGAGCATGATCCCCACCCTTCGGAGTCTGGGCCGCAGGGTGGTATTCCAACAGGATAATGACCCCAAACACACCTCCAAGACAACCACTGCCTTGCTAAAGAAGCTGGGGGTAAAGGTGTTGGACTAGCCAAGCATGTATCTAGACCAAAACCCTATTGAGCATCTGTGGGGTATCCTCAAATGGAAGGTGAAGGAGCTCAAGGTCTCTAACATCCACCAGCTCTGTGATGTCGTCATGAAGCAGTGGAAGAGGACTTCAGTGGCAACCTGTGAAGCTCTGGTGAACTCCATGCCCAAGAGGGTTAAGGCAGTGCTGGAAAATAATGGTGATCACACAAAATATTGACACTTTGGGCCCAATTTGGACAATTACACTTAGGGGTGTACTCACTTTTGTTTGACAGCGGTTTAGACATTATTGGCTGTGTGTTGAGTTATTTTGAGGGGACAGCAAATTTACACTGTTATACAAGCTGTACACTCACTACATTACATTGTAGCAAAGTGTAATTTCTTCAGTGTTGTCACATGAAAAGATATAATAAAATATTTACAAATATGTGTAGGGTGTGTGTACTCACTTATGTGAGATACTGTGTGTGTGTATATGTATGTATGTATATATATATATATATATATATATATATATACACACACACACATACACGCACTTTTCTATTTTAAACTGAATGAGCTGTTTTACAAGGTGAGGGTTTTCATATACAGTCAGGTCCATAAATATTGGGACATCGACACAATTCTAATCGTTTTGGCTCTATACACCACCACAATGGATTTGAAATGAAACAAACAAGATGTGCTTTAACTGCAGACTTTCAGCTTTAATTTGAGGGTATTTACATCCAAATCAGGTGAACGGTGTAGGAAATACAACAGTTTGTATATGTGCCTCCAACTTTTTAAGGGACCAAATGTAATAGGACAATTGGCTGCTCTGCTGTTCCATGGCCAGGTGTGTGTTATTCCCTCATTATCCCATTTACAAGGAGCAGATAAAAGGTCCAGAGTTAATTTCAAGTGTACTATTTGCATTTGGAATCTGTTGCTGTCAACTCTCAATATGAGATCCAAAGAGCTGTCAATATCAGTGAAGAAAGCCATTATTAGGCTGAAAAAACAAAACAAACCCATCAGAGAGATAGCAAAAACATTAGGTGTGGCCAAATCAACTGTTTGGAACATCCTTAAAAAGAAAGAACGCACTGGTGAGCTCAGCAACACCAAAAGACCCGGAAGACAACTGTGGTGGATGACCGAAGAATTCTTTCCCTGGTGAAGAAAACACCCTTCACAACAGTCGGCCAGATGAAGAACACTCTCCAGGAGGTAGGTGTATGTGTGTCAAAGTCAACAATCAAGAGAAGACTTCACCAGAGTGAATACAGAGGGTTCACCACAAGATGGAAACCATTGGTGAGCCTCAAAAACAGGAAGGCCAGATTAGAGTTTGCCAAACAACATCTAAAAAAGCCTTCACAGTTCTGGAACAACATCCTATGGACAGATGAGACCAAGATCAACTTGTACCAGAGTGATGGGAAGAGAAGAGTATGGAGAAGGAAAGGAACTGCTCATGATCCAAAGCATACCACCTCATCAGTGAAGCATGGTGGTGGTAGTGTCATGGCGTGGGCATGTATGGCTGCCAATGGAACTGGTTCTCTTGTATTTATTGATGATGTGACTGCTGACAAAAGCAGCAGGATGAATTCTGAAGTATTTTGGGCAATATTATTATCTGCTCATATTCAGCCAAATGCTTCAAAACTCATTGGACAGCGCTTCATAGCGCAGATGGACAATGACCCGAAGCATACTGCGAAAGCAACCAAAGAGTTTTTTAAGGGAAAGAAGTGGAATGTTATGCAATGGCCAAGTCAATCACCTGACCTGAATCCGATTGAGCATGCATTTCACTTAGTGAAGACAAAACTGAAGGGAAAATGCCCCAAGAACAAGCAGGAACTGAAGACAGTTGCAGTAGAGGCCTGGCAGAGTATCACCAGGGATGAAACCCAGCGTCTGGTGATGTCATCGTGTTCCACACTTCAGGCTGTAATTGACTGCAAAGGATTTGCAACCAAGTATTAAAAAGTGAAAGTTTGATTTATGATTGTTAATCTGTCCTATTACTTTTGGCCCCTAAAAAGTGGGAGGCACAAATACAAACTGTTGTAATTCCTACACCGTTCACCTGATTTGAATGTAAATACCCTCAAATTAAAGCTGAAAGTCTGCAGTTAAAGCACATCTTGTTAGTCTCATTTCAAATCCATTGTGGTGGTGTATAGAGCCAAAAAGATTAGAATTGTGTCGATGTCCCAATATTTATGGACCTGACTGTACTTTACATTGGTTTGCATTGGCAGCAAATGGGTTGCCTTACCGCTGTGCACGTTAATGCCTTTGCAATAAACGCACCATAACAGTGTGAAGATGGCTGTCTTTTTTAATGAATTCATAACTTAAATAGTGTTTTTATATCTGTCAGGTGTTCACCTTTCAAATTAGCACACTTTCATTATGTGCACTTTTATTGTGAGATTATGTTTATGCCAAGTAAGGGAGGATGAATATGATCTGACTGTGTCAGTTTTTTTTTTGCTCTCTGAGAAGCTATGAATACCCCAACAATTCCTGCATCCTATTTTCTTTATTTCAGTGTTACTGCTGTAAGACTGCCAGATATGGTAACATTTATCGTGTATGAATTCTGGGAAAGAGAGGAGGATTGGAAGAGGTGAGTGGCCTGGTGTCTGGATTTTAATGGGGAATTGGCTATGATTAGTGGCATACAGTAGTTTTGAAAGAACAATTCTCAATACTGTAAAAAATAAAGGATAGAAAACTTGCTTGGGAATAAACCAGACAATTTCTCAGATTAGAGTAAATATGTCAAATTTTGTAAAATATTTTGTTTAGAAAGTAGTAAAAATGCAAAACTGTGGGTTATAAATAAAATTCATTTTGGTGAAAAATACAAATATAAAAGGTATTTTAGACATGAGTTTTGAAATTATCCATAACCAGGATCTGAAGCAGTGTTGTAAGAACTTGAGTCTTAATATCGCCAAAGACCTTTGTATAGGAGGGATTGGATGCATGCTGACCAAAACATCCAAAACCCTGAAGTTGCAAATCAGTATACAGCCTGCATAGCTTATGTGCTATTCCCAGGCACAGATTCTGGGTCTGCACACAACATATTTCAGCATGCAGATCTGTGATCCGGTGAACAATAAATTGTGCTGAGCATTCACCCATACCATGTGTTTTTACAGCCTGTATATATCAGAGGTACATACAGACAGTAAGATCATGGCTGATATGCACTTGCATCCTGTGGTCATTAAGAAGGATCAGTAAATTTATATCTGTGTCTTGTGTGCAGGGAACCTAAATGAACCCCTGAATATTAGAAGACAGTTGCCCAGTCTATCTGCTTACATTAGATTGATGGATAACCTTATGATTGTGGGAGACCTTTGACTCTGCCTGCAGGCTGCTGTCATTGATAGTCAGTTGTGCAGGTTATAAAATGTGTCTTGATTGCTAATGTTAAATCATACAAAAGTCTGTACTGGCTCCTTGCCCACAAATCCCAACTCCTTCCCCATGCATCTTCTAAGCTATACAGTTTCAAAGCTAAAATGTAACTTTCACTTTCTTACTGGGGGATATTGTAACCAATGCTTAAAGGGTAACAATCCCTCTGGGTGATCAATGTCCTTTGCAAGGATGCTAACAAACATTGTTGCAAATTCCTATTTCTGCTCTGAAGAAAAAGCAGTTTGTTCCATTATGTCTTTTGGATACTGATTCTGAATGGGAATTACCAATTAATTTTAATCAGCTGGTGCACTTTCTGTGTTCTGATGAGAAAAGTTGCAGTGTCTGCATCCCTTTTAGAAGTTATTAACCCTTAGGGGGCATCTGACCAAAAATTGCATTTTTGTTGCAGAGGATGCTTAAAACCTGATTTTTATCTTGGTGTAGTTGTGTACTTGGTGAGTTCTTCACACAAGCAGAAAATTAAATTTTAGGAGGCATTCTGTAGAATTTTACAGAAAATAATAGTACTGCAGAATGAAAAACAAATGTAATTTGTAATAACATTAAATTACAATATGGCTTATTTATCAATTGTGTATGCTATATTCATTTTTTATTTATTTTTTTGCTATATTTCCCACAAAAGTGGAGCTTTAATTTAGCTCTAGTATGCATATGCCACTTCGACCCCTTTCGCACTGGGGCGGTTTACAGGCGCTATTGCAAACCGACCTGAAACAGCGGCTGCTTCTCCCGAGGGCTTTCACACTGGAGCGGTGCGCTAGCAGGACAGAAAAAAAAGTCCTGCTAGCCGCATCTTTGGAGCGGTGAAGGAGCGGTGTGTTTACCGCTCCTCCACCGCTCCTGCCCATTGAAACCAATGGGGCACCGCGGCTATACCGCAGGCAAAGCGTCTCTGCAGACGTCTCGGTAAAACCGCCCGCTAGCGGTGAAATAGCGCAGCGAAATAAGCGGTAAAGCGCCGCTAAAAATAGCGGTGCTTTACCGCCCATTCACTTCCCGCCCCAGTGTGAAAGGGGCCTAACATTTCCCCATTTTGCTGCATGCCTCTTTAATACTTCCAGCATTGTGCTGTACGTCACACCTCTGCTAAATGAAGGGCATAGGAATTTAGACACTGTCTGGTTATACTGCTACCTGCAGGAGGTATGGACAATGACAAACAAATAAATTGTAGGCCAGTTTTTTTTGCTAGTGCCCTAGGATAGACATCTTTTTTTAGCTCTGCTGTAAAATGCCTGACCAATTTTTGCTAGCCTTTTATTTTGGTATTTCTTCTCCTGTTGACTTCAGTCAAGATTCCTCACCGCATCGCTGTTTAAGCTGGTTGCTACATGGCGGCTGTCCAGTTCAGACTTTCCTTAATTTAGCTATGAAGTGCCAGATCTGGGCCCTGCTGGACTAGATGTGCAGGGCCAACCTCGAAGTGACCTTTAAGCACTGGATTTTGCCTTGGGCGATTTTCAGACATCAAGTACTGGTAAAAGGTACCTACAAAGCTCTTTCCAGGTCCAGAGGCATAGTATTACCCCAGCACTTGCCCTGTCTCTGAAGACTCATTCTGTTGAGTAAGTCTATCAGGCTGAGCACAGGGAACTACTTCATTATTTACTCCGCTGGGTGCTTTTCAAATTTCCTGCTACCACTGGTTTTACTGCGGAAAGGGTTTGTGCTGATGGACTGAGCACTGATGTCATCTACTGAGTGGAGTTTGTGTTGTGCACGCTCTTTTTTCCCCGCTGTTTGCCATAGAGGAAGCATCATTCTTGCTTTACAAAAAGAGTACTCTAGTCTGTTCCCATTGCCTTTCTACAGTGACTTTGGTCACCTCCAGCCTTCTGACCCTCATCAGCCTTCAGCTGCCTGAGTTTGTGAGTACCCAAGGCCCTGCTTCTTACCTTGAGCCTAGTTGCTTCACTGCCATGTGGTTGCAACATGTCTGTATCTATACACAGAGGGGACAGTCCCACTGCTTCCAGTTACCACTGATCACACTCTAACAATTTCAGAGGTAGCTATACACTTGCAAATTTTTGAACAAACCTTTGTACAATCATTCTTACGAAAATTCAAATCATTACATTTGATGATTTGACAAATGTCATTTGAAAGTGCTTCAAAAATGTTTGCTTTTAACAATAAATTTTGAAGTGAATGGACCTTTTCTAACAAAAGATAGAGATAAAAGGTAGAGAAGATGCTTTGAGCCAAATCCTTCAGTTATGATACTTGCAAGAAGCATCTAATCTGATTCCCTTGAAGATTGTCTTTTTGTGCCTACACTTAATACCATCATCAAGAATTCAATGAGAGGCTAGAGCGTATGCATCCCTCAACATTAGAGGTTCAAGGAAGGGTTGTCTGAGCCCCCCTCTTCTCCTTCATCTACTTTTGCAGTAAGTGTTCACAGTACCTCAGAGCCTGACTCTCAGACAGCCTAAAAGATGCCCCATCCAGGCCATCACTCCATTCATCAGTAAAATTTCCATTTCTTGGGGCATGTAAGACCCTCAGTGGTGCCTAGAACCTAGTACCTACTGGGTCAACAGGAACCAGATTTGACTGTTCCTCACCCGGATAGGGATCTGAATTTGCATTGCTGCCCATGCACATCTAATACTTCTCAGAGCATTGAGTAGTCATCATGAGTCCTAGTCGGGAAGAGTCCTTGTCGGGAAGAGTCCCTTGCTCCCATCAACATGGGGACAGGGTGATTTGAGGGGGGGGCGCAGTTCCCCCCCCCCCACGTTGAGGGCATATGGCCTGGTATAGTCCAGAAGGTGCCCACGCCTCAAGATCCATATCCAACTCCACGTCGGATCCCATTGATTGAAGTTGCATGAAAATCTGACATAAAGTCGCAGGGCAAAGTTGGATTAGAAGCCACGTAACAACAGTGTGAACATGGCCTGATACCAATGCTAGGAGTTTTTGCGTGCACTGACACCTGTGCTGAGGGTTATTATTGTGTCCACTGACATCAATGCTGTGACTTATTACATCCACTGACACCTGTGCTGGGGGTTATTCTTGCGTTCAGGAGGAGGGGGGGCCACACAATTTGGCATCTTCGCTGTGGGCACTGGTTGACTTTGTCCTGCTACTGCATGCATGGCCGGCTTTAGTTGACAAGATTTACCTCCTCCAGCAGCCCAAACAATGTGACAGTTATCAGCCTGGAGGTGGTCAATCTCAGTGGTAGCCCTACAGCCTAAAAGAGGTGACGCTGGCTATACACTAGTAGAATCTTGTTCGATTCTTGTTTGAATGTTCAGTTCTAAAATCGTTAATGTCATCAAATTGACTTCCGTTTTTTACCACAGTGATGGGAAAATTTAAAGGAGGGGGATGGAAAGATTTTCTCGAATGCATTTCTTGCAGTGTATGTAGTTTTTATTCAGGAAATTACATTTTCCTTTCAAAATCAGATGTTAAAAGCAAATATTACAACTAAAATTCATCTAGAAATCAAATCTACAAAGATTTTTTGTACAAATCTTTGTTCTTTGCCCTGTTTGATTTTTTTTTTAAATCAGCAGCTACAAATACTGTAACTGCTGACTTTGAATAAATGGACACTTACCTTTCCAGGGATCCAGTGCCGTCCTTACCTGAACCAGTTTCTTGACGGTCTTCGGGTCCCCAGCATGTTTACTGTGGGCAGCCAGCTGTGATTTTTAGCGGCCTCACAGCATGCTGCCCACTACTCATGTACGAGCAGCGCTGCTCTTTGCGATTGCCTTCTGGGACCTATGATGTGTCCCAGAAGGTTGTGAGCGGGGGGGAGGGAAGTGCGGTGGATCCGCCAGAGGGATCCGACTGGAAGTGGGAGCCGGTACCCGTCAAAACCCATGGACATAAAGCAGAACTTCCCCTTGAGGCCGGGTTCACACAACCAAAGATGCACTGGACCCTTTTCCAAATGCAAGACTGCGGCTGCCCCGGAGGTGTGTGAACCGGCTCCATTGCAAGCCGGGCACAATCCCCCATCATGCGAATTGGATGCGGTGAAATCTGCATCCAATTTGCATAAGTGTGAACCCAGCTTTATGGAGAATTTCTGCTTTAAGTCCTCAGCTAGATCAGCTGTGCAGCCTCCTAAAAGTAAGTAGAAATTCAGATTATAAAGGAAATGTTCTAGAGGAGCATGTTATTTAATAGCTGAGACATTGGGGTTAATTTAATAGGGCAAATAGGCTGTTCAGATTTATAAGTGTATGGCCAGCTTAACATAAAATAATTATTTCAGTAGCTGCTAAGGTAAACAGAAATAATAACAGGGACTGCTATAAACATACAAAATGTGGCAATCTCAGAGATCAGCTGAAGGGTAAGAAACACACTTTGCAGAGCTATTGGTAAGCCGTAGGAAACTTTGTGTACAAGCGTAGTTTCAATTCACTAATTAGTTTAACTGTCTTCACCCAGGCATCTGCAGAGTGGACCATGTAAGCAGTTCCAGCATGTGAAGGTCGATGCTCTCATTCAGCCAGAATCCATATCCAGTGTGTCTGTTCCAGGTAAGCTCTCACACATCTTATACAGAAGGCTTTAAAGCAAGTCCATCAGTTGCAACAGTCATTACATAAAAGCAACTAGGCAAGGTACTTGCACATGCCATAATGAGCTCTAAAATGCCATACTGGGAGCCTCCAATACTTAGGAACACGCCATATGAAAATTTGCACTTAGAGACCAAGGGCCCATGGATTTGTCCCAGGTTCCTCTCCCACTTTTGCAGCGGCAACCAGGCACACAGCAACATTCACTATTCTGGCTCAATAAAACAGGCCAGGGGTTGCCTTTTTCTTTATTTCTGAACAACTTGGATAGGGTACCGGGAGCTGTAGGATACCCCAGAACACTGGACACTCTGCATCTACGTCTTAGAACAGTTCCCTCAACAATACCTTAGGAAATGGACAGCACTGTGACACCAGAAGCAATGGCCCAGGCCAGGCAAGCCTTAGTATTAGTGTACCAGGGGGTTAAAAGCAGCAACAGTCACCCAGATCAGCCTGCACTCAGGTCTGTACTCACAAGTCCTACATGGAATCCCCTTTGTTAGCTTCAGAGTTTCTCAGGAAATAGGCTCTCCAGCTTTAGCATAGCTGGTTACCTCGATGAGCTCCTGTTAGATGTCAGCTGGGCTGCATACAAACTTTGACTCCTTGTGGCTTCACAGCCGGCTGCTCACTGTGCATGCATCTGTGCATCTGATTGGTCCATCACTTTCTGGAGGAGGGGGGCCAAACTTCTGTTTGGATTGCCGCAACAATCAAACTGGAATTGGGGGAGCGGGTACCTGTCAAAACCAGGTACCTACTAACCCAACACCCCCCCCCCCCCAAAAAAAAGATATGTGGCAAATGTGAAGGAGGAAGGGGGGTAGATTGGAACTTCCCTTTATTGGGTCAAGTTCCGCTTTGAGCGCCAACTCAATATTTAAATTTAGCGCAGGTCCAGGTTTGGGGGTTTCAGGTATTGTAGGTAAAAAATATATCAAATATAATGCTTCTGGGGTGTTAAGCAAGGTTTTTTTTTTTTTAAGGGAGATTTAAATCATATGAATATAAGGTAACCACTTGGTCTCGATCTTGTGGAGAAAAACATAAAGGCATGCAAAGAAAAAGAAAGTATTTCTAAATACTATCATTAAACAAACAGTTACCAGAATGCAACTTTATCACAATAGTAGTCCAATGTGTCAGGAATTGGAGAATGGTAAGTAGCACAAGGTGCTTCTAAGTGCAGTATGTCAGCAATTTTATTGAAAGGCAGTGGTTAAAAACACTGTGCCGAAAAAAGGCACCTGCAAGAAGTGAGAGTCTGGAGGAGTAAAATGGCCCCTGCACTTTCTGAAACCACCGTGGAACACATGGGGCGGAAGTGATGTCAGCAAAGGGGCGGTGACTAGTTTCAGAGCATGCTCAAAGGCTCCTTCTTCAGCGGTTTTGAAGAAGCAGCCTTTGAGCATGCTCCGATACTAATCACCACCCCCTTGCTGACGTCTCTTCTGTCCCATGTGTTTCATAGTGGTTTCACAAAGTGCGGCGGCCATCTTGCTCCTCCAGACTCTCAGTTCTTGCAGGTGCCTTTTCGGCACAGTAAAAGGGAAGACCATCTCAGGAAGGCTTCCTACATTGCTGAGCCTGTTTACTCTGTAATCCTGTAAGTGTTTTTAACCACTGCCTTTCAATAAAATTGCTGACATACTGCACTTAGAAGCACCTTTCTCTGCATATCAGTGTGTCAGGAATGAAAAAGGGTTGTTTCACCTAGCAGCCTATCAATTCCACCTGTCGCAGTTCTAAAGCAGTGTAAAGTGAAAGCTGAAATCCAGTTGGATGTTAAGTGCACCAACAGAAATGTTTCCTTAAAATGCATGTGCTACCAAATTGTTATTCTTAACCATACACACGATCGGACATTTTGACAACAAACTTCCAAATGACCAGTTTTTTCGAAAAATCCGACCGTGTGTATGCTCCATCGGACAAACTTTTTCGGTTTTCATCGGACAAATGTTCGCTTTGCAAACAGACAAACTTTTCGGCAACCAAAGTCCGATCGTGTGTACAGAAATCCATCGGACTTAAGTACAAACACGCATGCTCAGAACCAATTCAAAAGATCAACCAGCAATAGCAGAATTTGCCCAAAGGGTGGCACTAAAGAGCAGAAAAACCACGTAGTACGTCAATTACGTCACTACGTTCATGTTTGTTGGCTGAAAAAGTCCTGTCGTGTGTATGCATACCAAGTTCACAGCCAACACCCTTCGAACAAAAATCCACGGAAAAGTTTGTTTGAAGTCCGATCGTGTATATGAGGCTTTAATCTAATGTTTATCTGAATGTGGAGAATCGTAGTGTCATATTAAAATGCCCATACGTGCGCTATAGCGTGACTGTTCCCATGGCAAAGTTTGTTCCCTTTTCTAAAGATTGAATGTCACACAAATATTTCCAGCATAAAGCATAAAAAAAATTGCTTCTTAGTCTTTTGTTAACCCTTTGCACCACCAATTATAGAGTAGAAATTAGATGGTATGTCTACTGGTAAAGGTCAGCTGTCACTTGAGATGGAAGTATAACACAGCTTGATATTTGCTGTGTTTGCAGTATTTGGAGTGTATAGAAACTGATTTTCAAAGGATAAAGAGCACTCGTAAGCATCAGAAGTGCATCATCTCTATATTCTTTCAACAGTTTCTTCCTTCTCCCCATAGAAAACATAATGATTATGCATGTGATACATCCGTTCATTGGCCATGCTGGCTCTTAGCAGTTTCAAGTTAAATTGTTGACAGGCTCATTTGTTCCAGCCCATCATTGTCAGTAATAGCAGCCCTTGAATGCCTATCTTTGATTTTCAACTCTTGCTTAATTAGATCCATTTTTTTCCAGCTTCGTGGTGTATCCTGAGCCGAGACTGACAGCATTCTTGTAAAACTGTCCAGATTCTGTTTGTAACATCAGTGGCTCACTGAGACTCGTGTCATCGTCCCACCAGAAGAGCTCAATTATTCTGGCTGAGATATGTCTCCTCCTGATGACAATGTTCAAGTGCTGTCTTTTCAATCCACCTAGTGGGGAATGTATTTGCTTGTTATAAAGGGAAATCCTCAGAGAGCCAGCTTATGAAATGCCTCAAAATATAAACATAAAATTTAGAATTAATATAACCATATGTGAAAAACAGCCGTAGCCAGGATCAAGGAGCCCACCTTGTCACCCATATAAAACTAGACCTTTAGGGACTAGGCCCATGACACAGACCTTGAAAACTGCATGTGAAACCAAACCTGACTTTTGTTTATAGGTTAACAATACTCCACAGGTATACACAGTAGGATACAGTCGTAGGATACAGAAGTCAATTTTTTTAAGAAATGTTATTGAAAACTATTCACAGGAAACCACATTTCAGATGCTGGATTATTCATACATATAACTAACATGCTGATCTTTATTAGAAAAAAACATGGTAGACCCATTCTCACCTTCTAGTCCTAGATCTAATTTTAAAGAGCTTCCCCAGGAAACAGCAAGTCTAGGGCTACACTGGCGACTAACCACTTGTTGGCGGTCACCCCTCAGAGCACTGAAATTATTGTGTTGCTAATGGGATGATTGCCAGCAGGTAGTTACGTATCTTACTAGTAAAGACATTTAATTACCAGTGTAGCCCTAGCCTTACCCTCTTTTTACTCACAGATGGTGGCTGTCCAGTAATGTACACATCCCTGCCAGCTTATTAACTTCCATGGGAAATTATGGACTGTGAAAGGTCTGAGGCCTTATATGTCATTAGCTGAGATAAACTGGTTGTGAGGTACACATAGAGCTGAATATCCAGTGAAGTGCTTTCTGCAATTGTAGCAATTACCCGGTAATGGCCTTTGATGTTTCAACATACATCACAACTGGGAGCACACACAGGCCCGTCATCGCAACCAGGAGACACACACAGGCCCGTCATTGCAACCGGGAGACACACACAGGCCCGGCATTGCAACCGGGAGACACACACAGGCCCGTCATTGCAACCGGGAGACACACACAGGCCCGTCATCGCAACCGGGAGACACACACAGGCCCGGCATTGCAACTGGGAGACACACACAGGCCCGGCATTGCAACCGGGAGACACAAACAGGCCCGGCATCGCAACCGATAGACACACACAGGCCCGGCATCGCAACCGGGAGACACACACAGGCCCGGCATCATAACCGGGAGACACACACAGGCCCGGCATCGCAACCGGGAGACACACACAGGCCCGGCATCACAACCAGGAGACACACATAGGTTTGGCATCGCAACCGGGAGAGACACACAGGCCCGGCATCACAACCGGGAGACACACACAGGCCTGGCATCGCAACTGGGAGACACACACAGGCCCGGCATCGCAACCGGGAGACACACACAGGCCCGGTATCGCAACCGGGTGACACACACAGGCTCGGCATCGCAACCGGGAGACGCACACAGGCTGTCATCGCAACCGGGAGACGCACACAGGCCCGGCATTGCAACTGGGAGACGCACACAGGCCCGGCATTGCAACTGGGAGACGCACACAGGCCCGGCATTGCAACCGGGAGACACACACAGGCCCGGCATTGCAACCGGGAGACACACACAGGCCCGGCATCGCAACCAGTAGCACACACAGGCCAGACATCACAGCCAGGAACACACAGTCCCTACATCATAAACTGGAGCACACACAGGTCCGACATCACACACTAAAACAACACAGGCCCTACATAACAAACTAAAGCACACACAGGCCCTACATAAACTGGAGCACACACAGGCCCTGCATCGCAAACTGGAGCACACAAAGGCCCAGCCACCATCACAAATTGGAGCACTCACAGGCCCCACATCAGACTGAAGTGTACACAGGCTCTATATCACAACCAGAAGCATACATATGCCCTACATCACAAGTTCGGAGCACACACAGGCCCTGCATCAGACTTGGGAGCACACATAGGCTCAACATCACAACCAGGAGCACACAGGCCCAACAACACAAACTGGCACTCACACAGGCTCTATATCACAACCAGGAGCACACACAGGCCCAGCATCACAAACTGGAGCACACACAGGCCCAGCATCACAAACTGGAGCGCACACAGGACGAACATCACAAACTGGAGCACATTCAGGACGAACATCACAAACTGGAGCACACACAGGCCCAACATCACAAACTGGAGCGCACACAGGACGAACATCACAAACTGGAGCACATACAGGCCCAACATCACAAACTGGAGCACACACAGGCCCAACATCACAAACTGGAGCACACTCAGGCCTAACATCACAAACTCGAGCGCACACAGAACGAACATCACAAGCTGGAGCACATACAGGCCCAACATCACAAACTGGAGCACACACAGGCCCAGCATCACAAACTGGAGCGCACACAGGACGAACATCACAAACTGGAGCACATTCAGGACGAACATCACAAACTGGAGCACACACAGGCCCAACATCACAAACTGGAGCGCACACAGGACGAACATCACAAACTGGAGCACATACAGGCCCAACATCACAAACTGGAGCACACACAGGCCCAACATCACAAACTGGAGCACACTCAGGCCCAACATCACAAACTCGAGCGCACACAGAACGAACATCACAAGCTGGAGCACATACAGGCCCAACATCACAAACTGGAGCACACACAGGCCCAACATAACAAACTGGAGCACACACAGGCCCAACATCACAAACTGGAGCATAAACAGGCCCAACATCACAAACTGAAGCACACACAGGCCCAACATCACAAACTGGAGCATACACAGGCCCAACATCACAAACTGGAGCACACACAGGCCCAACATCACAAACTGGAGCGCACACAGGCACAACATCACAAACTGGCATGTACACAGTCCCAACATCACAAACTGGCATGTACACAGGCCCTATATTACAACCAAGTACACACACAGGCCCCACATCACAAATGGGATCACACACAGGACCCACATCACAAACTGGAATGCACACATGCCTTGCATTGTAACAACAGTGGCTTTAGTGTGAAGATATTGGGTTGATTTACTAAAGGCAAATAGGCGGTTTGCAAGGGAATTTTCTCTCAGCTTAATGAATTGGATGAAAATTTACTTTGTGCATGGTTGGAGGTTGGAAGTCAGCAGAGCTTCACTTCATTCACTAAGTGAGGGAAAACTCCTTTGCAAAGCACAAATTCCCTTGCAAAGTGAACAGCCCATTTACTTTTAGTAAATCAACCCCAATGTCTCAGCTATTAAAGAATGTGCTGCTCCAGGACACTTCCTTTATTATATGCATTTCTTCTTCTTTTCGGGAGGTTGCACAACTTGATCTAGCTAAGGACTTAATCTTAACCATCTCTAATGCAGAGATCTATACAGCTCTGACAGTCACCCTTTGTGAGTAATGTGAAAGAATTTAGCTTCATCCTGGAAAACATATTTAGCTGTATATCCTGGGGGCAGTTCTTCCTAATTTCATCCAATGATGCATGGCTAGGTTCACAGAGCCACTGAAGCAGCTGACACCTTTACCCAGTTATACATTCTTTTTTTACCCTGGGAATGATTAATATAGAAGACCTTCTCAGAATGTTGATTTCTTTTTTTTAATTATGTATTGTTTGATATTCTATATATGTAAACTGTTCACTATTGGTATGGGAATTAATGCCTAGTGCAATGCAAGTTGCTAGAAAATGTCTTTCCAAAGGAGTTATTTATTATAGGATATGTACAGTCGAGAAACGTACCTATTAAAACTCTTAAACTATGTTGTGTCATTGTAAAAAAAAAAAAAACTTTAGTTGTACTTTTATGATCGTTACGGCTTTTTAATTTTTTTATTTTGTGATTGCGCTACTAACTGCCTTTATTTTAAGAACATTTTATTTCACACCCACCTGTACTGTTTCTCTATGAAGTTGCTTATATTACTAGACAGATGCAAGTCTGACCTTCAAACATATGGGTTTGTTTAATAAGGTGCCATGAAAGTGCAATAGAACACTGCAGCCATCTCTCAAATGCAGCAACCTGAAAATAGATTGGCTGGTACGAGTTGCAATATTGTGATCAGCAGCGCCACCCATGGATGAAACTTGGTATAGCAGTTCATCCATCTAAATGCAATGGTTCCCTTTGTAAGCACAATTACTATTCTTATTTACTAATATGACCAATTTGTAGTGACCAATAGCAACCAGTCTGTTTTCAAGTTAAAGGAGCACTAAACCTTTTTTTTTTTTTGCTTAAAAATAACAAACATGTTATACTTACCTCCACTGTGCAGCTCGTTTTGCACACAGTGGCCCCGATCCTGGTCTTCTGGGGTCCCTCGGCGGCTGTCTTGGCTCCTCCCCGCAAGGACTCCACACCTTAATGCGAGTGAGCTCGCATGGTGTGGAGTGATTGCGGGCGCGCTCCCGTGATACAGCGGCGGCCATAGCCGCCGACTGTATCACTCGGCCCCGCCCCCCGGCGTGCCGCGTCATTGGATGTGATTGACAGCAGCGCCAGCCAATGGCTGCGCTGCTTTCAATCTATCCAGTGTAGCCAATCGGCGGCCAGGCAGAAAAACGAAGAGGATGACGGGGACGAGCATGGGACTTTCGAGGGGCCAGGTAAGAAAAACGGGGGCTCGGGGGGGGGGCGGTATTGTCGAATGTTTTTTCACCTTAATGCATAGGATGCATTAAGGTGAAAAAACATGTAACTTTACTACTCCTTTAACCTTGTCAGATGATGACAACTATGAAATAATCTTGCTTGCAGTTAGCTATATTTCATATTTATATTTTTTTAGTGTACTAATAAGGTTCATCCATGATGCTTAAAGAGAAGCACCTGTCCAGATAAACTATTGTTGGAGCGCTGAAGATTTGGTTCACAAAAATGTATTTTGTTTGGATGTGCCAAATAATAGTTAAAGAGTAAGAGCCAGTTCACACGGGGGCAACACAACACTTTGGAGGCGACCTGGAAGCAACCTGAGTCTGCACCACAGCGCGACATGGGGCGACTTACAAGTCGCCTCCAGGACAGGAGGCATTCCAGTGGCCAATCAACCTTGAATCAGCTCGGGGGGAGGGAGGGGTTTGCCCTAAAAACTATTTTCACTTCCTGAAAAGTCGCTGCAGTAAAGACAGTGATCCGACTTCTGAGGCAACTTCCATTGAAATCAATGGGTACAAGTCGCCTAGAAGTCGGATTGAAGTCGTACAGGAACCTTTTTTGAAGTCGGAGCGACTGCAGTCATGTACGTTAAGACGGCTCCATTCACTTCCATTAGTTTTAAAAACAGCGCGACTTGGGGCGACTTGAAGTCGGATTCCAAGTCGCCCCTGTGTGAACCGGCTCTAACTCCACTTTTGTTGAGAAAACATTCCACTCTGGGTGATCTATGTACATTACAAGGATTTTAGCAATCTTTGTTGCTGATTCCTACATTTTGCTATTCTGAAGAAATCCCTGTGTGTTTGCGTCCATGTGGTAAGTGAATAGAATAGGAGTGGTTTCATCATTTTTAATCAGCTGCTGCACATGCAGGGCTTTAATGAGGAAAATTGCAGGTTCTGCATCCCTTTAGCCCTGGTTCACACCTATGCAGGTTGCAGTTTGCATATTTCCAGGTGCATTTTGCGTTTTTTCAATACACGTTTTTGATCAATTGAAGTCTATGGAACCAAAAACCAGAAAAAAGTCCCAGGCCCTTTCCATAAAATGCACAGATGTGAACGAGACCCATAGGAAACCATGTTAAATGGACTGTAGTGTGTGTTCATGTTTAAGGCATGTGAACCAGGCCTTAAACATGATTTCCTATTGGGAATATCTCACCAAAATTTTTATTTTTGTTGCAGGGGATGCTTCTAGGGGGCGTTCTGTATACATTCTGTGTACAGAACACCTCCAGGCAGCCATATTGCATTTCATTTTACATAAAATTACAGAGCTGCAGATTAAAAAGGATAGGTAATTCTTAAAACATTTAACTACAATATGACTTGTGTCGCAATTGTATATGCTATATTATATATTTTTTTTGTTCCCCCCCCACAAAAGTGGAATTACCCTTTAAATTTGAAGGGTTGGAAAATAAAGTTGCGACTAACCATTTTTTTAAAAATTCCAAGTTACCACCTACCCCAAATAAATAATCGTTCAGAAAATAACTTTCCCAATATTTGGCACAGAATAGTAGTACACCAAGAGGATAATTGTGCAAGACAGTTACACATTCTACTAGCCGCCAATTAAACTATATGCGCTGCAACATAATAGTTTGACATGTGATGCTTTAAAATAAGATGTAATGTGTGACAATTTACATTCCTCAACAATCACCCATTGAGTATATATGGCTGAGATGTGATGCCAGACTTCACTAGAGTATGACGGTGCACAAAGGTAAATTTCCGGCTGCCAGTAAATCTGAGTAGCTGGAGGTTCAACTGCTTTATGAAATACATTTTTTTCCCCATTTGGATTCCCCTTAAAAGAGGATCTATCATGAAATATCATCCTGCCCTGTGATCATAAATGTTTGACCCGGGTCAGCTCCATGCTACCTTTCTAACTTGCTGAAAAATAACAATAATGCAGTCTGATAACTGGAAGAGGGAAGATGGAAGAAATGCTTCCCTATCTATGCCAAAGACTGATACTTGGGGACAAATGGGGCTAAAACCCCAGGATGGTTCAACTAGTGATCTGCAGCATTTTAACAATGGGTAAGCAGCTGTTATGTGGTAATTCTGCATGCAGCACAAGCTCTGATGAAGGGGGCAACTTTGAGCCCTGAAAAGAGTTGGCTGCACCTAACAATCTCATTAAAATGACTCAAAAACATTTTGGGCTCTAAGTGCTTGGTCTGGTGTTCCTGTCCTCTGCTCTTCTTACAGCAGACTGATGACATCATCTAAGCCTAGGCAAAGCCACTTTATTTGGTCAAGAACTGTTAGAGTGGTTCTAAAGGCTCTAAGCTTTTTTTACCTTCATGAAGGTAAAAAAAAACTTCTCTGTGCAGCAATGCCCCCAGCCCCCCCTAATACTTACCTGAACCCCATCTTAATCCAGCGATGTGCACGAGAGCCTCAGCTCTCCAGGGAATTCGCACTCCTCATTGGCTCCTGCTGCTGTCAATCACAGCTAGTGAGCCAATGAGGGGGCAGGGCCGAACCATGGCTCTGTGTGTGAATGGACGCGCAGAGCAGCGGATCGGGAGAGAGCCTGCCTGGGTTCCCCTATAGCAAGCTGTTTGGATAGAGGGACCAGGAGCGCCGGCAGGGGACCTGTGAAGAGGAAGATCCGGACCGCTCTGTGATCCACTGCACAGAGTAGGTGAGTATAACATGTTTGCCATTTTTAAAAAAAGTGCCGATATTTATTAATGCAGTGTATAATTACCTAAAGATTCAGTTTAAATACATAGAAACATACAGGAAAGGTAGTTCATAAATGGTCTGTGAAATGTTCCTAGGGGGAGAAAATAATATCTGTCTTGATATTTTCTCAGTACGATTGTCATGTTGATCTACAGCCTTCCCTGGCAACAAAACATATGATTGCCTTTGTATGGTCACCTGCAGCTATGGGTTTTGCATTAAATTATGCAGAGTTTCATGTGTCAGCAGTGCCAGCAGGACAACAACCCTAAACATACAGCCAGAGCTACAATGGAATGGTTTTAGATCAAAGCATATTCATGTGTTAGAATGGCCCAGCCAAAGTCTAGACCTAAATCCAATTGAGAATCTGTGGCAGGACTTGAAAATTGCTGTTCACAGATGCTCTCCATCCAATCTGACAGAGCATGAGCTATTTTGCAAAGAAGAATGGGCAAAAATGTCACTCTCTAGAGCTGATACAGATCCAAAAAAAAACTTGCAACTGTAATTGCAGTGAAAGGTGGTTCTACAAAGTACTGACTTTGGGCTGAATACAAATGCACACCACACTTTTCAGATATTTATTTGTAAAACCATTTATAATTTTCAATCCACTTCACCATTATGTGTCACTTTGCGTTGGTCTATCACATAAAATCCCAATAAAATACATTAACAATTTTGGTTGTAACAGGACAAAATGTGGAAAATGTCAAGGGGTATGAATACTTTTTCAAGGCACTGTAGGTCACAATAATATACTTATTCAACATGTTAGCTCTTTGGCCTGTGCTGTGCATACAGATGTAGTAAAAAGTTCAAATTACAGAAGATTATCATTGGTGAAAAATCCTGTGCCAAAGGGCCTGTCTTTATTGGTGGACGAGTCCTCTGTTCACTGACCAAAGTGCTGAAAGTGACAAAGAAATTTAAATCCCATACAATCAATCACTTTGTTCACTTTTATGGACCTTACACACAGAAGATCCATCTTATGAGATCAGCCTCCAACAAATCATTCAATATAGTTTCCTAGTAGAAAGTAATAGTAATTAATCTACTCTATAGGTTTGAATGGGTGCAGGAGATTAATTGTTCATTCATGAGACTGCTGGATGCATTTTCTTTTCTGAAGGATTCCCCCGGGGATCAGTCTCATCAGGCTGCTGGTTTAACAATCTCCCGCAGCATCGAGTTTCTGTTCTTGAGACACTTTCCAAAATGTAGAAGATTAACCAGTTGTGGGGCTAAACCTCATCTTATAGTGGTTGTAAACCCTGTATTTAAAAAAATAAAAATAACACCTGCGAGACAAAGCCATAATGAGCTAGTATGACTAGCATACTAGCTCATTATGCATTACTTACCTTAGATCCTCGTCTCTCCCCCTCCAGCCGCAGCCATCACTCCACAGATACCCGGAAGGTTACTTCCGAGTATCGCTGCTCCAACCAATCACAGCGCTGCTGCGGCGCTGTGATTGGCTGGAGCGGCAAAGACGTCACTGCGCACATGCGCGCGGGAGACGTAAAGTCCGGCAAGGCCGGATTTGTGAATGGGGATTAACCCTGTGAATGCACCGTTGTCTACGGCGCGCATGCGCCGTAGACAACGTTGTAAAACTTTTTGGCAAATATCTCCTAAACCGTGTAGGTTAACCACTTGACCACTGGGCACTTAAACCCCCTTAATAACCAGACCAATTTTCAGCTTTCGGTGCTCTCACATTTTGAATGACAATTACTCAGTCATACAACACTGTACCCATATGAAATTTTTGTCCTTTTTTTCACACAAATAGAGCTTTCTTTTGGTGGTATTTAATCACTGTTGGTTTTTTTATTTTTTGCGCTATAAGAGAAAAAAGACTGAAAATTTTGTAAAAAAATGATTTTTTTTTCGTTTCTGTTATAAAATTTTGCAAATTACTATTTTTTCTTCATAAATTTTGGCCAAAATTTATACTGCTACATATCTTTGGTAAAAATAAGTACAAATTGGTGGATATTATTTGGTCTTTGTGAAAGTTATAGAGTCCACAAGCTATGGTGCCAATATCTGAAAATTGATCACACCTGAAGTACTGACGGCCTATCTCAATTCTTGAGACCCTAACATGCCAGAAAAGTACAAATACCCCCCAAATGACCCCTTTTTGGAAAGAAGACATTCCAAGGTATTCAGAAAGAGGCATTGTGAGTTTTTTGAAGTTGTAATTTTTTCCCACAATTCTTTGCAAAATCAAGATTTTTTTTTTCTCTTTTTTTTTTTCACAAAATTGTCATATTAGCAGGTTATTTCTCACACACAGCATATGCATTCCACAAATTACACCCCAAAACACATTCTGCTATTACTCCCGAGTATGGCGATACCACATGTGTGAGACTTTTACACAGCGTGGCCACATACAGAGGCCCGACATGCAGGGAGCACCTTCAGGCGTTCTGGAGCACCCAGGCCAATTCTGACATTTCTCTCCTACATGTAAAAATCATCATTTGTTTGCTAGAAAATTACATAGAACCCCAAAACATTATATATGTTTTTTTAGCAAAGACCTTAGAGAATATAATGGTGGTTGTTGCAACTTTTTATCTCGCACGATATTTGCGCAGCAATTTTTTTAACGCGTTTTTTACGGAAAAAATATGTTTTGTGCTTAAAAAAAAAAAAAACAGTAAAGTTAGCCCAATGTTTTTGCATAATGTGAAAGATGAAGTTACGCCGAGTAAATAGATACCTAACATGTCGCCCTTAAAAATTGCACACACTCGTGGAATGGCGCCAAACTTCGCTACTTAAAAAATCCCCATAGGCGACGCTTTAAATATTTTTACTGGTTACATGTTTTGAGTTACAGAGGAGGTCTAGGGCCAAAATGATTGCTCTCGCTCTAACGTTCGCAGAGATACCTCACATGTGTGGTTTGAAAACCGTTTTCATATGTGGGCGGGACTTACGTATGCGTTCGCTTCTGTATGCGAGCTCACGGGGACAGGGGCGCTTTAAAAAAAAAAATAATAATTATTCTTCATTTTACTTTATTTATTTTAGTTTGACATGTTTTTCCGCCCTAAACATTTTTTTGATCACTTTTATACCTATTACAAGGAACGTAAACATCCCTTGTAATAGGAATATGGCATGACAGGTCCTCTTTACAGTGAGATATGGGGGGGGGGGTGTCAATAAGACCCCACATCTCACCTCTCGGCTGGGAAGCCTGAAAAAAAAACAAAAAAAAAAAACAACAATCCTGGCTTTGATCGTAGCGGTGAGTCGGTAGAAGCACCGGAGGGCGGCGGGGGGGGGGACATCCCCTCTCGCCTCCCGTAAGAATGATCAAGCGGCGGAACAGCCGCTATGATTGTTCTTATGGTGTAGGGAATCGCCGGCTGAAAAAGCTAATATCTGAATGATGCCTGTAGCTGCTCCCATCATTCAGATATCCCCGCACAAAGTCAAGGACGTCATATGACGGCCGGAGGGCGGGAAGTGGTTATTGCAGAGTATTGCCGGGCATTGCGGCGTATTGCCGGGCATTGCGGAGTATTGCCGGGCATTGCGGAGTATTGCCGGGCATTGCGGAGTATTGCAGGGCATTGCGGAGTATTGTGGACTATGGCAGGGTATTGCGGTGTATGGCAGGGTATTGCGGTGTATGGCAGGGTATTGCACGGGTATTGCACAGGGTATTGTGGAGGGTATTGCACAGGGTATTGCAGAGTATTGTGGAGGGTATTGCAGAGTATTGTGGAGGGTATTGCAGAGTATTGTGGCGGGTATTGCAGAGTATTGTGGCGGGTATTGCAGAGTATTGTGCAGGGTATTGCAGAGTATTGTGCAGGGTATTGCAGAGTATTGTGCAGAGTATTTTGCAGAGTATTGCGCAGGGTATTGCAGAGTATTTTGCAGGGTATTGCAGAGTATTTTGCAGGGTATTGCAGAGTATTTTGCAGGGTATTGCAGAGTATTGTGCAGGGTATTGCAGAGTATTGTGCAGGGTATTGCAGAGTATTGCACCAGGGTATTGCAGAGTATTGCACCAGGGTATTGCAGAGTATTGCACCAGGGTATTGCAGAGTATTTCGCAGGGTATTGCAGAGTATTTCGCAGGGTATTGCAGAGTATTTCGCAGGGTATTGCAGAGTATTGCAGAGTATTGCACCAGGGTATTGCAGAGTATTGCACCAGGGTATTGGCAGGGTATTTTGCAGAGTATTGGCAGGGTGTATTGCAGAGTATTGGCAGGGTATAGCACAGGGATGGCTGAGCAGGGATGGATGGATGGCTGGATCTGTGACTGCAATTGTCACAGATCCAGCCCACAGTGCTGCTGCTGCCATCCGCTCCCTCCCCTCTCCTCTCACACTGTACCGATCGGTACAGAGAGGGGAGGGAGGAACCGGCGTCATCAAATGACGCCGGTCTGTTTACAAGTGATTGCTCCGTCATTTGACGGAGCGATCACGTGGTAAACGGCCGCTATCAGCGGCGATTTACCGCGATTCGTGATCCGCCGGGTCCTCTGGACCCGGCGGTCACGGAGTTTCCCGTGTGCGCGCCCCAGGGGGCGCGATTCTGGGAGGACGTTATATAACGTCCTCCCAGAGTTAAGCAACCACCTTGTCGACGTTATTTGTCGGCAGGTGGTTGTTAAGTGGTTAAGGAGATATTTCTTGTACCTACAGGTAAGCCTTAATCTAGGCTTACCTGTAGGTGCAAGTTGTAATGGAGGGTTTACAACCACTTTAATACCTTGAGCGTACACATACGGCCATTGCTTGCACTGTACTATTCCCATAAGTGCAATTGCTTGGACCCAGCAGTCAGTCTGAGACCCCGGAGAAGGTTTGATAGTGGTGTTTGATCTAAAATGGCTTTGTTTACAGATCTAGTGGCAGATTGAAGATAAGTCTTAATAAGAAAAGACAGTCAATAGGCCACAGGTAACTACTAAGGGACCTTGAGTGAATTCTGTACTTAGGGCAGCCTTCTCAACCTTTATAAGAAAGAGGAACTTGCAATAACTTTTTGGGTATCGAGAAACCCCTGCTAATAATTACTCACACTACGTTGCTCTTTTGGCACGGAGCACTTTATATGGAAGAACAACAGTTGATGATGAACTTTTGGTTATATTGGACTGTTTGGTTATTATAGTGCAAAATTGTGCCAAAATGAACAGTTATAGAGAGCAATATTGGATCACATGTTATTTGAGTTAATGACAGCGCTGTGGTAGAGGTGGTTTATTGCTCTTTATAACAAAATATATCCTCAGTAACAACAATAATCAAAAGAAGCAAATAATATCCAGTACAATAAAGTAGTGTCCTATCACAGTGGTGGTTTGTGAAAAAGTGTCCCCTTACGTTGGTGGCTAATGGAGTGCTCCTTTACTTTGGTGGCCATTGGCGATGGGCCCCCTTAGATTGGTAATCAGAGGGAGAGGACGCCATTACACTGGTGCTCATTGGGAAGAATTTCACTCCCTTACATTGGTGGTCAGTAGAAAGACTTCCAACAACCCGTTGTTGTCCGTAGTTACTTATCTGAAAAGCCGATCTTGCTAATTTCTCAAAGAATCTCTAACAACTTAGTTGAGACAGGCTGACTTAAGGTATATACAATAAGCAATCAGAGTACCACAGAAATAAATCAGTTGAATGGTCAGGTTAAAAAGTGTTTTATTTTAACTCCAAAGGACAATACACAATGTGTTACAAAAATGCTTCTTGATTCAGGGGCGGATCCGGGGGGGGCAACAGGGCAATTTCCCCCCCCCCCGAGACCACCTGTCACACTCGCTTGCTGTTTTTTTTTTTTTTTTTTTTGTGCCCGATCTTCCGGAATTTGGGGACCCGGTACCGGCCGGTCATAGGTCCCCTGTTTGAAGTTTGGTGTCTGGGAGACCTACGGCCGGGGAGAACCGATTTTTCAAAGCCGGGCACTCCTTCCATAGACTCCCATGTTAAACATCAGTCTAGTCATAGGCACAGTGAAGCATGGGCAAAGTGAGGCATGCAGATGGACACCCTAGGCTTATACTCAAGTCAATAAGTTTTCCCATTTTTTGGGGGTAAAATTAGGTGCCTCGGCTTATATTCGGGTCGGCTTATACTCGAGCATATACAGTACTTGTTCTGCGGCTGCCGCTGCCTCTCTGAGTCTCTCTCTCAGTTTCTCACATCAGCCGATCAGCGGCGCCGAGAGAGAGACTCATCTAATGTAGTTACGCGGCGCACTGACACGATACCAGGAGCGGAGGAGGAGGTGGGTGGAGCCTCTTCCCTGCACTCGTTGCTAACTCCTGGGTCGCTTGGCGTCTAGCAACGAGTGACGTCAGTGAGTCACGTCGGGCCGCTCTGCAGGCAGGTGTGATAGCGTGCAGCTCCACAGACGGGTAAGAAAGCGGGCGTCTCCGCTTGAGGCACGGTTTGTGGGCGGGCAGCGCGGTTCATATGCCGACCGTGCTGCTCAGTGTGTTGGCAGCGCAGGTGAGAGTGAGAGAGCAGGCTCATCTCTCACCGCCCGTGCCTGCCCTGCATTCCTGCAGTGACTTCCGCCCTCACTGTGCAGGCAGCAGAGAGATTACATTATCTCTCTGCTGCCTGACTCTGGGAGTCTGGGACACAGCAAGAGACAACCAAAACTACACCTTAGCAAGCAAGTTAGTGACAATCCGCAAATTGTGTCAGGTGACGTGGCAAATGACAATCTGCATCTGGTGGCAGGCAAGTGACAATCAGCAAGGTGTGGCAGGTGAGTGGCAAGTGACAATCCGCAAGGTGTGGCTAGTGACAATCCGCAAGGTGTGGCAGGTGATGTGGCAAGTGACAATCCACAAGGTGTGGCAAGTGACAATCCACAAAATGTGGCAGGAGACGTGGCAAGTGACAATCCGCAACGTGTGGCAAGTGACACGCTCAGGGCTCCCACTAATTGCAGGCGACGGTGGCAAGTGACACGCTCAGGGCTCCCACTAATTGCAGGCGACGGTGGCAAGTGACACACTCGGGGCTCCCACTGATTCTGCATTGAACTATTTAATTTTATATTACAATGTAATAATAGAAATAATGCGCTTCAATCATCCTGACACCATAACAACCATGGTGCCGGGATGATTGAAGCGCCGACACCAGCCATTTCCCCGATAAATTTCCCACAAAAGAAAACTCTGGATCCGTCCCTGTCTTGATTGGGGCTTTGCTCCTCTCTTCCCTCTTTGCAGGCATAATAGTGCAGGCTCAGGGGAAAGAAAAGAGCCCTGAAGAAGGGCTCTATACCCTAAGTCTGAGGCCCCTGTCTGTGTTGTGGGAGCGCTGACAACTCCTGTGAGAATTAAAGGTGAAAGGGTGCTATACTCTTCATAAATATATTGTAACAATGGTATTGCTTTAATGCTTGCTGAGCTGCAAAGTCAAGATGAGGCCAATCCAGTGTTTTGCAAAGTGGTAGAATTATAGCTTTTTCTTTTGAGTAAATACTATCTGTAGCGTGCCATTGCTGAGCCAGTGGTCTACTGTGACACCCAGATCTTTTTCTTTTCCTGATTCCCCCAGAGGTTCTTCCTCTAGCGAGTAACTTGCATTCATCTATATAGCTCCCAAGTGCATAACTCCACCTTTTATTAAACCTCATCTGCCATGTAGCTTAGCTGCCTAATGCCTCGTATACACGACCGGTTTTTCCGACGGGAAAACTGCTATGAGAGCTTTTCGTCAGGAATTCCGGCCGTGTGTATGCTCCATCGCAGTTTTTCCAACGCGAAAACTGCCGGGCAAAAAAAAATGGAGATCATGATCTCTTTTTTCCCGTCAGGCAAAAAATCTGAGGGGAAATCTGTTCGTCTGTATGGTTTTCCGACAGGCAGAAAACCGAGCATGCTCAGAATCAAGTATGAGACGGGTGCGCTCGTTCTGGTAAAACTAGCGTTTGTAATGGAGATAGCACATTCGTCACACTGTAATGGACTGAAAAGCACGAAGGCTGAAAAGCGCGAATCGTCTCTCACCAAACTTTTACTAACACAAGGATCAGCAAAATCAGCCCAAAGGGTGGCGCCGTTGGGATGGAACTTCCCCTTTATAGTGCCGTTGTACGTCACTGCGCTTTGGACAGGCGGACTTTTGTCTGAGCTTGTGTATGCAAGGCAAGCTGAGAGGAATTCTGTCGGGATAACTGTTGGATTTGTATCCGTCGGAAAAAACAGTTGTGTGTACTAGGCTTCACTCTCCGTTTTAGAAGGTCATCTTGTAAAGCTTCAATATCTTGTGGCAAAGTTTTTGCCCTGCGTAGCTTGGTTATATTAGCAAACACTGAGATTGAAGTACCAGAAAACAACTTTTTATTTTAGATTATAAAATGGGGCAAAACAAAACAATATTTGTATTTTAATGTAGCACTAGTTTTTTAAAACCATCCTTGGTCAAACTGGGAAAGCAAATCTGAACATGGAACACGATTTGGCGTTCCTGGAAGATTAGTCAAAGTAGTTTAATGTTTCTAAATGTAAAAGAATGCACCTAGTGAAAAATAATTCCTTGATGGAGCACAACGATGGGGATGCAGTGTTGGCCAGCACTACGGAGGAAATAGATTTGGGGTTACTTATTTCAGATGATTGCAAAATGAGCAAACAGTGTGACCAGGCAGTGGGAAGACGAAATAAAATTCTAGGATGCATCACTAGAGGAATCATCAGTTGGAGGAAGGAGGTCCTGATTCCCATCTACAGATCTTTATTGACACCCATTTAGAATCCTATGTTCAGTTCTGGAGACCTCACCTACAGCAAGATTTTGATAAGATAGAACAGTCCAGAGACAAGTAACAAAAATGGTGAAAGGTCTGGGGGATAAAACCTATTGAAAGCGACTTCAGGAACCTAATATGTACAGTCTGGAGGAAAGAAGGGAAAGGGGAGACATGACTGAAACCTTTAAAAACATCAAGTAGGTCAGGCATGTCCAAAGTCCGGCCCGCCTTCTGGTTTGATGTGGCCCCCACTTGGGATTTACATATACATTCTAATGTGGCCCCCCAAGTATATCCGCGTGTTATTTATTTAAATTTTTTCGGATTCATTTTCAGCATGACAAATTCCGAGCGCCGCTCTCATTGTTAGGATGCACAGATCTGGAAATGTCACAGTGCCTGTGATTGGCTCTGCGCGCTGTCAGCTTCATAGACTTGTGAACATGCCCATCTAACACGCCCCGCTCATCCTAACAATAAGAACGGCGCTCGGCACGCAGAGGCAGAGATTTTGAAAAATGTCACAGTGCCTGTGATTGGCGGTGGCGCTGCACTGTCATCTTCCTTGCGGGCTCGGGCACATCTACTTGTGAACACGCCCGACCTTCCTTTCAGTCAGTGAGAGGGCTGGATGGCTGAAGGAGACGTCGCTACAAAAATACAAAAAAGTAAATGAAACACCCAAGCTCATCTTTAATGGCTGGCTGCAGAAGGAAAGAATATTATTTAAAAAAAGTACATAAAACACCCAAGCTCATAATTTGCATTTGATTTTATTGGTTCAAAGAAAGTCAGGTAAAATGGTTGGCCCTCACGCATGTTCACTTCATGAAATCTGGCCCTCTTTGAAAAAAGTTTGGACACCCCTGAAGTAGGTGAATAAGGTTCAGGAGGGCAGGATTTTTAATATGAAGCCAAGATCAAGAACACGGGGACATGACCTCAAACTAACAGGAGGAAAGTTCAATGCTTGGAAAAGATTTCCAGCAGAGGTAGTGAGTCTGTCAACAGTAAAAGGATTCAAAACAATCTTGGGACAAACACAGATCTATACTCCGATTTAAAATAAATTATGTATACACAGTATCTCACAAAAGTGAGTACACCCCTTACATTTTTGTAAATATTTCATTATATCTTTTCATGTGACAACACTGAAGAAATTACACTTTGCTACAATGTGTACAGCTTGTATAAAGCCTCGTACACACGACCGAGTTTCTCGGCAAAAACCAGCAAGAAACTTGCTGGCAGAGATTTCTTGCCGAGAAATTCGTTCGTGTGTATGGTTTCTCGTCAAGAAAAGCGACAAGAATCTCGACGAGAAAATAGAAAACCTGCTCTCTATTTTCTCGTCGAGATTCTCGTCAGCCTGTTTCTCGATGAGAAAATTGTGTGTGTGTACACTTACCTGTTCGCCGGGAAGCCCGCGCATGCTCGAAATGACTTTGACGCATGCGCGGTAGCTTCCTAGGCATAGGTAAGGTGAACCAAGATGGCGGCGACGGCATCGAATGTGACGAGCGCATGCTCGTCGTATTCGATGACGTCACCGCGTACGCTCCATTCAAAGAACCGCGGGTTCTTTGAAATGAGCGCGTGTACACTCAGCCGGGACAAGTTTCTTGTCCAAGGATCTCGTCGAAAAAAACGACATGTTGTTAACGACGAGATTCTCGGCCGTGTGTACGAGGCATAACAGTGTAAATTTGCTGTCCCCTCAAAAGAACTCAACACACAGCCATTAATGTCTAAACCACTGGCAACAAAAGTGAGTACACCCCTAGGTGAAAATGTGCAAATTGGGCCCAAAGTGTCAATATTTTCTGTGGGTCACCATTATTTTCCATCACTGCCTTAACCCTCTTGGGCATGGAGTTCACCAGAGCTTCACAGGTTGCCACTGGAGTCCTCTTCCACTCCTCCATGATGACATCACAGAGCTGGTGGCTGTTAGAGACCTTGCTCTCCTCCACCTTCCGTTTGAGGATGCCCCACAGATGCTCAATAGGGTTTAGGTGTGGAGACATGCTTTACCAGTCCATCACCTTTACCCTCAGCTTCTTTAGCACGGCAGTGGTCATTTTCGAGGTGTGTTTGGGTCATTATAATTTTTGGAATGCTGCCCGGCAGTCCAGTTTCCTAAGGGAGGGATCACACTCTGTTTCAGTATGTCACAGTACATGTTGGCATTCATAGTTCCCTTAATGAACTGTAACTTCCCAGTTCTGGTAGCACTCATGCAGCCCCAGACCATGACACTTCCACCACCATGCTTGACTGTAGGCAAGACACACTTGTCTTTGTACTCTTCACCTGGTTGCCGCCACATACGCTTGACACCATCTGAACCAAATAAGTTTATCTTAGTCTCATCAGACCACAGGACATGGTTCCAGTAATCCATGTCCTTAGTCTACATGTCTTCAGCAAACTGTTTGTGGGCTTTCTTGTGCATCATCTTTAGAAGAGGCTTCCTTCTGGGATGACATCCATGCAGATAAATTTGATGCAGTGTGCAGCGTATGGTCTGAGCACTGACAGGCTGACCCCCCCCCCCCCACCCCTTTCCACCTCTGCAGCAATGCTGGCAGCACTCATACAGCTATTTCCCAAAGACAGCCTCTGGAGATGACGCTGAGCATGTGCACTCAATTTCTTTGGTAGACCATGGAGAGGCCTGTTCTGAGTGGAACCTGTCCTGTTAAATCGCTTTATAGTCTTGGCCACCATGCTGAAGCTCAGTTACAGGGTCTTGGCAATCTTCTTATAGCCTAGGCCATCTTTATGTAGAGCAGCGGTCTCAAACTGGCAGCCCTCCAGCTGTTGCAAAACTACAAGTCCCATCATTCCTCTGCCTGTGGGAGTCATGCTTGTAACAGTCAGCCTTGCAATGCCTCATAGGACTTGTAGTTTTGCAACAGCTGGAGGGCCGCCAGTTTGAGACCCCTGATGTAGAGTAGCAATTCTTTTTCCAGATCCTCAGATTTCTTTGCCATGAGGTGCCATGTTGAGCTTCCAGTGACCAGCGTGAAAGCGATAACACCAAATTTACACACCTGCTCCCATTCACACCTGAGCCATGACAACAGGGAGGGAAAAGGCTAATTGGGCCCAATTTGGACATTTTCACTTAGGAGTGCACTCACTTTTGTTGCCAGCGGTTTAGACATTAATGGCTGTGTGTTTAGTTATTTTGAGGAAACAGCTAATTTACATTGTTATACAAGCTTCACACTCACTACTTAACACTGAAAAAAAATACACTTTGCTACGATGTAGTCATATGAAACGATAATAAAATATTTACAAAATGTGAGGGGTGTACTCACTTTTGTGAGATACTGTATAGACACACAGTATATGGAATATGGGTTGTTTAACGCATAAGGCAGGGATTTTACTTCTACTGGTGACATATTTTAAGTTAAATTTCTGGCAAATTCTAAAACAGTAAAGGGAATGCAAGTGATAACACTTTTCTGGTGGTATGACCACTTTAACAGGGCATGCATGCATGCTAGTTTCAGTACAAGCACAATTCAGGAAGTTCTTACTATCACAACTTTTGGAATCTGTCACTTGACTGCGACAGAGTCAAAAAGAATTCCAGTTCACAGATAAGCAAATTAGCAATGATTAAGACTAATGACTAGTACACACAACCGGGATACCTGTCAGGAAAAGATCCGCCTGAAATCCCAGGTGGAAAACCGAGAGCTTGCTCTCTACTTTTCCCCTGTACAGACGCTCGGTTTTCCTGTCAGGAAAACTCAGATGAGAGCTTTTCCTCGGGAATCCTGACCGTGTTTTATGCTCCATCTGAGTTTTTCCCCACAGGAAAACGGCCAAAAATGGCCGGGTTCTGCTACACGTGGCCGGGTTTTCTGACAGATAAAAGTCAGTTGGGAATCCCGGCGGGAAAAAGGAGAGAGCTGGTTCTCTTTTTTTTTTGTCCGGCCGGTTTGGCCGTTTTTCCATAGGAAAAACTGCGAGGAAGCATGCACACGGCCGGCATTCCAAAAGCTCCCCTCGCAGTTTTCCCGTCGGAAAACCCGGTCGTGTGTACGGGGCATAACTCTTGGCATAGAGGGAGATCCCAGTGCATAGGAGATGGGAAACAGTCATTGATGTGATAGAATCCTGCGTAGGGTTCCTAGGACATTGGCTTCCTTGCCATTTATCCCCAACCGCATTAGGCTGCCAACTGGAAGATTCCCAGGCCAACAGCTGAAAGTGAATAAAGGGTTGGGATGCTCACTGCCATTATCCAAATATGACCATGGAGATATTTGGGGAATGACGTTAGCTGGCATCCCTGCCTCTTTGTTAGCTTTTGGTCAGGGATCTCCCAGCTAAAAAGTAAACAAAAGGGTGTGGATAGTGGCCGACGTCTTGGGTAATGGCTTCAACCATCATACAGGCTCTTTGTCTACCTTTACCTTTCACCCTGGGAATCTCCTAGCGGGCAGATAAATAAGTGATCTGTAGGGATGAGCTTTGTGTTTGAGTCGAACCCATGTTCGACTCGAACATTGGCTGTTCGATTGTTCGACGAAGATCGAACATTATGGGCCGTTCGCGCCAAATTCGAGTGGCATGTCACGGCCCATAATTCACTGCGGCATCGCAGTGCATTGCTGGCTGATGATTGGCCAAGCATCCACTATGACCCGCATGCTTGGCCAATCACAGCGCCGTCTGAACAGAGAGTGCTTTGGCCAATTATGGCTCAGGGGGTTTAGTACACCCCCCACACTTGGCGGCCTTGTGTAGTGTGTTGGAGTTGTTTAAAGTAAAGAGACAGAGACAGTGTCATTTATATTGAGTTAGATAGAGCAGGCAGGCGAGTCAGTTAGCTGCAGTTACAGTGTGTAGAAGATATATATGCATCCTAGGTTGTATATACATTTATACACTGTATTCAGTTTAGCTAGATCCGTTCCTGTTATTCTCTATACTGTGACAGGCAGGCAGGTGATTGTGCTAGCTGCAGTCAGTGTTTCACTTAGTGTATTGTGTGCTTGCATAGCGTTCACCTAAAGCTTACCTGAATACAGTTAGTGGTGTTCTCATAGTAAAACCACAGGCAGAGAGCTGAACAGGTCTGAACAGGTGCACAGACAGCAAAACAAATGTTACAGGGGTGATAACCCTTCCCTATGTTTTCCAAAAAGCTTAAAGTGGAGCTCCACCCTAAATAGCAACTTTTGCTATTTGGAACCCCCCCCCCCTCCGGTGTCACAATTGACACCTTTCAGGGGGGAGGGGGGTGAAGATACCTGTCTAAGACAGGTATTTTCACCCACATCCGGGAGTCCTCTCTCCGGGAATCTGCGGGAGTGACGTCACTTCCCGCAGACTTCCCTTGGTGTTCTGGGGGACACTCGGCTCCCAGAACACAGGAGCACCAATCAGAACGGCGCAGCGCGACTCGCGCATGCGCCGTAGGGAACCGGGCATGAAGCCGCAGGGCTTCACTTCCTGGTTCCCTCAGCGAGGATGGCGGAGGGAGCAGCAGAGCGACGAGCAGTCGCTCGTCCTCTGCTGCGGACGTCGCTGGACTCCAGGACAGGTAAGTGTCCAAATATTAAAAGCCAGCAGCTGCTGTAGCTGTAGCTGCTGGCTTTTAATATTTTTTTTTCCGGCGGAGCTCTGCTTTAAAAATAGATTTTTTTGGCTGGAGCTACACTTAAAAATGTACCTGTTCCAAATTACAAACAGATTCTACTTAAGAACAAACCTACAGTCCCTGTCTTGTTTGCACCGCCTGTATACTGCTGTTCAGAGTATATAGGGCCTTTTTTTAATTTGGTTGCGGGGTTCCCCTTAATATCCATACAAGACCCAAAAGGGGCTGGTAGTGGGCTGGGGGGGGGTGGTATCCATGCCATTTTTCTCAATGATTTTCATCCATATTGCCGGGACCAGACATTACATTAAAGCCGCAAGCAGTTTTAAATGACTTTTTCTCCTTTAGAAATTTCATTTTGTGCAGGGACAGTTCTAAACACGGGAAACACGTGCCACTTCACAGTTATACTTTAGACACCCCCCAGGTACGATATTTAAAGGAATATTTCACTTTTTTTTTTTTTTACTTTAAGCATCATTAAAATCACTGCTCCCGAAAAAACAGCAGTTTTTAAAACTTTTTTGCATTAATACATGTCCCCTGGCCTGGGGCAGGACCCGGGTCCCCAAACCCTTTTTAGGACAATAACTTGCATATTAGCCTTTATAATTAGCACTTTTGATTTCGAACGTTCGAGTCCATTGTATTTAATAGGGTTCTAAAGTTTGCGCAAACTTTCGGTCCGTTCGCAGGTTCTGGTGCGAACCGAACCGGGGGGTGGTCGGCTCATCCCTAGTGATCTGTCAGTCCCACAGCATCCTAGCTAGAAAGCGGTTAAAACATGAACAGAGGACAGCATATTTGTAGTATGGACACTCCAGGCTCAATGCCGCCCATGCTCCAGATACATGAATGTCTCGCCTGTGCTGACGTTTGTCATGAAGCGGAACTAAAGAGTAAGGAACCAATAAAGAGTGCTATAAACTAAGTATGTGAAATTTGATATCGATCAGCCACTTCTGTGATTCATATACCCCTACCAAACATTTTACAGAGACAGGTGGCGTTGCTTTCTGTATGTCAGAGAAAATTTATTTATTTTAAAGCCAATACATTTTTGCTTTTTTGTTTTCGATAGCATAGGGAAGCGTTCAAACTCCTGTCAAGTTTTTATTATCCCTGCAAGGGAGATTCACCCTTCCTATGGGTCCTGGTGACCACGGTCCCTGAGACAGAATTTAGGTGACAATCCAAATGTATACAGTTATCACCAGAGCAAGGGGGATTTTTTTTTTTAAAGGGAACACTTTTTCCAGTGGTAACCAAGATCAGATTATACCCTCGCTTTGTAGAGATTTATTCTCGCTTCCTGTGGCAGCTCAAGAACAGGAAGTGCAAGGAAATCTCAATACAGCACAGAGAGCAAAACATAAACTGGCACAATTTTAAACCCCTCCCTACTTTAGTCAAAACAAAAATTAAGCTATTACGTACACTTTAATGTAACAGCCATGTCCCCTTTCTGAAATCACACTGCTGATTGGACAGTAAAGTAGCAGCCAGTGGCATAGCGTGGGGGGGGGCAGGGGGCAGTCGCCCTGGGCGCAAAATTTAGAGGGGCGCAGCAGCAGGCAGCAGGTTACCTGCAGCTCTTCTCCTGCGCAGTGCAGTCTAGGAGACTGTGAGCTCTTCCGCTTCGCTATAAGGAAGAAGTTGCGGTGCAGTCCCGGCTTAGGCTCCAGCAATGACACTGACACAGCAGTGAGTACATGAACACTGAAGACCATCCATGATGATCCCAGGGATTGTGACTGAGCAGAGTCTGGGGGGAAGGAGGAGGGCAGGCGACTCACGAGGTATCCTCTCCATTACACGCCACTCCCCGCACACGAGGTCCACGTGCGACATGCTGTCCGTCCACTTAGCCCGCCCCGCAGCCCGGAATTCCGACCACCGACGATTCTCCTGAGTCCTGCATGTGCCTGTCAGTGTGCTGCTACGCAGCCAGACACTCTGACCCTGCACCGACCACCCCAGGACTGGAGTAAACCGGGGCCAGGAGGATAAGGATGAGGCATCATCCACACAATAGAAGGCTCTCCTTACTGACAGCTGCACGGACGTTGTGAGTATGCCTCTACAGAGGAAAGCTCTGTACAGGATGATGGCAGCCGGAGGGGGGGGGGGGGCTGGGGCTGAGCTCTGAACTGGAATCTGTGAAAGAGAGCTTTGTTTTTGGGGGGGAGATGTACACAGCGCACCCCCCTCAACCCTGCAAGCCACATACAGCGCATCCCCTTCAACCCTGCAAGCCACACACAGCGCACCCCCCTCAACCCTGCAAGCCACACACAGCGAACCCCCCTCATACCTGAAAGCCACATACAGCGCATCCCCTCAACCCTGCAAGCCACACACAGCACACCCCCCTCAACCCTGCAAGCCACACACAGCGCACCCCCTTCAACCCTGCAAGCCACAAACAGCGCACCCCCCTCAACCCTGCAAGCCACAAACAGCGCACCCCCCTCAACCCTGCAAGCCACACACAGCGAATCCCCCCTCATACCTGCAAGCCACACACAGCGCATCCCCTCAACCCTGCAAGCCACACACAGTGCACCCCCCTCAACCCTGCAAGTCACACACAGAGCACCCCCTCAACCCTGCATGCCACACACAGCGCACCCCCTCAACCCTGCACGCCACACACAGCGCACCCCTCAACCCTGCATGCCACACACAGCGCACCCCCTTAACCCTGCACGCCACACACAGTGCACCCCCCTCAATGATGCACACAGCGCACCCCCCTCAACCCTGCACGCTGCACACAGCGCACCCCCCCAACCCTGCAATCCGTACACAGCGCACCTCTGAACCCTGCATTCCATACAAACCGCATCCATCAGCCTTGCACTCCATAAACAGCGCACCCCTCAACCCTCATTGCTAATAATTCGTTCTATTTCTTCTCTTCTGTCTATTGGTGGGTCCCGTCACTTCTGCAGTCTGTGGTGTGCAGGCAGTGAGATGATGTGCTGTAACCTTAAGCAACAAATCAGTGGGTTGTAATGATGTGTTGTAACCTCTAGCAGCCAATCAGTGAGCCGTAATGACGTGCTGCAATGTCAAGCAACCGATTAGGGAGCATTAATAATATGCAGCAACCTCTAGCAACCAGTGAGTGGTAATGATGTGGAGTAACCATCAGCAACCAATCAGTGAACAGTAATGATCTGCTGTAATCTCTAGAAAGCAGTCAGTGAGCGATAATAACTTGCAGTAACCTCTAGAAACCAATCAGTTTGTAGTAATGATGTGCAGTAACCTCTAGAAAACAATGGGCAAGCGGTAATTTTTGTGCAGTATCGTCTAGCAACCAATCAGTGAGCAATAATAATGTGTGTAGTGGACAGTGTAGGAATCAGGTGGGTCAGTGTAGTGGTCAGTATAGGAATCAGGTAGGTCAGTATAGCAATCAGATAGGTCAGTTTAGTGGTCAGTGTAGGAAGTGTAGGAAGTGTAGGAATCAGGCAGGTCAGTATAGGAATCAGGTAGGTTAGTATAGTGGTCAGGTAGGTTGGTGTAGGAATCAGGTTGATCAGTACTACTGTACTAGCAGAAGGGACTCAGAGAGTGCTAAAAATCCACGCGTTAGGGGGCACAAATCTCTTGCCCTGCCCCGGGCGCTGACAACCCACGCTACGCCACTGGTAGCAGCAGACAGGTCTCTCTGAGCCCTCCCATCCTGTAATCATAGTTAGTGCCTATGTCAACAGACTTTGAGTTTGTGTCAAAAAGCAAGCTGCAATCGATCATCAGTTTGAGATACTTCTGAGATTACTCCAAATGCAGGGGTATTCATACCTATAGCCTGTATGAGGAGAAAAGTAGACACAAACAAAAGCTCATCAAGACAGGCCATTGCCCCTTTCTCTCGAGCTCTGCTGGATATGGAATTACAGGGAGATTTAAAAATACATTTAGGCTACTTATGTTGGCTGTATTTAAAGTGGTTGTAAACCCACTTAGACAACTTGCACCTACAGGTAGTGATGAGCCGAACACCCCCGGGTTCGGTTCGCACCAGAACCCGCGAACGGACCGAAAGTTCGAACGAACATTAGAACCCTATTAAATACAATGGATGCGAACGTTCGAATTCTAAAGTGCTAATTATAACAACTATTATGCATGTTATTGTCCTAAAAAGGGTTTGGGAACCCGGGTTCTGCACCAGGGGACATGTATCAATGCAAAAATAAGTTTTAAAAACGGTCGTTTTTCGGGAGCAGTCATTTTAATGATGCATAAAGTGAAAAAAAAAAAAGTCAAATATTCCTTTAAATATCGTACCTGGGGGGTGTCTAAAGTATGCCTGTGAAGTGCCACGTGTTTCCCGTGTTTAGAACTGTCCCTGCACAAAATGACACTTCTAAAGGAAAAAAAAGCCATTTAAAACTGCTTGCGGCTTTAATGTAATGTCTGGTCCCGGTAATATGGATGAAATTCTTTAAGAAAAATGGCATAGCTACCCCATGACCCCCCCCCCTACCCCAGCCCATTACCAGCCCCTTTGGGTCTTGTATGGATATTAAGGGGAACCCCGCACATAAAATAAAAAAGGCCCTATATACTCTGAACAGCCCTATACAGGCGGTGCATACAAGACAGGGACTGTAGGTTTGTTCTTATGTAGAGTCTGTTTGTAATTTTGAACAGGTACATTGTTGAAGTGTAGCTCCAGACCAAAAATCTATTTTTAAACTTTTTGGAAAACATAGGTAAGGGTTATCACCCCTGTAACATTTGTTTTGCTGTCTGTGCCCCTGTTCAGAACATTTCACCTCACTTTCCGTCCCAATGACAACTGTTTTTGAAATGTGGTGTTTTTCTTGAAACAAGGATTGCTGATAAAGCATCAGTACAGAGGAGACACCTTTCTCCCATATTTATTCTTACAGGAGAGAATTTTCCTTCCTAGTGGTAGATTTCCTCTCACTTCCTGTTGTCTTCTTGCGTTTGCAAGTAGGAGTCGTTTGTAAGTTGGATGTTTGAAAGTAGGGACCTGCCGTATATACTCTGCAGAAATAGGCCCCTTAGTTGTTGGTGTTGGCACAACACTGTAAGCACTCACAGTTACTCTTGGTTGGTGCTGGAACGCCCTGCTGTCAACTATTATATCAGGAATTTTAATTACATATAATTGTTGAACAGTGGTAGTAAAAATTGGGCCTTTGATGGTGGTGCTGGTGCCACAACACTGTAAGCCCTGACAGTTACTCTTGGTGGGTGCAGCAATGGGCCCTGCTGTGAATTATTAGATCAAGAATTGTAATTACATGCCCCTGTTGAACAGGGGCTGAAAAATTGGGCCTTAGGCACTGGTGGCACAACACTGCAACCCCTCACAGCAACTGTACTTGGAGCACAGCAATGAGCCCTGTTGCAAAGTATTGCTTCAAAAATTGTAATGACACGCCCCTGTTAAACAGGGGCTGAAAAATTGGGCCTTAGGCACTGGTGGCACAACACTGCAACTCCTCACAGATACTGTACTTGGAGCACACCAATGAGCCCTGTTGCAAAGTATTGCTTCAAAAATTGTAATGACACGCCCCTGTTAAACAGGGGCTGAAAAATTGGCCGTTAGGCACTGGTGGCACAACACTGCAACTCCTCACAGATACTGTACTTGGAGCACAGCAATGAGCCCTGTTGCAAAGTATTGCTTCAAAAATTGTAATTACACGCCCCTGTTAAACAGGGGCTGAAAAATTGGGCGTTAGGCACTGGTGGCGGCACCCATAAACAAAAATGATCTTACAAGCTATCATCATCAATCGTATCATTGAGGACTCGGAGGAGGAGGATAGCCAGTCAACATAACAGCACAGGCACTCAGCATCAGCATCAGTCTTGAAGGGATGTGACATGTTAAAATCAATTAGTCTGTTATATCAGCATCAGGTGTGTGGTAGCTGGTGGTGATCCAAGACTGGTTCATCTTGATGAAAGTCAGTCGATCAACCGAGTCGGTGGACAGGCGCACCCTGTGATCCGTGACAAATCCTCCAGCAGCACTGAATGTGCGTTCCGAAAGAACGCTGGATGCAGGACAGGCCAGTAGCTCAATTGCATACTGTGCAAGCTCTGGCCAGTGATCCATCCTCAAGACCCAGTAAGCCAGAGGATTTTCGGTGGGGAAGGTGTCCAAGTCTGACCTTGCCCCTAGATATTCCTGCACCATGTTTATCAGACGCTGGCGATGGTTGCTGGAACCGATCATACTTTGGGGCTGCGGACTAAAGAATTGTCTGAACGCATCGGTCAGACGGCCACCTTCCCCACCGCTCCTTCTTTGACTGGCCGAAGCCTCAGCAACTCGTTGTCCAGGACCAGGAGTTTGCAACCTCCCAGTCTCTGGGAACGCGTTGCACAGACCTTTCTGCAAGGCCTCCCGGAGTTGTCTCATCCTCTGCTCCCTCTGCGACGGTAACATAAGGTCCGCAACCTTACCCTTGTACCGTGGATCAAGGAGAGTGGCCAGCCAGTAATGGTCCCTCTCCTTGATCCGAAGAATACGAGGATCCTTCCGCAGACTTTGCAGGATCAGGGAGGCCATGCAGCGTAGGTTTGCTGAGGCATTCGCTCCGGAGTCCTCTGGGTCACTAAGGACGACATGATCCGCAGCCACCTCCTCCCAGCCACGTACAAGTCCACTGGTTTCTTGGGACTGTAAATCATCCCTAAAAGACTGCTGCTGATGATGCTGAGTGCCAGCCTCCACCTCCATGCTGACACAATCCTCCTCCTCCTCCTCCTCCTCCTCCTCCTCCTCCTCCTCCTGTGCGATGGGTGGGACAGAAGGAACACTGTCTGGGTAAAGGGGGCCTTGAGAGGCAAGGAAGTCCTCCTCTTCCTGCCTCTGTTCTGCCTCAAGTGCCCTGTCCATTATTCCACGCAGCGTGTGCTCCAACAGGTGGACAAGAGGTACAGTGTCACTGATGCATGCACTGTCACTGCTCACCATCCTCGTGGCCTCCTCAAATGGTGCCAGGACAGTGCATGCATCCCTGATCATGCCCCACTGGCGTGGAGAAAAAAAACCAAGCTCCCCTGACCCTGTCCTGGTGCCGTAGTCGCACAGGTACTCATTGATGGCCCTCTGCTGCGTGTGCAGCCGCTGCAGCATGGCCAACGTTGAGTTCCACCTGGTGGGCATGTCACATATAAGGCGGTTCTTGGGCAGGTTCAACTCCTTTTGCAGCTCAGCCAGGCGAGCACTGGCATTATAAGATCTGCGGAAATGCACACAGACTTTCCTGGCCTGCCTCAGGACATCCTGTAAGCCCGGGTACCTGCCCAAGAAGCGCTGCACCACCAGGTTAAGGACGTGAGCCACACAGGGCACATGGGTCAGTTGTCCCTGTCGGAGGGCGGAGAGGAGGTTGGTGCCATTGTCGCAAACCACCATTCCTGGCTTAAGCTGGCGTGGCGTCAACCACCTCTCGGCCTGGCCCTGCAGAGCAGACAGGACCTCTGCCCCAGTGTGGCTTCTGTCCCCCAAACACACCAGCGCAAGCACGGCATGGCATCTTTTTGCCTGCGTACTTGCGTAGCCCCGTGAACGGCTACGGAGCACCGCTGGTTCATAGGACAAACCACAGGAAGAGGCCATGGAGGAAGAAGAAGAGGAGGGGGTGGAGGAGAGAGGTGTGTCACAACCAGTAGTAGCATTTTGGAGGCGTGGCGGTGGGACAACCTCCAACACTACTGCACCTTGTCCTGAATCCTTCCCAGCTGCCAAAAGAGTGACCCAATGGGCCGTGAAAGAAAGGTAACGTCCCTGTCCATGCCTGCTGGACCATGAGTCAGCGGTAATATGCACCTTACCGCTGACCGCCCTGTCCAGCGAGGCCAAGACATTGCCTTCCACATGCCGGTAGAGAGCCGGAATAGCCTTCCGTGAGAAAAAGTGGCGTTTGGGAACCTGCCACTGAGGAACTGCACATTGCACAAACTCACGGAAGGGGGCCGAGTCTACCAACTGAAAAGGCAGCAGTTGAAGCGCTAGCAATTTAGCCAAGCTAGCATTCAACCGCTGGGCATGTGGATGGCTGGGAGTGAACTTCTTTCGACGGTCCAGCAGCTGGGGCAGGGAAATTTGCCTGCTAGAATCGGACGTCGGTGTACTGCTAGCAGAGTGGGCGCAAGTACTTGGCTGTGACACACCTAATTCTACACCTTCATTCCTCTCAGTGCATGTTTCAGAGAGGACTGAAGTTATAGTGGGGTTGGAGATCCCAGCTGATGCGGTGCAAGGAGAGGTCCGCTTTGTTCTTTGGTGTGGGTCTTTGAGGTAGGCTTGCCAACGAGCTGCATGGCAGGTCAACATATGTCTGGTCAGGCATGTGGTACCCAAGCGGCTGATGTTTTGGCCACGCGATATACGCTTGAGACATATGTTGCAAACAGCAGCTGTGCGATCTGATGCACTAGCCTCAAAAAAGGCCCACACCAAAGAACTTTTTGAATGACGGGCAGAGGCAGCGCCCTGCACAGGCGGAGCTCTGCGGTGTGATTCCGTCGGTGTACTGCCCTTACGCTGGCCACCAAAGGGCATCCTGCCTCGTTGGAGATGTGCCTCCTCCTCATCCTCCTCCTCCTCCTCTCTCCTATTAGGCACCCACGTGGAGTCAGTGACCTCATCATCCCCTCCCTCCTCATCACTGGAGCCAATCTGGCAGTATGCTGCAGCTGCTGGAACATGACTGCCAGATTGGTGTCCTTCTTGAGCATCCCCTCTGTCTGCTCTCACGCTACTGCCTTCCTCTAGCTGGGTTTCATCATCAGACCCTTCGAAACGCTGGGCATCCTCCTGGAGCATGTACCCAACACTGTGCTGAAACAGTTCGGGGGACTCCTCAGGAGGAGGACATGGTGGGTCTAGGGAAGGAGTGACTGATGATTTGTCTGACATTGATACCAGGGAAGACGACGCTTTGGCAGCTGCTTTTCCAGTACCCTGAGCCTGGGTGAGAGAGGATGAGGAGGAGGAGGAGGGCTTGGTCATCCACTCTACCAAGTCTTCGGCATGATGTGGCTCAACATGTCCAGCTGCCGAAAAGAAGGACAAGCGTGTCCCATGGCCATGTGCTGATGACAATGCACCGCGTCCACGACCAGCACTGTTGCCCCCAGACACAGAGCCTGCTTGCCCTCTTTTATTGCCTCCTGACTGTCTGCCTCTCCTTGTTTGCCTTCCAGACATTCTAATAGATGGCCTGCAGGGAGATGGGAAAAAAGCAATAAGGGCTACCTTCAGGTGTCCTTCTCTGTCCCTTGAAACAAGGACTTGCAGAGTGAAATAAACTGACACTCTCCCTACCTACAGTTTTCTGTCCCTAGAATAAATGTTTTTTTTAATCACAATATAGCACAAGGACAATTCAGTCACTGTCCTTCCAGGTCCCTGGAAACAAGGACTTGCAGAGTGAAAGAAAAAAAACACTCTCCCTACCTACAGTTTTCTGTCCCTAGAATAAATGTTTTTTTTAATCACAATATAGCACAAGGACAATTCAGTCACTGTCCTTCCAGGTCCCTGGAAACAAGGACTTGCAGAGTGAAATAAACTGACACTCTCCCTACCTACAGTTTTCTGTCCCTAGAATAAATGTTTTTTTTAATCACAATATAGCACAAGGACAATTCAGTCACTGTCCTTCCAGGTCCCTGGAAACAAGGACTTGCAGAGTGAAATAAACTGACACTCTCCCTACCTACAGTTTTCTGTCCCTAGAATAAATGTTTTTTTTAATCACAATATAGCACAAGGACAATTCAGTCACTGTCCTTCCAGGTCCCTGGAAACAAGGACTTGCAGAGTGAAATAAACTGACACTCTCCCTACCTACAGTTTTCTGTCCCTAGAATAAATGTTTTTTTTAATCACAATATAGCACAAGGACAATTCAGTCACTGTCCTTCCAGGTCCCTGGAAACAAGGACTTGCAGAGTGAAATAAACTGACACTCTCCCTACCTACAGTTTTCTGTCCCTAGAATAAATGTTTTTTTTAATCACAATATAGCACAAGGACAATTCAGTCACTGTCCTTCCAGGTCCCTGGAAACAAGGACTTGCAGAGTGAAATAAACTGACACTCTCCCTACCTACAGTTTTCTGTCCCTAGAATAAATGTTTTTTTAATCACAATATAGCACAAGGACAATTCAGTCACTGTCCTTCCAGGTCCCTGGAAACAAGGACTTGCAGAGTGAAATAAACTGACACTCTCCCTACCTACAGTTTTCTGTCCCTAGAATAAATGTTTTTTTTAAGCACAATATAGCACAAGGACAATTCACTCACTGTCCTTACAGGTCCCTGGAAACAAGGACTTGCAGAGTGAAAGAAAAAAAACACTCTCCCTACCTACAGTTTTCTGTCCCTAGAAAAAATGTTTTTTTTAATCACAATATAACACAAGGACAATTCACTCACTGTCCTTCCAGGTCCCTGGAAACAAGGACTTGCAGAGTGAAATAAACTGACACTCTCCCTACCTACAGTTTTCTGTCCCTAGAATAAATGTTTTTTTTAAGCACAATATAGCACAAGGACAATTCACTCACTGTAACTTACAGGTCCCTGGAAACAAGGACTTGCAGAGTGAAATAAACTGACACTCTCCCTACCTACAGTTTTCTGTCCCTAGAATAAATGTTTTTTTTAATCACAATATAGCACAAGGACAATTCAGTCACTGTCCTTCCAGGTCCCTGGAAACAAGGACTTGCAGAGTGAAATAAACTGACACTCTCCCTACCTACAGTTTTCTGTCCCTAGAATAAATGTTTTTTTTAATCACAATATAGCACAAGGACAATTCAGTCACTGTCCTTCCAGGTCCCTGGAAACAAGGACTTGCAGAGTGAAATAAACTGACACTCTCCCTACCTACAGTTTTCTGTCCCTAGAATAAATGTTTTTTTTAATCACAATATAGCACAAGGACAATTCAGTCACTGTCCTTCCAGGTCCCTGGAAACAAGGACTTGCAGAGTGAAATAAACTGACACTCTCCCTACCTACAGTTTTCTGTCCCTAGAATAAATGTTTTTTTAATCACAATATAGCACAAGGACAATTCAGTCACTGTCCTTCCAGGTCCCTGGAAACAAGGACTTGCAGAGTGAAATAAACTGACACTCTCCCTACCTACAGTTTTCTGTCCCTAGAATAAATGTTTTTTTTAAGCACAATATAGCACAAGGACAATTCACTCACTGTCCTTACAGGTCCCTGGAAACAAGGACTTGCAGAGTGAAAGAAAAAAAACACTCTCCCTACCTACAGTTTTCTGTCCCTAGAAAAAATGTTTTTTTTAATCACAATATAACACAAGGACAATTCACTCACTGTCCTTCCAGGTCCCTGGAAACAAGGACTTGCAGAGTGAAATAAACTGACACTCTCCCTACCTACAGTTTTCTGTCCCTAGAATAAATGTTTTTTTTAAGCACAATATAGCACAAGGACAATTCACTCACTGTCCTTACAGGTCCCTGGAAACAAGGACTTGCAGAGTGAAAGAAATAAAACACTCTCCCTACCTACAGTTTTCTGTCCCTAGAAAAAATGTTTTTTTTAATCACAATATAACACAAGGACAATTCACTCACTGTCCTTCCAGGTCCCTGGAAACAAGGACTTGCAGAGTGAAATAAACTGACACTCTCCCTACCTACAGTTTTCTGTCCCTAGAATAAATGTTTTTTTTAATCACAATATAGCACAAGGACAATTCAGTCACTGTCCTTCCAGGTCCCTGGAAACAAGGACTTGCAGAGTGAAATAAACTGACACTCTCCCTACCTACAGTTTTCTGTCCCTAGAATAAATGTTTTTTTTAATCACAATATAGCACAAGGACAATTCAGTCACTGTCCTTCCAGGTCCCTGGAAACAAGGACTTGCAGAGTGAAATAAACTGACACTCTCCCTACCTACAGTTTTCTGTCCCTAGAATAAATGTTTTTTTAAGCACAATATAGCACAAGGACAATTCACTCACTGTCCTTCCAGGTCCCTGGAAACAAGGACTTGCAGAGTGAAAGAAACTGACACTGTCCCTACCTACAGTTTTCTGTCCCTAGAATAAATGTTTTTTTAAAGCACACTATAGCACAAGCACAAAACACACTGACACTCTCCCTACCTATCCTTCTCTTTCCCTAAACTAAAGGAATCCAGGTTACGCAAGAAAGAAATAACAGTCACTGTCCCTGCCTATGCTGCTCTATCCCTGCTCCGGAACACACTACACTAGGCCGCCGTGCTGGCGGCCTTTTATAGTGTGGGGCGTGTACTAAACACCCTCAGCAATAATTGGCCACAGGCATCCTGCCTGTGGCCAATCATTGCTCTCCTCGCTGCCGGCGCTGTGATTGGCCAAGCATGCGGGGTCACAGTGCATGCTTGGCCAATCACAGCGCCTGGATGACACTGCGATGGCGTAGTGCATTGTGGGCCGTTCGCGTCACTCGAATTTGGCGCGAACGGCCCAAATCGTTCGATCTTCGTCGAACGATCGAACAGCCGATGTTCGAGTCGAACGTATGTTCGACTCGAACACGAAGCTCATCCCTACCTACAGGTAAGCCTAGATTAAGGCTTACCTGTAGGTGCAAGAAATATCTCCTTAACCTACACGGTTAAGGAGATATTAACTATTAAAAACAACGCCGATGACATCACACGCATGCGCAATAGCGGGCCGGCATCATTGCCGGTTTTCTGAATGGGATCTTGCCAGCCCGAGCGCGCATACGTGTCACGTCATCGCCGCTCCGGCCAATCACAGCGCCGGAGCGCCGATACACTGACGGCAGTGACGGGACATCGAGGCAAGATGGCGTCAGGGGTGACCGAGGACCGCTGCGGGGGCTTTGATCTCAGCTAAGTCATTCATAATGAGCTAGTATGCTATGCATACTAGCTTATTATGCCTTTCTTTTGCAGGGTTTTTTATTTTACTTTTATTTGCCTTTACTTCCTCTTTAAAGCGTTTGTTAACCCAAAACAAATAAATGGATCCTGCTCTTTTAAAGCATGTTATATGACAGAGTGCTTTTCCTGTGTCATTTTGCCCCCTGTATTACCTACAAAACCTGGCTGATCATGCCAGTTTCTCCCCACCCCTCTGTAAACTGACCACGGTGTATCACGGCTGCCGAGACCAGACACCGTGGTCAGTTTACGTTCCTCTGTCATCAGCAGCCTGCCATTTCCTCTCCTCTCCTATCTCCTATCTCCTCTCTTCTCCTCTCCTCTGCCATCTCCTCTCTTCTCCTCTCCTCTGCCATCTCCTCTCTTCTCATCTCCTCTGCCATCTCCTCTCTTCTCATCTCCTCTGCCATCTCCTCTCTTCTCATCTCCTCTGCCATCTCCTCTCTTCTCATCTCCTCTGCCATCTCCTCATCTCCTCTGCCATCTCCTCTCTTCTCATCTCCTCTGCCATCTCCTCTCTTCTCATCTCCTCTGCCATCTCCTCTCATCTCCTCTGCCATCTCCTCTCATCTCCTCTGCCATCTCCTCTCATCTCCTCTGCCATCTCCTCTCATCTCCTCTGCCATCTCCTCTCATCTCCTCTGCCATCTCCTCTCATCTCATCTCCTCTGCCATCTCATCTCCTCTGCCATCTCCTCTCTTCTCATCTCCTCTGCCATCTCCTCTCTTCTCATCTCCTCTGCCATCTCCTCTCTTCTCATCTCCTCTGCCATCTCCTCTCTTCTCATCTCATCTCCTCTGCCATCTCCTCATCTCCTCTGCCATCTCCTCTCATCTCCTCTGCCATCTCCTCTCATCTCCTCTGCCATCTCCTCTCATCTCATCTCCTCTGCCATCTCCTCTCATCTCATCTGCCATCTCCTCTCATCTCATCTCCTCTGCCATCTCCTCTCTTCTCCTCTCCTCTGCCATCTCCTCTCTTCTCCTCTCCTCTGCCATCTCCTCTCTTCTCCTCTCCTCTGCCATCTCCTCTCTTCTCCTCTCCTCTGCCATCTCCTCTCTTCTCATCTCCTCTGCCATCTCCTCTCTTCTCATCTCCTCTGCCATCTCCTCTCTTCTCATCTCCTCTGCCATCTCCTCTCTTCTCATCTCCTCTGCCATCTCCTCTCTTCTCATCTGCCATCTCCTCATCTCCTCTGCCATCTCCTCTCTTCTCATCTCCTCTGCCATCTCCTCTCTTCTCATCTCCTCTGCCATCTCCTCTCATCTCCTCTGCCATCTCCTCTCATCTCATCTCCTCTGCCATCTCCTCTCATCTCATCTCCTCTGCCATCTCCTCTCATCTCATCTCCTCTGCCATCTCCTCTCATCTCATCTCCTCTGCCATCTCCTCTCATCTCATCTCCTCTGCCATCTCCTCTCATCTCATCTCCTCTGCCATCTCCTCTCATCTCATCTCCTCTGCCATCTCCTCTCATCTCATCTCCTCTGCCATCTCCTCTGCCATCTCCTCTCCTCTGCCATCTCCTCTCCTCTGCCATCTCCTCTCCTCTGCCATCTCCTCTCAGGATTTTTGACACCCTAGGCGAAACCTAATTTTGCCGCCCCCATTAGCTTCACCCCTGGCTCCACCTTGACTCCACCCCCTGTGCCCTGCCCATGTGACAGGAGGTGGCTCTATACAGGAAGCATAGGCTCTGCGTGCCTAGGGTTGCCACCTCATCCCTTTACACCCAAACATGTCTTAATTACACAGGTTCTGTGGCTGATTAAGGTGGTAATTAAACTCACTTAGTGCCTTATCTGCATTAAATTAGCCTCAGAGCCTGTTTAATTAATATGTGTTCGGGTTTAAAGGGATGAGGTGGCAACCCTAGCTGCGCCTCTAATTACACTTACCAGCCAGACGGAGCAGCTGCTTGAGACTGAGTTAGTTACATGCTGCAGCCTGCAGAGCATGCAGACGCGGAGAAAAATCAGCGGCTCGGCGCCACTAGGCAGCAGTGCGCCCTAGTTGGCTGCCTAGTGGAAGCACCAGCCCTGTCTCCTCTCCTCTGCCATCTCCTCTCCTCTGCCATCTCCTCTCCTCTCCTCTGCCATCTCCTCTCATCTCCTCTGCCATCTTCTCTCATCTCAACTCCTCTGCCATCTCTTCTCATCTCATCACCTCTCATCTCCTCTCTTCTGCCCTCTCATCTCCTCTCCTCTGCCCTCTCATCTGCCATCTCATCTCCTCTCGACTGCCATCTCATCTCATCTCCTCTGGCCTCTCATCTCCCCTGGCCTCTCATCTCCCCTGGCCTCTCATCTCCCCTGGCCTCTCATCTCCCCTGGCCTCTCATCTCCCCTGGCCTCTCATCTCCCCTGGCCTCTCATCTCCCCTGGCCTCTCATCTCCTCTGCCATCTCATCTCCTCTGCCATCTCATCTCCTCTGCCATCTCATCTCCTCTGCCATCTCATCTCCTCTGGCCTCTCATCTCCTCTGGCATGCCATCTCATCTCCTCTGGCATCTCATCTGCCATCTCATCACCTCTGCCCTCTCATCACCTATCCTCTGCCATGCCATCTCATCTCCTCTGCCATCTCATCTTCTCTGCCATGCCATCTCATCTCATCTGCTTTCTCATCTCCTCTGCCCTCTCCTCTGCCATCTCATCTCATCTCTGCCATCTCATCTCCTCTGCCCTCTCATGTCCTCTCCTCTGCCATCTCATCTCCTCTGCCCTCTCCTCTACCATCTCATCTCCTCTGCCCTCCACTCTGCCATGCCATCTCATCTCCTCTGCCCTCTCATGTCCTCTCCTCTGCCCTCTCATGTCCTCTCCTCTGCCCTCTCATGTCCTCTCCTCTGCCCTCTCATCTCCTCTCTTCTGCTATCTCATCTCCTCTGCCCTCTCCAATGCCATCTCATCTCCTCTGCCCTCTCCTCTACCATGCCATCTCATCTCCTCTGCCCTCCACTTTGCCATGCCATCTCCTCTCCTCTCTCCTCTGCCATCTCCTCTCCCCTGCCCTCTCCTCTCATCTGCCATCTCATCTCCTCTGCCCTTTCCTCTGCCATCTCACCTCATCTCCTCTGCCCTTTCCTCTGCCATCTCATCTCACCTCCCCTGCCCTTTCCTCTGCCATCTCATCTCATCTCCTCTGCCCTTTCCTCTCCTCTGCCATCTCATCTCCTCTCCTCTCCTCTGCCCTCTCACCTCATCTGCCCTGTCCTCTGCCATCTCACCTCATCTCCTTTGCCCTTTCCTCTGCCATCTCACCTCATCTCCTCTGCCCTTTCCTCTGCCATCTCACCTCATCTCCTCTGCCCTTTCCTCTCCTCTGCCATCTCATCTCCTCTGCCATCTCATCTCCTCTCTTCTGCTTTCTCATCTCCTCTGCCATCTCATCTCCTCTGCCATCTCATCTCCTCTCCTCTCTTCTGCAATCTCATCTCTTCTGCAATCTCATCTCCTCTGCCATCTGATCTCCTCTCTTCTTCCATCTCCTCTGTCTGTGTGCCCCTCCCTCTTGCTGCTGCTTTAACACTTACCTGTATACACCATCAGCACTGCCTCCTATTGCATATCTCCCCCCCCCCCGTGAATGATTTATAAATAAAAAATGCTGTAAATACCTCATTTAAGAGCCGAGATTGCAGTCACATGACCAACTAGCTCTCTCCTCCAGACTGACATCAGCAGAGGAATCTCAGCCCCACCCGCTGAATCTCTCAGAGGAGTAAAGGAGAAAGCTGGCTGGTCATGTCATCGCAATCTCAGCAGTGAATTTAGGTATTTTCAGTATTTATTTTTATAAATCACACAGAGGGGGATACTACAATAGGAGGCAGTGCTGATGGTGTATACGGGTTAGAGCGGCTTAACCACTTTAAGCTTGTCGAGTGTTCTAGGCAATAGGGAATGGCTTCTGTACTAAACAATATTTTGGAACAAAAAACACCCTGTTCATTTTTCCCAAAAGTAAATTTCCTGGTGATAGTTTAGTATTTAATAAAACATGACTTAAACAAAAGAACTACGCCCAACAAATGGCTGGCAGGGTACAATGTTCTAGTCAACAGTATTGCCTATGGGCTCCCTGCAGCAGATCCCCCCCCCCCCCCCATTACTGACTTACCCAGTTTTGTTCAGCTCAGTGTGGAGGTGACCCTCTTGATAGAGGGAGGGCTTTGCTTCCTTATGTCAGTTTCAAGCAAAGAAAGAAAAATCAGCAGCACAGTAGTGGCATCACCAGGCAGTGTGTCTTAAATCTCACACTACAGACATATACAGCCATTAGTAAATATGTACCCTCATGTACCAAGAAGTGCGTGGCTATTTTTCTGGAGGAATTCAAGACAAAAAATATACTTTTCAGGGTATTGGCACAATTACCATTTCTAGATGTTACCTATAACATAGCAAGACTTCACTTTTTGAGTTTGGATCTATTTTAATCACTTATTTAGATCCCTCAAACATTTTCTAAAAGAATAAAATGGTGGCTGTTGCAATTTCTTATGTCACAAGATATTTGTACAGCCATGTTTAAAATGCAAATTTTCAGGAAAAAAACAAAAATACACTTAAATGAATTTTCATTTACAAAACACAATAGAATACCCAATTAAAAAAAAGAAATATATAAAAAAAAATTATGTGTTGAGTAAATAGATACCAAACATGTCAAGTTTTCAAGTTGCACACATCTGTAAAATGGTGATAAAATACAGTACCTAAAAATCTCCAGAGAACGCTATAAAAAAAGCCTTTGCAGGTTACCAGTTTAGAGCTAAACATTAGCTCTGGCACTAGAGCTCTTGTTACGACATTCGCGGTGATACCTCACATAGTTACATAAGACACAAGTCCTGGATGGACTTAAACCCAGAGAACTGGACATGTGGTGCACCCACTGTTTGCATTTGCATGTGGGACCTATGTGTTTGCATTTGCAGACGGCGATGAGGCATGTGAATTTTAATTATTTATTTTGTTTAAATCATTTTTTTTTTTTTATTATTACACTTAAAAAATGTATTAAACTTTATTGCCATCACAGGGGATAAACACTCCTTGTGATAGCTTGTGCAGTGAAAGGTCCTCTTAATGGCTAGATCTCGGGTCTACTAGACCCCTTAAATACTCCTTTGCCCTCCAAGGCAGCCAATTAGACACAGATCAGTTTGTTCAGCTGCCTCTCTGACTGTTACCAGCCAGGTAAACAAAGAACTGAGACTGGAAGTGAGCAAATCCTCATGCTTCCAGCTTCAGTTGTCAGAGGAGGGGAAGGAATGGATGCTCCTCCCCCTCCCTTCTCTGTGTGCTGCTGACCTGACTGCTTACAGGAGTTCCAGGGCTCCCTGATGGAACAGGAAAGGTGGTGGCGGGAGGGGGAATCCCCTTTCAAACCCTTTAAATGTGATCAGGCTGCTGTAGAGCCTCTCAGGTCACTTTTACAGTAAAGCCGATCGCCAGATCTAAAACATGACACCAGGACAATGGATGCAGCTTATATATGCAGTGGGTACGGAAAGTATTCAGACCCCCTTAAATTTTCCACTCTTTGTTATGAGGCAGCCATTTGGTAAAATCATTTAAGTTCATTTTTTTCCTCATTAATGTACACACAGCTACCCATATTGACAGAAAAACACAGAATTGTTGACATTTTTGCAGATTTATTAAAAAAGAAAAACTGAAATATCACATGGTCCTAAGTATTCAGACCCTTCGCTCAGTATTTAGTAGAAGCACCCTTTTGATCTAATACAGCCATGAGTCTTTTTGGGAAAGATGCAACAAGTTTTTCACACCTGGATTTGGGGATCCTCTGCCATTCCTCCTTGCAGATCCTCTCCTGTTCTGTCAGGTTGGATGGTAAATGCTGGTGGACAGCCATTTTTAGGTCTCTTCAGAGATGCTCAATTGGGTTTAAGTCAGGGCTCTGGCTGGGCCATTCAAGAACAGTCACGGAGTTGTTGTGAAGCCACTCCTTTATTTTAGCTGTGTGCTTAGGATCATTGTCTTGTTGGAGGGTAAACCTTCGGCCCAGTCTGAGGTCCTGAGCACTCTGGAGAAGGTTTTCCTCCAGGATATCCGTGTACTTGGCCACATTCATCTTTCCCTTGATTGCAACCAGTCGTCCTGTCCCTGCAGCTGAAAACACCCCCACAGCATGATGCTGCCACCACCATGCTTCACTGTTGGGACTGTATTGGACAGGTGATGAGCAGTGCCTGGTTTTCTCCACACATACCGCTTAGAATTAAGGCCAAAAAGTTCTATCTTAGTCTCATCAGACAAGAGAATCTTATTTCTCACCATCTTGGAGTCCGTCAGGTGTTTTTTTAGTAAACTCCATGCGGGCTTTCATGTGTCTTGCAGTGTGGAGAGGCTTCCGTCGGGCCACTCTGCCATAAAGCCCCAACTGGTGGAGGGCTGCATTGATGGTTGACTTTCTACAACTTTCTTCCATCTCCCGACTGCATCTCTGGAGCTCAGCCACAGTGATCTTTGGGTTATTCTTTACCTCTCTCACCAAGGCTCTTCTCCCCCGATAGCTCAGTTTGGCCGGACGGCCAGCTCCAGGAAGGGTTCTAGTCGTCCCAAACGTCTTCCATTCAAGGATTATGGAGGTTACTGTGCTCTTAGGAACCTGAAGTGCAGCAGAAATTTTTTGTAACCTTGGCCAGATCTGTGCCTTGCCACAATTCTGTCTGAGCTCTTCAGGCAGTTCCTTTGACCTCATGATTCTCATTTGCTCTGACATGCACTGTGAGCTGTAAGGTCTTATATAGACAGGTGTGTGGCTTTCCTAATCAAGTCCAATCAGTATAATCAAACACAGCTGGACTCAAATGAAGGTGTAGAACCATCTCAAGGATGATCAGAAGAAATGGACAGCACCTGAGTTAAATATATGAGTGTCAAAGCAAAGGGTCTGAATACTTAGGACCATGTGATATTTCAGTTTTTCTTTTTTAATAAATCTGCAAAAATGTCAACAATTCTGTGTTTTTCTGTCAATATGGGGTGCTGTGTGTACATTGAGGAAAAATTTAACTTAAATGATTTTAGCAAATGGCTGCAATATAACAAAGAGTGAAAAATTTAAGGGGGTCTGAATACTTTCTGTACCCACTGTACATATACGCTGGGTGGGAAGTAGTTAGTCTGGAAACAGATGAACCGTGCTCAGATTTAAAGCCATTCTATTTAATAGAAAAATATATAAATATCTTTAGCATAAGCAATTTTGTTTTTTACTTTCTCACCACTGAAAATAAGCAATGGTTGTTCGAAGACAAAGCATGTGCAGTCACTGAAGGGGAAATCCCTGTAAGAGATAACTGTAGTCCCTAAACTTACAGCCATCTTCTTCTTGGGGGATTCCCCAAACACACCCTGCTACCTTGTTTTATTGAAACCACCAATGATTAGACAGACAAGGCAATGTTGGGGGGGGGGGAGGGGTCAACGCAACATTGCATCAGCTTTTAAAAAAGTTACCTACTTTTTTTTCAAGTTATTGGATGCAAAGGCCAAGAAAGGGAGAAGGTGAGGGAGTGACAATCTACAGAAACGGTGCTGTTGTACCACACGGGGGGGGGAGGTGGCAGGCTGGCCCCCCCTCCCCATAAGAGAAGCGGTGGCAGGGAGAGGTGAGCTGTGAGAGGGTGCGGGGATGCGAACCGTACATGGGGCACTGACACCAAGGGCCGGCTGCCGGATTTACTCTGCCGCTCACAGCAGGGGATAGAGACAGTGAGCAGCGCTGAATAGAAGATGGCAACTGCGGGAGTTAACTTTTCATATTAACAAGCTAATGATTGGTTGCTAGGACCACCTAGCAACCAATCACCTGCTGGTTAACTTGAAAAGTTAACTTCAGCAGTTCCCACCCTCTGTTCAGTGCTGCTGTGTCTCCAACTCCACATGCATGCCCCAGTAAGGTAGGAAGGTGCAATGTGTAATGTGCAGGGGTCCAGAGCTGGTGGGGGGCTGCAATGTGTAATGCAAAGGGGTCCAGAGATAGTGTGGGGGGGCTGAATAATGTGCTGGGGTCCAGAGCTGCTTGGCTGTGTAATGTAAAGGGGTCCATAGGTGCGGGGTCTGTGTAAGGCACAGGGGTCCAGAGGGCTGTGTAATGTAAAGGGGTCCAGAGGCTGTATAATGTAAAGGGGTCCAAAGGTGCAGGGGCTGTATAATGTAAAGGGGTCCAAAAGGTGCAGGGGGCTGTGTAATGTGCAGCGGTCCAGAGGTGTGGGGGGCTGTGTAATGTGCAGGGGGAGCTTTATAATGTAAAGGGGTCCAAGGTGCAGTTGTAGAGAGGGGGTACACAGTAGTGACAGAGATATTGGGGGTGCAGAGATATGCAGGGGGCACAGTGGGGTGTTTTAACATTTTAAAGTGTGGGGGGGGGAGAGTTCCAGATATAAGATCGGCCCCGGGTGCCATATGCTCTAGGTATGCCCCTGGTTGTCCTTTAAAACCATTGTCAAAGGAAAAGACAATGTCCAATTTTCTCAGCCTCTGCCTTCACAGAGTTATATAGTACTGGTAGCTTATAGGTGTGCTATATATAGGGGCCCATTGGGAAGTGGACTGAAATAAAAAATGACAGATACTGCCATGAGCATTTAGATGTTTGTAATTTTGCTGCAGGTCAGAAGGCAAATCAAAGATACAAGCTATGTGCCATTTGAGGTTCATTCCTTTTCAACAATCACTTGCCGCTTGCTAAGCCATTTACTCTGTTTTCTGTCTGGTTGTAACTGTGTAAAAATTGTTACCCAAATTTTTGGGGAAATAAAAACAAAAAGATAAGTTATATAAAAATATTAAAAATTTCAAATAAAAATCCAACAGATCTTAGAACTTGTGCAGGAGTTCCATAACGGCGATGGTTGTACTCTGACCAAATATGAAGGCTCCACAGAGGACAGAAACGATCCCCCAGGCGATTAGACATGTCCTGCAAAGACATTAACAGAGGAAGAGTCAGATCTATATTACAGACTCAGTGATTACCTGCAAAATGATCAAAATGCTTCACCATACAGAAGATGATCAACCCTTGCCAACTTTTCTTAGTGAAGGTGCAGGCTCCAGGTTAATTCTTATTCTTTTTGTGACACCTTCCTGAAGCAAATGTGGATATATTGTTTTCCAACACTGCTGGATCCATTCTTGTTCCAGGTCAGCATCAGATCTACTGTAACATTTAAAACACTGTACTGGCAAGACATGGGCTGGATTCTACATGGCCCGGAAAAATAAGTCACCTGTCCCCTTAGGGAAAAGGGACAAGCTAGGTGAATGAATACATGGACATAGGGGAATTGTCTGGCCATGACACTACAAACTGCAGCCACAATATGTGAATTCCACCATTATAAAAAGGTAATTAAAACGACACAGGGAATAAAACTACAATAATACGTAGTTAAAACGACAAAAGCAAAAAAAAAAAAAAGAAGTGTATGTAGCGGGGTCTCTAAATTTAGGTGGGACACCCAGGTGTGTAAGTATGGGAATAGTGGACCATTTGTGTTCGTGGAGGATTGGATGGTGTAATAATCTCTTTGGCCTCTGGGTGGCGGGGTACCTGGAGGCTCAAGGTAGATTTGCCATGATAGTGCTACCCTTTTTGTCCCTTTCCAGAGATGGTACGGCGAGGGCGGGGAACCCGCCGTGGTGTCGATGGGAGGAGATAAAAGGGGGAGACGCCCTAACCAAGAGGTCTTCCGGAGGATCTTCTTCACGCGCCCAGGCACCTTAGGCCTAGGTGCGGGCGGTTCTGGATTCCGGCCCAGGCGCCCTAGGCCTGACCGGAATGGAGTTGAAGTCCATCCCAGGCACCTTCAGCCTGGGATGAGGTACTAAACTAGGAGGCCTGGGGTCCAGTGACTTCGACTGGATCCCGCGAGGGTGGAGACGTCCGAGGGTCCCTGAGGTGGATGGGGCCCCATGTCTGAGGTGAGGAGGCCGGGGAGGTTACCCGTCCGAAGAGTCTGGAGCAGCATTAACCCAGTGACGGATGGGCCTCTGGTAACTCCCTTGGAGGGACATCTTCCCCTGACAGGGGCCGCAACGCAGCGAAGGTACTCCTATCTACGTTCTCTTGAGTCGCTGGTAGAGACTCTCAGATTCTAAGTCCTTTCTAGCTGAATGCTATAGTAACCGCTAGCGAGATCGCAGTGGTTTAGTTAACAACCAGGATAGTGCCTCGACCTGCTCACCCCCGTATCAAAATGTTATCAAGTCGCAACCAGTTGGCTACTGAAGCACTGTTTATTGTGAGATATACAATAAAGCAAGAGTTGGACTGTGATCGGTGTGTGGAACTCTGGTTAATGGGAGCAGAGGGAAATGTTGATACAGCGGGACTGTATTCTAGACCAAAGCACATAGGCCCGAGGAAACATCTGGTGCTGGCCTTCACCTCACCCACAGCTATGGGGAGGACATGGGCCGTAGCGCATCTCACCCTGTCGTGTGACATACCCCTAGACAAAGGAGATGGGGTGAGGCTGCTACATGTAGAATGCCTCATTAATAACCACCTCAATACAGGGCACTTTTACACCCTTCCTGCCCACGCCAATTTTCAGGTTTCAGCGCTTTCGAACTTTAAAACAGTTATGTGGTCATGAAATGTTTATGATTTTTTTTCCACACAAATAGAGCTTTCTTTAGGTGGTAGTTACATAGTAGGTGAGGTTGAAAAAAGACAAGTCCATCAAGTCCAATATTGGTGATTTAATCACCACTGGGGTTTTTATTTTTTGCCAAACACAAAAATGCCAATTTTTTGGGGGGGAAAAAATGCATTTCTCTTCTGTTATAAAATTTTGCAAATAATCTTCAAACATTTAGGCCAAATTGTATTCTGCTACATTTCTTTGGTGAAAATAACCCAAATCAGTGTTTATTATTTAGTCTGTGGGAAGTTATAGCGTCCACAAACTATGACATATATCTGAAAGTTTATCAATCCTGATGTACTAATTTCTTGAGGCAAGAAAATGTCAGGACAGTACAAATTCCCCTTAATGAACCCTTTTTGGAAAGTAGACAGTCTAGGGTAATTAGCAAGAGACATGGCGTGTTTTTTTAAGTTGTAATTTGTCACTTTTTTGGGAAAATGAAAAAAAAAAGAAGGTAATTTCACATTATTTTTTATGTTTTACATACTGTCACCAATGCAGTACACTGTCATCATATAACTGGTGTGGTGGGGACCAGGGACACCAACTAGTGACAGTTTGTAAAAGAAAAGAAAAAAAAAGGAAGGGGAATATCTGTGCTTGTGCCAAATAGTCAGCTTCTGATCACTGTAGTGCAAAAAACTAAAGCAATAAACCGCGCTAACCAATAAACATAAGTAAATGTACAGCAGCACCTGTAATATGTCATAACATATAAGATAGACAAAAAGAAAAAAAGAACAAGTGCGCTAATGTGAATTGACTAATATTTGAAATAAGTGATCCACACATATAATGAATAAAAAAAGTTCAATGGTAATAACAATGAATGTGTCCCGTGAAGATGGATATATCCAAAATAAGTCCCATCAAAACCAGAAATAAAAAGAAGTGAACCACAACTGGTTTGAAATTCGGTGCATGCACACCGTGTCCACCACCAACAATGCAAGCTGCTTACCAGAGGTAGGAAACAAATAGGCACATCCGCAATCCCAGGGGGAGATCCAAAAAAGATCCGAATTTCAAACCAGTTGTGGTTCACTTCTTCACGGCTTCTTTTTATTTCTGGTTTTGATGGAACTTATTTTGGATATATCCATCTTCACGGGACACATTCATTGTTATTACCATTGAACTTTATTTATTCATTATATGTGTGGATTACTTATTTCAAATATTAGTCAATTCACATTAGCGCACTTGTTCTTTTTTCTTTCTGATCACTGTACCCTGGATACCAGGCATATAGAGAAATAGTGAAAAAAGTGCAGCGCTAAAATCAAACAATGTGACTAAACACAATATGACTAAAATCAAATTCCATTAATTGTGTTTAGTCACATTGTTTAATTTTAGCGCTGAACTTTTTTTCACTAGAGCAATACAGTGTTACCATAGTAACACTGTACCACTCTGGGGAGTTGGTCAGGTTTTTTTTTTTTTTTTACATACTAGGTTTGCTTATAGCAGTGAATTTCACTGTTATAAGCAAATATTTTTACTGAATGGCAGTGTGTAGACACAGTCTATTGTTGTGATTAGCCCTGTTTGTACCATGTGATCAACATGACCAATCATAGCTAGAAACCCAATTGTATACAATAAATGTCATAAAACAGGAAGCCATTCATTTTTATTTTCTATTATTATTATTTACTCAGCGCTTTACAACTTGAGGGTAGGCAGTACAAATAAAATACACTTCAATACAGTAGGAACCGGAGGGCCTTGCTCGTTATAGCTTACGTTGTGTACAACTGTCATGTGGTCTGCTGTGATTGGTCACAGCAAACACATGACACTGGCAGCGGGTAGGTATAGTGATCGGTCATCAGCTGTGTTCAGTGGATGCAGCGGGTGACAGATCGTGCCGGAGCGGCGCCCATCTGTCATTTTACAATGAGGCGGGCGGGAAGCAGTGAAAGAGTAACCACTTTTTTAGAGGAAAAAATAAAATAGATCACCCAGACGGGAGTGTTTTTTATGTACATTAACAAACTTTGTTGTAGATTCCTACCAGTTTCTGCTCTGGAGTAATAGTTGTTTATTGTGTTCTGAATGGGAGTGACTTTTTCATTATTAATCAGCCGATCCACCTGCACAGTGATGCAGGGTTCTAATGCGGAAAGTTGCAAGGTCTGCATCCCTTTAGAAGTACTTACCCTTTGGGAGTATATCACAAAGAATTACTTTTTTTTTTTGTAGGAGATACCTAAAATCTGACTTGTATATCTTAGTGCAGACTTCTGGCAAAATAAGCAAGCCAATCACACAAGCAGGAAATGACATTTCTCAGAATGTTATGTACACCAACTGTGTACAGAATGCCTTCAGGTAGCCAAATTGCATTACATTTTACAGAAAATTACAATGCTGCACACTGAAAGGAAATGTCATTTTTAAATCATGTAATTACAATAGGGCTTGTGTAGCAATTGTATATGCTAAATTTTTATTTTTTATTTTATTTATTTTATATCTTTCCTGTAAAAGTGAAGTTACCCCTTAAGTATATAGGATCACGTACTTTTTCCTTGGATCCATTGCTTTACATTCCATTGCACATATCAGACACAGCCCTGCAATAAACAAAAATATAAATGAAACATTGTTTATAAGGAGCATACATTTTCATATCCACACACAGTCGATTTTTACAGACACCACCAAAATATGGACAGCATAACCAAGAGCTACACTTGACCCAATGGATCTGTGCACAGTTTGGGGCAGAAGTATTTTGCTCAGTGATTGCTCAAATCTTAATTACAGTGATTGTAAACCCTTACATATGCTTAGTGAAGTGACTGGCCTCAGCTGATACACAGATGACACAAATCCTTCTACCCAAGTTATACCTGTTTGTCTGCTGTATTCTCTTCTCTATATCCATCCAAAGTCCTGCATTTATTAAGCTTGTCTGAGCTGTCAGAAAAAGGTTACACTTTGCAGAACCCAGTGAGGAGAGCTCTGAGAGCGCACAGGAACAGAGCTGAGGCTTAAATCAGCTGAAGCTCCCTCCCTTGTCGCTTTTTTTTTTCTTGGTGTCAGGAAAGCTTGTCAGAAGTGATTTATACTGATAGCAGAGGAACGAGGCAGCTAGTAGAATTTACACTTAGTGCTTGTAATTGAGAAAAGTAGACACTATTAGGAGGTATATGCTTTGTTTATATTTCATGTCTGAGGTTTACAATCACTTTAACCACTTTCCTACTGGGCACTTATAACCCCTTCCTAACCCGGCCAATTTTAAGCTTTCGGTAATCTCACACTTTAACTGACAGTTACTCAGTCATGCAACACTGTGCCTGTAACGGCACCCCAAATACGAAGGGGATTAACGCCGTTTACGATGTCCCCTCTCCTGGACACACATCCACTCGCTACCAATCTTCCACAGCCAAACGATCCCTTCCCATAGGAACCAATCCCTCTGGAAGAAACGAGACGCACTCTGTATTCTTCTGGGGTAGAATGACTTCTTTATTGAGAAAACATTGTAACTTTATACACAATTCAATACACATTAGTTAACATGAACAAGAGTCCAGCTCCACCCACACCTTACAAGACTCAACACATTATTTTGACGTCTGTTAGGAGAGAACAGGCTTCACACAATAGATCCTAAAGATCCCCAATACACATCTTATCCCAAAGTGTTTGGCAGACGGTCTGTCAGGAGACAACAAGTTCTAATCCCTTTACATCCTAAATCCCTTTGTATTGTAAATCCCAGTCTGCCTTTACAATACACACAAGTATAGTGTTAATTACCTCTATTCACACCAGACCTTCCCCAGTCACAATGAACAATAGAATGCAAAACACCTTAATTCCTCACAGCAATGATTACACAAAGGCAGGGCTGTGGGTATCCAAACATCATGAAGGCGTCACTTTTCAATTAACCTGTTGAGGTCATAATCAAACAGTAAAAGTTCTTTGCAGATATCCTGGGGAATATGGTGGATAAATATTACAGACCCATTTTAGGTAGCCCAAGATATATTTCTTAATGCCCATTATTTCCTGGCTCACCCTGTGTCCAAAGTGACCCTCCTGTCACAGTGCCCATATGAAATTTGTCCTTTTCTCACTATAAAAAAAGACCGAAAATTGTATAAAAACGCATTTTTCTTTATTTCTGTTATAAAATTTGGGGAATTAGTGATTTTTCTTCAGAAATTTTGGCCAAAAGTTATACTGCTACATTTCTTTGGTAAAAATAATGCAAATCAGTGCATATTTGGTCTTTGTGAAGGCTGTAGAGTCTACAAGCTATAGTGCCAAATACCCCCGAAATGACCCCTTTTTGGAAAGTAGACATTCCAAGGTATTTAATAAGAGGCATGGTGAGTTTTTGAAGTTGTAATTTTTTTTCCCACAATTCTTTTAAAAATGTATTTATTTTTTTTTCACAAAATTGTCATATTAACCTCCCTGGCGGTATGATTCTGTCAGATTTTAGGTGCTGAAAGCGGTACCATTATTCTGCATGGAAATTTGGCGTTTTATATTGCAGGCCCGTAATTCTTAGGAATAACTCAAATCCGTCCAAACCAGAGTCTAGTAGACATCCCGGGTATGATAAAGTTCAAAAAACAAAATTATACATTATAATAAAATAAATAACTATAAAATAATTATAACAAATAATAATATAATAATAATAAAAGTGTTTTTCAGTGTTTGATGAGGAATTTCCCCACAAATCGCTATCGCTTAATTCTGCGGGTGATTCTAATTTATTATCGCTGTTTTTTAGCTGGTCTAAAACCACTTTTGACATAAAGGGACACTTTTTGGTTGCTATGGACAATCTCCAGTTTCCAAAAGTTTTTATTATATAAAAGTGCATGCAGGACTAAGATTACAGTGTACTGTATGTATACTGTGTTTTAACTTTTTTGAATTTGGCGCCGATCTCCGTCCCCGTGCGTCGTAACGTCGCAGGGAACGGAGCTCGGCGGCATTCGGCAGTGTGTGAATCGAGCGAGATGACGGCTCGATCACACAGCGGGGAGGCATCGCAGGATCCAGGGGACAAGGTAAGTAACTCCTGCCTGGATCACTGCGACGCAGCCCGAGTCTGGCTCGGGGTTACCGCTTTTGGTGCTGAAATTTAACCCCGAGCCAGACTCGGGAATACCGCCAGGGAGGTTAACAGGTTATTTCTCACATTGCATGCATACTTGCAGCTACACCCCAAAATACATTCTGCTACTCCCCCCGAGTATGGCGATACCACGTGTGAGACTTTCACAGCCTGGCCACATACAGAGGCCCAACATGAAGGTGGCCGTCTGACTGATGCGTTCAGACAATTTTTTAGTCTGCAGCCCCAAAGTCTGATCGGTTCCAGCAACCATCGCCAGCGTCTGATTTACATGGTGCAGGAATACCTAGGGGTAAGATCACTTGGACATGTTTCCAACCGAAAATCCACTGGGTTACTGGGTCTTGAGGATGGATCACTGGCCAGAGCTTGCACAGTACGCAATTGAGCTTCGTCAGGTGTTCTAGGGACATAAATTTCCTGACCACCTATTACACACTTTTGTGAGGCACTGTAGGGCACGGATGAGCACTGTAGTGGCAATGATGTGGCATGGATAAGCACTGTGATGGCACATATGGGCACTGTGGTGGCACAGATGGGCACTGTGATGGCACCGAGGTGGCACAGATGAGCATTGTGGTGGCACAGATGGGCACCGATTGCACTGATGGGCACTGTGATGGCACAGATGAGCACTATGTTGGCACTGATAAGCATTGTGGTGGCACGGATGGGCACTGATGGCCTTGATGTGACACTGATGAGCAGTGCACTGTGATGGCACCAATGTGGCATTGATGGCACCAATGTGGCATTGATGACATGGATGAGCACTCCAAATCCAGCCCACTCACGCTGCTGCACTGTCTCCCTCCTCTCGCGCTATATCGATTGGTGTGTGGAAAGGAGAGAGCTGAACTGGACAGGACGCTAGTCACGTGGTAAAGTGTCGCTGTGATTGGCCCTTTACCTTGATTTATAATGATTAGGACTCAGCCATCATGGACACTCCCAGCTGCGTGCCCCAGGGGGGTGAATACAAGCGCAAGCACGTCAATAAATGCCCTCTCAGAACTAACCGGCCGCAATGTAGCCGTTATTCGGCTATAGCACAGTCGGCAAGTGGTTAAGCCAAACTCCAGAACAAGAAAAGAGAAGCCCACCACTGTAAACATGCTTAAGTCATTTATTTCATGAAAATATCAAATGAAGACAGCACATGAGACAGAGGGGGTTATTTACGAAAGGCAAATCCACTTTGCACTGCAAGTGCACTTGGAACTGCAGCCGCTGTAAATCTGAGGAGAAGATCTAAAATGAGGGGAAGCTCTGATGATTTTATCATCCAATCAAGAGCAGGCTAAAATGCTGTTTATTTTCCTTGCATGTCCCCCTCGGATCCACAGCAACTGCACTTCCAAGTGCACTTGTAGTGCAAAGTGGATTTGCCTTTAGTAAATAACCCCCAGAGTAATGCTGTAGCTGTTAACGTGTTTCACACATATGCTAGTACTTATACCAAAACGGGAAAATCGAAGTGTGATCCCTAAATAGCCACCACACAACTGCCTGGTGATTGGCCCGAGGGCACACCGCTGATTCCCCCCGGCAATCGTACTACACATCAAGAGATGTCAAAAAGCAGACAATCCAATTGGAGCCATAAATACAAATATCACTGGAATCCTTATCAGTAAAAATACACAAAATTACTCTTGAGTAAAATCGCTCAATCCATCTCATATGAATTAACCTTTAGTCGCTTCACCAATGTAAACATTTAGGATGGAATTTCAACACCAGTTCATGCAGGAGAGAAGGCATCCTGCAGCTCATTCATAAAAAGTGGCCAACATCCCATTCAAAATTGAGCCCATTAGGTATGTGGGTTTGGAGATTAAATATCCAGAATACCTCCCTTCTACATAAGAGATGAAAGACATAACCACCCCTCTTTGGTGCCCGTACTTTTTCAATGATCTGGACCCATACCACTGACATGTCCCCCGCATGATGATTATTGAAATGTTGAGCCACATTTAAATTTTTCTCTATACTGTATAGATGCTCATTAAAATGATCTCGGAGGCGCCTTGTGGTCCTGCCCACGTATTGAATGTGGCAGAGACCACAAGTGATAACATAGATCACGTAATGGGTGTTACAATTAAAAAAAATATTCTATTTTAAACTCCATTTCATTCACTAAAGAACGGACAGTCTCTCCCTTCAATATGTGATTATAACAAGAGCAACTTGAAATCCCACATTTATAGTTGCCCCCAAAAGTGCAACCAGGTGATGTAGACCTTGCCAACTGGATTGAGAAAACTAGGAGATAGGCTACTGCCCAAAGTAGGTGTCCTTCTGGGCACTATATTAATACCATCTTTCAACATTTCTGCACAAATGCTGTCATTACATAGAATGGGCAAATATTGGTTTATAATATATTTCACCTTGTTGAACTACACACTGTATGGTGTTGACATGCTCCATTTGAGATATTCTGCCATTTACTTCCTTTTAGAAGGTGTTCCTTATTTTTACTTCTAGCATGGGTGAGGGTCCTTGCCAACATCCATTTGAGGTAACCTCTATATAGATACCTCATGCTTAAATTGGTAATCACTACTACATATACGCCTGACTCTAATTGAATGTCCTGGATGGTCTGACCGGGCCTGATACATTTACTGTTCGCATGGCCAGCAAAATGTAAGTTCCTATTGTTCTGATTAAGGTACACAAGAAATTAGTCCAGCTGTTCCATGTCTCATAACTAATACAAGATCATCAATAAATCTTTTATTTTTATTTTTTTTATTTGCTTCTTTTTATTTAGAAAAAAAAAGTTATTCATACATTACAAACACTTATTACATTTTATCCGGTGAGACATAATACAATTTTCTTTTTCTCCTTGTTTTCCCTCCTCTTTCCTTTAGTTGCCTATCCACATATAAATACTATTGTAACTACAGTAACTCTTTACTATATTCTTTCTTTTTTTCCCTTTTTCCCATCCCCCCCCCCCGCTACATCTTTACCCCTTTCCGCCTTATATCTGCTCTTCTCAGCACATTTCCTCCACCGTTACCGACGTTCATTTCCTTTCCTCTTTCTCTTTATCCTTTCCCTTTTTTCTTTTACCCCTTCCCTCCTCTCTTACCACCCCTCTATTTTTTATATCTGGAGTCTTTCCACAACTAGTTGAGGTGGCGCCAAGTTGATTTCCCCCAGCCATGTTTTCCATATAGTATCGAATTTGCCCACTTCTCCCCTTCGACTGTACGACAACCGTTCCCTTAGGAGCGTTGAATTTACAGCTGAAATCCACTGCTTCCCCGTGGGCACCTCTGGGGCCATCCAGTATTTTGCAATGAGTTTTCTAGCCATATACATTAGTCTGGTCAGCATACAGTATGTTCCTCTTTGGAACATTTCTGTATCAATGGCTCCCAACAAATATACTAGGGGATTTAAGGGAACGGGTACCTGAGCTACTCTCGTAATGCATTGGGAGACTTCCTCCCAGTACCTATGAAGTTTTGGGCATTTCCATATTAGATGTATGAAATCCCCCCTCTGTACTTTACATTTCGGGCACAGAGGGGAATCTCTTCCTCCCCATCTATATAGCTGCTCTGTTGTTCTGTATTCCCTGTGCAGGATAAATAGTTGTGATAGTCTCTGTGATGCCGATACCGATACCACTGGGATGGAGTTAAGTGCCATTTCCCACTGATTCCCGTCTATGTCCCCGATGTCTTCTACCCATTTACATCGGCTTCTCAATGAGGTGTGGTCCTGGACAGAGGACAACAATTCCCCGTATATTTTAGAGATTAATCCCTTCCGGGTGTCTGCCCCAAGGACTTCCCGCAGCATAGATGATGATTCCACTATCATAGATTGTGTTTGTTGTATCTGTAGGGCATGGCGCAACTGGAGATATTGATAAAATCCCTTGGGGCTTAACTGAAATTCCTGACTCAACTGTTCAAAGGTCTTCATCTCCCCCCTTCATATAGTTGTGTAAAGAACCGAATCCCTCTCTCTCTCCATGGGGTGAATCCCTGTAATTTCTGCACCTCTGGTTATCTCCGATTGCACGATATCGGGGTAAAGGGCAGCACGCCTTTTATCTTCATGGCTTTTCGGGTCTCCCCCCACGCTCTTTTAAGAAGAACACATATGGGTGCCGAGTCCGGTATACTCGGCAGATCCATTTCCATATGGGAGGCCGCTACCAATGTTGGGTCCGAGGCAGTCACCATTTTGCTAATCGGGTCTTCCTTCCCCACCCGTCCCCATCCTGTCAACTGCTGGAGCTGTGAGGCCAGAAAGTACATTTTGGAGTGGGGTATTGCCAATCCTCCTCTCTCCTTCCCGTATTGCAGGGTAGCTAGGCTAATCCTGGCTGTTTTTTTTTCCATATTAGCTCCCTCATCAATGTGTCAATCTTTTTGAACCACTTATTAGTGATCCACATGGGGGAGTTGTGGAATACATACAATAACTGCGGGGCCCACACCATTTTTATTAAGTTTGCCCGTCCCACTACTGACAGTGGAAGCTTACACCAACTATTGCATTTCACTTTCTGTCTTTCCAGAAGTGTGCCCAAATTTAACTGAATATACTCCGCTGGTTCCGGTGTTACCACCACTCCCAGGTATTTAAAGCTTTTTGCTATAACTATTTGTTTCGCCCCCTCTGGCAACTGCTCCACCCCCTGATCTATAGGCAACTAAATTCTAGTGTACTGTATGGTCGAAAGGGGTTCCCACCACCATAGATGCGGGACCACTCCCACCAACCCATATAAAGGTTGGCGAGTGATGGTGAAAATTTAGCCCCCATCGCAGCCTCGCATCTCTGGAGGTAGAACTCCCCATCAAAAACAATAATTGTGGGACAACAGGTACTTAAAAACTTTAAGGATGTAAGTGTGATGTTCTACTGCAAGGTTTGTCTCAGTCTCCAAGTAAAATGATACCAGGCACCTGAATCCCTAATTGATATGGTATGGAGGAATACAGGCTTGTGACATCACATGGAACCCAAGACTCTCCCTCCTCCCAGGTAAAGCTATCCATAATTCTCAAAAGATGGTCGGTATCCTTTAAATAACCCAGGAGTTGTGTGACAAGCTGCTGTAGCTGCCTATCTAATCGCTGTCCCAAGCGCTCATTCAATGAACCGATGCCCGATATTATAGGTCTACCTTGGGAGAATTGTATTGTACCCAGTGAGCTCTAAACAATACTATCACATAAACAAGGGAATTGTTAAAGTGCTCAGTGTCTTTCCTACTCGGTAATAATTTACTCCAAACAAATAAAACCAATTACCTGGGAAGATGAAGATGAAGAAAGCACTTATTCCTCCAATGATGGAAATGACCTCACTGATGTCAGGGACAAACAAGGCAATGATGAGTGTGACTAGAATCCATAGTACTGTAAGTGTAATCCGTACAAAGCGCTCATAGGAAGAGGTCACATATACTGTCATGTGCTTGTGGTCCATCCAGACCTCCTGTAGAACAGACCTGTGGAACAAAGAAAACATTATGTAACAGTGATACACCAACAGGGATTTGGGGTGGCAACCCCATTCTAGGTCCATGGTACCTAGGGTAGATCTACATGCAGGGCAATAGCTAAAAATCAAAGAACCCATTAGCAAAAAATTTATGAGTCCCCCATGACCTCTTTCCATGATACGTAGCAGTGTCAAATGTGACAGCACTGTTATTGATTTTAGCAAAGTATGCTTAAATAAAGGACAGGTAACAGAAGAACTGTCAGCATAGTCAGAACACTCTTAGGACTATTGCTATGAATAGGTTGTTAGGGAAGAGAACGGTAACATCTCAAATCTGAGGACTATATAGTGTACATTCTAATGCCGCGTACACACGATCATTATTCACGGCGGTTAAAAAAACGCCGTGAATAATGACAGGAAAAAACGAGGGAACCGCATGGTTCCCTACACACGGTAGTTTTTCCCGTCATTTTTTCTCTTGACGAGAAAAACGACCGTCTGTGGGCTCCGCGGCAGTGTTTCCCTATGGGAAAACTGCCGCGGAAAAAAATGCTGGAAAAAACGACGAGAAAATTTAGAACATGTTCTAATTTTTCTCGTCGTTTTTTATGCCGTTTTTCTCGACGAGAAAAACGACATAAAGCCCACAGACGATCGTTTTTCTCGGCGAAAAGAAAAAATGCAGTTTTTCTCGTCGAGAAAAGCGGTCGTGTGTACGCGGCATAAGCCCCCATCTCTTCCCCTGCCACAGCAAGCAAGTCCTCAAAGAGGCGATCCAGTAGTAAGAAAGACAGAAAGAAGGAGGGAGAAAGCAACAAGAAAGAAAGAAAGAAAGAAAGAAAGAAAGAAAGAAAGAAAGAAAAAAAACCAACACGCCACAACAGTTGTAGTACCAAAAAAAACATTACAATATTTTTTTTGATTACATTATTGGTAATGCTTCAGCACACAGTTGATCTACGTATAACCCAAATGCAAACTTTTTAAAACTCTGGCTATTTTGCATAAGTACAACTCTTAGCTATCAGTTTTTAGCTGAGGACACGCCGTTTACAGCCTGAGGAAAACAGCATACAGGGTAAATTTTAGAACCAGTAAGGAGTTGCAGCAAATGTTCGGAAGGCATAAAGTCTATACTTTTAAAGAGGAGCTCCAGCCTCCCCCCAAAAATTAAGGCAGCAGCTACAAATACTGTGCTGACTTTCACCTGTCCAGGAATTCAGCAATGTCGGCACCCGATAGGCTCGGGTGCAGGTGCCGGCATCTTCAGTAAGGGAAACCGGCAGTGAAGCTTTTAAGCTTCACAGTCGGTTCCCTACTGCGCATGTGCAAATCGCGCTGCCCTTTTAGAATGGCCCCGCTTTCTTCTGGGACCTCTGTGTGTCCCAGAAGGCAGAAGGGGGACGGAAGAGGGGCTGGACATACTTGAAGTTCGCCACTGCGATCTTACCCAAAAAGTGGGAGCGGGGACCTGTCAAAAACAAGTTCCAAATGTGGCAGCGGAGTGGGGGAGGATGCAAACAAGCAGAGCTTCCCCTTTTGGGTGGAGCTCCGCTTTAAGCTAGCTAAACAATTGCCCCTTACAGTAACAGAAAGAAAAAAGGGATTCGTGCGTAGCCACATTAGAGATGCATTATCTTCACATTTACACACATTTTCTAACTTTTTTTAGCTCAACAACCGTCTTAAAAAAGGGGCCTCATCCCACCCTCAGTCCAATGACAGCATAATTGGCTGCAATGGCTATTGGTACACTACAATATGCAAGTGCATAATATGCACAGTGAATACTTACTTTAAAAGACAATTGTTCCCATTAAAAAAAAGGGAAGAAGGAGGCCTACTGCCAAACCATACCCCCAGCAATCAATATCTTACACTCTACTACTTGTCATCATTGAAAAATTACCCGCATACCCATTGTCCTGCATAATAAATCCTTGTGGTTGCCACTGTCCTAAATTTCTGTAATAATGCAGCCCTGTGTGTTACCCGCTTCCAAGCACTGCTGTCTGTATTTTTCACAAAGGAAGGCTGCAAAATCACATTACAAGAGATTACAGCTCCTACCCAGTAGCATGTGAAGCTTGGTGAATTCAGATTCCATAAAAGTTAAAAAGGGTCTACCAAACAAACCTAACATTTTTACATAGTTTCAGTGCTTTCCAAAAAGCATCTTCACAGTATTCACATTTTACTGGGGTTTCTCCTTAGGCACTTACCTTCCCAACAATAGGATGATTGGATAGATGGTGACAATTGATACAGCAAACAGTACCCTGGCTATTATCACAACCACATCATCTCCAGGGTAAGACATCAGAATATCAGCTGCTACAGCATCTCCAAAAGTCAGATACCCATAAATACCTGGAAAGGGGAGATAGGTGACAATGTTGGGAACAGGCTAAACTCTGAGGCCAAAGGACAAGTAGTCCACAACACCTTAAGGCCCCTTTCACACTGGGGCGCTTTTCATGCGGTTTAGCGCTAATAATAGCGCTATTATACCGCATGAAAAATTCCTGCCCTGTAGCCTTCAATGTGAAAGCCCGAAGGCTTTCACACTGAAGCGGTGCGCTAGCAGGACCGCTCCAAAAGTCCTGCTAGCCGCTTCTTTACAGCGGTAAAGGAGCGGTGTGTTCACCGCTCCTTTACCGCGGGTGCCCATTGAAATCAATGGGACACCGTGGTAATACCGCCCGCAAACCGCGGCAATAGCCGCGGTTTGCGGGCGGTATTAATCCTTTTTCGGCCGCTAGCGGGGGTTAAATTCACCCCCCTAGCGACCGCATACAGCGGTAAGAACGACGGTATAGCAGCGCTGCAAATCGCGCTGCTATACCGCCACCGCTCCTGCCCGCCCCAGTGTGAAAGGGGCCTAAAACACGGCAACATTCAACATTTTTAATTTTTTGTTACTTTGGGGTATAGGACAGGCAGAAAGCACCATCATCCCAGCTGATAAGTCAAGCATTTTTCCATTCAAAATGTTTAAGGTGGAACCAAAAGTTTGTATTTTTTCCCTCACTTTGTGGATATTTTCTTTCAATGCCTTTTCTGGCACTGACAGGGAACAAGGGGAAGGGACATCTTAGTTTAGCCAGGAATATATACCTTCCCCAAAAATTTAGGATGGATTGTTTTTTTAAGCATTTGCATCCAACAACCTTCTACAGATCTCCAAATTGTATGTGTGATAAGCCCCGTACACACGTTCGGACTTTTTGCCAACAAACTTCATTTTGAGCAAGTTTGACAAAAAATCCGACCGTGTGTATGCTCCATCGGACAAACTTTTTTGGTTTTCATCAGACAAAAGTTCGGTCTCCAAACGGACAAACTTTTGGCCAACAAAAGTCCGATGAAGCGAAGTCGGACCGTGTGTACAGAAAACCATCGGACTTTTGTCCGATGGACAAAACAAATAATGTTAAAATCAACCAACAATAGCAGAAGTTGACCAAAGGGTGGCTGGCGGTAAAGAGCAGAAAAGAGCAGAAAAACCACGTGATGTTGGAAAAAGTTTTGGGAAAGTTTGCAGAAAAGTCCTGTGGTGTGTATGCTATGGGTGTGCCTGGCCAACTCCGTTCAGACAAAAATCCACGGAAAAGTCAGATGGAAGTCCGACCGTGTGTACGAAGCTTAAGAAGCCTTCCTTCCAGCTACCAGGTTGTCATACTATTCGGTTAGTGGAATTTGCAGTGAATTAAACTACCTGCACACCTATATCAGTCAGCTAGAAATTGTAATCTGCATGCTCCAGTTTTAGGATTGTACAGTGGCATGGCGAATAAAATAAAACACAGCCCTGTAATGAGTAGGGAAAGAAGTATTGTTGCACCAAGATGATGAAACCATATCGAGTAACTAATATACAAACATTCATTATATGTAAAATGATTTGCCAAATGCTATTGGTATCTATGCAAATCTTTAGTAGGCAAATTTTTACAGTGCCAACAGGCCTCAGAGCACTAACATGGTCTCCCAAGTTGTAGTCATGCCAATTTTACAGTGCTAGCAGACCCCAGAGCAGTCACATTGTCTGCTACGTTATAGTCATGACAATTTTACAGTTCTAGGGTGCCCTAGAACAGCAAGGTGGTCTGCTAGGGTTGTAATCATGCCAATTTTACAATGCTAGGGGGCCCCAGGGAAGTGACCTGGTCTGCTAGAGTTGTAGTAATGTCAATTTTACAATGCGAGGCGGGCATCAGAGCAGTCATACGGTCTGCTAGGAATGTAGTCATGTCAATTTTACAGTTCTAGGGGCACCAGAGCAGTCAATTGATCTGCTAGGGCTGTGGCCATGCCAGTTTTACAGTGCTAGAATGCTCTAGAGCAGTCACAAGATCTGCTAGGGTTGTAGTCATGCCAGTTTTACAGCGCTAGGAGGCCCCAGAGCAGACACATGGTCTGCTAGGGTCTTAGTCATGCATATGAAAGCTCAACGTTGTACAAAGTATAGCAACCTGTATCAATTTATTTTTTATTTTTTTATAGAATTCGTTTAGATCACCCAACAAAATTTCAGTTTCTTGTAGTCTAACATATTATGTATCAAGTCTGTATATGTAATATGGAAGCTTATAATATGGATGAAAGAAAAGCTGCAATTGTCTACCTGTCAGGGAGTAAATAAGAAGGCAGATCAGCATGGACACCACAGACACCGCTATCCAATTTGACAGGCACTTATTCTTCATGCTGCTGTAAATTGTGATACAAGCTTCATGGCACTGGAAAGCAGAAACAGGCAGTTATGTCACATCAGTTGTTATGTCCCTTTTCAAGACATTAGACGGGATTGCTGTTGGCTATACACAGCAGTTACACTACTAATGGGCAGTCACTCCATATAACATTCTGAGGCCTCGTACACACGAACGAGTTTCTCGGCAAAAACCAGAAAGAAACTTGCTGGCAGAGATTTCTTGCCGAGAAATTCGTTCGTGTGTATGGTTTCTCGTCAAGAAAAGCGACAAGAATCTCGACGAGAAAATAGAGAACCTGCTCTCTATTTTCTCGTCGAGATTCTCGTCAGCCTGTTTCTCGATGAGAAAAGTGAGTGTGTGTACACTTACCTGTTCGCCGGGAAGCCCGCGCATGTTCGAAATGAATTTGACGCATGCGCGGTAGCTTCCTAGGCATACGTAGGGTATACCAAGATGGCGGCGACGGCATCGAATGTGACGAGTGCATGCTCGTCGTAGTCGATGACGTCACCGTGTACGCTCCATTCAAAGAACCGCGGGTTCTTTGAATCGAGCGTGTGTACACTCGGCCGGGACAAGTTTCTTGTCCAAGAATCTCGTCGAAAAAAACGACATGTTTTTTTCGACGAGAATCTCGGCCGTGTGTACGAGGCTTTACTGAAGGCTTCTTATTTTGTACGGATAGCATTTTGCTGAATACAGATTTGCTGCCATCCAAAACAAGAAAATATAAATCCATTTCATAACTAGTGTTATGCATGGTTAGCAAAAAAATGTCAAGTCAACAAAAATCAAGTCAAATGGAAATAAAACCTTAAATGTAGGCTATTTTTTTGTAGATCTAAACCCAATTACCTAAAATGTTAATTTTAATTCAAAATTCATAATAAGAGTCCATCATTAGGTCCTTGACAAGGCGATTACTACTATAAGGTGACAACACTGTCCCTGTCAACCAAATTCCTCCTGCGCCATCACCCTGTCACATTTTTTCCAAAGGATATAAGCGGTTGTGCTGATGGTTAATGTGCAGCATGTTCTGTGGTTGTAACCATAAGGAAGCTCTTCCTGAGCAACCACCTGCAGCTGCCGCTTGAGGGAATGCATGCAGGTGAGCCTCATGCACACTGGATGTTTAGCCCCGATACTTGGTATCCTGGCATTTTGGTACGGGTTGAAGGTACAGGTGCACTTTCCAGCCCCATTGACAGCAGCCTGTACAAAATGGCGTGAGACTACAAGCTGTGACAGTTGGACGGGGTTGGACAGTGCACCCAGTGGTACTGGCATTTAGGGCATAGTGCCCTAAATGTACATACCATTCTGTGCACTGTCCAACTGCATACAGCTTTCAGCCTCTCAGACTTTTACAGGCTGCCATTGGGGTTGGACGGCGCACCTTTGCTTAACACCCAGTGTGCATGAGGCCAGAGAAGAGGCTGTAAAGTGATGCGGAGCAAAAAAAATAAATAAAAATAATTCTTAACAAAAATAAATATATAGCTAGCTATTGGATTATAATACACAGTGCTTTAGCAAACTAGCAGCAATCTAAGGGTTCAGAAATGCATGCCCAATTCCCAAAAAGTTGTGACGCCATGCAAAAAAAAGAAAAAAAAAGAAAAAGGGAATGGATTTTTAAATCTCACAAACCTATATTTTATTCACAGTAGAAAAAAAAAAAAACATATCAAATGTTTAAACTGAGAAAATTTTAAATTAAGAAAAAATAATGTAATTTTGAAACTGATAGCAACAACACGTCTCAAATATGTTGGGACAGGGCAACAAAAAGCTGGCAAAGCAAGTGGTACAAAGAGCTAAAAGAACATTTTGCAATGAATTAGGTTAATTAGACAACATATTAGTAACATGATTGGGTATAAAAAGGGCATCTTAGAGAACCAGAGCGTCTCAGAAGCAGTGGCGGCTGGTGGGTTCTTCTTTTGGGGGGGGGTGGCAAACAAAAATCACCCCCCCAGCCCCCCAGCAGTGCGGCGCAATAAATCCCCCCCACCCTGCGGGCACTTACCCACTCGTGTGGTGGGCTGTGGTGTCCTCTCCTCCTCTCCGGGAGTGCAGGCATCGGCGGCTCCGGTGTCCGCTCCAAGATTCCTTGCTGGCTTCCTCTGCCGTGTGTCTCCTCTTCCGCCAAAGCGCTAGGCATCCAATAGGATCGTCTGACGCTTTGGCCAATCAGGAAACAGGTCTCACGACCTGCCTCCTGATTGGTGGGGAGGAACTTTAGTGCGAAAATTTTATTCGCTATCATTCCGCAACTGGCTGGGATCGGGGCAGAGTTCTCTGCATCCCAAGCCCACCCTGTTTTGAAGCCTATTATAGCCTCTATCTCTAATCAGTGCTTAAAAAAACAACAACAAAAAAAAAACACTCCCCCCCATTGGAATTGACAGTTTGGCACCCTGATATGTAGATCAGGGGGCCCGGACGCATTGACGGGGGGGCGGTGCCCTCTATGGACAGGCCGCCACTGCTCAGAAGTAAAGATGGACAGAGGTTCACCAATCTGTGAAAATCTGTGTCTAAACAATTTTAGAATAATGTTCCTCAATGTAAAAAATTGCAAGGGCTTTAAATTTATATTCAACCACAGCACATAATATGAAAAGATTCTAAAGATCTGGAGAAATCTGTGCGCAAAGGACAAGGCCGAAACTCAATATTGGATCACAGTGATCTTTGGGCCTTCAGACAGCACTGCAAAAAATAAATATAGGCATTATTCTGTGTATGTGAATATTCATATAGATCAGGAATTTATATATATATATATATATATATATATATATATATATATATATATATATATATATATATATATGCATGCAAGTTAAAGCTCTATCATGAAAAGAAGAAAAAAAGAAAAAGAAGAAGGAAGCCATATTTGAACATGATCCAGAAATGCCACCATCTTCTCTTGTCAAAAGCACATTAAAATGGTCTGTTGCAAAGTGGAAGACTGTTCTGTGGTTAGACAAATGGAAATTTAACATTCTTTTTGATGAGATGGACCTTCTGGCAGTGGCGGCCCGTCCATAGGGGGCGCCCGGGCGCCGCCCCCCCCCCCCTCCTGTGGTCATATGTCTTTTTTTTTACACATGGCGGCGCGACCATAGTGGGCGCAGAAGCGCCGCTACCGCTCGCTTCTGCGCCCGCCCGTCACTCACAACAATACATAGGTTCATGCATTGCATGAACCTATGTATTGCTGCCGCCCACTATTCAGATGGCCGGCCCCTTGAGCGCCGGCCATCTGAATAACAGCGTCTAATTGGCCTTTAGAAGTGCTTATCAGAGCCAGCGGCTCTGATAGGCTTCCCGACTACAGCCTGAGGGCTGTAATCGGCTTCTAAATATCTAATGAGAGGACGCACGGGGGCCATTCCCTGGCCAATCAGGTTCACCGGGTCTGGTTACCGGTAACCTGATTGGCTGAAGTGACATCGAGGGCGGCAGAAGACATCGAGGACGGAAGAAGGACGGCGCTGACTCGAGGAAGGTAAGTGCAGGCCTGGGGGGGACAAACTGGCTGTATATGGGGGAGAAACTGGCTGTATATGGGGGACAAACTGGCTGTATTATGGGGGACAAACTGGCTGTATTATGGGGGACAAACTGGCTGTATTATGGGGGACAAACTGGCTGTATTATGGGGGACAAACTGGCTGTATTATGGGGGACAAACTGGCTGTATTATGGGGGACAAACTGGCTGCATATGGGGGACAAACTGGCTGCATATGGGGGACAAACTGGCTGCATATGGGGGACAAACTGGCTGCATATGGGGGACAAACTGGCTGCATATGGGGGACAAACTGGCTGCATATGGGGGACAAACTGGCTGCATATGGGGGACAAACTGGCTGTATATGGGGGACAAACTGGCTGTATTATGGGGGACAAACTGGCTGTATTATGGGGGACAAACTGGCTGTATTATGGGGGACAAACTGGCTGTATTATGGGGGACAAACTGGCTGTATTATGGGGGACAAACTGGCTGCATATGGGGGACAAACTGGCTGCATATGGGGGACAAAATGGCTGCATATGGGGGACAAACTGGCTGCATATGCGGGACAAACTGGCTGTATTATGGGGGACAAACTGGCTGTATTATGGGGGACAAACTGGCTGTATTATGGGGGACAAACTGGCTGTATTATGGGGGACAAACTGGCTGTATTATGGGGACAAACTGGCTGTATTATGGGGGACAAACTGGCTGTATTATGGGGGACAAACTGGCTGTATTATGGGGGAGAAACTGGCTGCATTTGGGGACAAACTAGTGGCGTTTGGGCACAGTGGCTGCGTTTAATGGGCACAGTGGCGGCAATTGATGATTTTATTTTTTTTTCAGTTTGTTTGCGCCCCCCCAAAAAATTTGAGCACCAGCCGCCACTGCCTTCTGGTTTGTTATCAGCACTCAAAATCCTACATCTCTAGTGGTATGGGGGTGCATGAATGTGCATGGAATGGACAGCTTGCACATCTAGAAAGGTACCATCAACACTGAAAGATATATCCAGGTTTTAGAACAGCATATGCTCCCATCCAGACAACGTCTTTCAGGGAAGGTCTTGCATATTTTGGCAGGACAATGCTAAACCGCATACTTCTTCAGTGGCGGACGCTGTGAGACAGTGGTGACCGAGTCAGCATCCTCGGATTTCTCCCGTTGGTGCTTCACGACCTCCTCCGCGGTCGTTGCAGTGTGCGCAGGGGCGACTCTCACGGCTGTGACTCCTGCCTTCTGTGTGGCGATGCCTGGAACTCGGCCTGGGTAGATGGTTTTTGGCCTCTCCACCGCCGGATCCACCTCGAACATGAACTCCCCACAGGCCTCACATCGTCCAAAGGGCTTCAGCAAACATACCAGTCCCGAGCACCCAGGACAAATTATGCCCAGGGCCTCCACGTCCATGCAGGAGTATAGGGCGAACCGACCCCTTGGCTTCAGCCGGATCCCCGTATCCGTGATCGGAGCAGCAGCAGTCAGGGTTGTAGTTGCCGGGTGAACCGGGATCCACGAGGCGGGTCCAAACATGGCGACCTGTTGCTGTTCCATCGTACACTGCTGAGTTTTCGCGCCAATGTCCCACGTGTAGTTCGTCACACGTATTGGACTCCTCCCCTTTTGCTCCAGTTCGCGGGCTTTCCACTAGGTTGCTTGAGACACGCCCACGAACTGAGTGGCGGGGCCTTGTGTCTGATGGAGCAGTGCAATTAAAAAACCCCACGTGTAGTTCGTCACACGGCTGAGCTTTCCCCCTTTCACCACTCTGCCTGCGCGGGCCTTTCCTTGTCTGAGGTCATGTCCAAGACTTTCGAGTAGGGCTGCACTTCGGCCTATGCACTTGACTCTTCCCGGCAGACACGCTCTTCTAACAAGTGATGCACAACACATATCCCGGACGAGCCCCCACGTGTAGCGGGCCCTTCGGCTCCCACTCCCAATCCCCTCTATTAAAGTTCTCGCTCGCAGTGTCTCCGGTCTAGGGGTATGATGGGAAAGGGAGTGGGTCCACTACGCCAGGCTTCCACCACAGATGTATAAGTGGTATAGGCCAGAGTTATTTCTTTACCTTCGGGCCTGTATTGTGCATCGAATCCAACCATCTGCCAGGAAACTGAGTCTCACACCGTTGCAAGTCCAACACTCCTTTATTCAGAGACTTACTTGCTTACAACCAGAACAGGAGGTGTGAAAGTGTGGATACATAGGCCCAGACACAAGTTCTTTCCTCCACTCTCCTCCAAAGAGTGGCTATGGTCTCCGCATGAGGGAAATTCACCTTCCGGACGGTCTCCGACAAGAGGCTCACCCGTCACCGGCAGTATGCTGCACCAGGTCTTCAGATGAGGAGCTCTCTCCGGTCCATTACGTCCACCTCGGATTAAGGCGTCCACCTCCAGAGCACCCTAGGATCCTTCCCTCGCGGAACTCAGTGTTGGGCACTGAGTTCCGGACCTCTGTCCAAGTACCTCATCTCAGGCTAAAGGTGCCTGAGATGGAACACGATCTCCGGTGGTCCTCTAGGCCTAGTGCCCAGAGGACGAAAAACACGAACTCCGTCCGCAGGCTAAAGGTGCCAGGGACAACCAACCCCGTGACAAAACGGCCGGCCCCTTTTATACCCCTCCCCGGCATGCGTAGCGGGTTCCCCGCCCCACCACACGACTGCCGAAGTAGGACAAAAAAGGATTCGACCCAGCAATGACTCGCCCGTCGGCCCAAAGTGACAGCGCCACCCGGTGGACCGACGGAGATACACCACTGGTGTCACCGCAAAAATTCAAAATTACTGGCGGGAAAGTAAACACCCGCTACACACAGATTTAATAAATGGAAAGATGACAAAATTACTGAAGTTGTGCTCTAAACTAAAAAAAAGACACACACACACACACACACACACAATTTTTTTCTTTTATTGCAGCTGTGTTCTGGCTTACTGTATTGTTCTCCATGGTTCCAAAAATGGACTAGGGACTATAGGAATTGTAGTGTGCAGTACTAGTGACTGACATGCACTGTTAGTTCCAAACAAACAGAAGTGCGCAGGTAAAGGAGCGGTTTGGGAGGAGGCAGAAAAACACAGTAGGAAACAATTTCCTGAAAAGTAGACTGCAGGGCCATTAAGTTAAGGTGACCAGATTTTTAAAATGAAATCCAGTGACATATTTTTTATTTTAATAGTAATGGCGGCAATCAGCGACCCTCTGCCCGTCGCCGCCGCCCACCTCACAGTCTGTCAAGTCTTACTCTCCGGGCCCCGGCTACTACTGGGTGGGCAGCGGAGAAAGATCACTCCGCCAGGGAAGGCAACAAGATAAGCATGCAGGCGGCTGGCTGGGATTGAGCCAAGGCAGAAGAACATGCAAGCGGAGCTGAATGGGCATGCACTTTAAACTAAAGAAATATTCCCTCCGCTCCGACCAGCACATGATCATCAGAAATGGGCACAGCTAATGGGAAAAAGTACACCCCCCTAAGCTAGTAGGAGCGGCAGAGTGGGGGTGTGTAATTCAGAATTTTTATTTTTAATTCTGCACTGACTGTCTTTGAAATTGCCCCAGCCCCTGTTCAAATCCAATCCGTGGACAAAACCGGGGACAGACTTGGTCTGGGGACAGTGTCCTCAATCCGGGGACTGTCCCCGGAAACCGGGGATGTCTGGTCACCCTACATTAAGTAGTGGATGTGTATGGGTTATTTTTGTAGAACAGGAATATCATTTAGTGTCAATAAATTTAGATGTTATGTACCTAGCTGTCAGTTTTTGCAATTTACCTGAAAGCCAAAGCAGATTGTGGGAATCACGCTGAACATTGAAGCCATTGAGGAAACCCTATAAATAAAAATGCATATATTAAAGGATATTTCATCCAAACCACAGCATCCAACATTATCCCTTACCAAAATAGAGTATTGTATAACTGGACTTTTTTATACCTGATCAATTTCTTACGAGAAAGGAGAGAGAAGAATAATCTTTAATTGAAGTTACCACACATGGGCCAGTTATTGGAAGACTAGGAGCAATACAAGACTGACATTTTTGGCTAGTGCTGGGTACCAATGTGATCATAAATACATTTACACTATTAATATGTAAAATAGGTAAACCTGCTACTTTAACAACCAAACAGCTTTCAAAGTTTTGTTCAGAAAGATCCGTGAAAGACAATTTCTAATTGGTTGTGCTAGGTTTCTGCTTTTTGGACACTGATCAAATAAAAAAATGGTTCAAGCATCTAATCCATGCCTAGAAGGCAAATCTCGCTTTGTCTTTTTTACTTAAAAAACACCTAAACTCCAAGAACAAAACTGTAAAGCCTCGTACACACGACCAAGTTTTTCGACAAAAAACCAGCAAGAAACTTGCTGGCAGAGATTTCTTGCCGAGAAATTCGTTCGTGTGTATGGTTTCTCGTCAAGAAAAGCGACAAGAATCTCAACGAGAAAATAGAGAACCTGCTCTCTATTTTCTCGTCGAGATTCTCGTCAGCCTGTTTCTCGACGAGAAAATTGTGTGTGTGTACACTTACCTGTTCGCTGGGAAGCCTGCGCATGCTCGAAATGACCTCGACGCATGCACGGTAGCTTCCTAGGCATAGGTAGGGTGAACCAAGATGGCGGCGACGGCATCGAATGTGACGAGCGCATGCTCGCCGTATTCGATGACGTCACCGCGTACGCTTCATTCAAAGAACCGCGGGTTCTTTGAAATTAGCGTGTGTACACTCGGCCGGGACAAGTTTCTTGTCCAAGGATCTCGTCGTAAAAAAATGACATGTTTTTAACGACGAGATTCTCGGCCGTGTGTACGAGCTTCATACATTTAATCTTACCAGCCCTTAGATATGGTGGCTGACATAGTTTTTTTCACGTTTTGCTCCTACTATTAATGCCCTGTACACACGATCGGATTTCCGATGGATTTTTCCATCGGAAATCCGATGAAGCTGACTTCCATCAGTCTTGCCTACACACCATCAGTCAAAAATCCGACCGTCCCAAACGCCGACCGTCCCAAACGCCGTGACGTAAAACACTCCGAAGAGCGGCGAAAAAGTTCTATGCTTCTGAGCATGCGTTGACTTGATTCCGAGCATGCGTGGGTTTTTTCTCCGATGGAGTTCCCCACAGACGATCGGAATTTGCTATCGTTTTTTTTTTCCATCGGTATAATTTAAAACATGTTCTATTTTTTATAACGATGGAAAAAGACTGATGGGGCCCACACACGATAGGTTTGTCCGATGAAAAAAGTCCATCGGTCTTTTTTCATCAGAAAAACCGATCGTGTGTACGCGGCATAACACTTTCTGTCCCAAGGCGACAACACTCACTGTACTGTATCTATGGGAGCAGCAGTGTTGTCATTAGAATGGGATGTATGTTAGGAATAAAGAACCTCTCCTCATTTCCAGAACATGTGGAGGGGTGGGGGAAATTTTTTTTGGTCCACACAAAGAAATGACCACTAACTAATATCCGTGGAGAAAAAGCAGAGAGCCCAGGAAGCGGTTAGTTCAATAGATGGCAGGACCACAGGTTCTTTTTGCACTTATCAAGCAGATATTTCAAAACACTTTTAATTGTATATTTAACAAAATGGAGCAAACATAGCTTTATAGTTTGGGTTTGCATACACTAGAATTATCTCTTACAATATTCTCTGCAGTGTAGCCATGGCCTCTGATCATCACCTTGCATATGCTAATAAACATTATCTCATGTACTAAAAGCAATATAAATGGCAGTGTTTGAAACATTATTCATTTGGAGAACATATTTTCCTATGACATTGAAGGCACTAGTAGCATGAAGAGAATAATATCAAAATGAATTACGCAATTTTACAAAAAAACTTGAAATAGGAATTATTTTAAATTTTATGTACACACACACCAATAATGTTATTAAATCCTTCTAGGAAGAGCATATAACCCACATCAAGTATAAGGACACTTACCGATATCTCGTGGCTGGGATGACATATAGGAAAAGATAATCTGATGCATTTTGTGATTTAGATGATACAGTATTAAATGATGTATTGGAACATTACAGCTTATTTATATAAAGCTCTTTTCAAAAATTCAGAGGTGCTCTACTCTAGACTGACCATTCACATTTGTGATATTTGTTGTCAGAAAGATAAAATAATCCCAACCCTATCAGAGTACCCAATAACACAGCAATCCCTGCAAGTCTCTGAGCTCTCCCATAGACAGAATTTCCATAAGCAGCTGTATGAAGTGCCAACACAATAAGTAAAAGGGTGCCATACTCCTCATCTGTAGCATTACCTGTCCAATCATCTTCAGGTAGCAGTCACAAGTAGCTAAATTTTTGCAGGAGACCAGGGCAAACATGATTACTAACCTGCAAACACACCATATGGTCAAAAGTTTGTTTACACCTGACCACATCTGCTATATGGGCAAAATTATGCGGGAACCACTTCAAAAAGTTTCCACTAATGGGTACCTTTAATGCTACAGCATAAAAAAATTAAAAATAAATATCATTTTAGATAATTGTGTGTTTTCAACCTTGTGGCAATAGATTAAAGAAGGCCCTTTTGTGTTCCAATATGACTGTGCCCCTTAAAGTGGTTGTAAACCCTTTTAAACTTTTTTTTCCTTCCTAACAACCTGTAAGAGAAAGGCATAATGAGCTAATATAACTAGCATAATAGCTCATTATGCATCACTTACCTTAGATCGGGGCCCCCGAAGCCGTCCTCGTCTCCCTCTTCAGCCGCAGCCATCTCTGCGGCGATAGCCGGAAGGTTACTTCCGGGTATCACCGCTCCAGCCAATCACAGCGGAGACGTCACTCTGCGCATGCGCGCGGGAGTCTTCACATTCAGCTACGCCCAGCGATTGCTGGGAAGTAGCCACATTTCTGAATGGGATTAACCCCATGAATGCGCCGTTGTCTATGGCGCGCATGCGCCGTAGACAGCGGCGCCCGTCATTTAACTAAATATCTCCTAAACCGTGTAGGTTTGGGAGATATTTCTTGCACCTACAGGTAAGCCTTAATCTAGGCTTACCTGTAGGTGCAAGTTGAAAAAGTGGGTTTACAACCACTTTAAAGTGGTTGTAAACCCCTAAAGACCACTTTAACCTACAGGTAAGCCTAGATTAAGGCTTACCTGTAGGTGCAACAAATATCTCCTAAACCTACACGTTTTAGGAGATATTTGCAAAAAAAAGGCACCGATGTCTACGGCGCATGCACACTGAGCGTGCTGTGTATAACGACGATCATGCAGTTAGTGGCGGCACCCGCGCGCATGCGCGGGAGTGACGTCATCGTAGCTCCGGCCAGTCACAGTGCCATAGCCGCGATATGCGGAAGTCACTCCTGGAGAGATGGCGCCGACGGAGGAGGGCAACGAGCACCGTTGCGGGGGTTTCGATCTCAGGTAAGTACTTCATAATGAGCTAGTATGCTATGCATACTAGCTCATTATGCCTTTGTCTTGCAGGGTGTAATGGAAAAAAAAAAAAAAGGAGGGTTTACTTCCTCTTTAACAGATGGTCAGTTTAATAAAAGACATCGCTTGAGGACGTTACATAGTTGGCAAGGTTAAATAAAGACAACAGTCCATCCAGTTCAACCTGTGTAGAAAAATAATTTCCCATATATTCCTGTATATTGTTTTTGCCAAGATGAACGTCCAAGAGTCCTTTAAAAAAAAAAAAAAAAAAAAAACAACTATCTATACTTCCTGCCGACACCGATTGTGAAAGAGAATTCCACATCCTTACCGCCCCGATAGTGAAAAAACCCCTACGCAGCTTAAGGTTAAACCGCTTCTCTTCCAGTCTCATTGTGTGGCCCCGTGTCCTCTTTTGCTCCCTGGGACTGAAAAGTTTCATACTTACACTGGGATTACTGTTGAGATATTTGCATATTGCCTCTCAAGCGCCTCTTTTCCAAGGAGAATAAATTTAGCGCTTGTAGCCGTTACTCATAATTGAGGTCCTCCAGTCCCCATATTAATTTAGTTGCCCTTCTCTGGACTCTACAGCTTCAGCACATCCCTTCTGAGGATTGGTGACCAGAACTGGACAGAAAACTCCAGATGCCGCCAAACAAGAGTTTTATAAAGTGGCAGTGGCAGACCTTGGGGTGGAAGAACATGAGTGGTCTGCGCAAGTCTACTGAACACCTTCCACATCAATGGAAATGCCAATTGTGAAACACAACAAAAAAAAAAGGGCACACCGACCTAGCGCATTACCTCAATAAAATGTATTCCAAGATAAAAGAAGCAATAAATATACTCACAAATTTGAATTAAGTAAACGCATGTCATAGCAAGTCACATTAACTGAAGGTCTAATCAAGTCCATTTGTACTGCCAGAAGACCAGGAGGCATCCAAAATTCTGACACGTTTCGAGGGCGAACCCTCTTCCTCAGAGCCAGGGTAGTGAAATTTTGGACGCCTCCTGGTCTTCTGGCAGTACCAATGGACTTGATCAGACCTTTAGGCAGTTGGTGTAACTTGCTATGACACGCGTTCACTTCATTTCATGTTTGCGAGTATATTTATTGCTGTTTTTATATCTTGGAAAAAAGGTAATGCGCTAGGTCGTTGCGCCCTTTTCTTTTTTTGTTGTTTTTCAGTCTGAGGATACCAATTGTCCTGAGAGGGCAGCTAGGTTCACACTAGAGCATGGAGCAGCTCACAGCAGGGGGTCTGGTGCATCTCCAGTCACCGGTTCAGGTCTGATTTCAGCCTCGAATTTTAGGCTGAATTTGGACCTGAAACGGACCAAAAGACGCACAGGACTCCTGTGCAATTAGCACCGGAGCGGCTCCAAAGATGGGTGTTAACCCCGCTCCATAAAGAGCCGGTCATAATCTCCTGCTATGCGAATTGGATGCGGAGAAAACCGCATCCAATTCGCAATAGTGTGAATCCAAACTTACTTTGCTTTATTGCCAACGTTATATTGCAGCTTACCAATTCTTAGATGTAATGGCTGCATTAGTTCTCTTTTTTTGGTCTTTTCGCTCCTTTATTTTCACCTGGTGATCCAGCCAATAAGTCTGTTTCAACAGAACAAGCTCTCCTGCAGATCTAGCAGTTAGAGCATTGAGACAAACCATTTACCACTGACGGGTGCTTAGAAAGAGCAATTTTTTTTTTTTTAATTCATGTAAATTTTTTATCCCAAAAGGAACAGAATTGTTGCTGTAACTGCAGGATTTCAGCTTCAATTTGTTAGTGTATCTAAATTTGCTAGTACATCCAACACTCCCCTCCACCCAGACTGGCAATGCCGCTTTCCAGAGGTGCCCATGTGCTCCATCATCCAGAGTGGAGGAACTCTAATACAGGAGGTGTGTTACTGGCCAGATCACCAGGTGAAAACAGGAGGAAAACACATTAACCACTTGCCGCCTGCCATATAGTAAAACAACGGCGGCGGGGTGGCACTCTCGTTCTGGGACAACGTCATGACGGCGCCTCAGAACTGCCGCTCAGGCGTGCAGCACGGTGGTTGTGCCGTGTTCCTGGGACACAGCATGACCCTAATCTCGGTAAAGAGCCAAAGATGTGGCTTTTTACCCATGTGATCAGCTCAATCAATCAATCACAGCCGGTCACATGTAAACAAGGAAGTGCCATTTATCGTCTCTCCTCGGCTCACAATAACAGGGCAGACCTGTACAGGTAATTAGTGCCCTGCTTACAGTACAGCCCCAGCAGTGCCTATTAGTAAGGTGACCAGATTTTTTAAATGAAATCCAGGGACATATTTTTTTTACTAGTAATGGCGGAAATCAGCGACTCTCTGCCCATCGCCGCTGCCAGCCTCACAGCCTGTCAAGTATTACTCTCCAGGCCCCGGTTACTACTGGGTGGGTAGAGGAGGAAGATCACTCCGCCAGGGAAGGCAAGGAGAGAAGCAGGCAGGCGGCTGGCTGGGACTTGAGCCAAGGCAGAAGAACATGCAAGCGGAGCTGAATAGGCATGCACCCGAAACTGAAGAAATATTCCCTCAGCTCCGACCAGCACATGATCATCAGAAAGGGGCACAGATAATGGAAAAAAATACACCCCCTTAGCTAGTAGGAGCCGCAGAGCGGGGGTGTGTAATTCAGATTTTTTTTTTTTATTCTGCACTGACTGTCTTTGAACTTGCCCCAACCCCTGTTCAAATCCAATGCAGGGACAAAACCGGGGACAGACTTGGTCCGGGGACAGTGTCCTCAATCCGGGGACTGTCCCTGGAAACCGGGGATGTCTGGTCACTATTAGTGACACCAATCAGGGCCCATCAGTGACACCAATCAGTGCTGCCTTTCAGTGCCGCTCATCATTGCCCACCAGTGCCACCTCATCAGTGCAGTCTATCAAATTACGTATTTACAAAATTTACTGACAGAAACTAAGAAAATAAATTACCACCAGAAGAAAGCTCTATTTGTGTGAAAAAAATATATAAAAAAAATGTATTTGGGTACAGTGTTGCATGACTGCGCAATTGTCATTCAAAGTGTGACAGCACTAAAAGCTGAAAATTGGCCTGGGCAGGAAGGGGGTGAAAGTGCCCAGTAGGCAAGTGGTTAAAAAGGAAAACGAATGAAAGCCACCATATCTAATGCCGCGTACACGCGATCACTTTTCTCGTCGGGAAAAATTAAATTTTTTCTCTTGGACGAGGAAAACAGCCGTGTGTAGGCTTTCCAGCATTTTTCCCGACGAGAAAAACGACAAGAATCACGAGAAGAAAAATTAGAACATGCTCCAATTTTTCTCGTCGCGAATCGCCAGTTTTTCCATAGGGAAACACTGCTAGGGAGCCTACACACGGCCGGTTTTCTCGACCAAGAGAAAACCTGTCATGAAAACCGGTCGTGTGTAGGGGACCAAGCCAGTCCTCGTTTTTCCTGTCGGGTTTCACGGCAGTGTTTTCACCGCCGTGAAACTCGATCGTGCGTACACGGCATAAGGATTGGTAAGCTGCAATATATTACATTTTTGGTTTGACTTTACTATTGCTTTAATGTTTAATTAGCCTAGTGTCGAAGACTAATTACTGTATGTGATACTTTTGTGAATTTGCTGTAGCCCTGATAAAGGGGGAGTGCTTGAGCGTGCGGGAACGGGTAGGTTGTCCTGTTCTATGAAGTTTTTTGGAATGTTCACCACTCTCTTTATGCCATTTTTCTCTTGATAAAGGAAAGAAGAAACAGACAGGACAAACTCTGTATTTTATGGCGTTTTGGCACCAGGAGATGGTAGAAACTGAAGGTGTGCTTCTGCCAAACTTACTTTGAGGCATGTTCATGCTTCTGGAATACAGTGTGCTCCATGAGGTAGTACTTCACAATGATTACCATTGTCAGGTAACAGGCCGCCAGGGTGCCCAGAATACTGAAACCACAAGAAGGAAACAGGTCATTCAACCTTTACAATGACTTTATTCTGCATCAGGCCATAGACCTAATTTACTGTTATACAAATATGACTAATCTGTTTCTTACATTTCTAACAGAATGCAACTGAATTACAGTGTCACACCAGTCTAAGCTTTGGAATACTGCAAGCATTGGCAGAAATATAGTTTAGTTTATACCAATATAAATATGGGAGTATTCTGTAATATATTGGACTTTTTTTTTCCTTCTGGACCTTACAGATTTCAAACCCTGAAATGTATGCAAAGAATCGGGGGAGAGAAATGGGGTACATTCCTATAACAGTTCAATAATTATCTAGCACAAAGTCCTTCTCCAAATGCCTTCATTCAGTTTCATATGGATTAGTTACAGAGCAGTAAAAGGTGACCATGTTTCTGGCTGTAAGCTGGTGCTCAATAAAGCCTCGTACACACGGTCGGACTTCCATCTGACTTTTCCGTGTTTTTTTGTCCGAACGGAGTTGGTCGGGAACACCCATAGCATACACACGCTCTGACTTTTCTGCAAACTTTCCCAAAACTTTTTGCAACATCACGTGGTTTTTCTGCTCTTTACCGCCACCCTTTCGTCAACTTCTGCTATTGTTGGTTGATTTTAACATTAGTTGTTTTGTCCATCGGACAAAAGTCCGATGGTTTTCTGTACACACGGTCGGACTTTGCTCCATTGGACTTTTGTTGGGCAAAAGTTTGTCCGTTTGCAGACCCAACTTTTGTCCGATAAAAACAAGAAAAAAGCAAAAAAAGTTTGTCCAATGGAGCGTACACACGGTCGGATTGTTGGTCCAACTTGCTCAAAACGAAGTTTGTTGGGCAAAAGTCCGACCGTGTGTACGGGGCTTTATACTGGTTTCTGCCCGAACATTCATTCAGTGCTTCTGCAAGACACATAAATGGTGATGCTGGCTGGCTAAACTCTGGGAAAGCATTTGTGGGGCCTAGCTGCTATTCATGGGAGTCTGCACCGCCGACGCCCCAAACGCCCCAGTGGAAAAGGGCTCTTAATGTGACTTCTAAACAGTGTTAATTTTGGCAAATTTTGATTCAGTTTTAAGCCTCATACACACGACCGATTTTCTCGGCAAAAAACGTCAAGAAACCTGTTGGGAGAGCTTTCTTGCCGAGAAAACCGTTTGCGTGTATGGTTTCTCATCGAGAAAGGGAAGCTCGACGAGAAAAATAGAGAACCTGCTCTCTATTTTCTCGTCAGGATTCTCGTTTTTCTCGTCGAGATTCTCGTCGGCCTGTTTCCCGACGAGAAAACTGGTCGCGTGTATGCTTTTCCGAGTCTTAAAAAATCACGCATGCTCAGAATCAAGTATAAGATGGGAGCGCCCCTTCTGGTAAAACTAGCGTTCGTAATGGAGATAGCACATTCGTCACGCTAAAACGAAGACTGAAAAGCGCGAATCGTCTCTTCCCAAACTTTTACTAACACGCGGTAACACGAGATCAGCAAAAGCAGCCCAAGGGGTGGCACCATTGAAATCGAACTTCCCCTTTATACTGCCGTCGTACGTGCTGTACGTGACCATGCTTTCCAATGACAAGATTTGGAATTGACAGTGTGTATGCAAGGAAAGCTCGACAAGAAGCTTGTCAAGCTTAACAAGAATCTTGTTGAGAAAAACAACGGGTTTTTTTACAACGAGATTCTCGGTCGTGTGTACGAGGCTTTAGTTTTAGGACTAAAATGGCATTTTAGTTTTAGTCCCATTTTAGTCGTATTTAGTCGACTAAAATCTTCAGTACATTTTAGTCGACAAACTCATTTTAGTCGTCTAAAATCTAAATGGGTGTAATTAAATTGTAATGCATTAGTTAACATGTCTCTACAAATTCCAAACTCCTTATATACTGCTGAAAAATCGAATATTAAAAAGATAGTATAAACATAAAACAGTGAATCTGTGTCAGAAATATACTAGAAACAGCGCTGATGTTGGTGTGATTCAGGTGGCCAACTCCACCTCCAAAGTATTAAACAGTTTATGGCAGATGAAACAAGAATGCAGAGTGTCCAATAATGTTCATTGGTGGTCCTAGATACAAACAGCATGCACCTTCACCGTAAAATCTGATCCACCCAGTGGGAACACACTCCCCCTCAGGGGTTTAAACTCACCAGAGCAAAGCTCAAACAATGCCTTGAACAGGGGAGTAAATCGGAACCTTTTCAGCATTCAGCATCAGCCAAGGAGATGTCTGATCAGTGGGGACTCCCAAAAGGGATACACAAACAGAGGAAAGCAAAAATAGCGTAACTCTGTTTATTAAGTAAAGTTCCCCACACATCACATAGCCCCTTATTACATTAATATCAGTTATATCCTGACCTCTGTTGAAGTCAGGATATGACGAAACGCGTCAGGGCGTGACCTACACGACGCTACCGGAAGTGATGTATGCGCTCCACGCCAGCTAAACCCGGAAGTAAGAACAGTTCCTGGATATACGTTCGAGTATCGATTGTCTTACGGACGGACGGCGATGTGGTGATATGATGATTTTTTGCTCTGTTATGTTTGAATTAATGTACGTTTAATGTAATAAAAATAAAAAATGAAAATAGAGTTAAACACATTAAATCACTTGGATCAATAGTTTGCAATGTTCTGATTTAATCAGGCTTGGATCTTTTTGCAGTGAACTTGACAACAGTAAAGCCCTGTACACATGGTTGCCAACAAACTTCATTTTGAGCAAGTTTGACAAAAAATCCAACCGTGTGTACGCTCCATCGGACAAACTTTTTTGGTTTTCATCGGACAAATGTTCGGTCTGCAAACGGACAAACTTTTCGCCAACAAAAGTCCGATGGAGCAAAGTCCGACCGTGTACAGAAAACCATCAGACTTTTGTCCGATGGCCAAAACAAATAATGTTAAAATCAACCAACAATAGCAGAAGTTGACCAAAGGGTGGCGGTAAATAGCAGAAAAGAGCAGAAAAACCACGTGATGTTGGAAAAAGTTTTGGGAAAGTTTGCAGAAAAGTCCTGTGGTGTGTATGCTATGGGTGTGCCCGGTCAACTCCGTTCGGACAAAAATCCACGGAAAAGTCAGATGGAAGTCCGACCGTGTGTACGAGGCTTAAGCCATTTTAGTTGTATCAACAATTTGGTTAGACCCACCGGAAGGGTCAGCTGTAGCTCTGAAGAGTGTAGCTGAATGCTGGAACCAGTGAATGTCTTTACTTGTAGTTCTTGTCAACCTGATCTATAACTAGGGCTGGATTTTTATCAATGGAGCCTGTAGGCACAAAAAAAAAACAAAAAAAAAACAAACACTTGTCCTGGTTTTATACTGGATTACAATATATTGTGTAAATAACCTTCAAAAAGGAGGTATCTACTTTCACGGATAATGGAAAAATATTTTGTGTGGCCAATGCAAAAAAAAAAATGTTTG